>CM045738.1:16457296-16524796 GCA_024760905.1 Plotosus lineatus
GGAGGTACAGTGCGAGCCCAAGGACTGTATGAAATGGTCAACCTTTCTGTGAGTTATACTTCATACATATATTCTTTGAAAGATTCGCGTTTCAGGTGAACCAGAACGATGTCTAAGCCTTATGAACGGTTTTGCAGATCCCTGCTGGTGTCCAGACCGATCAGAAGATCAGGCTTTCGGGAAAGGGAATCCCACGAATCAGTGGCTATGGTTATGGTGATCATTATATCCACATCAAAATAAAAGTCCCCAAGTATGACCTGTTACCCTCAATGTTTACATAATGTTTTCAATTAAAACCTTTTGTGTGAAGGTTGTTGTGGGAGAGGAGAGGAGTTTGGAATTAATGTGTTTGCATGCTGTTGAATAATCTGCTTGGTAGAGTAACCCTGTACTGTGCTGTGCTGTGCTGTGCTGGTGTGTAGGACTCTAACTGACCGACAGCGTGCACTTATTATGAGCTATGCAGAAGATGAGGCAGAGGTGGAGGGAACTGTAAATGGACTGACCATAACCGCTACAGGTGAACACACATATCAAAAAAGAGAAAATGCATCTAGTCAGGCAATGACTGTTTTTATATGTTATACCACAAGTGACGACTTGTGTGATGTTGCACAGCATTAAACGTATGATCATAAAACCTTTCACATTGCACATTTCCTTAGGTAAAAGATCGAGAAACTGAGTCACCAGTGTGCGGCGTGAAGTCACAGTAGATGCTGCACAGGACACTGAAAAGTAAAGCAAGTGTGTGAGATGTTCGACTTCTCAAGCAGCCACTTATGGTATGATACACAGGTCCACATCCACCATGGATCCACATGGAGTATGATCATTCCTAAAGAAGGAAAAAAAGAGCTCAACAAATGCATAGAGAATCCGAAATTGACTCAGAATAAATTTTATGCTGCGATGTTTTGAGTAAACACTAGTATTTGTATTTGTAGACAGAGTCCACTTTCTGTAAAATTTGTTTCAAAGCCGCTTGCATGGCAATTACCTGGAAGGATTTCCGACTTGCTGATGCCCTGGACACAGAAAAAAATGAGAGAACCTGATCATGTTCACTCTTCACACAGGACAGTGTGCAACAGTAACCTCTGCTCTGCCTAATTAGTGCTAATTATATAAATGTTTAAACATGCCACTGTTTGACTGTTCAATATTAATTTGAAGGTGGCATGTGTTGGGTTTAGTCTTTTTGAACTCACAGTCGCTAAGTGATGTGAACAGAACATAAAGACCATCAGCAGGACAGTGTTACTATTCACAAACTGTTTATACTTTAAGCTGCTCTTCCTTAGTAAAGTCCCCGTTGTAAGGTGCAGTATGGATAAATTAATGAATAAATCGGTTAGTCAGTTGAATGTGGACTCTGATTTTGGACGTGTTCGGTACTGGTATCGGTGGCTTTCTCTGAATGTTTACGCTGAAACACTCTGAAAATCTCAAGTCACTGCGTCTCTGTTCCGCTTGGTTTCAATTCAATTTGAGTTGTATAGCACTTTTTGCAATTGAAATTGTCACAAAGAAGCTTTACAAAGTAAAAAAATAAAAAAAAAAATTTGGTGAAGAATTTAAAGTTAGGATTTTTAACAAATTCTATATGAACCTTATACTTTCCTAATGAGAAAAACTGTGGTGATGGTGGGAAGAAACTCCCCCAGTTGACACAAGGAACGTTCATGTCACAGTCCACATGACGAGCACAATTAGCCAATAGTAAGTTTAGATTGCACATCAGTGTAAATGTGTGTGAATAGATGTTATTTGTGTGTTACGTCAGATGTGATCTACTCTCCGTTTTTCTCCGAGACCCTGGATGATGGATGGAGAATAATAATAACTAATCATAACAATAACTATTATTAGTCTGGGCAGTTTGTAAGACCGTTTGAAGATCAGGTTGAAGGCTGTTGTTGCTACACAAGGTGAAACAGTCAGTAAAAATTACACAAAAGCAGCAGTTGACAAACAACAAGTGGATATCAAATGCATAATGTAAAACAGAGCAATGAGATCATCTACTGCAGTGGTCTCCAACCACCGGTCCACGGACCGGTACTGGTCGGTGGCTCAATTGGTATTGGTCCGCAGCAGAAATAATTAATTATTTCTGTTTTTTTTATTTTTATTATCGGAGTCTGAATGATCTTTAATTTTGAAAAATTACCAGATTCTCGGATATTTGAGCGCTAAAATGTAACCCACAAGGGGACGGCACATGAACAGAGGCGTGCTGGACATGATTCAAACAATAGCGGTGATTTTGGGTGAGACTTCATTCTCCCAGCTGGTGCATGATTACCTGTTTTTTTTTTTTTTTTTTGTAAAGAAAAGTTCAAGCTCTACTTCCCAACCAACTTTATTTCAGCCGTTGAAAAATACATTCATGGAGTGCTTATTAATATTAATAACATTTTACACCCCCCCTCCCCTAAGTTTGCCAAGTGTTGACCGGTCCGTGGTGATTAAAAAGGTTGGGGACCCCTGATCTACTGTATTGAGTGCATACCCGAAATTAGCCCAGAAATAGACATGACACTGTTGCTAGGGTAATTTACTCACATGATTTGTCAGGAAAATGTGGGTATGAAAAAAAAAAAATGAGAACGGGTCCATCACATTCCAGAAAGCTTGAAAATGATGATTATGAGCTTTTATGGAATTTTAATGTGTGAACAGATCTTAAAATTAAGGCTAAGAGCCTGCACTTGATGACTGGAAAAAGGCTCGAGGCCAAGGTTGAGAGTTGCAGCTTTGTGACATGACAATCACCCTCTCAATCCTTTGTCAAAAGATTCCCAGCCCTCTACACCGCCAACCAAGTAATAAACAATTGTTAATAAAAACACACTATTGACAAGGTAATGACGCTTTATTTTATTACTACTTTAACAGTGGACAGAAAACATCTGCTATAGATCTGCCCAAAATATTTCTATAGGTGTACAGCTGCAATCAAAAACATGGGTTTCCAAATCCAACATGTGTCTGCACATCTGTAATCTCTTGCAGCAGTTCCTCTGATGCGTGGAACTGTGGAGTCAGAAAATATTACATTTCAATGGCTCATGTGTATCAATTTGCAAATATTAAAATGTGAAAGAAAAAAAAAAGCTGCAGGTGTTTAAAGAGGACCAACCTTTACAGCAAACTTGTATGATTGCTCTGCTTCAAGTTTCCTTCCAGTCTGAAAGAGCATTTATGTTCATTAATCTAAAACAAACTTTAAACAAACACATAAATCATGACTGAGCATCCTATTGCATTGTGGTATAAACAGCATTAGTGTTACTACATTACATATTAGTGTCTACACGGGAATAGTGAAATCTGATTGGTTTGCCATTGCGTGCCTAAAAATCATTTGGAGTTCTCGCTAATGCTTGAATCAAAGTTACACACTCACACTTTTTACCACAGTTACTGGTCTTCATGCTTTAAAATGGAAAAATAATGCAGAAAATCTTGGTTTGTTTTTTCTTGTTTGTATTTGAGCGCTACTTCTTCGTACCAATTAATGCGAAGGGCCACCAGGTCCATACAGACTTCTGAAATAACAAATTTACTCAATTTACCTTGAATTATATGTTTATTCATCATTTTCTGTAACCACTTAATCCTAATTAGGGTCATGGGGAGGCTGGTGCCCATCCCAGCCAACTCCGGTCGAGGGCAGAGTACATCCTGGACAGCTCGCCAGGCCATCACAGGGCGGAAACACGCTGACGGCTTTGCATGCTGCTCTTGTCAAAAGTCAGTAATGGTTCTTTTACACCTCACACCATAGACGACGAGAGACTTGGCCAGCCTTTGATAACCCAGTTAGCTGCACTGGGAGGGGGGGACACACACACTGACAACCTTGTAGAGAGTGGGACTCGAACCCCCGACCTTTGGATCAGCGATCAAGCGCCCTGTACCACGAGGCCACCATGGAATTATATGTTGTTATTTATAATTAATGATATTCATCTATGTGAAGATATTGATTTGATTTAAAAAAAAATTAGATGCAGCTCGATGGAGAGTAGCGCTCTGGAGCCGCGGGCCTGTTCTAAAAATAGCAGTGAACAGGCCCGCGAGCAACTCATGTTGTCCTCGCGGGTGACCTGGTGCCCCCCCGCAATAAACTAAAACCTTGAATGAGTGTCGAAGCCCACCTTAACACTGACTATGTACAGTATGTTCGCATATGTAAAAATATACGATAAAAATATTTTCTTCCATGTCGTATATTCTCAAACTAATTAAGAGCGATTTAAGAGATTATAAAGAGACACAGCTGTATAGTTCTAATGCATCTGCTCGCATGTGGACACAGAACTCTTGCCTCTGCCATGATTAAAATAAATTCCCATTAAAAAAATCTAAATTTGTTGTGCTTTTCATGTGGTATACAGTAGGATCCATAAATACAGATCCATTTGAACTCCGCCCCCTTCATGAATAAACTTTGGCGCCTAAAACTCACATCAAGAAAATGATAGGCCACCCTTATTCTACACTTTCTTGGTTTGCCCACCTGAATAACACCCCTTTTCCCAGCAACCTCCATGACCAAGACCCTGGTACACCCCTTCCTCATCCTGAGCTTAAACCAGCAATCAGTTCATATCTAGAAACTCGTAATTTATCATCACACATGCATGACCAGATGACCTGAACCCCAGATTTTAAGCAGCACCACTTCACTTCACTCTGCTATTCAATGAGGAGAGCTCTTGTCTATGCCTACCTCAGCTCCCTGACCAAACACCTAAAGCCCTGAACAACTACAGACCGACTAAGATCATCCACTCTGAATGATATGGGATGATCTGGTGTTTATATAATCGATATGTGCTTGTATTAAGATGTTGGCTCACTGGAACAAATGGTCACTTACTATCCACTACTGTGTCACTCGCAACTAATACAGTGATACCTCTGCTCACGAACATAATTGGTTCCCAGAAAGTGTGTGTAAGGCGAAAAGTTTGTCTTCCGAACATTTATTTCCCATAAGAAACCATTAAAATGAGAATAATCCGTTCCCAGGTCCCCATAAAACATAATTTTCTACTAAATAAGCCTTAAAACTACACAAAAATATACCTTATTTTATGTATAATAAATGTGCTATTGTATTGTAATTAAAGAAATAAACTGTACTGTATAATAAAGTGGTTTTATTTACCTTTGTGATGGTAGTTGATGGCTTGATGGAATGGAGTGGGAGGAGGAGGGAGGGAGGGACTTACTGTTTGGAAGGAGTGTTTGGAAACGCCTACTGTTTGGAAACACCCTTAGCCACACACGCCCCCTTAATAGCTTCCTTGTTCTTAAGGATGGTGGTAGACTTAGCGTACTGGTACTGGGACGCTGAGTCACACAAACGCACACCTCGTTCGTGTTTTTCAATGATCTCCGCCTGTGGTGGGGTCTTTTTCGGTCCCATAATAGCAAAAGTACACTCAATATGGTCCAAAATGTCTAGCAAACACAAACCACTTCCGCATTCAAAGAAAGGGGGTGACGAACTGTGACGCCGTGAGCGTGCGTCAGCTTCTCGTGGCCGCCACCGTGGCGCTGTTCGACCGCCGAAACTAGTTCGTCAGCAGAGACTATATGCTCGCAAATTTAATGTTCTTGAGGCGAAAAGTTCGTGAGCTTAAGCGTTCGTCAGCGGAGGTTTTACTGTATTGCCAGGTATTAACTTATCAGCTCACAGCATTTCCATTCATTTCATCGTTTATGTTTGTGTTTCATGTATTATATGTTGTCTGTTTGTAGTTCAGAATAAATGTGTCTTGTTTTAAAATGGTCACAGCTCTGATTATTCTGCTTACAGATCAATGTCAAATTTATGGTGTGATCAGCTTCCTAAACCATACAACTTCCCTTTGACTATGCTGAAACTCGTAAAAGTGCATTAACAAGTGTCTCCTGTACAGATATGAAGAGAAAGTCTAGTTGATTATGAAGAGAATGGAATTATTACTCACTTTCAGACAAATAAGTGACAGGTAGCCCCAGACTTCAGGGTTCCTATTATTGAAGGCATTCGCTTCAGTCAGAGCATCCTCGGCCTCTGTAAGCTCTCCCAACTCATTCCACAAAAGAATACATGCCGTATAGTTTCAGTAAGAAATGCAGTGAGATGCCCAACAGATTTATAAACATGTAGGTAAAACAGGACACGACAATGTATTCCATAGATTTTCCAGGCTCACGATGTAAGGAACAAAACACAGAGTGCAGACTTGTATGACAACAAACTTTGTGAAAAACTGCGATAGATTAGCCACAACAGCAGAATCCTGAATTAACTTTCCGTCATGTCCGCCGAGACGAGGAATTTAAGGCTACATTGGACACTGGGTGGGATGGGGCCAGTGGTGTAGTGGTTAGGGTGCTGCGTTGATGATCGGGAGGTTGCGAGTTCGAATCCCATTGAGACCCTCACTGTGCTAAGACCCCTGGGCAAGGTCTCAATCACAAGTGTGCCTCTGGTCACCCAGCAGTATAAATGGGTACCAGTAAAATATACTGGGAAGGTAACCTGCGATGCACCAGCTTCACATCCAGGAGGAGTTGAACTCCTGGTCGCGTCACGCTACAGAAACCGGGGATGAGCCACGAGGCTCGGGTGCGAAAAGCTCAACAGACTTTACCTTTACCTACTTTGGACACTGGATTACAGCTAATGATGTGAAAATCAGTTTCTTAACACTGTTTGGTCTACCAAAAGAAAGTCAATCGGACCAAGAGTCGAACTTCATGTCAGGCAACTTTCAAAGTCTGACGTGTGAAATCGGAATTCAATAAACAGTATCTAACTCGGGCAGTGGTGGTCTAGTGGTATAGGGTGCTGGATCGCTGATCCAAAGGTTGGGGGTTCGAGTCCCACTCTCCACAAGGTTGTCACTGTCCCCCCCCAGTGCAGCTAATTGGGTTATCAAAGGCCGGCCATGTCTCTCACTGTCTATGGTGTGAGGCATGTAAAAGAACCATTGCTGACCTTCGTAAAGAGTCGCTGCAAAGTCGTCAGCGTGTTTCTGCCCTGAGATGGCCTGGCGAGCTGTCCAGGGTGTACTCTGCCCTCGCCCGAAGTTGGCTGGGATGGGCACCAGCCTCCCCGCGACCCAAATTAGGATGAAGCGGTTACAGAAAATGAACTGAACTGAAGTATCTAGCTCATATCACCCAGAGTCTCAGGGAGCCCTAGAAAGGTTCCATCAAACTGAAAAGCAGGATCAGAACCTATTGTTTTGAGAATGAGAAATGCTGGGACCAAGGGATTCCACTGCTAGTGTTTTCTGGCGTACAGTGCGACGCCCCCTAAAGCTCCTGAAAGAGATGGCTGCAAGAGCCACATGAAGATGTAAGTCGATTAGAATGCATGTCATATTTTAAGGAGAAGCTACGTCGCGCATGTGAACAGTCCCACAAAAACCTGGAAGATGATCAGTGGAAGATGAAGCAACTATTTGACCGCAAAACCTCGCAGTCATGTCAAGTCAATATTCTAAAGCCGTTGCTGTGCAGTACTGTATTTCTGATAAAGTTGATGATAAGATATTTATAGGATTGTTATGGATGTGGTGTCACAGTTTTTCTTTACTGGACATCGGTAATGGTGAACTCACCCTGTAGCAGGCAATCCCCAGGTTGAGCCAGGTGACGCAAGAAGGAAAACTTTTGCAGGCATGCATGTACGTGGGCTTTGCTTGATCGTACTAAAATGATTTGAAAACAAATATTAAGTCCTGCATCACACTGAATTGTCTAGTTACAGCAGAAGTATTTTCCCACAATCCAGTTCCTTTGATTTATTAACTGATATAACAGATCTGGCATGAAAAAGTTAGATATATAAAGTGTAATGGAGAATAAATATTCTTTTAATCTCAAAATATTCAGGTGCTATTTCACCTGTCCCTTCTGTAAGTAGATGGATCCCAGACGCAGGTAAACAGAATATGCCTCTGTAGCATCTGTCACAAAGTCCAGCATTCTCTCATAAGACCTCTGAGCTTGATCATAATCCTTTTTCATGTAGTGCATGTGTCCATAGAGAGCCCACACCTCAGGGTTCTGAAAAACAATGACAACAAAAAAGACAATATTTAACATATTTCATGGTTTGAGAATGAGAAGAGGAACCGGTGAGGTTACAGGGGGCCGAGATAAAGAAGGTTGAGGATTTTAAGTACTTAGTCTCAACAATCCAGAGCAGTGGAGAGTGTGGAAAAGAGGTGAAGAAGCGCGTGCAGGCAGGTTGGAATGGTTGGAGAAAAGTGTCCGGTGTGATATGTGATGAGAGTATCGGCAAGAATGAAAGGAAACGTGTACAAGACGGTGTTGAGGCCAGCGATGTTGTATGGTTTAGAAACAGTGGCGCTGAGGAAAAGACAGGAGGCAGAGCTGGAGGTAGCAGAGATGAAAATGTTGAGGTTCTCTTTGAGAGTAATGAGGACGGATAGGATCAGGAATGAGTACATCAGAGGGACAGCACATGTAAGAGGTTTTGGAGACAAAGTCAGAGAGGCGCGATTGAGATGGTTTGGACATGTACAGATGAGGGACAGTGAGTATATTGGTCGTAGGATGCTGAGGTTGGAACTACCAGGTAGAAGGACTAGAGGAAGACCAAAGAGGAGATTTATGGATGTGGTAAAGGAGGACATGAAGGTAGTTGGTGTAAGAGAAGAAGATGCAGAGGATAGGGTGAAATGGAGACAGATGATTCGCTGAAGGGAACAGCTGAAAGGAGAAGACGACACTGATTCAAAGTTCTCATTACTAGAACATGACATTGTAACCCGTATTCTCTGAAGAACTGCACAGTTCAGAGGAGAAATCTGAAGTCGTTTTTTTAAGTATTTGTGAGCTATAAAAATGGCAAAGTAGTTTTGGTTGCAGCCACATTTACAATACACTGCACACACTTTACATGTGGATGTGTTCCATAAATTACAACATGTTTAATCTGTATGTTTGGCATTGTGAGAAGATAATTTCTTTGGGTGACCTTTTTACACTGGAAACAGCTGCTCCAGTATAATATAAAACCAGGGTTACTTATCACCAGATTTTACAGTTGCACCAAGGTTAAAATGTAATTTTTAATCTAAGATGAATCTTACTCTATTTCAAAATAAGAACCTGTGTTTCACATATCAAAACAATTTTAGGCAAAAGATTTTTAATGCACAGCAGCAACAACATTCAGGAAAACTTTCCCACATATGAATTTCCATTTAAATGGAAACAAAAATAAATAAAAATGTGTAGCTGTAAAGATGATGATCCAGAAGACAAACCACATACCTGAACATTATCACTGAAGGCCTGCTGCAGACTCGTCTCCAGACTGCTGTACTCTCTTTTTAGCAGCTGCACTTCAGCCAGAGCCAAATGATACGAGATGCTTGGCCCTCTGTCTGAACACAACAACTCCTGGGCCAAAGCCCTCTCAGCCATCTTAGATGTATATGTGCGTGCACACACACACACACACACACACACACACAAACATTCAAACTCCACAAGAAACACTCAACAGGCATGGGACCTTTTCGTTGTGAGTCAAGAGTGTGAATGCCACTCTGCCTTGCAAATACAGTCTGTCCCCTACTTATGAAGACCCCTGGGTATGAAATCCCCGGGTTACAAAGATCATTTTCCTAAGTTTCCATCTCCGGGATACGAAAACAACCCCCTCTTACGAAAAGAAATTCAAACGCGCCAATCAAAATTTCACATGATGCATGAGTTGCTCTCTCATTGATTGTCTCTCAGCATCCCGCCTCCCAGATAGAGACAGAAGAAACCTAAACTAAAAACTAAAGAGTTAAGTTTTTTAAGTTGTTTAATTCAGTAAATGTTTAATAAATGTGGGCACATTTGAGCTCATGTGGAATTCCGATCCCTCAAGCAATAAAGTTAAAGTTGAGTTTGGACCTCCCTGTCAAGCAGGGAATGCACTTTGAATTCCACATCCTGTGGGCGTGGCCTGCAGCGCACGAGAGAGAGCGAGCGAGAGAGAGAGACAGGTGTGTGTGTGTGTGTGTGTGTGTGTGTGTTAATAAAAAAAAGTTTAATAATGGTTTAATTAATAAATATGTTAATAAAATGGTTTAATATGTTAATAAAATGTTTAAATGGTTTAATAAATAATTTTCTTTTACTTTTAACACACATTTCATACAAAATTGGTGTACTTTTATAATTTTTAAAGGGTTTATGGGGTTTATCCAGTCCAAAGACTGGAGCCTTGGAACGAACTAGGCGTTTAACATGTAAAATGCGACCCCTACTGACAAAATCCCCACGTTACAAAAAAGGCTCTGGAACTGGTTCATTTCGTAGGTAGGGGGCCGAGTGTATAATTATAAACTTAACAAATAATTACATAAATTACAATATGTAAGGGCTAAGTCATATTGGGAAATGTTCCAGCCAAATAATCAAAACTAAGAAAACTTGTTGTAACACGATACAAAATGAGGTTCTATTCACCACCTATAAAATGATCATTTTCAGAGAAATCCACTACCTGAGCTGTATCATGCTGCTTATACAACAGCAATTTGTCATTGTTCAGGCAGTCACTCATTTACGGAGTCAATTAATCCCTACTCGATGTACACGGAGTCTGGAGCCTATCTCAGGCAACACTTGGCGAAGATGGGGGCACACACTGAATGGTGCACCAGGCCATTGCAGGGTCAACACACACACACACACACACACACACACAAACCCATTCATAATTCCACTCGTGTCTCGAGGCATTTAAGAATCGCCAATTATCCTAATGTGCATGTGTTTGGACTGTGGAAGGAAACCTTACCACCCAGAGGAAATCCACACAAGCACTGGGAGAACATGCAAATTCCACAGAGAATCACCCGAGCCTGGACTGTTCATCACTTGAAATTAATTAGTTTATGAAATAACATTCCACTTGTTGCTATATTTGTTTTGTAGAAAATCTAACGAGTTTATAACCTGAGCAAATGCACTTCATCTTAAAATTGTAGTAATGAAATAAAGAATAATAAATTTTACTTTAAGATTATTGCACTTTTTAACCATATAGCACACATTTTTAGAAGGGAATGGTTTTTTTTCTTGCTACGATCATTTCTGGTTTGTTTATTAGAATAAATGCATTTAATTCAACATTTATATCCTGAACCCTTTTCTGTAAAGCTACTTTATGAGAATATATTTCCGTTTATTACATTATCGTCCTCTGATCAGGAGGTTATGGGTTCTGTGGCGTAGGTTTGTTTGTTAGGCTGTTAGCAATATTGACTGATCAATCTGAAATCTTTATGATGAGACGGTGAGAACTCAAGCATGAGCCCAGTAAATTTAGGTAAGAGTCTAATTTTTTTTCAAAATTACAAAATTCTTTATCCCTTATGAAAAGAGAAAAAAAAAATCTTAGTCAAAACACATCTGATTAGAACAAAATGTGATGTGCATATTTATTTGAGACAATTTAAATTTAACATGGCAACCCCTTTTTTTTTTTTTTTTTTTGGAAGTGTGGTACTACAGTACATCCAGCAGGGGTGGCTGTGTACTTAACTTTTATGGTCTGGCAGCTATTTGTGTTTTCTAAGTGCTCTTGTCAGGTATACTTTGTGACGCCCTTGATGATGAGAAGCATATACACACTTCACTTTGTAAATTAGTTGCTTCTATAGAAAGTTAACTAAAGACAAGGAGGTTTTATTGAATAAAGAACATTATAAACCCAAAGGCAAAGCTTTTGGAATCATTATGCATTTAAACAGGCTGATAATAAAATGTAAAGAGACATCCTGGAGATGGGTATGTTGTATTTTGCTGTGTGTGTGTTTACCTGTAATGCACAACTCTGAAGGAGAAATTGGACTGTCTCCATGTATATGCTGTTGCCAATGTTAATGGGTGACTGATGTTCTTGAAGGACCGTTTGTACAGGATTAGGCCTTGTTCTGTCTCCCTCTTCTGATGCACTGTCCTGACTCCTCTGAGATTTGCTATTTCTTTTGGTCACGGAGGATTTTCTATCCTCAGTTTCGCCCACAGCTGCACAATCAAAACAGTTGCCCTGAGATCAGATGTGTTCCATATGAAGGGAATGAAGAACTGAGGAATATCCACACACTATATAAACAGGAGATATTTATCACCCTGCATTAAAAAAAATATACTGAGTACACATGAAAACTCACCACTTGAAAAAAGTCAATATTTAAGTTCAAATGAACTTCAATATAATTTTTATACAACAACAACAACACTACAGTGACGTCTCTCGACATGCCAGGTGCAAGAAATGCGAGAATTTAATGTTAACTGTAACGCTACGCAATTTTTCGCAAAAATGCAACATTTTGCACGCACACCACGGGAAAAATGAATTTCACTCTGAATTTGTGCACACATTGCCTTTAAAAGCATGTGAATCCGAATAAAATTTCACTTGTTCACTGACACTTGTGAAAAGCCGACATGATACCGCGACTTACAGCCCCCGAACGAGAACGTGCCATAGGCAGGCTTCAAAATGGCGCCAGCACCAGGGAAATTGCCAAATGAGTACACTGTGCATACATAACGATCGCAAGACTCCATCAAAGGTTTCTGCAAACGGGGAGCACTCGGGACCATCCTCGTCAACAACGTGTGACAACGGCACGTCAGGACCGTCAGATCGTACGGGATCATGTCCGAGACCGAACACTACCAGCGACAAGAACGGCTGCTCAAGTTCAAAGACGACGTGGATTCATTCACCACAACACCGTACGGAACCGTCTGCGAACTGCAGGACTGCGTACATGACGTCCTTATTTTGGCCCCATATTGACGCATTAACATTATCGCATTAACATTTTCGTGAATGAAATTGAATGATGTTTACATGTCTTCTTAAATCATTCATTATCTCAAATGCATCAGAAGTATATACTTCACATATCAATCCGTGGCGCTATTCCAGATTTCGTGAGTGGTGCATTTTCATATGGACTGAGTATATATAAAATTAATACTACAATATAATAACTAATTTAAAACTGTTCCTGATAGGGCCTTGGTCAGAACCTACTAAATGCAAATTCCTGTAAGGACAAGGAAGTATTCAGACACCTAATCACCACACCAAATGTGATTCTTCCCCAAAACTGTTGACACACACATGGAAGCAGAGAATTCAGTTATTCATTTTCGAAGCTGCTGAATCTTAGTTAGGGTCGTGGGGAGTCTGGTGCCCATTTCAGCGACACTGGGCAAGAGCTGGGGACACCTCACCTGGCCATTGCAGGGCCCACACACACACACACACACACACACACACACACACACACAAGACCGTTCACTCACTCACAGCTGAGGGCAATTTGGAACAGCCAGCGAGCTTATGGTGCATGTTTTGGGACTGTGGGAGGAAACCAGAGTACCCTGAGGAAACCCACCAAAGCATTGGGAGAACATGCAAACTGTAAGCAGTGAATTGAATATCTTTAAATGTTGTTTCCATACAAATTCCTTTCACTGGGACGAAGGATTGTCCAGCATGATAATGTCTCTGTGCACAAGGCAGGACCGTAAAAGTGCGGTTTGTCATGTTTTGTGAAGAAGAACTTGAGTGTTCTGCTCTGGGCCCTGGCCTCAATCCCACTGATCACAATTGGTGTGAACTTGAATGCTGACTACACACCAGACATCATCACAGACTTCAGTGTCAAACCTCATTAAGCTCTCTGGTTGAATGAAGAAATCTGCACAGCCTAGCAGGAACTCCAGCAGAAATTCTTCCCCAAAAATTGGAGGTATTTATACAATTTTAAGATTTCTTGACACGTCCCAGGTTCAGCATTCTGAAGACTCAGAGACAAGTGAAGTGGTTTCCTCCATTTGATCACTTTTCAGGGTTTTTTTTTTTTTTTTACTTTTATTTATCCCTTTTTGTGGGGCGGTGGTGGTCTAGTGGTATAGGGCGCTGGATCGCTGATCCAAAGGTTGGGGGTCCGAGTCCCACTCTCCACAAGGCTGTCACTGCGCCCCAGTGCGGCTAACTGGGTTATCAAAGGCGGGCCATGTCTGTCACTGTCTATGGTGAGAGGCATGTAAAAGAACCATTGCTGACTTTCGTAAAGAGTAGCTGCAAAGTCGTCAGCGTGTTTCTGTCCCTTGCTAAAAAAAGGGTTGTGACAGGAAGGGCACCCGACGTAAAAACCTCTGCCAAATCAAAACGTGCGAATCAAGATGATTCGTTGTGGCGACTCCCGAGTAAAAGGGAAAAAGCCAAAAGGAAGACAATTTATCCCTTTTTGTCACCTTTTTTTAATCTCACACTCAAAAATTATAAGAACTGAACCACTTCATCAGCACACTATTCATGGTGGTAACTTTCTTATGACGGCCCTCAACAAATAAATTTACTCAGTATTTTCAGTCCTGGATTAAATATAATACTATTAATAACTTGTGTTTTACGCATCACATCGGGCAGTGGTGGTCTAGTGCAGTGGCCCCCAACCATCGGTCCGTGGACCGGCAACCGGTCCGTGGCTCAATTGGTACCGGTCTGCAGAAGAAACAATTCATTATTTCCGTTTTATTTATTATCTGAGTCGGAATGATCTTTAATTTTAAAAAAGTCTGTTATTTTGAAAAATGACCAGATTCTCGGTTATTTGAGCGCTAAAATGTAACCCACAAGGGGACGGCACATGAACAGAGGCGTGCTGGACATGTTTCATACAAAAGCAGGGATTTTGGGTGAGACTGAACCTGAGACTTCATTCTCCCAGCTGGTGCATGATTACCTGGTTTTTTTTAAAGAAAAGTTCAAGCTCTACTTCCCAACCAACTTTATTTCAGCTATTGAAAAATAACATTCATGGAGTGCTTATTATTATTATTATTAATAATAATAATAATAATAATAATAATAATAATAATAATAATAACAACAACAATTTCTATAAATGTTATATTTACAATACAAACAATCTATGACACACACACACACACACACACACACACACACACACACACACACACACCCCAACCCCAGTCCGTTTGCCAAGTGTTGACCGGTCCGTGTTGATAAAAAGGTTGGGGACCACTGGTCTAGTGGTATAGGGCGCTGGTTCGCTGATCCTAAGGTTGGGGGTTCGAGTCCCACTCTCCTCAGGGTTGTCATTGTCCCCCCCCAGTGCAGCTAACTGGGTTATCAAAGGCCGGCCATGTCTCTCACTGTCTATGGTGAGAGGTTCATGTAAAAGAACCATTGCTGACTTTCGTAAAGAGGAGCTGGAAAGCCGTCAGCGTGTTTCTGTCCCTTGCTACAGGGTTGTGTCAGGAAGGGCATCCGACGTAAAAACCTACGCCAAATCAAACATGCGAATCATTCGCTGTGGCGACGCCTCATAAAGGGAAAAGCCGAAAGGAAATCTCTCATCTCTTATGCATCACACCAGAGATCACCATGTCCCTGTTTCCTAGGGCCATATGCAGCATAGTCATGGCTGAAACAGGCTCCAGCTACCAAATAAGCTCCAAAGAATCAATTCGAAATGCTCTGGTCCACGACATCAATAATTAATCACACATTAGCTTCTTATCCCTTTGCACACCGAAGTAATTCCCTCACACACACACACACACAAACAAATACACAAACACACTTGTGTGTGCGCGCGGACACTCAAGCACACATTATTTTACCAAGAAATCTTGTTTCTGGTTCTTTGTCTCTTGAGTTTTAATATCCTGTTTATTGTCACTTGCGGGAAATATGACCACAGCTGTCAGTACAACAAACTACGTACATGTCATTGATGTTTTCAGATTTTCTGAGCACCCACTTCAAATGATTATTCTGTATTTTATACTTGTATTTATTTCCCCAGGTTTGTAAAGTCAGCTGCACCTGCATCCCTGTTTGCTTACTATAGTTTGACTGAGGCTCAACAAGTGCATTACTGTGTATAGTTTGCATGTTTATCACAATGCTTTTGTGGTTTTCCTCCAGGTCGTCTGCTTTCCTCCCACCGTGCAAAGACATGTACAATAGGTCAACTGGCTACTCTAAATTTACTCCAGCAGTATGAATGTGTGGGAAAACTAGACAAATGATGCCAATACAAATTGATTTGTTCATCAGTTCAGTTCATTTTCTGTAACCGCTTCATCCTAATTAGGGTCACGGGGAGGCTGGTGCCCATCCCAGCCAACTCAGGGCGAGGGCAGAGTACACCCTGGACAGCTCGCCAGGCCATCGCAGGGCGGAAACACGCTGACGGCTTTGCAGCCTACTCTTGTCGAAAGTCAGCAATGGTTCTTTTACATGCCTCACACCATAGACAGTGAGAGACATGGCCGGCCTTTGATAACCCAGTTAGCTCCACTGGGGGAGGGACAGTGACAACCTTGAGGAGAGTGGGACTAAAACTAAATTGATTTGTACTATATCAATCCAGTGTGGGGCCGGTAGTGTAGTGGTTAGGGTGCTGGGCTCATGATCGGAAGGTTGTGGGTTCGAATCCCAGCAGACCCCCCCCCCACACTCTGCTAAGACCCCTGGGCAAGGTCTTAACCTCAAATGTGCCTCTGTTCACCCAGCAGTATAAATGGGTACCAGTAAAAAAATATACTGGGAAGGTAACCTGCGACGGACTAGCGTCCCATCCAGGAGGAGCTGAACGACTGGTAGCTTCACGCTACGGAAACCGGGGATAAGCACCGGCCTGATGAGCCACTAGGCTCGGGTGTAAAAAGCCCAACAGACTTTACCTACCTACCATATCAATCCAGTATGCAGTTAAATACAAAGTACTATAGCATCATTTTACTGAACCAGGACAAAACAAATAATTCACCTATTTTGTTCACTGGCTGATCCTCTGAACGGACGTGTCTGTCACAGAGAGACTGTGTTCTCTGTTCTGGGCTGTTACACACCAGGGCTGCAGCCAGCTGCTTATTTGCTTCTGAAAGCGCCGTTTCTGCTTGAATAAAGTTCTCCTGGCCCAAGTAAAACAATCCTGTACACAGATATCATATGACACAGATGTTTATCTATTTTGGAGATAAACTATTTCTTTGAATACGTCACTTTAATTTACTAAGTTGTATTTATACTTACATGAATCCAAGCATGATACAGAGAAATACAGTCTTTAATATGGTAACTTTAACACATGTTTATAATTAAGACAAAAAAACCCCATGTAAATAAGAAAATCTATGTCTATTTTTTTGACAGTCAGTGCAGTTTCGGGACAGTAATAAATTATTAAAGCACAGCATCGAAATTGATGTCAAAAATTAATGCACAACGCTAACAAATTCTAGTCATATAAGACTGAAAACCAGGCAAAAGTGTCCATACTCACTGAACTGAAACGCACAGTGACACGAAATAATTGTGTCAGTGTGCTCCATGTATATGGAAGAGAGTGAACTGCACTTCTACTTCGTGCTGATAGTGAGCTGGTTAAAGTATATGTGGGTATCTTTCAGTCTTTACTCTTCATTGCTCATAGGAAAAAAATACTGTGTGATGGTAGAAATTCACCAAGTGTCTAAATCTTGGGTTTTGGTCACACTAGCAGTTTTCATTCCATACTGGTCTTACCTAATATTGTCCAGTTGACCACTGAGTTGGATTTGATATATGTGGCTTTCTTGAAAAAGGTCTCAGCGTCGTGATAATTACCAGTCATTTCTGACAGAATTCCACACATAAGTACGCTGGTGAAGAGAAAAAAAAATTTTTTTTTAATAATTTTACGTTTTTACAGTACATATACTACATGGCCAAAAGTTTGTGAACAGTTGAACACAGGTTTTGCAAGTATACAGAATAAGAATTTATGGCAAGAGCTACTCGGTTGAATGTGTGTTTTGTCTTTATTTTGGGAATATAGTGGTGAGAGGCATGTAAAAGAACCATTGCTGACTTCCATAGAGTAGCTGCAAAGCCGTTAGCGTGTTTCTGTCCCTTGCTAAAAGGTTGTGACAGGAAGGACATCCGACGTAAAAACCTATGCCAAATCAAATGTGCGAATCAGATGATTCGCTGTGGTGACCCCTGAGAAAGGGAAAAAGCCAAAAGGAAAGAAGAAGACTGTAGCAGGTGTCGGGAACCTATGGCTCGCGAGCCAGAGGTGGCTCTTTTGATGACTGTATCTGGCTCTCAGATAAATTAGGTGGCCATTCTTAACAGAATAACGGAATATATAATTTCACTGTCATTTAAATAAAAATACAAAAAAGCCATCGATGAATAAATATCACGCATTTAAATCTTTACGTCTATTTTCAATGCCATGTCACTGTGGCGCGCAGCGGAGAGCCAATCCTTTCTGTACGCCAGTATGTGGGCGGGTCCGATACCTTCAAACTCTAATTTTGTTGGATTATAACACCAGCCACAGACTATGCATGTTGTTTTTGGGTAAAGAGGTAAATTTCCCTCGTTTTTGATCAGCTCATTTCGACGAAGCCAAGCACAGCTGGCAAGCAAACACAAATGGACAGATATGGAAAAACTTCAACCCACAGACTAGCTGATTGCCAAAACTTCGGATGCGCTTCCTGTCACATAAACACTGCAGCGTGTGAGTCCTGTCGTATTAACCATGTTTGGTCAATCTACATATATGCAGGCGAGCAGTTCTTCTCACACCTGATAAACATCAAGACCAACCTGCGGTCACGTTTAACAGATTGAAGCCTACATGCCTGCATGAAGCTGAACCTCATCACGTATCAACCAGGCCACAAAGCCATCAGCAAAACCATGCAACACCAAAAGTCTACTTTTCTCATTAATAAATAACTTCGTTATAACAATCTTGTTTAAAATAAATTCTGAGTCTTATTATACTCTCAAATGTTTGGTCTTCTTTTTCAGTTTAGTTGTGTTCAGTATACAGTCGGCCCCCAATTTACGAAGACTCCTTTGTATGAAATTCAAAATTCAAACATACCAATCAAAATTTCACGAAGCGCGAGTTGCTCTCTCATTGGCTGGCTCTCAACATCCCGCCCCGCTGACCTCCCAGATAGAGACAGAAGGAAGCTTCACGCTTTAGTTTTTAGTTTTTTTAATTGTTTTAATTCAGTAAATGTTTAATAAATGTGGGCGCATTTGAGCTCATCTGGAATTCCGATCCCTCAAGGAATCAAATTAAAGTCGAGTTTGTCAAGCAGGGAATGCACTTTGAATTCCATGTCTTGTGGGCGTGGCCCACAGCGCGCGCACGAGAGAAGGAAATAGAGAGCGAGAGAGAGAGAGAGCGAGAGATGTGTGTGTATGTCTTAAAAATGTTTAATAATGGTTTAATTAATAAATATGTTAATAAAATGATTTAATAAATAATTTTCTTTTACTTTTAACACATATTTCATACAAAATTGGTGTACTTTTATCATTTTTAAAGGGTTTATGGGGTTTATCCAGTCCAAGGACTGGATCCTTGGAACGAATTAGGCGTTTAACATGTAAGATGCCACCCCTACTTACGAAATCCCTGCTATACGAAAATGGCTCTGGAACGGATTAATTTCGTAAATTGGGGGCCGACTCTATATACATATGGCTCTCGGAGGATTACATTTTAAAATACAGTATGTCTTTTTTTTTTTGGCTCTCAGTCAAAAAGGTTCCCGTCCCCTGTAGTATAGGTTATGTAATAAAAAGCAGCATTATCATCATGTAGAGCTCAGTGTAATCCTCACACCTGGGTATATGAGCTTGATCAACAGACAGAGCCAGATGGAAACACTCCTCAGCCTTGATGTATTCAGCAGTGAACATGTGAAACACCCCGTAATCAAACCAGTGGGATGCATTGCTTTGATCCTGAACCAGCTGCTGCAAAGACACAAAGGGTTTTGTGGAGAGTTAGGACTTTTCTATCACAAAAATACTACTGCTAAGACTTTGGAACAAGTGAAATGAACCTCTTGGTAATAGTGGGCAGCTAACTGATAATCTTCTTTTAGCTGGGCCTCTTTGGCAAACTGCCTGAGCTGACTGCAGTCTGGCATGGCCTCAAAATCTTGTTCTTTGGCTGATAATGTCTGTAGAAGGGAAGGAAGGATAAAAGTGTCATACTTTCTCAAGGGGACCTGTTGAGTGAGTCGGTTGTTTAGAAAGTTAAACACACCTTATTAATTGCAACATGCATCTCATCCACTAAAAAAATGTAGAGTTGACTCAGGAAAGCCTGCAGCTGCTCTGGGTTGATGAAAGTCTCCATCCTCAGCATCTTCTCACGCACGATGTTCACTACTGAGTACTTGTAACAGATAATATAAATAACTTGGTCATTCAATGCATAGAATTTATGAGCGTATACATAATATATACTACATGGGAAGGGAATAATCCGAATGGTTCATTCACCATCTGGGGATAAATAAAAATATTCACAAAGACCTGAGTAGACACCAACAAATCCACCTTGCTTTCAGCAATTAATTGTTAATTTTATCGCCATGCTTCTGAATTCTAAAATCTTGTTCGTCAGAATTTATGATCAATTTTAAACCCATATAACAAAAAATAAGGATTTTTGTGGAAAACATTAAAAAGTGGTGATTTCTAATTTTTCTTTGACTGGTGTTTCACTGTATCCTGTATGAACTCAGGATATTTTTTTCCAAAATCAAAAGCTTGAGAAAATATGAACTCAGTAAATGGCTTCTTTAAGAAAACAGATGAAATTAGAAATAATGTAGTAAAAGGACAGGCAGTGTTACGGTGTCCTGCTAAAGAGTAGAAAGAGGCAGATGCAGCTCAGCTCCACTCAATGCTTTAGTAAAACTGCAATCGCAAGACACTGCGGCCAGTGCAGACATTACAAAGGCATGCAGGTGCTGTACTGGCCTGCCTGCAGTCCTGTCCCCAAAAATAGGATGTGAAGTGAATTTTCAAATGAAAAATGTGACATTGTCCATGTACTGTTTCACATATTAAATCTTAAGACTTATTTGTGAAAAAAATGGGAGAAAATATCACCTGAATCACTTCATCACTTGACATCTTTAATCTAATAATTAGACTTGATGGCTTGAATATGCTACCATCAAACTTTTTTGTTTGTTTTTGAAATGTGTTGCAAGAATCACAACTGAATTACATTTACACTTACAGCATTTTGCAGACGCTCTTATCCAGAACTTACAATCAGCAGTTTTATACAACTTGAGCAACTGAGGGTGAAGGGCCTTGGTCAAGGACCCAACAGTGGTGACAGTGGGGATCGAACCACTAACCTTCAGATAAGTGACCCACCACATAATTAAGGTCACAGAGAGGCTGGCTGGTGCCCACCTCAGCCAACTCTGGGCAAGGGCCGGGTACACCCTGGACAGCTCACCAAGTCATCTCGGGGCCAACACTCACAACTATGATTTGGAACAGCCAATTAAGCTACTATGCATGTTTTTGGACTGTGGGAGGAAACTGAAGTACACGGAGGAAACCCAGGCAAGCACGGGAATCCAACTAAGACTTTCTTGCTGTGAGGCGGACGTGCTAACCACTACGCCACTGTACCGCCTTATTAAACAGATCTTTAATTTATATTTATATACACTTCGATATTTAAAGTGATTTTTAGAAGATTATATCAATATGCTTGTTCTAATTTGCTGTAATTTCAAGTTTTATTCTGACTTATTAATTTTAAAAGAGAAAAAAAAAGCAAAATTATTGAGAAAGTTTCGACATGAAGGTAGATGGTGTAAGAGAAAAGGATGCAGAGTATTGGGTGAGATGGAGGCAGATGATTCGCTGATGATTCGCCATGGCGACCCCTGAAGCGAACAGCCGAAAGGAAAAGAAGAAGAAGAGCATGTAACAGGTATCATGGAGATTTCAATGAATTTGATTTAGCTATGAATTTCAACTGATATGTTCAAATTGTTTTATTAATAATAATAAAAATTAAATAAAAGCAAGTAACAGACTGGGGTGTGCAGTTACAGGAACATATTATATGTAACAACAGACGATCTGGTGTCCCCTCATGCCACCCTAATGTTAATTCCTTTCCTGTAACCCCACAACACATTGTGCTTTAAGGGCAGTCAGTAGTGGTCTAGTAGTATAGGGCGCTGGATCGCTGATCCAAAGGTTGGGGGTTCGATTCCCACTCTCCACAAGGTTGTCACTGTCCTCCCCAGTGCAGCTAACTGGGTTATCAAAGGCCGGCCATGTCTCTCACTGTCTATGGTGTGAGGCATGTAAAAGAACCATTGCTGACTTTCGACAAGAGTAGGCTGCAAAGCCGTCGGCGTGTTTCCGCCCTGCGATGGCCTGGCGAGCTGTCCAGGGTGTACTCTGCCCTCGCCCAAAGTTGGCTGGGATGGGCGCCAGTCTCCCCGCGACCCTAATTAGGATTAAGCGGTTGCAGAAAATGATGATGAACATTGTGCTTTAATCCTTAATCAAATGTATTCAGGAAATACCAGCACACTCACTCACTTTCAATTGTTCTTTAAAGGCAAAGTACTTCCCAGAGCAGTTGAGCTCTCCGAAAAGCTGGGTTTTCCGCTGCTCTTGGGTCACATGATCGAGAGGCTTGGTGTCAGGAAAAAATGCAGGTCCAAACATCTGCTCATACTGTTGTAACACCTGGGAGACTATGCTGATTACTTGTGCCTGGTACTCCTGCACAGCCTGCACCAAATAAAGCATGTAAATGGCCTCAGTACAAGCAATGGAGCTGAAAAGTCATTACATTTACTCGTGCTCGAAAGAGATAAGTAGAACAATATCAAAAGTTTCTCTCCTTCTCACTGAACATGATCAATCATTCATTGTCGCAAATAAAATTAAATATTTGAAACTGTTTTGTTTAACTGTTATATGACATCATTCACTGAGTCTGCGCTCCATATCAGCCATGCCATTTCACTCTACTGGAAATGACTGTCACATATGCAGCCTTCACTGGGCGTGACACGTGCAAAAGGTTCTCTTTTGTGGACACTGATTGGCTCACAGACCATAAAGACTTATTCATACGTAGAGAGATCTTGTAGGCTTTATGGGATGGTCAGGAGCATATGCCACATAGCCAATAAGAAACGGTGTTGAATAAACAGAAAAGTTGTGGGATTGAATTGTACAGGAAATGTGTGACTCTTGTCTTTATGTGTGTGTATTCAGTTGCCTTTCGAAAGGAGGGAGGAGGCAGAAAAAATGAACAAGAAGCATTACACCAAAATGTGTGTGTGTGTGTGTGTGTGTGTGTGTGTGTGTGTGTGTGTGTGTGTGTTGATTCTTTCTTACTTTCTCGGCTCCTGCTGACTGTTGGGCTTGTTGAGGCCGGGGAGGAATTAGTTCCATAACTCTATAGATCCCTCAAAAAACATTCAGTAAATGTACAAAATCTAACAATGTCCTTCAAATACACTATACAACAATTTAACATTCAAACAATTTAATAGATTAACTTACCGCTTTGGTAACTCGTCTCGTTGTCTCTTTAGAACCAGTGGTTTTTCCAAAGCCATTTCCATCGTAATGTATGAACTCGAATCTGCACACATCTATGAATAATGCTTTTTATTAGCTGCAGAATACTTTTTTTTTTTTAAATAATTAAAAGTTCAAAATTTGTATTGTTCATTTTTGCATTAAATAGACAAACCTGAGCTTCAGTATTTACTTGCAGTTCAACGTCCATTCCACTTGCTATCTGGGCTGGTTCTACCTATAAAGAGAGCATCTCAATTATACATTTTTAGTGTAATTTTATTTGATTGATCACGTCACCCAACAAAGACATTTACTGTCTGCTGGGAACATGAAACTATTCAGGTCTTTACTGAAAATTTAATTTCAAAACTAATATCCATCAAAGGCAGTTGGAGGGAATGTTGAATGCGCATGGCATGATCCGAAAGCTTTGCTAGTGGTGCCTATCACAGGACAGAACACAGGCAGGCATTATAACACCATAAAAATTTACCATCTATACAAGTAGGAAAGGGTCAGAAGCAGGAAAACCCAGAACTTGAGCGCGACAATAAACACGAAGCTGTGTCCAGGAAATTCAAACTGGATGTGTATGTAACAGGTAAATACAAGATATTCAAAAACCAACACGTTTGGGCGAAGCTGAAATCTGGGTGGAATACATATTCCTTCAGTACAGCCTTAGTTTATATATAATATATATATATATATATATATATATATAATAAAAATAAAAGGACAAGACAAAGACTTTCTATTGAAACTCCATTTATCACTACAGATCTGTTTCGAGGGGTGGTGAAACCATCCTCTCTCTTCAGGTGATTATAGAATCCTCTATAATAGATTCTTCTATAATCACCTGAAGACAGAGGATGGTTTCACCACCCCTCGAAACAGATCTGTAGTGATAAACGGAGTTTCAATAGAAAGTCTTTGTCCTGTCCTTTTATTTTTATTGTTATTTGCTCTACCAAAAAGTATTGAGCACTCTCCTACGGAAGGATCTACTCAGAAAATCCCCTATATATATATATATATATATATATATATATAGCGTAGCGTAGGCCTCCGTCAGTCCCGAAGGACTATGGCTGCGCTCTGGCCAGTATCCCGACTGGTGATACTCCCCAGTGCACAGAGCCTGGGTAGGGAGTAATGAGGGACAGGCTGTTACCCAAGCAGCAAGTCCCCCCCTGTCTCGGCGCCACCGGAAGGATCCAATGGAAAGGCAAGTGCCGATACGGCTGGGTTCC
Source organism: Plotosus lineatus (assembly GCA_024760905.1). Classification (NCBI taxonomy): domain Eukaryota; kingdom Metazoa; phylum Chordata; class Actinopteri; order Siluriformes; family Plotosidae; genus Plotosus; species Plotosus lineatus. The sequence continues at coordinate 16,482,056 of CM045738.1, forward strand.
AGTGCCGCTGCAGGAGAGAAACTACGGTCAATTTAGAACGGCCAATTAACCTACAGTGCACGTCTTCGGATTGCGGGGGAAACCGGAGGACCCGGAGGAAACCCGCACAAGCACGGGGAGAACATGCAAACTCCACACAGAAACGCCCAGGCCGGGAATCGAACCCGGGCCTTCTTGCTGTGAGGCGGACGTGCTAACCACTACGCCACCGTGCCGCATAATATATATATATATTTATATATAATAATAGACTATATATATATATATAGTCGGCCCCCAACTTACGAAGACCCCTGTGTACGAAATCCCTGGGTTACGAAAACCATTTTCCTGAGTTTCTGTCCCCGAGATATGAAATAACCCCCTCTTACGAAAAGAAATTCAAAATTCAAACGCGCCAATCAAGATGCGAGTTGCTCTCTCATTCGCTGTCTCTCAACATCCCCTCTCAACGCCCCGCTGGCCTCCCAGATAGAGACAGAAGGAAGCTTCACTCTTTAGTTTTTAGTTTAGTTTTTTAAGTTGTTTAATTCAGTAAATGTTTAATAAATGTGGGCGCATTTGAGCTCATCTGGAATGCCGATCCCTCAACGAGGCAAATTGAAGTTGAGTTTGTCAATCAGGGAATGCGCTTTGAATGCCACGTCTTGTGGGCGTGGCCTGCAGTGCAAGAGAGAGAGAGAGAGAGAGAGGTGTGTGTTTGTGTGTGTGTGTGTGTGTGTGTGTGTGTGTTAATAAAAAATGTTTAATAATGGTTTAATTAATAAATATGTTAATAAAATGGTTTAATATGTTAATAAAATGTTTAAATGGGTTAACAAATAATTTTCTTTTACTTTTAACACATATTTCGTACAAAATTGGTGTACTTGTATCATCTTTAAAGAGTTTATGGGGTTTATCCAGTCCAAAGACTGGAGCCTTGGAACGAATTAGGCGTTTAGCATGTAAGATGCGACCCCTACTTATGAAATCCCTGAAAGGGAACCGCCGAAAGGAAAAGAAGAAGAGGTCGGATTAAAACACAGGGCAAACCAAAAAAAAAAAAGGCCTTCAATAAAAGAGAAAGAACTGCTACAAATTACCAAAAAAACCCTGACAAATTGAAATCACCAAGGATCAGGAACTTTTAAAGTTACTGGATAAAATCCCTAACAGCAATGCATGAGGATATGACAAGAGAATATAAAGGCAATCAGTGATCCAGAAAATTGCCTCGAGTGAATGATTAATGCAATAATAAACCTCATTCCAAAATAAAACAAAAAACCCAAAACAATTACTGTATAGACCAATAATGTGCCTCTACTGAATATGTACAAAATGCTGATGGCGGTTATTACAGAAATAACTGACATGCACTTTAACCAAATGAATGTAGTTCCACAATAACAAAAGGATGCAAGAGTGACAGTTACAGATGCAAAGAGCAACTACTGATCAACAAAGCTGTCCTGAAGATGTAAAAAAAAAAAAAATAAATAAAAAAAATATGACAACTTGAATTGATTACCAAAAAGCATTCAACACCATAACACATACCTGGACATTGACGTGCTTCAAAATATTTAAAATCAACTAAATATTTATTACATTTTTGATAAGAATGATACAGAAAGGGAGAACAACGGTAATATTACGGACAGAAACGAAATTAATTATCATCCTCCGAAACTGCATGATAAGAGCACAATCTTCCGGGGAGACTCGTTGACACCATTATTATTCGCCATTGAAATGAATAAGGGCTTTCAACTGAAAGCAAAAACAAATCAATCACCTCTTATATGCGGATGATCTTAAACCATACATGAGAGGTAACAGTCCCTTAGAATCACAAAGGAAAAGGGTAAAGGGTTTAGTAATGACATGAAAATGAAATTCAGGAGCGACAAATGTACAAAATCACAAAGGGACGTTAATACAGACACAAAAGGTGGTACTTGATGACAAGAGTAAGATCAGACGTTGGGACGGGATGATATGTATTTATACCTCTGCTAGGTCCATTGTGTATGACCTGTTTTGACCATCCATTACGAGTTTGTAGATATATGTCTCGGACAGCAATAGAGTGTTTCTCACATCACTGCCTTAATTGTACCTTTATTATGCTGCCTTGTAACCGCATTATTATGATGTCACAATTACTTTTTGTGGGCAGGAACCACCTACCACCGTTTTTGCAGGAGGGGTTTGCTGACCGTTCTGCTTGGTTTCTTTTTGCACATTTTTAATTCTTTAATATTATCATCTCCAAAAATAAAAAAATATACAGTCGGCCCCCTTCTTACGAAAAGCCCTGAATACGAAAAATCCAGTATACGAAAAACATTTTCCTAAATTTTTGTCCTCGGTATACGAAACAACTTCTTACGAAAAAGCGCCAAACGTGCCATTCAAACGTTCAAACAATGTGCGAGTTGCTCTCTCATTGGCTGTCTCCTGACATCCCGCACCGCTGGCCTCCCATTGGCTGGGATGGATGACGCAGCTCCCTCCCATTGGCTATCTCTCAACATCCCGCCCCACTGGCCTCCCATTGGCTAGGATAGATGACACTGTCGTTCCGACTTTGTTCAAGTTTGTTTGAACTTTGTTCAAATTTGTGTGTCATTCCAACTCTATTTTATGGCTCAGGCTTTTAACCTTGCATAAACATTTGTAAGATTATAACTCTGCTAAGAAGACATGGTCAACACACGCATACACACACACACACACACACACACACACACACACACACACACACACACACACACACGTGTGATTCCCGGTGAAAGTGATTCCCGGTGCCATGGTCATTGTAAGATTTATAATAGTCAACGCACACGCACACGCACACACACACACACACACACACATACACGCGCGCGTGCGCACACACACACACACACACACACACGCGCGCGTGCGCACACACACACACACGTGTGATTCCCGGTGAAAGTGATTCCTGGTGCCATGGTCATTGTAAGATTTATAATAGTCAACACACACACACACACACACACACAAATACACGCGTGCATGCGCACACACACACACACACGCACACACATACACACATATGTGTGATTCCTGGTGAAAGTGATTCCCGGTGCTATGGTCATTGTAAGATTATAACTCTGCTAAGAAGACATGGTCAACATGAAGTAAGTACCTTATAAGGTATGCTTTCAGAATTTTTAAAGGGTAGTCATGGGAGCCTTGGAATAAACCACGCGTTTTACATGTAAAATGCACCTCTACTTACGAAAACTCCAGGTTTCCGAAAAAGGTGCTGGAACGGATTAATTTCGTAAGAAGGGGGCCAACTGTATATAAAATGTACATTCATTGCCATCATCATCATCTTCCACTTAATCCCGGTTTGGGTCACGGGGGCAGTGAGATCCAGCTGTGCCTCTTCCCAGCCAAGATGCCCGAGCTACCTCAACTGGCTCCTCTCTATGCGTAGGAGCAATGGTTATACTTTGAGCTCTCCCTGGACGGCACTGCTTCTCACCTTACCGCTAAGGGAGAGCCCCGTCACCCTGTGAAGGAAGCTTATTTCATCCGCTTGTATTCGCGGTCTTGTTCTTTCGGTCACTACCCAAAGCTCCTGCCCACAGGTGAGAATTGGAACGTAGATCGATTGGTATGTTGAAAGCTTTGCCTTGGGGCTCAGCTTCCTCTGCACCACGACTGACCGTTACAGGCTCCGCTTTACAGCAGAGGCTGCAGCGATCCGCCTGTCAATCTCCTGCTCCATCCTGGCCTCACTTGTGAACAAGACCCCCAGATACTTGAACTCTTCCACTTGGGGCAGGAGCTCATTCCAGACCCAGAGGGTGCATTCCAGCCTTTTCCGACTGAGAACTATGGCCTCGAACTTGGAGGTGCTGATTCTCATCCTGGTCGTGTCACACTCGACTGTGAATCGCTCTGATGAGAGCTGGAGGTCGCGGCTTGATGAAGCAAAAAGGACAACGTCATCCACAAAAAGCAGAGACTGCATACACCTGTAGATGTTTTCATTTCTGGTTTGGGGCTTGTTATCAGATATGTGATGGGCTGCATCAGCTGTGGGAGATTACCAAATAATGAGTTGTTGTTTTTTTTAATGAAATTTTTTTAATTTGGGTATTTTTGTTTGTTGTTTTATATACAGCAGCTGGGCCTTTTTGTGTGTATATGTCTAACAGACATGGCAACAGAAAGCACAAAACACAGTTGCATGATCAAAATCATCTTCAGAGAGAGATCAGAAAATGGTCCAACAAATACTGGGAAAATAGATAGATAGAGATGGATGAATGGATAAATGGATACAGAGATAGATAGATAGATTAGATTATTTTAAAGATTTATTTATTTTTATTTTGATAAACATGCCCAGTTTCTGCATATGCAGTCCTTAATATTAATTGAACATTTATGAGATTTAATACTTAATTGCATTGGAGAGACAGGAAACTCCAAGCTTTTTGTTTCTTGTTGCCATGGTGAATCATGTTCTCTGGGTTCCTTCGGTGACGGCATTTTCTATCCTTATGCACGAGCTTCACCCCGCATAACCTTGACTCCGAGTTGATTGTACTGAATGTTGACTCCTTTTCTGAAATCGAAAACTCTGAGTTTCTCACCTCAGAGTTGATCAACCGAACGTTCAGGTTTTGACTCAGAGTTTGTTAAACTTACCTTCGGAAATAGGACTTTAGTCCAGAGAATTATCGTCTTGACGAATCTGCAGAAGTCAAACAGAAGAACTGGAAATGTCGACGGAGGGTCATCACCTGTCAGTGTCACCAGTTAATACGGAAACCAGTTGAACCGACACACCGGATATGAGTGAAGCCTCACTTCCTAGCGGTGACTTGAAACGGATACTTTGCGTTGTGAGTGTTTAAAATGCGAGGTAAACGTAAGTTATCCAACCGTGTTACATTTCCCCTATTTTCTTCTTGACTCTATGACTACTGCTGTTTTACATTCGTTACCTCTGGGATTTACGATTATCAACAGATGTTCGATGGTAAATCCGACACGTATCTTCGCTGACCGGAAGTCACAGTAACCAATGGCGATATATACATACACACACACACACACACACACACATATATATATATATATATATATATATATATATATATATATATATATCGAGAGAGAGAGAGAGAGGCTGGACCTTGTTCCATTCTGGAGTTTCTCATGGGAAGTGGTGGCGAGCTGGTGTGGGCATCCTTGTTGCACCCACAACCCCTAAACGTTGGGGGTTCACCCTGGTCGACGAAAGGGTAGCTTCCCTCCGCCTTCGGTGACGGGTCCTGACTGTTATTTGTGCTTATGCACCAAATGACAGTTCAGAGTACTCACCCTTCTTGGAGTCTTTCGAGGAGTGTGTTGGAGAACGCTACCTCTGGAGACTCATTCGTTGTCTTGGGAGACTTCAACGCCCATGTGGGCAACAATCGTATGACCTGGAAGGGTGTGATCGGTAGGTACGGCCTCTCCAGTCTGGACCCGAATGATGTTTCGTTGTTGGACTGAAGTGCTCGTCACAGTTTGTCGATCACGAACACCGTGTTCAAACATAAGGGTGCCCATAAGTGCACTCGGTACCAGGACACCCTAGGTCGCAGCTCGATGATTGACTTTGTAGTCGTGTCACCAGATTTGCGGCCACATGTTCTGGACACTTGGGTGAAGAGGGGAGCTGAGCTGTCAACCGATCATCACCTGGTGGTGAGCTAGCTTCGATGGCGGGGGAGGCTGCCTTCCAGACCTGACTGGCCCAAGCGTATAATACACTAAATTCGCATTACGACTGCGCATGTGCAGGGAACGTGACCCAACCTCTGGTCCAAGCGTTACTACTACCAAACTTTCTTGTAGCTGCATCTCCATAATACCCATGATTCTTTTCGTGTGCGTTCGACCCCTCCATAATACCCATTGATTCTTTTTGTGTGCCTTTGACCCATTGTTCGTCACGGAGATGCAGTTCCCTCCCATCTCCATTATACCCATGATGCTTTTTGTGTGTCTTCGACCCATTGTTCATCATGGAGTTCTAACGTGCGTAAAGGACAGAATTACTGTTTTTTCGTGAGTTTTTCGAGTGTGCTCATTGCAACTTTTTTTTTGGCTCAGGCTTTTAACCTTGCATAAACATTTGTAAGATTATAACTCTGCTAAGAATACATGGTCATACATGTCCTCCACCGGTTTATCATCAGGTCCAACTGCCTTTCCACTCTTTATTCTCTTTAATGCCCTCCTCACTTCATCCTTACTAATCTTTGATACTTCCCGGTCCTCAATGGTCACCTCTTCAATTCTTTGTTTCTCTCTCATTTTCCTCATTCATCAGCCCTTCAAAGTACTCTTTCCGTCTTCAAAGCACACTTCAGTCATCAGTCAATACATTTCCCTCTCTGTCCTTGATCACTCTAACTTTCTGCACGTCCTTCTCATCTCTATTTCTTTGCTGTACCAACCTGTATAAATCATTTTCTCCCTCCTTACTGTCCAGCCTATCATACAAGTCATCATACGCCCTTCTGTTTGGCCTTTGACACTGCTACTTTCGCCTTACGCTGTGTCCCCCTGTACTCCTGTTTACTCTCTTCAATCCTCACTATGTCCCACTTCTTCTTGGCTAACCTCTTCCTTTGTACACACTCCTGCACTTCGTCATTCCACCACCAAGTCTCCTTATCTACTTTCCTTCCAGAGGACATGCCGAATACTCTCCTACCTGTCTCCCCGATCACGTTAGCTGTAGTTGTCCAGTCATCTGGAAGCACTTCCTGACCACTCAAAGCCTGTTTCAACTCCTCCTTGAAGACAACCCGACGCTCTTCCCTTTTCAGCTTCCACCACTTTGTCTTCTGCTCTGCCTTTGACTTCTTCACCTTTCTCACCATCAGCGTCATCCTGCTCACCACCATCCTATACTGTTTGGCAACACTCTCACCCACTACTACTTTGCAGTCACTGACTTTCTTCAAATTACATTGCCTACACAAGATGCAGTCTACCTGTGTGCTCCTACCTCTGCTTGTTCAAGTCCCCCTGTGCTCCTGTCTCTTCTGGAAGAAAGGATTCACCACAGCCATTTCCATTCTTTTTGCAAAATCTATGTGTTCTTTTCCTGGATAACAAACCTGCCCATCACATCCTCGTCCCTTCTGTTGCCTGCACCAACATGTCCATATACATATACAGTATAATATAATGCAAGTAACTTTAGTGTAGACAAGCTAATTCGATTTAAGTCGTATTTTGACTTAAGTCGTCTCTACCGGAACCAATTAATGACATAAGCTGAGGTAGTTGGTTCCTCTGATGGCTCTGACATTCAGTCATTGGTTACCAAACAGTTACATGTGCGCCATCTGACATCTGGTGATTATCATGAATCCAAGGTGGAAGAAATACAGCATTAATTCTCATTATGTTTTCTTTTTCAGTCTGTCTGCACCTATGGATGAAGTGATCAGACTCTACAGAGCAGAAGAGCAGAAACTCAACCAAGCTGTCCGACAGTACAAGGACATTTTATACTCCATGTAAGTTGTATTATTGATAAATATGATTTGTCTACGGCAAAAAAATAATTAGTTAATGAAGCTTTGATAAGGTGTTGCGATAAAGTGTGATGGTTTGCAGGAAAATATGTATAAAAAAGGACCGAAGTGAACCAGAAAGGATCTGCGAGAAAGATGACGGTAAGAAAATGAGCATAAATGAAAAAGTCCAATAATATAGTGGCTTCTACAATGTATTTGTTAAAATCTTTTTTTAATTAAAACACTGGTCACATTGGATGGATCAAATATGATTTAAAATAAGTAAAGTCTAGAATAAATGAGGACAGTGGTGGCCTGGTGGTTAAGGGCGCTGGATCGCTGATCCTAGGGTTGGGGGTTCGAATCCCACTCTCCACAAGGTTGTCACTGTCCCCCCCCAGTGCAGCTAACTCGGTTATCAAAGGCCGGCCATGTCTCTCACTGTCTATGGTGAGAGATTTATGTAAAAGAACCATTGCTGACTTTCGTAAAGAGTAGCTGCAAAGCCGTCAGCGTGTTTCTGCCCCTTGCTAAAGGGTTGTGTCAGGAAGGGCCTCCGGCGTAAAAACCTCTGCCAAATCAAACATGATTCGCTGTGGCGACCCCTGAAAAAGGGAACAGCCGAAAGAAAAAGAAGAAGAAAGTCTAGAATATACATATAGAATAAAATTTAGCTAATACATAACACGATACAGATATACCTACATTTCTGACTTTCAATAATTGATTAAACCAGTAAGTCACCATCTACCAGTGTGTGTGTTTATTATGATGCAAAGGTTAAAAAAAGGTGAACAACATTATGGACAGATGCTGATAATTTTATATGGTAAATGATGTTTAGAATATGAGCTAAAATTTCATTGATTATCTACAAATAATTGGGTAGAGGTGACTGGGGAATGATGTCTGAGATCTGCATGACTTTAAAGAAACATGGACTTCCATGGTTTAGCACCAAGCATGGAGCATGATTTGAGAATAAAAATGAGCCTGGGTGCATCCAGGGGATGAAACTTGAAGCAATTGTGTTTCCAAGTCCATTACGACCCAGTACACACCTAAGACCTGACTGTAATGTCTTGGTATTATTGGATTTTTTTTTTTTAATATGATGTGCAAGTAGTTTTGAAATGTATTCAGAAATACAGAAAATGACTAAAACTCACACATACATTATTACAGCTGCCCCAGATTTCAAATGATCGTTGAAAGTCTCACTATAAATGCAATCATGTTTCAGTTTCCTGTAATTTTCACATACTGGCAATTCTGTTCTTCACGTTTTAACCGAATCTACTTTAAATTTGGTGAGAAAGACTGCTTTCTGAGAGATCATGCTAAAAATCTCTGGTTTTGATTTTAATTTTTGATGGTTCAACAAATTTCAGTGTTTGAACATGAACATGTAACTTGAAGTTATTAATGCAGATATTATCTGATCTGCCCCAAACTTCGTGTTTAAAATGGTGTTGTTCATTGGGTGTTGTCAAAGGTTATAGTGCTGGAGTGAAAGAGATGTTCATTGCTGCTTGAAATATTTATTTATGATATTTCACAGTCCTAATGATTTTGGATTATTATTTATTCTTCTGTTGCTTACTTCTGTTATTTTCAAGTTTATTTGCATTTGGGGCCTCGTGACCCATATTGCTAATACACAAAAAATACATACAGTGCACTTTTAATACAAGTTTTCATATCATGTTGGCAAATTTCTTTTCAAATATAATGACACAGATCTGATAAGTTTTACATTTGTCGATGACGATAACTGATTCATTTTAGAAATGGAAGGTTCATTATAATAATATTCTGGTAAAAACCGCTGTCTGCTGGCCTTAAAATAAGGACAAACAAGTAAAAAAAATGATACTCATCTTCCTTACAGTCTAAACTACACTTTGTGCACAGCACATTGGGATTTTCATTACATTTAAATCGAGATAACTTAATTTTCAACTTGTGGGAAGCACAACGGAATTTACAATATAATCTTAGTAAAGTCCAATCTGATTTCTTCAAAAGGTGTCTTGGGGTTTCTAAACATACGTATAGTAACATTATCCTTGGTGATACGGGGAGGAGTTATATGTGTGTTAGATATTACAGTCGTTGTATTAGTTACTGGTGTAGACTTATTCATATGGATAGTTCGCGTTACCCAAAGGCTTGTTACGAAATGTTGAAGCGTTTTGATGAGCAAAATAAAATTTGTTGGGTTTCTCGTATTCGGGTATTATTGTTTGAAATTGGGTTTGCACATGTATGGATTGATCAAGATTGTGGTAGGACAAACTTATTTATGAAAGTATTTTCACAAAGATGTAAGGATATTCAACTTCAAAATTGGCAGTCTAAAATTTTTGAATCATCTTTTCTAAAATATTATAGTGGTTTCAAATCCAATTTAGGTGTAGAGAAGTATGTAGTGGAATTGTTTTCAGAAAAGGATTTACTAAGATTATATTGTAAATTCCGTTGTGCTTCTGTTATTGTTATTATTATGCCCAAACTGCTTGGGTTTTCATTCATTTTTTGAACAGTTTAATATTAATTGGGGTCGTGAAGAGGCTAATACTCATCTCAGCCAACTCGGGTCAAGGGCGTAGTGCACCCTGGACAGCTCGCCAGGCCATCACAGCTACTGGGCTTTTAAAAAGGTTATTTAGTGCATGGTGGAGATCACTGCCAGGCCCACAGAGACAAAAATTGTTGTCCATTTTCCTCTTGTGGTTGCTACAGTTTTTTAAAAAACTGTTTTGTCCCAACTCCAAAACCATATGTTTATGAATAACACAAACTTGGTAACTATTGTTTAGACTCATGATCTGAAGTAGATAATAAATAAAAAGTTCATCATTCGTCATTTTCTGTACCCGCTTAATCCTAATTTGGGTCACGGTGAGGCTGGTGCCCATCCCAGCCAACTTTGGGCAAGGGCAGAGTACACCCTGGACAGCTCGCCAGGCCATCGCAGGGCGGAAACACGCTGACGGCTTTGCAGCCTACTCTTGTTGAAAGTCAGCAATGGTTCTTTTACATGCCTCACACCATAGACAGTGAGAGACATGGCTGGCCTTTGATAACCCAGTTAGCTGCACTGGGGGGGGACAGTGACAACCTTGTGCAGAGTGGGATTCGAACCCCCAAACTTTGGATCAGCGATCCAGTGCCCTATACCACTAGACCACCACTGCCCCTATGAATAAAAAGCTAAAATGATCATCAAATATTGCCTTATTGTTCTATAAAACCTATGTTAGTTAATAATATAGTAGCATCCAGGAACAGTGATTGTATCTCCATAACAGCTGGATATGATAAGCCTATTAGAACAATCAAGATGCTTGCTATCAGTGTAGAGCACCGCTATGTGAGCGCTACCTTATGTAATGTAAACAAGCAGTGAGTAGTTCTTTAAGGGGGGGGGGTTTCCAATAATACTAGATTAAATTAATTTTCCTATAATTGGTACTAATTTAACGTACAGTTAAATATAACCTGTGGGGCCGGTGGCGTAATGGTTAGGGTGCTGGGCTCATGATCGGGAGGTTGTGAGTTCAAATCCCAGTTAGACCCTCGCTGTGCTAAGACCCCTGGGCAAGGTCTCAACCACAAGTGCGCCTCTGTTCACCCAGCAGTATAAATGGGTACCAGTAAAATTTACTGGGAAGGTAACCTGCGATGGACTAGCGTCCCATCCAGGAGGAGTTGTACTCATAGTCGCTTCACGCTATGGAAACCGGGAATAAGCACTGGCCTGATGAGCCACCGGGCCTGGGTGTAAAAAGCCTAAAGGACTTTACCTTACCTTACTAAATATAACTTAGAAGAGGGCTACAGCTTCAGTAATTAATAACAAAGTTTTTTTCTAAGAAATGGGCAGCACCATTCCAATCTAGCAGACGCTGCCAAATCGACCACTCTGAATAGGACTGTTCTTTGACCTTTCGCATTCTTTCACAACCATTGCGTACTCTGTGATTGCTCTCTCGTGTGTCATCTTGTGATCGATTCGTCGTTACAGTGCCATATTGTGCTGGCGTTGAATGCGCCAACCACACTGAGGCACAACAGAACTGCTTCTCCATTGCTACTTGAGATGAAACTGCATGTTTTCCCATGTAATGATGGGGAATTGTGTCGGCTGGTAGTCGAGCAACATGGGGACAGATGTGGGGGACATTGACAAGTATGTAAATGCAATTATAGCAAATGTAGATGGGATGTGTTGAGCCACATTGACTTCCCTGAGTACTTTGAAATTGACACGAGGATCAAGATTATAAAAAATAAAGAATTTGCGGAAAGCTGGTATTTTGGCATGTTTTGATAACAAACCACGGCCATCTCGATGCACTGCACCCTGGTAAAGTTAGAAAAAGGTCAGGAAGGTATTCAAATGCTATTTTTATTTTACTTGTGTTGCATTCTAAACTTTAAATAAGAGGATTCAGCTTCATGCTTAATCACAATTGGTACAGATTGGGTTGCGATTATAATAATAGTCATGTTAACGTGTCTAGCCTAAACATGGTCTAGCTTTGCTTGTGGAGAGAGAATATGAGAGTGTTACTCATAAAGGGATTATTTAGAGAAGTGGTGCATATTAAAACCTGGAACAAGGATGCGGTGTTAAAAAAAACATGGATCAGCTGGAATAATGGTGTTGTGTGAATAATGGTTAGTTTGGTTCATGCCTGCTCGTGCTGTCCTAATGCATTGTAAGTGTATATTTCCAGTTTCCCGAGGCAGTTACCTTCCCCACCAAGGAAATTTCATCATCCTTCATATTTTAGAGGTTTCTTGCCATAGTCTTGCATAAAACATGTTTCCCCACAATTGGCTGGAGGCATCATAAATCGATACATTTTGCTTCAAAACGTTTAGATAACACTTTATATTTTCTAATTATATTTAGAAACGTATTTATAAAGATGTGAACTAGTCCTCTCTGTCGAAAAAGCAGTGAATATGATGGCCTCCTTTAAGTCTGTGATCAGGCCAACCCATGTTGGTGCTTTTGGCCAAACTCACTATGTATGATAGTCTGTTCTATTCTTTTTTTTTTTTTTTTTTTTAGACATTACACTGAAAGAGAGACAAGATGTTGAGCTCCTAGATCAAGTTCTGAAAAAGGCTTTGAAAATTCGTCGCAACTCCCCACTTTGCTCAGATTACCAAGAAAAACCCTGTTCAAGTGTCAGAGCAACTTGGGCCCCTGATATTAAAGATGGTAATAAAAGAAACTCACAAAAATCATCATCACACTCTCAGGTAAAAGGAAATCTTCAGCATACAGGACAATTAAAAAGTACTGCTGGCCTTGGGGACGCTGCAACTCGCCAGGTACTGGTAAAGGCGTCATGTAGGTCCACCATCATTGGGAAGAAGTCAGGAACGAAACCTCTATCGACTCGAAAAGCCGCAACAGTCGATGTCCAGATGAAGTCCTTAGGGATGGTTTCTTCTTTAGAAACAGACAGAGGATCGATTATTGGCCCTTCATCTTCCTCAGATGAGAGGAAATCTTATTCAGATCCCAAGTTAAAAATGCAAAATGAAGGCTTCAGTTCTGAAGCACAGTGGTGAGATTAACTTCTGCTGTTTAATTTCAACTGTCGCAAACCTCATTGGATTTTTCTGACTGACATGTTTTTTGTGTTGTAGGGTGCACTCGCCTTTTTTACCATTATGGCTAAAACAACGTGTCAAAAAGAACAAGTGAGTGCGAGAGAGAGAGAGACTGTGTGTGTGTGTGTGTGTGTGTGTGTGTGTGATGGAGAGAGTGTGTAATGGGGAGAGAGAGAGAGAGAGTGTGTGTGTGTGTGTGTGTGTGTGTGTGTGTGTGTGTGAGATGGAGAGAGAGTGTGTAATGGGGAGAGAGAGTGTGTGTGTGTGTGTGTGTGTGTGTGTGTGTGTGTGTGTGTGTGATGGAGAGAGTGTGTAATGGGGAGAGAGAGAGAGAGAGTGTGTGTGTGTGTGTGTGTGAGAGAGAGAGAGAGAAAGAGATGGCGAGAGAGTGTGTGTGTGTGTGTGTGTATGTGTGTGATGGAGAGAGTGTGTAATGGAGAGAGAGAGAGAGAGAGAGAGAGTGTGTGTGTGTGTGTGTGTGTGAGTGAGAGAGAGAGATGGAGAAAGCGTGTGTAATGGGGAGAGAGAGAGAGAGAGTGTGTGTGTGTGTATATGTGTGAGAGAGAGAGAAATGGCGAGAGAGTGTGTGTAATAGAGAGAGAGTGAGTGTGTAATGGGGAGAGAGTGTTTGTGTGTGTGTGTGTGTGTGTGAGAGATGGCAAGAAAGTGTGTGTGTGTGTGATGGAGAGAGTGTGTAATGGGGAGTGTGTGTGTGTGTGTGTGTGTGTGTGTGTGTGTGTGTGTGTGTGTGTGAGTGAGAGATGGCGAGAGAGTGTGTGTAATAGAGAGAGTGAGTGTGTAATGGGGAGAGAGAGTGTTTGTGTGTGTGTGTTTGTGTGTGAGAGAGAGATGGCGAGAAAGTGTGTTTGTGTGTGATGGAGAGAGTGTGTAATGGGGAGAGAGAGAGTGTGAGTGTGTGTGTGTGTGTGAGTGAGAGATGGAGAGCGTGTGTAATGGGGAGAGAGAGAGTGTGTGTGTGTGTGTGTGTGTGTGAGTGAGAGATGGCGAGAGAGTGTGTGAAATAGAGAGAGAGAGAGTGTGTAATGGGGAGAGAGAGTGTTTGTGTGTGTGTGTGTGTGTGTGTGTGTATGTGTGTGTGTTTGTGTGTGAGAGAGAGATGGCGAGAAAGTGTGTGTGTGTGTGATGGAGAGAGTGTGTAATGGGGAGAGAGAGAGTGTGTGTGTGTGTGAGAGAGAGTGTGTGTGTGAGAGAGAGTGTGTGTGTGTGTGTGTGAGAGAGAGAAAAGAGATGGCGAGAGTGTGTGTAAGAGAGAGAGAGAGTGTGTGTGTGTGGGAGAGATTGAGAGAGAGAGGGTGTGTGTAATGGAGAGAGAGAGAGAGAGAGAGAGCGCGAGCTTCACTATGTGTAATTACGTCTAATATGCTAATTTTCCAACTGTGTGCCCACCACCAGACTGTGGAATAAAGTTCTGACTGGACATTCTGAGGCTGCACCAGAGAGGGACCACTTTCAGAAGAGACTTATCAGCACTGTATCCTTTTAGAATTCATTTTTTGTTGTTGTTAAAAATAATTTTAACTGCCCAAAAGCATCATTAATAATCATATAAAGACATCAAATGTAGTGAGATCACGTAATAAAGTGATAACCAAAACAATTTATAAATGAAAAATCAGCAAAATTTCTTGCTTTATGCAGGAAATAGAAGTGATGTCACATTTTGTCATGTTAATCACTGCGAATGGATTTTATTGGGATTTTTTTTGTGATAGACCCACAGACATTGGTGCATAATTGTGAAGTGGAATTGAAATGATCCAGGGTTTTCAAGGTCATGTGAACCTTGACTGAGCCATTCTCACATATGCATGTTCTTTGATCTAATTTTATTGTAATTCTGCTCGTACAATTTTGGTTCGTTGTCCTTCTGGAAGGTGAAGCTCCGTCCCAGACTCGAGTATTTTTGCAGCCTCTAACACAGGGGTCGAGAACCTTTTTGACACAGAGAGACAAAGATAAACACATTTTAAAATCTAATCCTCTGAGAGCCATATATATATTTTAATACTGAATACAACTAAATGGAAAAAAAACCAAATTTAAAGTACTGTATAATAAGACTCTGAATTCATTTTAAACAACATTGTTATAACGAAGTTATTTATTAATAAGAAAAGTACGTCTTACTATTAATGCGGCTTCTGGTGCTGCATGGTGTTGCTGATGGCTTTGTGGTCGGGTTGATACGTGCTGAGCTTTGCAGTCGTTTAGGCTTCCATCTGTTAAACGTGACCGCAGGTTGGTCTTGATGTTTTTCACGTGTGAGAAGGACTGCTCATGCGCGCATGTGGAGCCAAACATGGTCAATACGGCACGACTCGCATGCTGCAGTGTTTGTGACATGAAACGCGTTCCAAGTTTTGGCAATCAGCTAGTCTGCGGGTTGAAGTTTATCCATGCCTGTCCATTTGTGTTTTGCTTGCCAGCTCTGCTTCGTGCAAATGAAAGGATCAAAAACGAGGGAAATTTACCTCTTGACTCAAAAACAACTTGTGCAAGCTGTTGCATATTAGTATAATCCAATAAAATTAGAGTTTCAAGGTATCGGCCTCGCCCACATACTGGAGTACAGAAATGATTGGTTCTCTACTGTGCGCCACAGCGACAAGTGGCGTTGAAAATAGATTTAAATGTGTGAGATTTATTTATCTGTTTTTGTTTTATTTCATGGCTTTTTTCTGTATTTTTATTTAAAGGACATCGAAATTATGTCTTCGTTATTCTGTGAATAAAGGCCACCTGATTTATCTGAGAGCCAGATGCAGTCATCAAAAGAGCCACATCTGGCTCATGAGCCATAGGTTCCCGACCCCTAACAGGTTTTCTTCCAAGAATGTCCTGTATTTGGCCCCGTCCATCTTCTCATCTTATGGACCAGCTTATTTGTCCTTTCTGAAAATAATCCCATTCCACGAAGTTGCCACCACCACCACAATTCACAGTAGAGATGGTGTGGTAGTTTTATCCTCACATAGCAGAAAATTGAGTTTTGGTCTTCTCTGTCCAGAGTGCCTGCCACATTTTTTTCCGTGTCTCCCAAATGTCTTGAGAAAAACTGCAAATGGGACTTTTTATGGCTTTTTTGTTGCGTCTATTTGAGGAGTGCACAACTAATAGTTGTCCTGTGGACAGATTCTCCATCCTTTGCTGTGGATCTCTGCAGCAATGAGTTAAGTCGCATTCAAGCATGAAGCTACGTGAAACTTTCACACTGCGCCACCTGGTGGTGAATTGCTTCACCTCTCAGCTCTCATTACCTCGGTAAAACCCTTGCATGTTTCTCGCTTCAAAAGCTTGCCTTGTGAATCTCTGAGCAGCACCAGACTCCCCTAAAACTGGATCATTCAGCACTTTTATCATCTTATATTTTCTGAGTTTAGTTTAACTCACTGTCATCATATATGGATTATTATTATTATTGTTGTTGTTGTTGTTATTATTGTCACATAGTGGGAACAGTTCATTCTCCTCACCATTTCCACTCTATTTGAGAAAGAGTGCCACAATATCACCGCTCCTGGGTTCTCCTGTTAAGCCCGGTATCATTATGGGTTTTCAGCAGTAGTTTATTTTGAACTGTACACAGTTTTTATTTACTGATTTTATTTTCATTCATTCATTTTCTGAACTGCTTAATCCTAATGGGGTCATGGGGAGGCTGGTGCCCATGTCAGCCGACTCTGGGCGAAGGCAGGGTGCACCCTGGACAGCTCACCAGGCTATCGCAGGGCCAACACTCACACAACCATTCATACCCCCACTTACACCTAGTAGTGATTTGGAACAGCCAATTAACCCTTTCTGCATTTTTTTGTGCACTGTGGGAGGAAACCGAAGTACCCGGAGGAAACCCCAACAAGCATGGGAGGAACATGCAAACTCGACAGAGAAAAACGCCTGAGCTGGGAATTAAACCCGGGACCTTCTGGCTGTGCACTGATTTTATTTATTTTTGTAAAAATTTACCTGTTAACACAATTCAGTAGGAAAAGGTCAGCAAAACCATGTACTCGAGTTACTACCCAACCTATGTAATGAACATTTCATGTTGCTCAAAATAAACAAATACTGTATAAATATAAACTCTGATATTATTGACATCGGACATCACGTATCAGTTTTTTTTAATCATAATAACGTTTCTTTGTGCAGTTAAAACACAAGATATTTACACATGGCTGTAATAAGCTTCTCCTCAATGTTGATTTCAGTCTTTTTAGTGTTGCTTCTCGCTTCCTGTGTGAATGAGGCTTTAATATTTTTACTGCTGATTTGCTCAATGCTCTCTTTGCTTGGCCTGTAAGACGGAGTGTTGGTAGGCTGCAGTTGTGCTGTACTTTTGGAATCTCCATTTTTGGACGATGGATGGGACAGGGCTCTGTGAGATGTTCAGAGATTGGGATATTTTTTCATAATCTAATCCTGCTTTAAACTTCTCCACAACGTTATCTCTGAGTCCTCTATTATGTGGCAGCAGAGTGTGAAAATATCAAATAAATTATTTAAAGGTTGAAGCATTTACACACATTTCCATCTGAGCCAAATTTGTGGAAAAGTTTGGCAACACAAGTACAATGTAAACATCCCAGCTGGATGCATTTTAACCTTCACATACCCAACCCCACTAATTATCACTTAGATTACTCTGATAATTTTACACACGATGTTACTGTTCCTTGACCTCTAAATATGTCAGTTTCCCCCAGAATGGGCATCTGTCCACATCGCAGCCATGAAAGCAGAGTTGAATGACCTTACGCAGCTAGGACTGGACCTGAGCTACTGCTTTAATACCAAGCTCAACAGTCACCAACGGGGATGGAGTCCAGGTATAAGATTATTAAAAGACAAACTTGAAGAGAAAGAACTCTTCAGGAGGTCTGCATGTGATTGCAGCAGAAGGGTGTAGGAAGCGAGACTGGGAGATGAACCACAAGACCAGATGAAGTTGTGTGCATTTATTGCTATTAGGCAACTCCTTAAAAAATCTTATGCTCATATTTGTTTTATGTTTTCAGTAATAATGGGGTTTATATTCTGGCAAATTTTAAAAAAAACAATCGGTGCTGTCTTGGTGGAAAATGCAATGCCTTGTTAAGTTGTGTGTTAAAGTCTCCCGTACTTTTTTGTTGTTTCCATATCTTTGTACAGATCCATCAAGAGAAAAGGAATATGAATCTCTGATAATGCTGGAAAACCTGGAAAAAATGATGGTCCATGTCGTTAATGAATCTGTTCACCTCAAAAAAGGTACTTAATGAAGCCTCTATGATGAGGCACATGAATTAATTAACTACTGGTAGCTAATCTGATGTTTGGACAAGATTGACATGCGGTTATTATGTGCACAGCCACTGGATATGAGCAATCGTGCATTCTGATTGCTTAGTCTACTACTAGAATATTAACTTCTGCAGTTATCATCTAGTAATTAGTAGCTACATAAGTACAGAAAAAAGGCAAGCAGGTGCAAGACTGCACACGATCTTGAGCCGACATCCTGTTCCATGCCTTCTGAATTTATTCGGCAAGAAACTACAAATTTTCAATTCAGAGTATTTGATTTGGAGGAATGTGGGTTCTCTTCCTCTTCTCACAAGTATTTGGTTTTGTTTTCTCACAACATGCCACTTTATCACTACCCTGCAAGCAACAGGCCTCGAGGCCTCAGTATTGCTTAATGCCAAGGTCGATGGAGGGAGAGGGGCAATTGTAAGTGGTGTGCTAGTAAGAACAAGGCAGGTGGGCTGGAGGCTGTTCTGGGATAAAAGCATAAGTTTGCTGTTGTGATCAAGTGTTCAAGTGCTGTTGAGATATGCGAGGGGTGTATCCTGGAAAGTGGAAATTATATTCATACATCAAAATTTTTTTTAAATAAAATAATAATGCTTTATTTTTTACAATCCCTGGGCGTAGATAGATAACCAGTTAATCCACTCAGTCTTGTTGGACGTGACTGACTTTATTTCACTGAATAACTTAAATATGTTACAGCATGCAGGTAACGATTGTCTTCAGAGAGAACTGTGACGGATATAACTGTACAGACGCAACACGCCTCAGGCCATCTCACACACGTGTTATAGATTAGCAGAGCCCTATTGACAAAAAAGTAAAGTCTGTTGGGATTTTACACCCGAGCCTAGTGGCTCATCGGACCGGTGCTTATCCCCGGATTTTGTAGCGTGAAGCGACTAGGAGTACAACTTATACTGGATGGGACGCTAGTCCATCGCAGGTTACCATCCCAGTATATTTTTACTGGTACCCATTTATACTGCTGGGTGAACAGAAGCACACTTGTGGTTAAGACCTTTTGCCCAGGGGTCTTAGCACAGTGAGGGTGTCGGTGGGATTTGAAATCACAACCTCCCGATCATGAGCCCAGCACCCTAACCACTACGCCACCAGCCCCAATGACAAGGAAACAATATAACTATGGGAACTTAGGTACTCAAGTCACATGTACTGATGTCATCGTTAACACCATGAACTCCTCTACCTGTGAAAGCAAAAATACACCTGCTTTCTTAAAATGTGTTTACATTTTTATGATTCATTTCTGTCTTGTCCTCTGAAACTTGCGATAAAGTTCAAGCGATAAAGGTAGACTATAGGAACTGTAGTGATTCAGCTGGAGAAATTTTTAGAAGTAAACAGGACACCGTGTTCTCTGGAGGTCTTAAACACCTCATAGCACCAGCTTGTGATGAAACGTCGCGTTAGCATCGCTTACTTGCTAATACAGTAAAACCTCCGCTGACGAACGCTTAAGCTCACGAACTTTTTGCCTCAAGAACATTAAATTTGCGAGCATATAGTCTCTGCTGACGAACTAGTTTTCGGCGGACGAATCAAACCACGCGGTCGAACAGCGCCACGATGGCGGCCACGAGAAGCTGACGCACGCTCACGGCGTCACAGTTCGTCACCCCCTTTCTTTGAGTGCGGAAGTGGTTTGTGTTTGATAGACATTTTGGACCATATTGAGTGTACCTTTGCTATTATGGGACCGAAAAAGACCCCACCACAGGCGGAGATCATTGAAAAACACGAACGAGGTGTGCGTTTGTGTGACTCAGCGTCCCAGTACCAGTACGCTAAGTCTACCATTGCTCCCATCCTGAAGAACAAGGAAGCTATTAAGGGTGCGTGTGTGGCTAAGGGTGTTTCCAAACAGTAGGCGTTTCCAAACACTCCTTCCAAACAGTAAGTCCCTCCCTCCCTCCTCCTCCCACTCCATTCCATCAAGCCATCAACTACCATCACAAAGGTAAATAAAACGACTTTATTATACAGTACAGTTTATTTCTTTAATTACAATACAATAGCACATTTATTATACATAAAATAAGGTATATTTTTGTGTAGTTTTAAGGCTTATTTAGTAGAAAATTATGTTTTATGGGGACCTGGGAACGGATTATTCTCATTTTAATGGTTTCTTATGGGAAATAAATGTTCGGAAGACGAACTTTTCGCCTCACACACACTTTCTGGGAACCAATTATGTTTGTGAGCTGAGGTATCACTGTATTGGTTACAGCTAAATTAAACAGCTTTTGTCTTGTTTTCGGCCTTTCTATGGAGTGTAGCTAAAATTAATGTATGACAACATATAACAATGCATATTTAATAATTTCAAATTGTGATACTGTCACATACAGCTTGAGTTTGTTGTTTGTGTTGTGTAAATCGATTTGGTATAACAGGTAGCAGTTCGCTAACAAGTGCACCAGGTAAAGGCTCCTAGGTTTTTCTTTAGCATGTTGTATCAACATTATATTCAAGCACTAATATATCGGGTTCGTAGGTTATTCCTGAAGACAACTTGAACATGCAATGATTACCATCTGCATTTTTTTCTTCTACTACAATCTGCAAGTTTCAAGTTTTATTTATTTATTTATTATTTTTTATTTTTTGAAAGAAAAAGATTTTTTGTTGAATAAAATCACAGCATTGAGAAAATTCCAATCCCATTTTACCTTTATCTGTTTTTCAGTACATTATGAGCAGGAAGAGACAGGAATAGTCACTGAAATATTCCTGTCCTAATCTCATAACATTTAAAAAATAATAACAATTTTGCACAATCCTAACTTCATGACAGGATAAAATAAAAAAAAAATATCTGTGTCTTTATCCCAGAAAAGAGTAAAAAGTAATCCTGTTACAACCACCATAATTCACTCACTCACTTACCAAACAGTTTTATTTTAGGTTCACAGCAAGACTGGCACCTGTCTCAGCTGACACTGTGTTTATACAGGGTACACCCTGAACAGCTTTACAGACCATCACATGACAAACACACACAGCCATTTACATTCAAATCTTGGAGATAGATCACATTAATGTGCATGTCTTTGGAATGTGGGAGGACACCTTCAATACTTTAGCTGAATAAGCCAGTGCTGCGTCACTGTGTTTGTCAATTTCTCATAATGGAGCCTTGGCGTCTTATTCCATGTAATTTTCTGTGCATTTTGAGAATAGAGGTTCCTGCTACTTTTAGTGGTTTCTCTGCTACTCTAAACAATTTGAAATCCCCGTGGTACACTTAAGGTTGATTTACTTAATGCAGTAGAAAAATGTACAAGGCGGATGAGTTGAATTTAACTAGCAGTACAATTTTATCTTGTAAATGAATGAACAACAACCAATTAAGTAAGTACATTACATACAACTTCCTGAATTTCATTCTGATGTAGCATTTATCATACTCTTGCTTTTTATATATATATATATATATATATATATACAAAAATAAAAGGACAGGACAAAGACTTTCTATTGAAACTCCATTTATCACTACAGATCTGTTTCGAGGGGTGGTGAAACCATCCTCTCTCTTCAGGTGATTATAGAAGAATTATATATAATATATATATATAAATTACTTACCTCAGATTGGGAGAGGAAGATGGCTTGGTGGCAGAGGGCATTGTGTCCACTACACAACAGGCTTGAATGGCACAAATCTGAGCGTTCCTGCCTTCCCCCTATCTTGGCCTACAGCAGTGAAGGTGAGCTTGAAGATTTGCACAAATTGAGGCTGGACTTGACCTTGTTGAAGCTGGAAATCCACATGCACCAGGTCAGATCATATTGTATTTTTGTTCAAAATATAGTATTCTTGCTTTTGCAAACCACTCTACAGTAAACAGTGAATTTAACTTTGGATGAAAGTGTACGTGGCATGAATATTAGTTTGTGACACTAGAACTAAGAGCTTTTATAACATTTAAAAACACAAATCCATGTAGTGAAGTTTACTTTGTATTTCATGGAATGGCATTTTGTTGAATTTCTAAGATTTGATTCTCAGTACTGCAATGACAAACCTTGAGTATGGGGGTCTGTCTGCCGTTTCTAGTGAAGCATTATCTACTTGGAATAATGATTTATGATCGTGTGCTAACGGACCAATTACATCGCACTATTCTCGTGTAGTATGTATTAATAGCTTATATTATCATGATATGATATACTGGTCCTAAAATTCATTATTTTCTGTAATGTACTGATAAACATTAGACTTTCATATATTTTAGATTCATTACACACAACTGAAGTAGTTCAAGCCTTTTATTGTTTTAATATTGATAATTTTGGCAAAAAAATGAAGAAAAACCAAAAATCTCTATCTAAAAAAATTAGCATATTTCATCTGACCAATAAAAAAAGTGCTTTTAATACAAAAAAAGTCAACCTTCAAATAATTATGTTCAGTTCTGCACTCAATACTTGGTCGGGAATCCTTTTGCAGAAATGACTGCTTCAATGCGGCGTGGAGGCAATCAGCCTGTGGCACTGCTGAGGTGTTACGGAGGCCCAGGATGCTTTGATAGCGGCCTTAAGCTCATCCACAGTGTTGGGTCTGGTGTCTCTCAACTTTCTCTTCACAATATCCCACAGATTCTCTATGGGCTTCAGGTCAGGAGAGTTGGCAGGCCAATTGAGCACAGTAATACCATGGTCAGTAAACCATTTAGCAGTGGTTTTGGCACTGTGAGCAGGTGCCAGGTCGTGCTGAAAAATGAAATCTTCATCTCCATAAAGCTTTTCAGCAGATGGAAGCATGAAGTGCTCCAAAATACATTGACGCTGCCCTTGATAAAACACAGTGGACCAACACCAGCAGCTGACATGGCACCCCAGACCATCACTGACTGTGGGTACTTGACACTGGACTTCAGGCATTTTGGCATTTCCTTCTCCCCAGTCTTCCTCCAGACTGTGGCACCTTGATTTCCGAATGACATGAAAAATTTGCTTTCATCCGAAAAAGTACTTTGGACCACTGAGCAACAGTCCAGTTCTTGTGTTTGTTGTTCCACACAGAAAATATTTTGGGGAACTCGGTGTTTAGTGGAATTTGTCAGTCAACGGTATCTTTATATGCATATATTTAGTACAGTACTTGTATATTAAGTTCATATTTCATTCATGCACTGACACTATCCTTCCCACAAAGTCCATCATGGCATCATGGCTTCTCCTAAGCCATGGATGGACGGCACAGAATGGCCCCTGCTTGAAGCCCAGGACGCAGCCTACAGGGCAGGAGACATTCTGGCTTACAGCAGGGCTCAGAAGGAGCAGAAAAAGGCATCCAGCTATTAAACATAGCATCCAGCTTGTCAGCCATGACCCAGCTCTGCCTGACACCCTGAACAGCTTCTTTTCACGCTTTGAGTCCTTGAGCAGCAGGGAGACTGTACATCTTCTCCCACCAGAGGAGCACCTGTGCCCAAAAAAACAGCCGCTGCCTGCTTTAACAACTGTTGCCCAGTTACCCTGAACCCTGTAATCATGAAGTGCTTCGAGTGAATCTTCCTTAACCTCATGAAGGATATTATCCCTGCTGGTGTGGACAGGCTTCAGTTCACCTACAGGGAGAACCGCTCTACGGATGATGCTGTCTCGCGAGCATTCCACACAGCAGTAACCCACCTGAAGCACTTGAATGCTTATGTTAAGATGCTATTTGTAAACTTCAGCTCAGCTTTCAACAGTGTTCTCCCAGACAAGCTGATACTATCAGTCTACAACTTGGGACTTTCATCTTTTTTGTGTTCTTAGTTCACAGATTTTCTCACCAACCAACCTCAGGTTCCACCCTGATCCTGAACACTGTGCTCAGCCCAGCCCTCTTCAGCCTTTTCACAAACAACTGCTCTGCTATTCATTCTACAAACATGCTTGTGGAGTTTGCTAATAACACCACCGTGGTTGGTCTCATATCAGACATTAATGAGACCCAGTACAGAGAGGAGATCCAGCACCTCATAAACTGGTGTTCAACTAACAACTTTGTTCTGAACACCAGCAAGACCATGGAGGTCATAGTAGACGGTAGGAAGACCAGGAAGACTGAGCACGCTCTTCTGTGTATTCATGGGGAGACGGTGGAAAGTGTGAACAGGATCAAGTCCCTATGCATCTCACCTGTCGTGGTCTGTCAACACCTGGTGAAGAAGCTCTGCAACTTCTAGTGTTACAATAGGAAGTACAGTCTGTCTAAGTGCAAAGGTGTGGTCCAATAGCTGCACTGCAGAGGACAAGGGACTTGGCTTGGGTGGTGAGTACTGCTCAGGGTATCATGGGCATACTCAAAAAAGGCTTTTCCTCCACGATGTGAAAGCCATACGCCCCCATAGTGATTCTCACACAGACATCGGTTCGTGAAAAAAGGACACTGAATCCACAAATTCTACTCCTTTCGTGCACTTCCACACTTTGCCGGATTGACCTGATTCACCCACAAACCATTTCCCAACGTCACCTGTGGGGCCTTGAGCCACCTTCCTTTTCCATTGACAAGGTCATTATCATCCCCTTAGATGGATCGACACTTTTGTAGTTTCCAATTATCCATAAATTTTCAGTTTTCCCTCTTTTTAGTCTCCGTGTGTTCACTTTTCATTCATACACTAATATCAATAGTCAAGTTGAATTATTATAAAGGTTACATATGATCATCACACATTGCATCAATCAACAAATTACCATTTAATAGTGAAACATTTCTGCAAAATTACTGCTGCTATTAGATGAGTTTTGCTAAAACTTCAAGCAAAGTACAAACTTATATTAAGTCATAATAAAACATTTTCTGGCAGTCTTTGAATGCAACACTGTGGGAAAAGTGGACCATATACTGTAAGTGTGTAGAATAAAATCATTGGTGATTAAACATATATAATTTCGGTGTAAAAGAATGCTGATAGTTTATTAAATGATTTCATACATATTAATGATGGAAAAAGTACCATTCATACATTTTCTGAAGGGCATAATCCTAATTATGGACACTGGGAGGCTGACACCCATCTCAGCCAACTCCGGGCAAGGGCAGAGTATACCCTGGATGGCTTGCCAGGTCATCGCAGGGCAGAAACACGCTAAAGTCTATGTAGCTCCTCTTTACTAAAGTCAGTGATAGTTGCTTTACATGAACCTCTCACCAGACAGTGAGAGATGTGACAGGCCTTTGATAACCCAGTTAGTGCACTGGGGAGACAGCAATGACAGCCTGGTGATAGTGGGGCTTGAACCCCCAACCTTAGGATCAGTAATCCAGCACCAAACCACCAGGACTGCATTGCTCGAGAAAGTTCATTATTGTCATTATTAAATAAATTCCCTACATGTCTCTACTGGCTGTGTGGTCTGGTATGACTGGGTTGCAATAAGAATAACCATACAGTCCATGTGCTTCTCTAAAAACTACTTCACACAACTACTTCCTTCACTGGCTTCAGTTGGTAGATTATTGATTTTAACTGATTTCCCTCATGCCTGGAGCAAGTTTTTATATTGTTTAATTTCCAATTTGAGTTCTTTTCTGCTATTTTACTTTCAGCTCCAAATAAGGCTTTCAGTCTTAAATTTTATGTTTGAATTGCATTTATTTCCACTACATGAATAACATGTGTTGCAAACCATACCCCATCTCTTTCTTGCTACAGGTCATATGTGATACACTCAGCGATCAGATCTCTGGAGAGTCGTCCTCCGGGTGCCCCAATGCTACTGTACTACGTGGTCTGTATTCAATCCTAGGAGGAGGAGGTGCTCAGTTCTCCAGCCTAGTTTTGGACATTAACTCGGCTCAAACATGAGGAAAGATAACATTGTTCATTTCTATAAAGTGGATAAAGTAATGAAACCTGCCACTGGGAAATGTAGGGACCCTGCCCTCTTACACCAGATACGAAGAGATTTATGTGTGTGTGTGTGTGTGTGTGTGTGTGTGTGTGTGTGTGTGTGTGTTCAAGAGATGTTTGTTCAAATATCTTTTATGTACTGGGTGAAAGATGGACAGTCAAATCCCGTGGCTGCTTGGATGTAACAGGAATAAAGTTGCAGTTTTTCCATTTTGGGCTTTTCAGAAAGATTAGTACCGTCATAATATTTGGGTGTAGTGAGTTGTCTCATGAGTCAGCACTTTCAACACATATAGTGTGTTATATTGTGCCAAACATGGTTATTTTATATTAAGTACAATGACTAAGATTCAATTTCAAATCGCAAATGATTAATGAAACTAAGGTAAACCAAATCATTTTCTTCAAACAATCAATTTTCGCGTAAAACCCAACTGAAAAATGAAAAGGTAATATTAATAAAAACGGGTCTGGTGTGCATTCCCATACTTTTCCAACCAACAGTAAAAGTCTGTTGTTTTTTCAGGCGGATTTGCAGCACTATAACAATAGAATTCATGCTAACTATACCACACATTCAGAATTTATAAAACATTTCAATATCTTTTAAAAAACGCAGGATTACTGAAGCATTACATTTAGTAAAAAGATCGTACAGGTTGTTAACGTTAAAATGCTGGTACCTAGTCTCAGCAAAATCTGTGCAATCTATTAAAATGTGATTGACAGTCAGGGGGACTGAACAAGTGTCGCACACAGGCGCAGGCTCCCCTTTCAATAAATAGCTGTGTGTAATGTAAGTGTGGCCAATACGAGTCCTGGCCAACACTGCTTCTTCTCTTCTACTCATTCTACTTGAGTAAGAATATAAACTTTTTACACTGGGCTTTATGGGATGAAGTTTATTGTTACAGTGGTATGAAAAAGTATCTGAACCTTTTGGAATTTCTCACATTTCTGCATAAAATCACCATCAAATGTGATCTGATCTTTGTCAAAATCACACAGATGAAAAAACAGTGTCTGCTTTAACTAAAACCACCCAAACATTTATAGGTTTTCATATTTTAATGAGGATAGCATGCAAACAATGACAGAGGGGGGAGGAATAAGTAACTGAACCCTCTGCCTCAGGAGACTTGAAGCGCAATTGAAACCAATTTTGACCAAACAATTTAAGTCGGGTGTGTGCCCAATCACTGATGAGTGGCTTAAAGCTGCCCTGCCCACTATAAAACACACACCTGGTAAGAATTGTCTTGATGAGAAGCATTGTCTGATGTGCACCATGGCTCGCTCAAAAGAGCTGTCTGAAGATCTGCGATCAAGAATTGTTGATTCGTATAAAGCTGGGAAAGGATACAAAACCATCTCTAAAAGTCTGGATGTTCATCAATCAACAGTCAGAGAAGTTGTCTACAAATGGAGAGAGTTTGGCACTGTTGCTTCTCTCCCAAGGAGTGGCCGTCCACCAAAGATGACGCCAAGAGTTCAGCGCAGAATACTCAAGAGAGGTAAAAAAAAAAAACCCTAGAGTGTCTGCTAAAGACTTACAGAAATCACTGGCACAGTCCAATATCTCTGTGCACACATCGACTATATGCAAAACAATGGCCAAGAATGGTGTTCATGTGAGGACTCCCAAGGAGGAAGCCACTGCTGTCTAAAAAAAACATTGTTGCTCATTTAATGTTCGCAAAAAGGCACTTGGACGCTACACACAAGTTTTGGCAAAATATGTTGTGGACTGATGAAATCAAAGTTGAATTGTTTGGGAGAAACATAACGTCATGTGTGGAGGAAAAATGGAACAGCTCACCAACATCAACACCTCATCCCTACCGTGAAGCATGGTGGAGGGTGCATCATGGTTTGGGGCAGTTTTGCTGCCTCGGGGCCTGGACAACTTGCAATCATTAATGGAAAAATGAATTCAAAAGTTTTTCAGAATGTTTTGCAGGAAAACCTGAGGCCGTCTGTCAGACAGTTGAAAAGCTAAAAAGAGGATGGATGCTGCAACAACACAATGATCCAAAACACAGAAGTAAATCAACTTCAGAATGGTTTCAGAAGAACAAAATACACGTTCTGGAGTGGCCAAGTCAAAGTCCAGACTTATGGTTGAAGCTGCTGTCTGTCTTCACAACATCATGAGGATGTGATACACTGACGAACACAACATTATTCCAGGACAGTGGCGTGCAACTGCGAATATGCATGACCTGGAACATGTGGTGTGTCCCAACAGAGACACTGTAGAGGCCAAGAGACAGAGAGAGTACCTGAAGCTCTACTTGAACAGTGAGGTTGGAAAGGTCTCTTGGCAGCCTTATGCCAACAGCCAGAAGAAGGTGTGACAATGGACAATGTGTCAGTTTTTTGTAACATGCTGTATTCTGGTGTTGTTGATGTAATTGTGTGTTGTTCTTGAATCTTTTCTGTATTAAAGTTTTTTTTTTAAAACTTAACATCAATATGTTTGTAATTTACAATCTGTTTAAAATGTAAAACATGTTTATAACTTATATTGCAAAATGTGTGTTTATAATTTACAAGATGTTCAAAAGTTGAAGGTTTATAATTTGTTAAATATCTGTATAATATACAATAAATGTGAAATGTACCATATGTTTGTAGTATTATACGTAATAATTTACAATATTTTAAATGTACTAAATGTTTAGTATTTACAAGCTGTTTAGAATGTATTATAAGAATTTAGAATTTCTAATTTACAAGGTATTTATTAAAGTACTAAATGTTAATAATATATCACAATACTCTTGTAATGCCCAATACATGTAAAATTAAACTTATGTTTATATCTTTAATACCAATAATGCATATAGGCATAATATGTAATATGCATAATATATATAATGTATAAATGAATAATAATAAATTAACAATATGACTATAAATGATATATATAATATGATTATTATATGATTATAAATTATACAAATATATAATGATTATAATATATAATGAATATAAATGAACAATAATAATGAATAAATATATAACAATATGCATAATATATATAATGCATAATATATATAATGCATAATATCAATAATGCAAAGAACAGTGATTACAACTTTAAAACTTTATTACAGGAACATTAAAAACAAAGACTGAACTTGAATATTCGAAAACTAGGAAACATCAAACATGTCACTTCAAAACAACTACTACGATAACTTGAAAACAGTAACAAAACTTTAATAACTACAAAAATTATTTGAAATGAAGTATAAAACCAAAACAAAGCAAAAAAGTCCTCATGGGTCACATGTGGAGTCCTCGAAGTCACCGCAGCAGTGCCTGAGCACATTGGAGGTTGATCATGCTGGACTTACTTCCACATCTCTCTCGAGCCACAGGGGTGGTTACAGGCATCGACGTGCGTGTGGCCAGAAGGCAACTGACTGGTGTGGTAGATTTAGGTGGTTACTGTTCTGCAGATGACGTGGATGGTTGTGGGCATGGTGGTGGTGGTGGTGGTGCCCACCTTGCGTTTTGAGGTCCCCCAAATAGACACGGGAGGAACTGGCAGCTGCGTGGTCAACGGCGTCTGTGGGGGTGGCCAGTGCTGCTGCTGCTACCACTGGTGGTGCACAGGCAGTGGTGGTGTAAACTGCTGGCGTTGTTGCTGCTGCAGAGGAGGCTGGAGTTGCTGGGCCGGCTGCTGCGTTGGAGGTGACGATTCTTGCTGCTGCATCTCCAAGGAATCAGCCCTGTCCAGGCAATCGTTAAGCATTTCCTGGATTTTGAGCTTTGCTTGTCTGTACAGCAGCTTCGGGAGATTTTGGAGCACAGCTGATGCCCAACTGGTAAAGCTTACCCTCTCGAAGTCGTCAGCCGTTCGAGGCACCTTCCTCTGGTGCACCAGCTGTTCGGCTGCTGCCAGAATACGGTCCGATCGATCGTCTTGTCTGGTGGTCGCTGGAGCTTCAAAGCTTCGCGAGGCGGCCGACGATGCTGCGGTGGCAGGCGTTCCGTCAGGGGTGCTGAACGGCGTTGTGTTCACACTGTCCTGTGAACCGTCCATCGGTAATTGAGGTGGAATTCCTCCAGCGGTGGTGGGTGTTGAGCCGCCGGAGCCAGTTGCAGCAGCAGCAACCTTCGCCTTCAGAGAGACCAGGTTCCTCCGCTGTACCTGTACGATGTGAGGGCAGAGGAAGCTGAAGCTGTCAAAGATCCACTGGTCTCTCTGTGACATATTAATATCAGCTTGGCCCGACTTCCACTGCCGAAGCTTGCCTAGCCTTGTGCGCACGCTGTGGAACCATTGTTTTAGTTCCATCTCGCTATTCCCCATGCGCACGGACTGATCAGACCACAGCTTGGCCTTCAGTGCCTTGTTCGTCCAGGCACAGAGTTTTTTATTATGCAGGCACTCATTGTCCCGAATAAACTCGACCATCGCCTGCTCCTCCTCGTCAAGTCAGCTTAATGTACACGCGAGTCTTTTTAATCTCTGTGGTGACGTGTGTCTCAAATGCATCTCGAATGTTAGATTCGAGAGCTATCAAATGGTCTATAGTGCTTCTAAAACCATTTTGTGACTTTGATATTAAGTGGTTCTTCTCAAGATACCAAATCAAACGAGCATTTATCATACGTTCCATGGACTTGCACAAGCAACTAGTTAAAGCCAATGGGATGGTAGTTTGTAGGGTCTGTGTGATCTTTACCAGGTTTTGGAACTGGAATAATGGTAGCTTCCCTCCAGGAGTCTGGAAAACTACCCGTTTCCCATATATCATTGAAAATATGCAACAAAACATTGATAGATTCATCAGGGAGATGTTTGAGAAACTGACAATGGATATCATCAGGTCCAACAGCAGTATCGTGAGATTTGTTTAATGATTCCCATAGTTCATACGTACGAAAGGAATCGTTATAATTTTCCGAATTGTCCGAGTTGAACTTGAGTTTGATTTTCTCCTGCTGATTTTTACACTTTTGAAATGTTGGAGTGTAGTGTTCTGTAGAATTTTTCTTAAATTCTTCTGCAAGTGTGTTAACTGTATCAATGGCTTTGTTCCCATTTGATTTATTAATGAGTTTTACAGAGCTGTTTTCCACTTATCTTGTGTACCATTTCCCATGTTTTTCCCACTGATGATGTCATATTTAGCTTTGAGACATATTCTTTCCATGATTTCCTTTTATTTTCTTTAATTGTACGCCGTGCATTTGCGCGGGCTGCTCTATATTTATCTAAATTAGCTTTTGTAGAGTCATTTTTAAAAAAATATTTAAGGCCTTTTTGCGTTCTTTAATGGCCTTTTGACAGTCATCGGTAAACCATGGTTTACGTACGAGTTTTGGAATTGACGAGGACTTGGGCACAGTTTTGAGGGCAATATTTGTGACACAGGTAGCAAAGTCATCTATTGTTTTAATACTGGTTTGGAATGTGTTTAAATTGATTTAATCATTGCACAATTCCTGGAAAGCTGTCCAATCAGCTTTATGTAATTTCCATTTTGGGGGCTTTCCAGAATCGATAGGGGTGGTTGTATTGATGAAGATTGGGACGTGGTCGCTACCACACTGATCGTCACCAACTTCCCAAACAAGATCCATAAACAAGGCAAGAGAGCAAATTCTCAAATCAATAGATGTAAAGGAGCCTGAAGACGGATGGAGACATGTAGGAGATTTAGAATTTAAAATGCACAGATCATGACGTGTTACTAAATCTTCTACCAATTTACCTCTATTGTCTGAATTTTGACAACCCCAAGTAACACTATGTGCATTGAAGTCTCCAAGCAAGAGAACCGGGTGGGTGAGTGGGGGGTGGGGGGGTTGGTTGGTCTAAAACTTCATCCAATCATGAAGCCTGTGTTTGCGAGGGATATACAGTGATACCTCTGCTCACGAACATAATTGGTTCCCAGAAAGTGTGTGTGAGGCGAAAAGTTCGTCTTCTGAACATTTATTTCCCATAAGAAACCATTAAAATGAGAATAATCCGTTCCCAGGTCCCCATAAAACATAATTTTCTACTAAATAATCCTTAAAACTACACAAAAATATACCTTATTTTATGTATAATAAATGTGCTATTGTATTGTAATTAAAGAAATAAACTGTACTGTATAATAAAGTGGTTTTATTTACCTTTGTGATGGTAGTTGATGGCTTGATGGAATGGAGTGGGAGGAGGAGGGAGGGAGGGACTTACTGTTTGGAAGGAGTGTTTGGAAACGCCTACTGTTTGGAAACACCCTTAGCCACACACGCATCCTTAATAGCTTCCTTGTTCTTAAGGATGGGAGCAATGGTAGACTTAGCGTACTGGTACTGGGACGCTGAGTCACACAAACGCACACCTCGTTCGTGTTTTTCAATGATCTCCGCCTGTGGTGGGGTCTTTTTCGGTCCCATAATAGCAAAAGTACACTCAATATGGTCCAAAATGTCTAGCAAACACGAACCACTTCTGCATTCAAAGAAAGGGGTGTGACGAACTGTGACGCCGTGAGCGTGCGTCAGCTTCTCGTGGCCGCCACCGTGGCGCTGTTCGACCGCGTGGTTTGATTCGTCCGCCGAAAACTAGTTCGTCAGCAGAGACAATATGCTCGCAAATTTAATGTTCTTGAGGCGAAAAGTTCGTGAGCTTAAGCGTTCGTCAGCGGAGGTTTTACTGTATACGGAACACACTGTTATAGTTTTATGAAGTTGCACTCTCATGGCTACGGCTTGCAGGCGTGTACAGTATTTAATGTAATAAGCTCATGAGGGACATTTGATTTAATTAGAATAGTCGAACCGCCTATGGCTCTCCCATCAACTGATGACACAGATATTTTACTGGATATATCATATCCTTTAAGTGTTATATTATCTAGTTTATTTAGTAGTGTTTCCTGAAGACAGACAATTTGAGGAACACTATCACAAAGAAGTGATTTAATTTCTTCATAATTTGCTTTAAGTCCTCGACAATTCCATTGTATGATACCTTTTAATTTGGTACTCATGAGGGCTTAGGATTGGCTTTTTCTTTGCTCCTATCTCTTTTGCTTTGAGGTGGGAGAGTATGAGGAACAACATCCATGTTCTCCTCCTCCTCCTCTCCAGAATCCTCCAACACCTGAAATTTATTATGTTGGAGCACTTTGTTTTCTGATCTCTTAGGATCTCTATTTGGTGTTCGGTTTATTTTCACACTTTTGTCCTCTTTTTTAGTCGAAGTCTGGTTAGGTTTTTTTGGTCCGGAGTTTGACGTTGTCTGTGTACTTACAGAGTTTTTTGTGGCCTGTGAAGAGGAGGCCATGGCGTTAGCTTGTTTTGGTTGATACTTTTGAGGGCTTTGGTATTTTTCAGGCCAAGTTATGTCAGTTTGTACTATCACGGAATTGTAATGGATAACCTTTTTTGCAGTATTGTAGTCGCCGATGTATAGGTCTGTTGTGGTTGAGATCTTTTGTCCTCAACTAGTTTCCTTGCTTTCTTGAAGGTAAGGTTTCTAGTGCATTTAATGGTTTGGATTTCTTTCTCCTCTAACCATTTCGGACAGTTCTTGGAAAAGGATGGGTGATTTTCATTACAATTCACGCAATTTGCCTGTTCACTGCAATTTTGGTCCTCGTGCTCTTTACCGCATTTCCCGCACGTTCGTTTGTTACCACAGTTACCCTGATGGTGGCCAAAACGTTGGCATTTGAAGCATCGTAGGGGGTTAGGTATATAGACAGAGACTGGGACATTCAAATATCCCACCCTGACTTCCCCACGAAGGGTAGTAGCGTCAAAGGTGAGTATTAATGTCCCAGTTGGAACCTTCTGGCCTTCTTTCTTGATTGTTATGTGTTGAACCTTCCTAACCCTCTGAGCACGAAGACCCTCCAGGATCTCCTCTTCACTCGCGGATCTTACACTTTATGACCCCTTTCCTCGTATTCAAGGAGTTGTGGGCCGAAACTTTTATTGGTACGTTGACTAGCATGGTGGATTTTTGTAAGTTGGTAGCGTGACTCTTCTGGCCTACTTCAATAAGGAGATCGCCAGAACGCAGTCTTTTCACTTGTTTAGGTTCACCAGCAAGTCCTTTGATTCCCTTTGCAATAGCAAAGGGAGACAGTTTGCTTAACGGTTTCGTTTGCTCTGTACCTTGAATAACAAGGAAATGGGGCTAAGAAGTGCTGGGTCCATAGTCAGAGTCACTGTCCGAGTCGTTATCTAATGATCTTTTAAATGTTTTTTTTTTTTTTGTAGTTGTAGCCATAGTGAAGGGATAATATTTCACCATCAAAGCTCCCCACCCTCCGTGGAGCCCGACTGGGGGACATCTGTTTGTATGTGGACTTCCAGCATACAGATGTCAGGGATACTTACGTCAGGCAGAACCTGAGTACCAAATTAACCTGATTAGGCAGCTGCTGCTAGAATTTTTTAAAAATCCTAGTGCTTAGCACCACCAGCCGATTGACTTGTGCCAGGCCTCACAAGCCTCTCATCGAGGCGAAATTAGGGCCAAAGCAATGTGTTGCAATGAAATCTCATTTTGGAGATTTCCTCACTCAGTTACCAGGATCCCCTAAGAGGTGAAGAAGCGTGTGCAGGCAGGCTGGAATGGTTGAAGAAAAGTATCCGGTGTGATGTGCGATAGGAGAGTGTCAGCAAGAATGAAGGGAAAAGTGTACAAGATGGTGGTGAGGCCAGCGATGTTGTATGGCTTAGAAACAGTGGCGCTGAGGAAAAGGCAGGAGGCAGAGCTGGAGGTAGCGGAGATGAAAATGTTGAGGTTCTCCCTGGGAGTAACGAGGATGGATAGGATCAGAAATGAGTATATCAGAGGGACAGCCCACGTAAGATGTTTTGGAGACAAAGTCAGAGAGGCTAGATTGAGATGGTTTGGACATGTACAGAGGAGGGATAGTGAGTATATTGGCAGTAGGATGCTGAGGTTGGAACTACCAGGCAGAAGGCCTCGAGGAAGACCGAAGAAGAGATTTATGGATGTGGTGAAGGAAGACATGAAGGTCGTTGGAGTCAGAAAAGAAGATGCGGAGGACAGGGTGAGGTGGAGGCGGATGATTTGCTGTGGCGACCCCTGAAGGGAGCAGCCGAAAGTAAAAGAAGAAGAAGAAGTTACCAGGATCCCCTCTTCCGCGGACATGGCAAACAGGTCGCCTCAGTACATGCAGAGGAGCATTTCACGCGTCTATGTTTTTACATTTTAAACTGGGTGTAATAAATAAATCAATAAATAAATGACCAATCTTTAAGTATATGAAATTACTGAACCGCATCAACGACAAATCCATATTGAAACTAATAAAAAGGAACCAGACTGTGCAATCAATTTTACAAATTAATGAAATTAAATCAACCTTTTCCAAATCATGAAGTGTTTAAGATATAAGCCATTTTTATGAAATGAGTGCAGGAAGAAAAGAAAAATATATTTATCCTATCCAGGATATTTTCAGCAGCTTGAGAGGTGCAGCGAGCAATTTTATGTGCGATGCAGTGTACGTTGATCATGTGGGGGCTATCTCGCTTCAGGATTGCAGCAACGCCATTTTTGTGGCCAGTCATGACCAGTCATGAGCACCATCGCTCCCAAAGCTCATAACCTTATCCATTGGAACATTTCTTGCCTCAAGTTCTTTCTTTATGGATGTGGCAATTCCTTTTCCAGTTGAATCTGTACATTCTACATTTGAGATGTAGTGAGTGGAAGGTTGCATGGCATCGTCGAGGATTTGTGCATACAGAACGAGACGTTTGGTATTTGATGAGTCTGTAGATTCATCTGCTAGAATAGTCATCACAGGGGAATTTTGTAATAGCATTTGTTTTTCATCCTCGATTACTTTAGCTATGCTAGCCAACAAATCATGGGCAGTGAAATAAGAGTCGTAGTTCAGTTTGTATTTCTTCAAAATATCCAGGTCAGAAACACCACGTTCATGCATTAAGTGAATCATGCTGCTGAATTTACTGAATGGCAAATCCTCCACAGACATCCAGTGAATAATTTTTAACAACGCAGTAACGACTTTATCTTTCGTTTCCGACGCCTTGTACTCGATTTTTCTCTTGTTATTGCGTAATGTAGGAATTTCCAGCGAGTTTATGTCCTGGGATCTGCACGTGTCTATCCAGGGTGCTTTTTTGGAAATTTGTGCATTTTGCTGCTTGAATCATACCATTAACTTGTTTGTTGTCCGTGCATGCCGAACAATACATAAAATCTCCTTCCTCGTCGTATCGCAA
Organism: Plotosus lineatus; assembly: GCA_024760905.1. Lineage (NCBI taxonomy): Eukaryota > Metazoa > Chordata > Actinopteri > Siluriformes > Plotosidae > Plotosus > Plotosus lineatus. The sequence continues at coordinate 16,518,696 of CM045738.1, forward strand.
CCACGCGAACAATCCCAGCCAATGCTTCTGAAATGTCCGAACTTTACTACGTTTCACTTCAGGTTCGTCCGTTTTATCCGAAGCCTTTCGCTTGTTATTTACACTGCTTTTGACAGAGAAAAAAAACTATCAAGGTTTTGTTGCTTTTTCTGAGACATAACTTTGGAATATTCGGCCTTATTATACTTACTAAATTTAATACTTTTTTTTATACTTATTTAATTAATACTGATTAAATCGTCTGCTACCACGAGGTGAAGGTCGCTCTTGTCTCGCGAGAAAAATTTCGTCTGCTATCAGCCGGTCTCGTCACGCGAGGTTTAGTCGCGAGATCAAAACAAAGATGGCGACGATTGTCAAGCGCAGCGAACGGCGATGTTTATGTTATTAATAATTTGTCTGCCGTGTAATTTTTTTTGCCATCGGGAGAAAATTGCATGTGTCCCAAAAACGCACATTGTTTGAATGTTTGGATAAATCGTGCGTCTAGGACGCAGGACGCAAAGGTAACGAGATGACTGCTATCCTGTTACCCCTTTAGTTGCCTTTTACGACATCCCAGGGCGGAGTGGGCCAATTCCACTTCACCACCCACAGGGGGACTGTGACCTTGGTAAGGAGGGCTAAGGGTGTACTGTCACTTGCCCAAGGTGAGCACCCAGACTAGTGGGGGGAAGGAGGCGTATTACTTCTCCATTCTAGACCGTTCTAAGCTGGGTCTAGCCACTGCCCGCCTTTACCAGCAGAGAGCACCATGTTACAAATAGATTGAATATTAATTTAATGCATTTAATACTGATTTGCAAGGGCTGGTGGATAATGCCTAAAACAGCCGTGATGAATTATCACATTTTTAAAGAATTTAGGAGGAATTAAATATTATTTTACTTGACTCATTCTTAAACACATTTAAATACAGTCAGGCTATAAATAAACAGCACCCAAGTGCTATTAGAGCTAGAAGCGTCTGTGTCTGCTATCTCCTCATGTTGGAAATCAGCATGTGAAAGTGGACCTGCTGAAAATTTTACAATTACAGCATTTAGCAGACACTACTTATCCAGAGCAATTTGCAATTGTATATTTTTCATATAACTGAGCAATCAAAAGTTATGGGCCTTGCTCAAGGACCAACAGTGGTGACAGTGGAGTTTGAACCACTGACATTTAGATCGGTAACCCATCACCTTAACCACTACGCCACCACTGCCCAATCATTCTTGCTCTCTCACATTGTCCAATATTCATCTTTATCTTAGCACATCAATATCATATTCAGTTGTTTAATTATAGACATCAGAAATTATCATAGCAATTCATAGCCCTTCTCAAAAAATTTGCATATTGTGATAAAATTCATTATTTTCTGTAATGTACTGACAAACATTAGATTTTCATATATTTTAGATTCATTGCACACCAACTGAAATATTTCAGGTCTTTTATTGTTTGAATACTGATGATTTTGGCATACAGCTCATGAAAACCCAAAATTCCTATCTCAAAAAATTAGCATATTTCATCCGACCAATAAAAAAAGTGTTTTTAATACAAATAAGTCAACCTTCAAATAATTATGTTCAGTTATGCACTCAGTACTTGGTCTGGAATCCTTTTGCAGAAATTACTGCTTCAGTGCGGCGTGGCATGGAGGCAATCAGCCTGTGGCACTGCTGAGGTGTTATGGAGGCCCAGGATGCTTCGATAGCGGCCTTAAGCTCATCCACAGTGTTGGGTCTGGTGTCTCTCAACTTTCTCTTCACAATATCCCACAGATTCTCTATGGGGTTCAGGTCAGGAGAGTTGGCAGGCCAATTGAGCACAGTAATAGCATGGTCAGTAAACCATTTAGCAGTGGTTTTGGCACTGTGAGCAGGTGCCAGGTCGTGCTGAAGAATGAACTCTTCATCTTCATAAAGCTTTTCAGCAGATGGAAGCATGAAGTGCTCCAAAATCTCCTGATAGCTCGCTGCATTGACCCTGCCCTTGATAAAACACAGTGGACCAACACCAGCAGCTGACATGGCACCCCAGACCATCACTGACTGTGGCTACTTGACACTGGACTTCAGGCATTTTGGCATTTCCTTCTCCCCAGTCTTCCTCCAGACTCTGGCACCTTGATTTCCGAATGACATGCAAAATTTGCTTTCATCCCAAAAAAGTACTTTGGACCACTGAGCAACAGTCCAGTGCTGCTTCTCTGTAGCCCAGGTCAGGCGCTTCTGCCGCTGTTTCTGGTTCAAAAGTGGCTTGACCTGGGGAATGTGGCACCTGTAGCCCATTTCCTGCACATGCCTGTGCACGGTGGCTCTGGATGTTTCTACTCCAGACTCAGTCCACTGCTTCCACAGGTCCCCCAAGGTCTGGAATCGGCCCTTCTTTCGGCCCTTGATACAGCACTCTGGGAACAGCCTATTCGCTCAGAGATTTCTTTCTGTGTCTTACCCTTTTGCTTGAGGGTGTCAATGATGGCCTTCTGGACAGCAGTCAGGTCGGCAGTCTTACCCATGATTGTGATTTTGAGTAATCAACCAGGCTGGGAGTTTTTAAAAGCCTCAGGAATCTTTTGCAGGTGTTTAGAGTTAATTGTTGATAGAGTTATATATTTAAATTCTTCTTCTATAATTTATATCATTCAGTATGCTATTATCGTGATGGTCTAGTGGATAGGGCGCAGGATCGCTGAGCCTAAGGTTGGGGGTTCGAGTCCCACTCTCCACAAGGTTGTCACTGTCCCCCCCCCCAGTGCAGCTAACTGGGTTATCAAAGGCGGGCCATATCTGTCACTGTCTATGGTGAGAGGTTCATGTAAAAGAACCATTGTTGACTTTCGTAAAGAGTAGCTGCAAAGGCGTCAGCGTGTTTCTGTCCCTTGCTAAAAGGGTTGTGACAGGAAGGGCATCCGACGTAAAAACCTCTGCCAAATCAAACGTGTGAATCAGATGATTCGCTGTGGCGACTCCCGAGTAAAAAAGGGAAAAAGCCGAAAGGAAGACAGACAGTATGCTATTATCAGCTACATTGAGTAAATACAGCTGATAAACATTGTGTGTTTTCATCTCAGGTTACAAAGCAACAAAATGAGAATATTTTAAGGAGGTGATTCCTTTCTATGCCAACTGTAATTCAAAAATGTAGGCGATAGGCATAATTTAATGTAATAATTGATTTAAATGAATCATTCAGAAATAATAAAACGCTCATTCGAACTTTGTCAGGCGAACACACAACCATTCACACTCACACCTAGACAGCAATTTAGAACAGCCAAGTAGGCTAATCTGCATGTTTTTGGACTGTGCGAGGATATTGGAGCACCCAGGGAAAAGACACGCAAGCATGGGAAGAACGTGCGCTGCACAAAAATGACCTTGCTGAGCCCAGAACTCAAACCCAGAACCTTCTTGCTGTAAGGCATGTATACTAATCTCTACACCACGGTGCCTCCCATTTTGTCCATGTACAGCTTTATTTCTGATTCCAATCTGTGCTATGGCTCTGCTGCTGTGTCAGGTTAAAGCTGTCAGTATGAGTTATTGCAGTCATCCATCAGGGTGTTTTCACCCATTATTCAGTTCACCCCATTTGATTATTCCTGTCATACAGACCCTGTATGGAAAAGGAGGCTGAATTTTAGTCTCCTTATCCTATAGCAGATTATCTTTGCTTTAAATTTTAATTTCTTTATGAGTAAACTGTACAGTACATTCAAACCTATTACAGGCAAGCTAATACACATTGATACAATGGACAGCGTTCTGTCTCATATCTTTATGAAAATACTTTCAACCTTTGACTAATTTGAGTGTGTTAATCTTTATTAAATATGCCATTCAATGAAACATCAAGTGTAGAGAGTTATAGTTGGGTAATTCACATTAGGTGTAAGGACATTTGCTCAAAAGACAAATGCTCACAGGACAAATGCTTTCAACCTTAATGAAAAAACAGACACTTGCTCACAACGTAAAAAATTTTGTTCAATTTTAACCCGAACCCTAAACCCTACCCCTAACCGTAAACCCTAAACCCTAACTCTAATGTCTCTTCTTTTCTTTCGGCTTTTTCCCATTTTCGAGAGTCGCCACAGTGAATCATCTGATTCGCACATTTGATTTGGCATGGGTTTTTACGTCGGATGCCCTTCCTGTCACAACCCTTTTAGCAAGGGACAGAAACACGCTGACGGCTTTGCAGCTACTCTTTACGAAAGTCAGCAATGGTTCTTTTCCATGCCTCTCACCATAGACAGTGAGAGACATGGCCCGCCTTTGATAACCCAGTTAGCTGCACTGGTGGGACAGTGACAACCCTGTGGGGACTCGAACCCCCAACCTTAGGATCAGCGATCCTGCGCCCTATCCACTAGACCACCACTGCCCCAACCCTAATGTATAATGAGTTAATTTAGCATTATAAATTTATAAGAATAAAGAATTTTTATAACACATCGTGATCTTTTTTGTGTGTGTCTTCCTTTCGGCTTTTTCCCTTTTACTCGGGAGTCGCCACAGCGAATCATCTGATTCGCACGTTTGATTTAGGCAGAGGTTTTTAACGTCGGATGCCCTTCCTGACACAACCCTTTTAGCAAGGGACAGAAACACGCTGACGGCTTTGCAGCTACTCTTTACTACAGTCAGCAATGGTTCTTTTACATGCCTCTCACCATAGACAGTGAGAGACATGGCCCGCCTTTGATAACCCAGTTAGCTGCACTTGGGGGACAGTGACAACCTTGTGGAGATTGGGACTCGAACCCCCAACCTTTGGATCAGCGATCCAGCACCCTATACCACTAGACCACCACTGCCCCATGACATTGTGATCTTTGTTGTATTATGCATTTATTAGATCAAAGAAAAAAAAGATGATGTGAGCAAATGTCTGTTTTTTTTCATTAAGGTTGTGAGCATTTGTCCTGTGAACAATTGTCCTGTGAGCAAATGTCCGTGCACCGTAAACTCTCTATGAGTTGGCCATAACAAGCCATTTTTTCGAAGCACGTGGCAGCTGGCTTTGTGTGCTGCTGCGTGGGTGTGTGAGGGTGTGATGGTGTGTATGGGGGGGGGGAGTGTTTAATAAGCTACAGAGGGAGCATGCAGATCACAGCCATTTGTTTTCTCACAGAAAAAGAAAATTTGGGGCTTGAAGGACTGTTGGTTTTTAAAGTCATCACATGCTGTTGTGTCCTCTTCCTTTCAGATGTATGTTGTGTCATTTCCAGTAGGAAGACCAGTAACAGGAAACAGTTAGAAGGAAAATGCATGAGTGAATCACGGCTTTTGAATGGTTAACTTCCATTTTCCCCTCCCGTCCCCTTTCCAGCTCTCCTTTCGATCACCATTCCTCTGCTTTTGTATTCAATGTCACACTGTGGCTACAACCAATCACTTCCACTGTCCAGCCCCTTTACTGCTTCTTTACCCCACCCCTGCCTTTGGCACGTTATATACCCACACCAGTCTGCATGTGAGTGTTCAACATGCTGCTGCTGATTCACAGTGCAGACTATTGAACCATAGCAGAGAAAGAAATGAGGACTGTGCAAGGACTTCAAACCTTTTTTTTCTGATCACATTCATCTTGCACATAGTTTGACATCAGATGGTTTAGATCTCCGCTTCATCCATTTGTAGACTAGTACTGGATTTGGAGTACAATAGAAGAAGTTTCCACTTGGCATTCATCAACCTCACTGGCTTCAAATTTTTAAGATGGGCTGTGCCACTGGGTACCTGGCATGCCAGTCCCATATATCTTTTAACACCATCCAAGAGGGACAGACTCAGGAGGGAACAACCAAAGTACCAGAGGTCCTACCCCCTTTTGAGAGGCTTTCACAGGCCACAGGGGGCATGGAGAAATCCTGGTATCGTTGCATCTTCCCCTTTGGCATCATCTCAGTGGTGGTTGGTATAGCTGGCACAGGTGTGACCTGCACCTACAATGACCTCCCTCAGACCAAGGTGGTGTCAGTGGTCTTGCTGATTGTAGGACTGGTTCTGGTGATAATGGCTGCTGCCTGTTGGACAGCACATAAGAAGAAATGCAGAAAAAAGAAAGAGCGAGGGCATTTTACCACTCAACAGTATCCC
>CM045738.1:16529796-16542296 GCA_024760905.1 Plotosus lineatus
GGCAATTTAATGATGTCTATCCACCTACCAGTATGTTTCTGAGATGTAAAAGTAAACTTGACAAAATGTAGAGGAAAAGCACTCAGACATAGCAAAAACATGTGAACTACAGACTTGCAGACACCTTGCAGTCATTGAGTCAACTATGAACTCCTCTGTGTGCTAATGTATTCTAGATTCATATGTGAGGTCATGATGGATTCATGCAATTGGAAATGATCGGCACAGCAGCAAATCTACAAGAAATTGGCTTAAAAAGAGCCAAGATGTTTAATTTAAACGATTGCTGCTAAAGTTGGCTCTATGAGCTATTGAAAAGTTCTATCAGTGATGACAGTCTCTGAATGTCTCGTTTACACCTCATCCTGAGTTCAATCAGACTCATGTAAGGTGTAATATAAGGCAAATATCTGCTCACCAGGTTTTTCTCTCCTATCCCTCCTTACCTGCTCTAATGGATTTGAACATGGTTTTACTGAATAGCCAGAGTCTCCCCATATTTCCTAACAGAAAATAGTATAATTATAAATGAAGCCCAGTGTATAGGTTGCGTGTGAGCATTCTGACAGGAAACGGATGAATTCAGGGAAAAGGAGAAAGGGCAAGCATAGGGGAAAGGAGGAAGCACAAGGTTTAGGAGAATATTGCAGATTACAGGAATTCTGGTCTATCAACCTTTTCCTCCCTCTCCACCCAGTCTTAGCTTGGCAAGCACAACCTCTTTTTTCTGACTTCACACTCACAAACTAACTGGTACTTAAAGAATACAGCAACAAATCAATATTCAGGGCTGGTTTACACAAAAATACAGTAAATTAAATATGTAATTGAAATTAATAACTTTTCATATAGTATTCATTATTATATAACTACATAAATACATTAAATATTTATTCATGCCATCATTTTCTGAACCACTTAATCCTTATTAGGTTTGCGGGGAGGCTGGTGCCCATCTCAGCTGATTTTGGGCCAGGGTAGAGTACACCCAGGACAGCTCGCCAGGCCATCGCAGGGCAGAAACATACTGACGGCTATACAGCCTACTCTTGTCAAAAGTCAGTACTGTAATGGTTCTTTTACATGCCTCACACCATTGACCAGGGGTCACCAACATGGTGTCCGCAGGCACCAGGTCGCCCGCAAGGACAACATGAGTCGCCCACGAGCCTGTTCAGGGGTCGGGAACCTATGGCTCGCGGGCCAGACGTGGCTCTTTTGATGACTGCATCTGGATCTCACATAATCAGGTGGCCTTTCTTAACAGAATAACTGATATATAATTTCGCTGTCCTTTGAATAAAAATACAGAAAAAAAGCCATTCAATAAAACAAAAACAGAAATAAATCTCACGCATTTCAATCTATACATCTAGTTCCAATGCCACTTGTCGCTGTGGTGCGCAGCGGAGAGCCAATCCTTTCTGTACTCCAGTGTGTGGGCAGGGCTGATACTTTGAAACTCTAATTTTATTGGATTACGTATATGCAACAGCCTGCACGAGTTGTTTTTGTGTAAAGAGGTAAATTTCCATCGTTTTGATCAGCTCATGTGCACAAATCCAAGCACAGAAAATACAAATGGACAGAATGAAAAAACTTCAACCTGCGGACCAGCTGATTGCCTGAGGACACAGTTCCTGTCACATAAACACTGCAGTGTGTGAGTCCTATCGTATTGACCATGTTTGGCTCCACACGCGCATGCGAGCAGTCCTTCTCACACCAGAAAAGCATCACGACCAACCTACGGTCATGTTTAATAGATAAAAACCTAAACGCCTGCATGAAACTGAACCTCAGCATGTATCAACCAGACTAAAAGATAAGATAAGATATAGCTTTATTAATCTCACAATGGAGAAATTCACTGTTACAGGCTCTTGAAGTACCATCAGTAGGGGGTTCAAAATAGCTTAGAAAGGTGTAACATCCTTGAGTTAATTAAAAATAGAACAGAACAATAAAATATATATATATATATATATATCATTTTCTGTAACCGCTTCATCCTAATTAGGGTCACGGGGAGGCTGGTGCCCATCCCAGCCAACTCAGGGCAAGGGCAGAGTACACCCTGGACAGCTCGCCAGGCCATCGCAGAGCAGAAACACGCTGACGGCTTTGCAGCCTACTCTTGTTGAAAGTCAGCAATGGTTCTTTTACATGCCTCACACCATAGACAGTGAGAGACATGGCCGGCCTTTGTTAACCCAGTTAGCTGCACTGGGAGGGACAGTGACATCCTTGTGGAGAGTGGGACTCGAACCCCCAACCTTTGGGTCAGCAATCCGGCGCCTTATACCACTAGACCATATATGTCAATAAATATACCATATAAATAGACCATATATATATAATAAATAGACCATATATATGTCAATAAATAGATACATAAATAGTATAAAAGTAATATACAATATAAAAAAAAGCTATCAGCAAAACCATGCAGCACCAAAAGTCACATTAATAGTAAGAAGTTATTTTCTTATTAATAAATAACTTCGTTATAACAATGTTGTTTAAAAAAAAAAAATCAGTCGTTTTATCCTCCAAAATTGTTGGTCTCAGTATTAAAAAATATATTATATATTTGACTCTCAGAGGATTCGATTTTAATTAATTAATTAATTTTTTTGGTTCTCTTAGTCAAAAAGGTTCCCGACCCCTGACATAGATGAATATCATTAATTATTAATAATAACATATAGTTAAAAGTAAATTGAGCAGATTTGTTATGTCACAAGTGTGTATCGACCTGGTAGCCCTTCGCATTAATTGGTACCCAAGAAGTAGCTCTCAGTTTCAAAAAGGTTGGTGACCCCTGCTCTAGACAGTGAGAGACATTCAAAGGCTGGCCATGTCTCTCACTGTCTATGGTGTGACACGTAAAAGACCTTGACCTGAAAAAGCTGACTTTCGTCAAGAGTAGATTGTATAGCCGTCAGCCTGTTTCTGCCCTGCGATGGCCTGGCAAGCTGTCCAAGGTGTACTCTGCCCAACCCAGAGTTGGCTGAGATGGGCACCAGCTTCCCCCGCTTCCCCGCTACCCTAATTAGGATTATGTGGTTCAGAAAATGAATGAATGACTCTAACCAGGATGGAAACAGAAGATTGTGGCCCCAGTGCACAACTGGGCAAGATGCAGGTATATCAGAGTCTTTAGTTCAGATAAACTCAGATAAACCTCACAGGTCATCAATGGGCAGCTTCATTAAGTAGTACCTGTAAAACACTACCCACGACTTTACTAATCAAGAGGCAAAACCTGGAGTTTCAAAGAAAAAGCTTGTATCTAAATCCATCTTCTATGTTCAGGAACCTTAACCTAGGTGCTTCCAATTATGAAGTTGTTTCTCGAGAGGTTCTCTCTCATTTGAGGCTCCAAGATCATATACTACAATGATGTTCTCTTCCTTCTCCCATTTTCTTCATTAAGATCACCAAGTATGATTGTATTTTCCTGTGATTTGCACTTCTTCACTCTGTTCTCAATCTTTTTATAGAATTCATATAATTCTTCACTGCTGTCACTGATGGGAACATACACTTGAATGATGTTCATGTCAAGAGGTTTTGCCTGTAATTTGATCAAGAGGACTGTCAGAAAAACAATTCAATACAGTCTTATTTGTGTTGCACGTTCTACGATTGACATTGTCGCAAAGCAGCTTTACACAGTAAAAGTACGAGTTTATGAAGTTCATCCATTCATTTTCTGAACTTTAATCCTAATTAGGGTTGCAGAGAGGTTGGGCCCATCTCAGATGACGCTGGGGGTGGAGGGTGGGATGACAACCCGGTGAGAGTAGGGCTTTGACACCCAACCTTGGGATCAGTGATCCAGCACCTTACCACCAGGCCAGCACTGCCCCTTGAGTTTACAAAGTATTAAAGAATTTTAATTTTAATTACATTTTTTAAAGAATTCTACAACCCCTCAAAGCCTTCACATGTTTCTAGTCAAGAATGACAACAACTGCTCTTCCATGATATTGACTGCCTGAATAAATTACCTGGTTCTGTTCTGATGTTACTTGCCCAACACTGGTCCACCTTACTGCTGAATGTCCCAAGATGTTGATGCCTAAGTGGTCCATTTCTCCCCAGGTATTAACTAATTTACCACTCTGGTAGGCACCACAGTCCATGTACCAATGACAGCGGGTTTTTACTACTATTCACAGTAGCTGAATGACAGTCGGGTGATGCCTGTGATGCATGACAGTCCCCACCGGACGAGGTTCCTCATCTCGAGGCTCCTTGCACATCATTGTGGAAAATAGTGTGTGAGCTACACTTAGTTATTTTTGGGAAATACAGCAGTAGTTTCCTGTTGCCTTCTGCTGGGTGCATTTTCACATGTCTGCTCCAGTTAAAGATTGAGTTATTTCAGAAATAATCTTCCACAGTTTTATGGATGCTTACAGTCACCATGCGTTTCACCATCCAAGGTCTAACCCACAGGGCAGTGTTTTTTTTTTTTTTTTTTTTTTTTTAATATTATTCACCTGCCAGTGGTGGTCTAGTGGTATAGGGCGCTGGATCACTGATCCAAAGGTTGGGGGTTCAAGTCCCACTCTCCACAAGGTTGTCACTGTCCCCCCACCCACCCCCACCCCCAGTGCAGCTAACTGGGTTATCAAAGGTGGGCCATGTCTCTCAGTGTCTATGGTGAGAGGCATGTAAAAGAACCATTGCTGACTTTCGTAAAGAGTAGCTGCAAAGTCGTCAGCGTGTTTCTGTCTCTTGCTAAAAAAAAAGGAAAAAGCCGAAAGGAAGACAGACAGACTTGCTAGATGCTAAGCCAGTATTTTAATGCCCTGAAATTTACAGGACAGTTACCCCCAAGGGTGGGGCCGGTGGTGTGGTGGTGAGGGTGCTGCGCTCATGATCGGGAGGTTGTGAGTTCAAATCCCACTGAGACCCTCACTGTGCTAAGACCCCTGGGCAAGGTCACAACCACAAGTGTGCCTCTGTTCACCAAGCAGTATTAATGGGTACCAGTAAAAATATACTGGGAAGGTAACCTGCGATGGACTCGCGTCCCATCCAGGAGGAGTTGAGCTCCTGATCACTTCACGCTACAGAAACCGGGGATAAGCACCTGCCTGATGAGCCACTAGGCTCGGGTGTAAAAAGCCCAAAGGACTAGGATTAAAACGTATTCTGTACAATATATGACTATTTAAACGATATAATATTCAGAAATATGTTTTCTGTTGATATATAATAATAAAATACAGTTGTTCAGAAAACATTTCAGTCTGATGCAATTGAAGATAGATAGATAGATAGATAGATAGATCAGCCGGAATGGAAATGCACAATTATTTAAAAATTGCATTATTTTATCCAATCCGCGAAGTACCTTTAATTATTCACGAACCAAGCCAATTGCATTCCTACCTTTAGGGACAGACAAATCAGCTTGAGGCAGGTTTTTGTGTGGGCGGTGTTTGAGTTTCGACCAATCAACTGACAAAGTTGATGTTTAAACTGGAGCGCGGGCGGTGCTAATCGGTTCAGGGGAGAATTCACACTTCAGGTTATGTGTGTTTGTCAGATTAAACTGTTCCAGACTTCACTGTCCTCTTAGCTTCCCACAAGAAGCACAAAATAAATCAAAATCAAAGTCATAAACGTTTAAATCTGTGCTAATCTCACTTCGGAGGGAGCTCTTTGTGGCAGGAAATCCATCTTTTGCGATGAAAGCTGGGGGTGAGTTTCTCTTCAGTTAGCTCGCTGTAGCTAAACATTGCCAGTACAGTATATGGGAGGTAAAAGCAAGTTGTATTTACTGAGTATATTATAATAAATATTGTATATTAAAGTTAAAGTTGTTGTGTACCATGTCACCGTATGTCTGCTTAAACCGGGAGACTTTGCTGAATGTGGGTTTCATTTCCTCTGCGCCAGGAAGAAGTTACAGACTGTGATCGAATCGAATGTTCGAACGAAACAAAAAAAAAAAATCATCCGTTTGGAAATTATTATGAACTTAATTTGCTAGATGATTATCTTAACTTGTATGTTTATTGAGCTAAAATTTAATTAATTTCGATGGAAATTAGAAACCCAGCCATGGGCGGGGGGGGGGGGGTGTTAAATTCTGACTTAGTCACATATAAAGTATCCGAACTTTTATTTACATTTTTTTTAATAAGGAAAGTTTTTCTCATATTTGATTCAATTTCTATAATTTCAAACTTGTTGGTTTGTTGGGTGGTTTGATATTTTAGTGAATTTAATGGAAACCTCCCACTGTTTTTTTTTTTTTTTTTTTTTTTTTTTTTCCTGAGATTTAGGTCATTCTTCATGCTTAACTAAAAATCTTTCCTCTGTTTATTTTATAGTGTTACACTGTCTATGCCATAAATGTTCCTCTGTACCTGCGAGGAAGCGGGTTCGAAAGCAGGTCTCCTCTCTGGGCTTCCTGTCCCTACCTGAAGAAGTTTTGCTTTATGTCCTCCAGTGTCTCTCACCTGAAGACTTGCTCACCATTCGAGCTGTGAGTCCCATCTCAACAATCCACTTGTGGTCAATTTGTTTGTCAGGGACACTCCAGGGTGTGACCTGATCAGCAGACACCCCAGTAAATAAATAAAGAAAGAAATAAACTCTGAAATTCATATCCAATACCACTTTTGGGTTTGTGTGGGAAAAGGTGAAATTATTGTTTGTTCATGTACAGTTTTATACGATCATCTGCTCAGTATTTAAAATCTTGTTGTTCTGCATCATTCATTCAGGTTGTTTCTTTCCGTTTGTCAAACACTAATCAATTTTGAACATGAACATTTTGGTAAAACTTATTTAAGTTGAAGTTGACCCTCCCTTCAAGTATTTATTCACATGACCACCACCAACCAGCACATTGCATAAGCCAGTGAGGTTCCCTGTCACATCTGATGCTACCAAACAGATGAGTGATATTATTTATATTCATAGTGTTTTGTGTATTTGTTATTTCTCATAGGTGCACTCTCATCTCCGTAATATCATCAACAACAACTCAAGCATTTGGGCTCGGGTCAGCTTCAAAGACCGCTGGCCAGCTCCGGATACCATGTGGCTCTTTGAGAGGTAGCAGTTAATAACACCCCTAACAGCTGTTTTTGACCCTCCATGTCCATTTCACATCCTATGATATACTATGTCACTTCTGTTGTTTATGTTGCAATGTATGTTTTTACCTGGGTGGGTGACATGCCTTCTGTGGTACCTGTGTCCTGGGACTAAACATCCATTCACCCTTAGACTGACACTTGAGGGCAATTCAGATTAGCTAATCGCCAATATCTGGGATCTCCCACTACAGTAACCACTACAACATGCATGATCCCACCTAACAGCCTCTTTAATGAGGATTATATTTAGACTATTGTGGTCATTTGAGTCATCTGATGTGTTTTTTTTTTTTTCTTTTGGTGTGAAAATAAGGATAAAAACCAAGAGTGAAACTGAACTTATGAACTGGTCTTTATTTTAATTTTGTGTCTGACCTAATCTGCTCAACTGTGTTTGGTCTCGTCACCAGGGCTGCAGAGAAAGGAAATTTTGAGGCCGCAGTAAAACTAGGAATTGCGTATTTATACAATGAAGGATGTAAGTTTATTTGTTCTTATCTGACTGTGTTAGTTGTATGTTCAGTATTTAACTACTGAGCAGTATTTGCTCCATAAATTGTTTACAACAGTGGGCTATTTAAAGTTGATCAAAGAAGCCTGACTGACCTTGTCTTCTGTTCAGTGTCACCCAATGGTGAGGGCCAGGCTGATCTGTGTGGGAAAATGGCTGCAAGATTCTTTACCATGGCTGAGCTTGTGCGCTCGCCACTGGCCGATCCCTTCATCTGGCTCTTCATCCGGCCACCGTGGTCTCCTTCTGGGAGTTGCTGCAAGGCAGTGGTGTACAAGCATCTCAAAGCAGAGTGTGAGAGCAATTTGGTAAGTAAATTCAACACCACTAGTGCTTTCATCTATGCTGATATACATTGGGGCTCAATCATAAACTGTTCTTGCGAACAAATTAATTATTTTGTCACACTTATGCTCCTCTTGGTTATTTACTCATTTTATGTGGGATTTGTTCTTAGCTATGACGAAGAAACATCAAACTTGTACAAGTGTCAGTGCTGAAATTATGTCGTAAAATTGCTACTGTTGAACTTTTTCATTTTTTTATTACCACATTAAACTTTTACATTAATCAGTATTTGCTATTAATTTAATTAATAAATAATTTGTACACTTATTACTGAAGTAACAAGGGGCTGATCTCCTACAGGTGCTACTATAATTGGTTTTATTGATGAGTACAGTCTATACATCTATACGTATTTGGAATTCAAATAACTTCTTCAGCACATTTTCACCTTTTTTGTAGGGAAGGAGAGGCGCGCTACTGCATTGTCTGGCGAGAGTCCTTCAGCTGTCTGATGTAAGTGACGGTTTGAATGTCACTGAAAATTTTCCATAGAGTTTTGAGTAGTTTATTTATTTATTTTTTCAGTAAAACATCAAGTTTCTGACTGTCCTTGAGTGGAACAGACCACTGTATCTAGGAGATGCCAATAATTCATTTATAGTAGGCCCTTGACTATTTGCGGTTTTGCACCCACGGTTTGAGTATTCGCTGACTGCCGAGCAATCGGCACATGCTTCAAATTCAGCCAATGGCTGTCCTCCTTTCTCCTGATTGGTTGAGCTGATGTCCCACCTCCCACCCCTTTTTCCTCATTCACGCACAAGTTGTCAATGAGCCTCTTTTTTGTGTGTGTTTTAATTACCAGTTAAGCTCTATGATACCATTCAAACGCTATGCGTCTTCTCTGGCTAAGCGATAGAAAATGCTGGATGTCTCTTCTGAAGTAATAAGACTTTCTCTTGAGAAACGACGGTTTTCTCAGAACTGTTGTATTAAAATCTTTTTCAATTATTTTTCCAGTACAGTACCTAAGTTCATGTTTATGCGTGAGATTTTATGTTCTGTAGCATGTTTAACAAACGATACCAAAAGGATAAACTTTATTCAGCGTCATGTCCTTTTGTGGCGACTCCCGAGTAAAAGGGAAAAAGCCAAAAGGAAGACAGTCCTTTTACATTGAAGTTGGCATGACGTCCCCAAGATGGCGCTACCCAGAGGGTGACGTCGCGGAGTTCTCAGTCAAATTGTTTCTTTGTTCGTTTTAATTTGTTTTATTTGTTCATGTTTTGCACTCTGCTTGTCTAAGACCGGTCGACTCTACTACAGCTATAAGATCGGAGTATCTTTGGGCATATATAACTAAGCACGCACAACTGGGCTTCTTGTTAGCTGGGGTGCGGCTAGCACTGAGCTAATATGCTGTGCTAACTGCACCCCAGCTACCAAGAAACCCAGGCGGGAAGGGGCTGAACAACGACTCCGGCGCTTGGGATTGCAGGGGATGAAGGCCGTGTATGAGAATGAGGATGGACGTGTGGATGAGAACTGCAATGTCCATACATTTAATTTATGGAAAGTTCCCAACCTTCGAGCATATCGTATACGTAGGGGTGTTCCCGGTTGTTCCTGCAAGCGTAAAGATGAACTTGTTGCGGTTGCATTTGCGGCAACATTACAAAAGGAATCTAAACAAATGCAATGTGACTATGCCAGCTTGTTGACATTTGAAGTGGATGAGGAAAGCATGACAATTCCCAACCCCTTGGGACTTGATGACGGCAGGGAGGCAGAAAATGACGCCTTATCCTTAACCTTATTTTCAAGATATAAGTCTGATATTTAATGATTACGGCATCGCCGAATTTTTTTTTTTTTTTTTTTTTAATGGTAATTTAACAGGTAAATAAAAGGTAATATAGTCTATAGGGTCACCCCCCAGTGCGGCTAACTGGGTTACCAAAGGCGGGCCATGTCTCTCACTGTCTATGGTGTGAGGCATGTAAAAGAACCATTGCTGACTTTCGTAAAGAGGAGGCTGAAAAGCCGTCAGCGTGTTTCTGTCCCTTGCTAAAAGGGTTGTGACAGGAAGGGCATCTGACGTAAAAACCTCTGCCAAATCAAACGTGTGAATCAGATGATTCGCTGTGGTGACTCCCGAGTAAAAAAAAAAAAAAGGGAAAAAAGCCGAAAGGAAGATAGACAGTCTATAGGGTCTATGAATTCGAATAAAGAACACTTTAATTATAAACTTGCTGCTTTAATCCAACGTTTGGGTCTCTCTGGACCTGGAACCTTCAGCTTGGTAAGGAAGGTAAATAATGTGAATTGCGGCGGACATGTACACGCTTTAGTCCCAAATTTGCAGGCATGTATACTGCAAATTTCTTTTTTTCCCCCCTCTTACGAAAAGAAATTCAAAAGCGCCAATCAAAATTTCACACGATGCGCGAGTTGCTCTCTCATTGGCTGTCTCTCCACATCCCGCCCCGCTGGCCTCCCATTGGTTAGGAGGGATGACGCAGAACCAGAAGGAGACCTTAAAGCAGAAATACAGTGAGGACCTCTGATTTTTCAAACAGGTACTGTAATTCCGAGCAAAATGGAGACAGAAGGAAGCTTAACTCTTTAGTTTTTAGTTTAGTTTTTTAAGTTGTTTAATTCAGTAAATGTTTAATAAATGCGGGTGCATTTGAGGTCATCTGGAATTCCGATCCCTCAAGAAATCAAGTTAAAGTTGAGTTTGGACCTTCCAACTGTCAAGCAGGGAATGCACTTTGAATTCCAAGTCTTGTGGGTGTGGCCCGCAGAGAGAGAGAGAGAGAGAGGTGTGTGTGTGTGTGTGTGTTAATAAAAAAGTTTAATAATTGTTTAATTAATAAATGTTAATAAAATGGTTTAATAAATTTTCTTTTACTTTTAACACACACATTTCATACAAAATTGGTGTACTTTTTCATTTTTAAAGGGTTTATGGGGTTTATTCAGTCCAAAAGACTGGAGCCTTGGAACGAATTAGACGTTTAACATGTAAAATGCGACCCCTACTGATGAAATCCCTGCATTACGTGAAAGGATCTGGAACGGATTAATTTTGTAGGTAGTGGGCCGACTGTATATATATCTATATCTATCTATCTAGTGCCTGAGTCGTAGAATGACCATTGGCAACCCGCCATGAAGGATAACGCCCTGGTTATCATCTTCATGGAGGTTTTCTTGGCAGGATTAGTGCCATTAGTTTGCCATTACCTTCTGCACGATGGGAACCTATGGGCAATTTAGAACGGCCAATTAACCTACTGTGCATGTCTTTGGATTGTGGGAGGAAAACGGAGCACCCGGAGGAAACCCACGCAAGCACGGGGAGAACATGCAAACTCCACACAGAAACGTCCAGGCCGGGAATCGAACCCAGGTCTTCTTGTTGTGAGGCGGAGTGTGCTAACCACTACGCCACCGTGTTGTGTGTGTGTGTATATATATATACTTTATATATATATATATCACTTTGTAATTGTCTGTGAAAATACCGGTTGTGTGCGATTAAAAACCCCGTGCACTTTAATCAACCACATCTACCCCACTGACTGTGAACCATATCAACCCATCTACTCTGCCCTCAGATACATATACACTTGAATATAGGCCAGTCCACAAAGTTGCTCCCTTCTTTTATTGTTTATTAATTTATACTATTTATGTATCTATTTATTTATTTACTTAATAATATACATGTATGTGTGTATGTTTGTATATGTATCTATTTTTGCACCCCCTACGGATGGTACCTCAAGAGCCTGAAACAGTGAATTTCTCCATTGTGAGATTAATAAAGCTGTATCTTATCTTAATGAACTTTATCACAATATGCTAATTTTTTGAAAAGGACTTGTGTGTGTGTGTGTGTGTGTATATATATATATATATATATATATATATATATATATATATATATATATACACACACACTCAGTCTGTAGTTTGTAAACAATGAATGCAGCGCCATTACGTCAGCGTACTATGTAGGTACGTCTAAACTCAAAATTTGACTTGTTGGTTGTTTTTTTTTTTTTTTTTTGAAAAAACATAGAATCGTAAAACGGATGAACGTAAGTCAGGGAGCGTCTGTACTCTAATCTCCATGCACCCAGTGAGGAAGGCAGATGTTGGTGGGTCAGCACCCTATTGACTGGGGGCTGCCCAGTTTAAGCGGGCGGTAGCTGACCAGCGGGATACAATGATCCCTACCACTGTCGGAGGCAGCCTGTAGTGCCCATATATTACATATATTATATTATATAATCATGTTGGTCTTAGAAGGGGCAGGGGTGGTCTAGTGGTATAGGGCGCTGGATCGCTGATCCAAAGGTTGGGGGTTCGAGTCCCACTCTCCACAAGGTTGTCACTGTCCCCCCAGTGCAGCTAACTGGGTTATCAAAGGCGGGCCATGTCTCTCACTGTCTATGGTGAGAGGCATGTAAAAGAACCATTGCTGACATTCGTAAAGAGTAGGCTGCAAAGTTGTCAGCGTGTTTTCTGTCCCTTGCTATGCTAAAAAGGGTTGTGACAGG
>CM045738.1:16544796-16572296 GCA_024760905.1 Plotosus lineatus
CATGATGGAGCGAACTGTAACTAAAAACACACACACTTAAAAAGCACTGGCACAAAGTGTGCGCTAATGAGTAAAGAGGGACATTACATCATCTCCACCAATCAGCAGGAGGGAGAACAGCCATTGGCTGAATTTGAATCACGTGACAGTTGTTCGGCATCCATGACTATGCAAAACCGCGAATAGTCAAGGGCCTACTGTGTGTGTGCGTGTGTATATATATATATATATATATATATATATATATACATACACACACACACCGTCGGCCCCCTACTTACGAAATTACTCTTTTTCGTAACTTGGAGGTTTCGTAAGTAGAGGTGCAATTTACATGTAAAACGCCTGATTCGTTCCAAGGCTCCAAAGACTACCACATAAACCCTTTAAAAATGATAAAAATAGAACAATTTTGTATGAAATGTGTTAAAAGTAACAGAAAATTATTTAGTAAACCATTTTAAACATTTTATGAACATATTAAACAATTTTATTAACATATTTATTAATTAAACCATTATTAAACATTTTTATAAACACACACAACACTGTCTCTCTATCTCTTTCTTTTTCTCTCACACTCTGTCTCGCTCTCTCTCTCTCACACACACACTCACACACATACACAATACAGTACACATGGCGCGCTCCACTGAATGCAGGCTCCGCCCACACGCAGGAAGCTGGAGCATTTGAAGACAGGGAATTCAAAGCACATTCCCTGCTTGACAGATCTGAGGTCCAAACTCAACTTTAACTTGATTCCTTGAGGGATCGGCGGTCCAGATGAGCTACGTTTTGCTCACATTCGGCGGAGCGTGCCACATTTATTAAACATTTACTGAATTAAACAACTTAAAAAATGATTAAGTGGCAATGTGCTCTCTCGAAAGAGAGTTAAACCTCCTTTCATCTCTGACTCTCGGCAGTCTCTCTCTATCTCTCACACACACACACACACACAAAACTGTCGCTATAGTGTGTTTTGCCGAATGCGGGCTCTGCCCATACGCAACGCGCAGCTGAAGGAACAATTGTATTTCAATGTTTAAATGGATGGGATGTTGTGTATATAAAGCAGAATTACAGTACCTGTTTGAAAGATCAGAGGTCCTGATTCAATATTAACTCGCTTCCTTGCGAGATCGAGGTCTTGTCCCCAGAGCACTCTGCTCATGCTCCTTCTGCTTCAATATCGTGCTGAAATAATTGCCTCCATCACTGTATTTCCACTTTAAGGTCTCCTTCTGCTTCAATATTGTCCCGATTGTAGAGGTATTTCGGCGATTAACGAAATATAATGCTGCAATGATCTCAAAACAAGCCAACAGTCCTGTTCAACTATCCTTCATGTGTGTGACAAACAGGAAGTATGGGTACAGATCAGCTGCCTCCTGGCCAATGGGAGGCCAGCGGGGCTGGATGTTGGGAGACAGCCAATGAGAGAGCAACTCGCACATCGTGTGAAATTTTGATTGACGTGTTTGAATGGCACGTTTGGTGCTTTTCGTAAGAGGAGGTTGTTTTCGTATACAGAGGACGAAAACTTAGCAAAATGTTTTTCGGAACCTGGAGTTTTCGTACCCAGAGGGTTTTGTAAGTAGAGGGGCCGACTGTATATACACATACAATATATGTATGTCGTCGTCTTCTCCTTTCGGCTTTTCCCTTCAGGGGTCGCCACAGCAAATCATCTGCCGCCATCTCACCCTATCCATTGCATCTTCTTCTCTTACACCAACTACCTTCATGTCCTCCTTCACCACCATGTGCGTGTGTGTGTGAATTTATTGTAAATTGCATTAATCTTATTATGAGGAGATTAATTGACAGGCAATTGAAGTTATGAAAACTGCATCTTGTTTATTCTGTAGTGCTTTTCATGCACTTGGATTAATTTTTTTTGTATTGTGTATGTGTCACAGGATGAGGAGACTCATGCAGAAGCTCTTGCCTTTTTGGACAAGTCGTCATGCTGTGGCAGTGTGCAGAGCTCATACCTTCTCTGGGAGAAAAATTGCCACATGGCTGTAAGCATCGTCTTTGTGTTCACATTCAGTTATGATTGACCAGCACTGACTGCTCTCTCTCTCTCTCTCTCTCTCTCCCCCTGTGCAGTTGGTTGACCCTGGCAGGTATCTGCAATGTATGCGCACTCTCCGGGATTATGCAGCCAAGGGCTGCTGGGAAGCTCAGGTGTGTGTGTGTGTGTCGCGGGGGGGGGGTTAGTTATGAATTTTGCTTGTGTGTGTCACTTTTTTTTTTTATGTTCACCTCAAGTTCAGTTTCATCTGTGCTATTGTCTGTTTTAACTTATCTATATCACACAGTTTCTTTAAGGTTGAACTCAGACACACTTCAATTTATTTCTGTAGCTTTTGTCCATGATCTCATTCTTTTCAGTCCCAAACGCCTCCCACTGCATTCTCTTCTTACTCTTGACCAAAATAATGAGATACTTCCACTTCTGGTTGAGGGAGAGGTTTGTCTCAGATTCAATACGGCTGGTGGGTGAGCACCTGATAGCCTACCCTTGGCTCTTACTTAGCCTGAAGAAGCCACCAATATCTTTTCCCATCAACTGCAGGGAGGAAGATTGAGGTTGGGTGGGGTCCGGGCATGCCAATACTCTACATTACAAACTGGCTCTAGGTATAGGGAAGATGATCCTTGGTGCCTGTTGTGTTGACAACTTGAACTCACTGGTAGATAATGAGGAGGCCTTTTGAGCTTGGTTGTCTCAGAGTTCCCCTGAGGAAGCTAATGGGTATCAAGCAGCTAGAAAAGCTGTCATAGATGTGGGAGGGATTCAGTGAAGTCTGTTGATTGACCTTAAAGAAGTACTTGCAAACTTGTTTAGCAGCTCAAAAAGGGAACGTGAGCTCCATCGCATGCTATGCTTCCTCTGGGTGGGATCTGCTGACCTGGTCTGGGGATATGATCAAGCAGTGGAAGGAGAGCAAAAAAATCACAGGATGGTATTATTATGAAGTCCAGCCTTGTACTTAGTAATGGTTTGATTGTTTACTGTGGCAGTATTTTGAAACAAGCTGCCTAAGTGAAAGCAATGTGTTCCTCAAGGTGAAAATTTGTTGTCTTGTAAAACAGTATTTAGTCCCACTTGATCACTTGTTTGGTCATAAAAAGTAACAGCAGAGTGTTCTACCATTGCTAATTCTTCATTTGTTGTGTGAATGTGAAGTGGTCTATTACCCACTTCACCATACCTGCACAGTTGACAGACTTTTTTTTTTTTTTTTTTAAATTCTGCATCATACATTTCAAATGTCTCCTTCGCTGTTGGATGTATTTTTTATTAATTTTTTTAGATGGCTGTACACCTTTTGCTATTACTTGACTTCAGATGACCCTAAAGCTTACTTTGAATCCATTTTCTCAGTTGTCTTTAGCGAAGTCCTGTGCCAGTAGCAATCCTCTGGGTTTGGAGCCCCGGGCCTGTACTGAGCTGGTTGCTCAGTTCTTCCGTTCCTGTCCATCTCCTTCACGACGCTCAGACAGCACACACAAAGAAGGCATTAATGACGTCATGAGGTACCAGTAATATATAATTTACGATACTTTTTATGTTCTATTCCATTTCATTAGCAGGGCTTCAAATTGTTTTTGAGCAGCAGGAAGGCCACTAAATGTAACAAGAACCTGGGTCCTTAAAATGTAATCATTACCGTTGACCAACCTCTCACCCCCCCCTTCCCCCATTAAAAAAAAAAAACAGAAAAAAAATACTGAATTGAGAATCCATCAGGAGAAATTGATGAACATGTGTGACTGCACTGGCTTGTAGCTAATGTATTAATGTACTGGAAAGTTTCCTCCCACAGTCTAGAGCAGGGGTCACCAACCTTTTTGAAACTGAGAGCTACTTCTTGAGTACCAATGAATTCAAAGAGCTACCAGGTCGATACACACTTGTGACATAACAAATTTGTTCAATTTACCTTTAATTACATGTTATTAATAATTAATTAAGCTATTCGGTCACTGTATCACCAGAGCCAGAGTTTGGTCCGTATTGGTAACAGCAGGTCGAATTCGTTTCCGGTGGGAGTTGGAGTCTGCCAAGACTGTCCTTTGTCACCGATTCTGTTCATAATTTTTATGGACAGAATTTCTAGGCGCAGTCGAGGCGATGAGGGGTTCTGGTTTGGTGGCCATCGGCTCTCGTCTCTGCTTTTTGCGGATGATGTTGTCCTTTTGGCTTCATCAAGTAGGGACTTCCAGCTCTCGTTGGAGCGATTCGCAGCCGAGTGCGAAGCAGCCGGGATGAAGATCAGTACCTCCAAGTCCGAGGCCATGGTTCTCAGTCGGACAATGGTGGAATGCACCCTCCGGGTCGGGAATGAGGTCCTGCCCCAAGTGGAGGAGTTTAAATATCTTGGTGTCTTGTTTACGAGTGAGGGAAGGATGGAGCGAGAGATCGACAGACGGATCGCTGCAGCCTCTGCTGTTAAGCGGTGCCTGTACCGGTCCGTCTTGCTGAGCCGCAAGGCAAAGCTCTCAATTTACCAATCGATCTACGTTCCAACCTTCACCTATGGTCACGAGCTTTGGGTAATGACCGAAAGAACAAGATCACGGATTCAAGCGGCTGAAATGAGCTTCCTTCGCCAGGTGGCGGGGTTCTCCCTTAGAGATAAGGTGAGAAGCTCCACCATCCGGGGAGGGCTCGGAGTGGATCCGCTGCTCCTCCGCATTGAGAGGGGCCAGTTGAGGTGGCTCGGGCATCCGGTCAGAATGCCCCCCGGACGCCTCCCTGGTATGGTGTTTCGGCATGTCCAACCGGGAAGAGACCCCGGGGTCGACCTAGAACACGTTGGAGGGACTATGTCTCTCGGCTTGTCTGGGACCGCCTCGGTGTCCCCCCCGGGAGAGTTGGAGGAAGTAGCTCGGGAGAGGGATGTCTGGACCTCTTTGCTAAGGTTGCTGCCCCCGCGACCCGACCCTGGACTAAGCGGAAGATGATGATGATGATGATATTAATAATTCATGATATTCATCTGTCAGGGGTCGGGAACCTTTTTGACTGAGAGCCAAAAAGAAAAATTTAAAATATATTCCTCTGAGAGCCAAATATTTTTAATACTGAGACCAACAATTTTAGAGTATAATATGACTCTGAATTTATTTTAAACAACATTGTTATAACGAAGTTATTTATTAATAAGAAATGTACTTCTTACTATTAATGCAACTTCTGGTGCTGCATGGTTTTGCTGATAGCTTTGTAGTCTGGTTGATACGAGTTGCGGCTTAGCTGGTGGGTCTCGCGTGCGCATGTGGAGCCGAACATGGTCAATACAACTCGACTCACACTGCAGTGTTTGTGACAGGAAGTGCTTCCCAAGGCAATCAGCTGGTCTGCGGGTTGAAGTTTTTTCATTCTGTCCATTTGTGTTTTGCTTGCCAGCTCTGCTTGGCTTCTTGCACATAAGCCGATCAAAACAAGGGAAATTTACCTCTCTACCCAGAAACAACTCGTGCAGGCTGTTGCATATAATCCAATAAAATTAAAGTTTCAAAGTATCGGCCCCGCCCACACACTGGAGTACAGAAAGGATTGGCTCTCCGCTGCGCGCCACAGCGACAAGTGGCATTGAAAATAGATGTATAGATTGAAATGCGTGATGGCTTTTTTTCTGTATTTTTATTTAAAGGACAGTGAAATTATGTATTAGTTATTCTGTTAAGGAAGGCCACCTGATTTATCTGAGAGCCAGATGCAGTCATCAAAACAGCCAAGTCTGGCTTGCGAGCCATAGATTCCTGACCCCTGAACAGGCTTGTGGGCGACTCATGTTGTCCTTGTGGGCGACCTGGTGCCCGTGGGCACCATGTTGGTGAACCCTGGTCTAGAGACATGCACAAGTGTAGGTTAATTAGCTGTTCTTAGTTGCTTCTAGTTGAGAATGTGAATGGTTATATTTGTCCTGTAAAATTTGTTCTTTGTTTATATTCATATGTTCATATTAATGGTCATATTTGTCCTGTAAAAAGCCCAAGACAAGCTTATGCTTATATATTATGCACACGCACATATACAGGGATCCCTCACTTTCTGTGGTTAATTGGGACTGAGATCCCGCCACGACCGCCAAATTCCATGAAGTAGGATCAACCCACCCAACTGACATATACGTGTATGTGTATATAATATCAATAAATACATATTAAAAGCTATAAATGCTTATAATAATAAACATTCAAAAATAATGCATAAGATGTAAATAAAATATAAATATACACACATACAGACACGTGCGTGCGCACACAGATGCATGTGCACACACTCAGACGTGCACTTCACATAAAACTAAGTAGTTTGGCTGGGAGGGGGGTGGTTGGGTTGTTTTTTTTTTTTTGTTTTTTGCATAATTGGCTTTGTTTTGCGGCATTTTCCTTCACTGTTTCCCCTATTCTTCCTTAATTTCCTTATTTTTTAATAAAAATACACGTTTACAAATACAAATGCTCCCCAACTTATGTTTTAGTGAGGTTCTGGATGGCTGAACGTAAGGTGTAAAAAACAAAAAAAAAACAAAACGTAAGTTACTGTATGTTCCAGTGACGTATGATGTTCATACTGTACTATACACCCATAAATACCATTACCGTATCTCATAAAACACCCCTAAATCAATTATTATAAACATAACATTGTAAAATAATATCAGCATTAATTAAAAAAAAATTTAATTCAAGTAAAATAATTTCAAATAGATAAATTTTAATCAAATTCACTAATCAAATATCAAATACAGTATCAAATATAACCTTTAACATTAACATTTCGTTAGAAACGAATTGGCTTGCTGCTTTTTCTGATTACCACTATCACTAGGCTTACGCTTCTGACCAGCCATATTTGCTGAGGGTTACAAAAGTCTGCAAAACAGTGTAAAGACAAAGATCACAGAGACAACGTCTTAACACAAGGGTAGCACGTGGTGAACTGGGAAGAAGGAGGGGCACGTTCAGTCTGTCGTTGGTAAACAATGGACACAGCATCATGGTTAAGTAGCATATTACGTCAGCGTACTATGTAGGTACGTCTCGTACTACAGAGAACACGCTAAACTCAAAATCTGACATAATTAAAAAATAAAATAAAATCGAAAAATACATAAAGCGGGAGTGTCTGTAATGTAAACGTTTTTAATATGTTCCAAGACGTTAGAAAACTACCTTTTTTAAACATAATGTTATTTCATAATGTCATTTCTATATTAAATGTGAAATAACAGGACAAACACACATTCTTAATATAGATTAATTTATGTTGTTTGGTTTTTTTATTTGTTTATTGTTTGTGTAAAGCAGTGATTCTCAATTATTTTCTGTCGCACCCCCCAATATAAATAGTGTTACTTGTCTAAAAATTGTTATAAATAATCCTCTGCATAACACTGTATCCTTATTAGCATAATAAATCCTTATCATTATGGAATACAAAAAAATGAAGAAATATAGATCAACTTACAACAAAAAATAACTTTATTAACAATTTTTTGGTCTTCAAACAAAAATATTTAAAGTGCATCAAAAAAAAAAAAAGTATCCTTATTTAAACTGTCAACATTTTCTGACCAACAATTTAATCAATTAATAATAAATTCAAATTGATCAGCAATGTTAACTCGGTAGCACAATATATGAAACACTTTAACCGACAAAACAAAATGAATAAAATTATTATTATTATTATCAAAATGATGAAGTCCAGATTAGTGGCTATAATGAGCACATTTCTCAGTGCACAGCTTTTCGAAGCCGGGTTTAAAGCACGATACTGAACTCTCAGCTCCTGCTCAATGCTGAACTGGGATCTGCACTTATTTTCGCAGCAGTGATGTCATCTAGCATGACAGAGACTGTGTGTGCTGCAGGTCGGATCAGTTCCTCTGCTCTGCTGCAGGGAGTTTCTACACTGAGCAGTTTGGTACTCCACCTTATCTGATGCTAACAGAGGTCGGTTTGCTGGAGTAGCATTCACAAAGCGGGATGCTTGTTGGAAATACTCAGAACATTTTCGCTGAAAAAAAAAAACTCTTGTGGCTCATCATGGGATCAGGGTGTGATGTCTTTAGGAAACGCCTGAATTTATTTGGATTCATGCTGTCCGCTGCCAATGTTTTCGGACAAAGTAAACACCGTGGTCTTTCCTTGTTTCCCACCGCAGCACAGTGAAGCCGAGTACGACATCCGCTTCATCATACCTCCTCCACTTAGCTTCCGGGAGACTTTCGTTTCTCTCACTCTCTCCGCCTCTCTTTCCATCCCTGTTAAAAATTTCCATGGTGGGTTTATTAACTTCACTTCTTATTTTACCTCTGGGCACACTCTGACAGTGAGAAAGTCACTGCCACCTGTTGTAGTGGATGTAGAATTACACTTTATCCTAATACGGCAAAAAAAAAAAAAAAAAAAAAAGCATGTTCCCAGGGGTCACACACGCCCCCCCTGGCATAGCACCACTATTTAAGAACCACTGGTGTAAAGAAATGTGTACAGTACAAACATTATGCAGTAATGAAACATGTCAAAGAAATGTAAAAAAAAAAAAAAAAAGCAAACACAAGAAATGAATAACGAAAGAAAGAAAAACATTAACATGTTACTGCTTGGAAGGGATGACTCTTCAGGCTGTTCCTTTCTTCTCTTGAAGAACATTTCTAGCCTCACTTGTTTCTACCTTTTCAAAACCATATGGAAGTGGCTCATGACCTCCTCATTAAAGGTGTGCACAGCTTTGCTAGCTTTAGCTTTATCAGGGTGATACAGTTCAACAAAGCTACACAGTTCATTCCATTTCAAGCACATGTCCTTAATAAGTGAAGTCTGGGCATTCTTCCTTCCCTTATCCTCTTTAGAAGACATCTCCTCCAATGTCATCTTCTGCTTTGCCTGAAGGTGCGTGAGTTCTTCTGTCGTGAGTTCGGCGTGATGCTCCTACAGCAGGTCATTAATATCATAAGTGTCCATTTCCAAACCAAGACTTGGACCTATGCTGACGATGTCTTTGACGATTTGGTTATCGTCTTGCTGTTCCTCCTCGACAGGAGCTGCTATGCTGGTGCTTGCCACAGCCCCCAACCCTTCGAACTCCGTTACACATTCTGGCCACAGTTTCCTTTACGAAGAGTTCATTGATCTATGTGAGACGTGAGTCCAGGCTCTATCAACAATGGTGATGCAATGGTAAATGTGATTCCTCCAAAAATCTCGAAGTGTTAACGCTGTCGTTAGTGACCTCGAAGCATCTCTGGAAGATGAATTGCGTGTACAATTGCTTGAAATTAGAAATAAGCTGGTCTATGGGTTGGATTAATGACTGTGTTAGGCAGGAGGAATTTTATTTTACTAAAATCAAATTCCTCGGTTAAGTCATCTTCCAAACTTGGAGGGTGAGCAGGGGCATTATCCATCAGGAGACGGCAGCGATGTGTCAGGGATTTTTCTTGCAAATATTTTTTCACAGTTGGAGCAAACACCTCATTTTACCCACTCAGTGAAAAATTGCCTGGTCAACCATGCTTTCAAATTCGACCGCCACATAAAAGGCAACTTACTTTTGATCACGTTGTCCACTTTGAACGCCCTCGGATTCTCTGAATGATAAATGAGCAGTGGCTTGATTTTCAAATCTCCACTTGTGTTGTAACACAGCAAGAGCGTTTCGTTCATAGGTTTGTGACCTGGCAGTGTCTTCTCTTCACGTGTTGTGTTATGTCCTCTGGCATTTTCTTCCAGAATAGGCCAGTCTCATCACAATTAAAGACTTGCTGGGAAAGATGATTCTCAGCATTGACAAAATTAGCAAATTCCTGCTTGAACTTCTCAGCACGATCTTTGTTAGAAATTGCTGCTTCCCCGTGATGAACCACGTTGTGAATCCCACTTCTCCACTTGAAATTGTCGAACCAACCTCCTCTTGCCTTAAACTGGAACCCTTCAGGATTCGTGCTAGGGTCTTTTTTTTACCAAATCATCATACACTTCTCGTGCTTTGCAGCAAATAACATCCTCACTTACACTATGTCCCGCTAACTGCTGCTCGTTTATGTATATGAGCAATAAATTTTCCATTTCCTCCAGTATTTGCAGTCTTTGTTTACTAATAACTGTCGACCCTTTTGCCACATCACTATCTTTAACAGCCTCTTTGTTCTTCAAAATCGTGCTTATTGTCGATTTTGCCATGCCATATTCTTTAGCAAGAGCGGTAACACGCACTCCTGATTCATGTTTAGCTATCAATTCTTTCTTAAACTCCACAGTTTTCCGCACAACTGACCTAACTAGCTTTAGCAATAGATTTCTCTGGAGCCATGTTTATGGGCTAATCCAGGGGTCGGCAACCTTTGCCATTCAAAGAGCCATTTGGACCCGTTTTCCACAATAAAGAAAACACTGGGAGCCACAAATACTTTTTTGACATTTAAAATCAAATAACACTGCATATAATGTTTTTCCCCCTTTTCCCTTCATGTTAATATAAAACAATAATGTGTTGCACCCAGGACGTGTGGGACAGGGTGCAGACAGATGTGTTAATGGGTTGGGTAGTCTACCTCACCATCATGCCCTTTGTGGGATTTTCTTTTTCTTTATTTGTTATATTAATGCTGTTTTTTCATAGTTTTAACTTATAAAAACAACAGCAAACAACTACTATTAATGCTTAATGCTGCACTGACCGACCCATTCTCAGAGTGGAGACTGAACCACACCCAGTCTTGTAGTTTGTCACTGGGAGGAGAGTTATTTAATTCGGAGATTGCTGTGTATAAACAAATCTCATCCACCGCCTCTTACTTCAGCTGTGATTTCTGTTCCTGGATTACAAACCCAGGCTGTGGAAAAAATCTCTCTCGCCACGCTGCTGATGGTGAGAACACTCTTGCCATGAGCACAAGAATTTGGAAATCCACCAACACAGCAGATCAAAAACACTGAGACTCTCAATAGGCGTGTTCACAACAACACGCACACAAGATCACCCCACCCACACCAAATAAATATCCGCCTACACCTGTGACTGTTAATTTTCATCTATGTAATTTTCACCCCTCCTTGAATCGCCACCTTATCGTGTTGGAGGGGTTTGCGTGACCTAATGATCCTAGGAGCTATGTTGTCGGGGGCAAATGCCCCTGGTAGGGTCACCCAAGGCAAACAGGTCCGGGGTGAAGGTCCAGACAAAGTGCAATTCAAAACAAACCCCTAAAGACACGAGACAACAAAAGAAGCAGTCTCCCTTGCCCGGACGCGGGTCACCGGGGTTCCCTCCTGGAGCCAGGCCCAGGAGGGGCTCAAGGCGGCGCCTGGTGGTCGGGCTTATGCCCATGGAGCCTGGCCGGGCCCAGCCCGAAAAGGAGACATGGGTCCGCCTCCCATGGACCCACCACCCGTGGGAGGAGTTTTAGGGTCGGGTGCAGTGTGAGTTGGGTGGCAGCCAAAGGCATGGGTTCTGTCGGACTGATCCTCGGCTGCTTACTCTGACCTTCGGGACATGGAATGTCACCTCTCTGGCGGGAAAGGAGCCTGATTTGGTGCGTGAGGTGGAGAGATACCGACTAGATATAGTCGGGCTCACCTCAACGCATAGCTTGGGCTCTGGAACCATCCATCTCGAAAGAGGCTGGACCTTCTTCTATTCTGGAGTTGCTCATGGGGAGAGGCGGCGAGCCGGTGTGGGTATTCTTGTTGCCCCCCGTCTCGGTGCCCAAATGTTGGGGTTCTCCCCGGTTGACGAAAGGGTAGCTTCCCTCCGTCTTCGGGTGGGGGGGCGGGTCCTGACTGTTATTTGTGCTTATGCACCAAATGACAGTTCAGAGTACCCACCCTTTTTGGAGTCTTTGGGGGGGGTGTTGGAGAACGCTCCCTTGGGAGACTCGCTCGTTGTCTTGGGAGACTTCAACGCCCATGTGGGCAACGATAGTGTGACCTGGAAGGGTGTGATCGGTAGGTACGGCCTCTCCAGTCTGAATCCGAATGGTGTGTCGTTGTTGGACTTCTGTGCTCGTCATAGTTTGTCTATCACGAACACCATGTTCGAACATAAGGGTGTCCATAAGTGCACTTGGCACCAGGACACCCTAGGTCGCAGTTCGATGATTGACTTTGTAGTCGTGTCATCGGACTTGCGACCATATGTTCTGGACATTGGGGTGAAGAGTGGAGCTGAGCTGTCTACCGATCACTACCTGGTGGTGAGTTGGCTTCGTGGTGTGGGAGGTTGCCTTCCAGACCTGGCAGGCCCAAGCGTGTAATCAGGGTCTGCTGGGAACGTTTGGCGGAGCCCCTGTCCGAGAGGCCTTTAACTCCCACCTCCGGCAGAGCTACAACCACGTTCGGAGGAGGCGGGGACATGGAATCGAATGGGCCATGTTTCGTGCCTCCATTGCTGAGGGGCAGCCCATAGCTGTGGCCGTAAGGTCGCCGGTGCTTGTCGTGGCGGTAATCCCGAACCGGTGGTGGACACCTGCGGTGAAGGGGGCCGTCCAGCTGAAGAAGGAGGCCTATCGGGTTTTATTAGCCTGTGGGACTCCTGAGGCAGCAAACGGGTACCGGCAGGCCAAATGTGCTGCAGCCGAGGCTGTCGCAGATGCAAAATCTCGGGCGTGGGAGGAGTTCGGTGAGGGCCTGGAGAGTGATTATCGGTTGGCCTCAAAAAGGTTCTGGGCCACCATCCGACGCCTCAGGAGGGGGAAGCAGTTCTTCACAAACACTGTTTACGGTGGAGGTGGGGAGCTGCTTACCTTGACTGGGGATGTTGTTGAGAGGTGGAGGGAATACTTTGAGGACCTTCTCAATCCCACCAACACGCCCTCCGTGGAAGAGGAAGACCCTGGGGTTCGGGTGAGGGTCCGCCCATCACTGGAGTGGAGGTCACTGAGGTTGTAAAAAAGCTCCTCGGTGGTCGAGCTCCGGGTTGGGCGAGATCCGCCCAGAATATCTCAGGGCTCTGGATGTTGTAGGACTGTCTTGGTTGACACGTCTCTGCAACATCGCGTGGTCATCGGGGCTGTACCTCTGGATTGGCAAACTGGGGTGGTGGTCCCAATTTTTAAGAAGGGGACCGGAGGGTGTGTTCCAATTATCGGGAATTACACTCCTCAGCCTACCTGGGAAAGTCTATGCAGGGTACTAGAGAGGAGGATCCGACCGATAGTCGAACCTCGGATTCAGGAGGAACAATGTGGTTTTCGTCCTGGCCGCAGCACTCTTGACCAACTCTATACGCTCCACAGGATTCTGGAGGGGGCATGGGAGTTTGCCCAATCTGTCCACATGTGCTTTGTGGATTTGGAGAAGGCTTTCGACCGTGTCCCTCGAAAGATCTTGTGGGGCGTGCTCCGAGAATACGGCGTTCCGGATCCGTTGCTACGAGCGATTCGGTCGCTGTATCACCGGAGCCAGAGTTTGGTCCATATTGGTAACAGCAGGTCGGATTCGTTTCCAGTGGGAGTTGGAGTCCGCCAAGGCTGTCCTTTGTCACCGATTCTGTTCATAATTTTTATGGACAGAATTTCTAGGCGCAGTCGAGGCGATGAGGGGTTCTGGTTTGGTGGCCATCGGATATCGTCTCTGCTTTTTGCGGATGATGTTGTCCTTTTGGCTTCATCAAATCGGGCCCTCCAGCTCTCATTGGAGCGATTCGCAGCCGAGTGCGAAGCAGCCGGGATGAAGATCAGTACCTCCAAGTCCGAGGCCATGGTTCTCAGTCGGACAATGGTGGAATGCACCCGCCGGGTCGGGAATGAGGTCCTGCCCCAAGTGGAGGAGTTTAAGTATCTTGGGGTCTTGTTTACGAGTGAGGGAAGGATGGAGCGAGAGATTGACAGACGGATCGCTGCAGCCTCTGCTATTAAGCGGTGCCTGTACCGGTCCGTTGTGGTGAAAAAGGAGCTGAGCCGCAAGGCGAAGCTCTCAATTTACCAGTCGATCTACGTTCCAACCCTCACCTATGGTCACGAGCTTTGGGTAATGACCGAAAGAACAAGATCACGGATACAAGCGGCTGAAATGAGCTTTCTTCGCCGGATGGCGGGTTCTCCCTTAGAGATAGGGGTGAGAAGCTCCGCCATCCGGGAGAGCTCGGAGTAGATCCGCTGCTCCTCCGCATTGAGAGGGGCCAGTTGAGGTGGCTCGGGCATCTGGTCAGAATGCCCCCCGGACGCCTCCCTGGTGTGGTGTTTCGGGCATGTCCAACCGGGAAGAGACCCCGGGGTCGACCTAGAACACGCTGGAGGGACTATGTCTCTCGGCTTGTCTGGGACCGCCTTGGTGTCCCCCCGGGAGAGTTGGAGGAAGTAGCTCGGGAGAGGGATGTCTGGACCTTTTTGCTAAGGTTGCTGCCCCCGCGACCCGACCCTGGACTAAGCGGAAGATGATGATGATGATGATGATGTAATTTTCAACTCTAAAAGAGCTAAAAGAGCATTTTTGGTCATTCGAGTCACTTTACATGAAGCTTAAAACAGCCAATCAACGCTTACAATATGTGAGCCACTCAACACTGAAAGTGGTTTACTTGCTTTGTGCTTGAGACAAAGCGCAGGTTATACGGACTTCCGGTCTATCAAGTGAGCAAGGGCGCCGTTGAATACTTGTTCAGTACTCAGCCTGCACTGATGTGAATCACCAGCAGAGCGGAGAGTTCTTTCTTTTCTGGAGTCTGGTTTTCATTCATTTTATAACTCTCTTTGCTTAACTGAGTGTATGCATGGTAGATTGCGCCAATCCGAGCAGATAGTTAATTCATCTGTGTATGAGACTTGCTTCCATGCTAGTAGGCTTACACTTCTGACCAACCATATTTGCTTAGGGTTACAAAAGTCTGCTGCATCATCGCATCTTTTATATCTGCTTTTACTGATAGAACTTTGTATGACATGCCGGAGGAATAGACACATCAAATAATAATAATTTGAATGCAATTTTGGTTAGCAATCTTTTATTTGTTGTTGTTTTTCATAGTGAGAGAAGTGAAGTTGTTAACAATGATGTTCCGTCACATCAAATGATTCGAGGTCAGGGAACATGGTTACGCCTGGACGTATGCTATGGGTCATTTTCTTGTCAATGAGCCTCTGTTTGGAATCACTATGCAGGAGCTCCACTAATGTATAATAAATGTGAAAGATGGTGGGAGTCATGTTGCATGTAGAAAGTGGGTTTGTGTGTGTTTTTTTTTTTTTAAGATTTCGTTCAGCACTCTTGGAGACAGAGATCCTGCTGGACACCATCTTAATACGAAAGCCCTGTTTTAGGCACTTTTTCTGTATGTTTATTTGATCGTCTAATTTTCTTTAAGGTACATCCTGGTGGACTGGTTGGTGGAAGTAGCCACTATGAAGGATTTCTCCAGCCTGGCACTGCATGTGACTGTAAGCTGTGTGGACCGTTATCTGTCTCGATGCTCTGTGCCTAAATCTAGGTTACAGCTTCTGGGGATTGCCTGCATGGTCATCTCCACAAGGTGAGGTCTTTCACATTGCTCATGATGTACAACATTTCTATCATATACTTTGTTTGCTAAGGTTTTAAAAGGAAACTGGTTAGTTTTTAAGGTCTTTTTCAAATCCACTGGATAACCAAGCGAAGATATAAAGTTAGACAACATCATTTTAACTTCAGAAATCAGTTTTCAATCAGTGGATCCCCTCCTGCTGCTAATTTGGTATTTTTATAGACCCATTTTGTCATTGACTGTGCTGGCTGCCTGTATGTATGTACTATGTAATTTATTTATTCATTTATTTCAGGTACATCAGTAAAGAAATTCTGACCATTCGAGAGGCAGTGTGGCTCACCGATAACACGTACCAGTACAACGACCTGGTCAGGATGATGGGGGAGGTCATCTCTGTGCTTGAGGGGAAGATCAGGGTGAGGCACCCCATTCAGAATAATCTGCCTCCATCTCACCCTATCCTTTGCATCTTCTTTTCTTACACGAACGACCTTCATGTCCTCCTTCACCACATCCATGAATCGTCTCTTTGGTCTTCCTCTAGGCTTTCTGCCTGGTAGTTCCAGCCTCAGCATCCTATTACCAATATACTCACTATCCCTCCTGTGTACATGTCCTAAACCATCTCAATCTAGCCTCTCTGACTTGGTCTCCAAAACATCTTACATGTGCTGTCCCTCTGATGTGCTCATTCCTAATCCTATCCATCCTTGTTACTCCCAAAGAGAACCGCAACATATTCATTGAGTCATAATTAGAACAGAACAATAAAAATAACAAACAAACAAATTATATTTTATATATATATATATATATATATATATATATAATGTATGTGTGTGTGTATATGTATGTGTGTATATATATATATATATATGTATATGTGTGTGTGTATATGTATATGTGTGTGTGTATATATATATGTGTGTGTGTGTGTATATATATGTGTGTGTGTGTATATATATGTGTGTGTGTGTGTATATATATGTGTGTGTGTGTATATATATATATATATATATATATATATATATATATATATATATATATACAGTAAAACCTCCGCTGACGAACGCTTAAGCTCACGAACTTTTCGCCTCAAGAACATTCAATTTGCGAGCATATAGTCTCTGCTGACGAACTAGTTTTCGGTGGACGAATCAAACCACGCGGTCGAACAGCGCCACAGTGGCGGCCACGAGAAGCTGACGCACGCTCACGGCGTCACAGTTCGTCACCTCCTTTCTTTGAGTGCGGACGTGGTTTGTGTTTGCTAGACATTTTGGACCATATTGAGTGTACTTTTGCTATTATGGGACCGAAAAAGACCCCACCACAGGCGGAGATCATTGAAAAACACGAACGAGGTGTGCGTTTGTGTGACTTAGCGTCCCAGTACCAGTACGCTAAGTCTACCATTGCTACCATCCTTAAGAACAAGGAAGCTATTAAAGGTGCGTGTGTGGCTAAGGGTGTTTCCAAACACTCCTTCCAAACAGTAACTCCCTCCCTCCCTCCCTCCCTCCTCCCACTCCATTCCATCAAGCACCATCACAAAGGTAAATAAAACGACTTTATTATACAGTACAGTTTATTTCTTTAATTACAATACAATAGCACATTTATTATACATAAAATAAGGTATATTTTTGTGTAGTTTTAAGGCTTATTTAGTAGAAAATTATGTTTTATGGGGACCTGGGAACGGATTATTCTCATTTTAATGGTTTCTTATGGGAAATAAATGTTCGGAAGACGAACTTTTCGCCTTACACACACTTTCTGGGAACCAATTATGTTCGTGAGCTGAGGTATCACTGTATATATAAAATATACAATAAAAAAAAACTACTCGACTCATGTTATGAACCAACTGTTGCCAAAACAGAAGTCCTTAAATTCATCCCCTTGAATAATTCAAAAACTAAATAAAAATCAAAAGACGCCTTGTCAGATGGGAAAATTTTATATATTTAGATATTAAATGGTGCATTCTAGTGTATTCGGACTGCAAAAATATGATGGATTTAGCAGTGTTTTCATGAGCTGTATGCCAAAATCATCAGTATTAAAACAATAAAAGACCTGAAATATTCAGTTGGTGTGCAATGAATCTAAAATATATGAAAGTTTAATTTTTATCAGTACATTACAGAAAATAATGAACTTTATCACAATATGCTAATTTTTTTGAGAAGGACTAGTAATACAGGTTGTAAGTTGGTCTTAATCTTTTTTTCAATTCACACATTAATTGCATATAAGGCGAGAAATGCAGAATGTGTACTGAAGTTTTGAATATTTGTGCCTGTTATTCCAGACTCCAACTCTGTTGGACTATGGTGAAGTACTACAGTCTCTGCTGACCCTGCCGCACCGCACAGCTCATCTTTTCAGCTACATCAGCGAATTGTCTCTGCTTTTCTACCCTCTTATGGTGCCTGGTCCAGCTTGCCTCGCCAGTGCCACCTTTCTGCTCACCCGAGCACTCCACAACTACAGTAAGGTTTTTCAATACTTTGGTCCATCTTTTCTTGAAAATTTTAAACTGATTGTAAATTAAAACAAAATAAAGTTTAGTTTTTCTGTCAGTTAGTCTATAATCAATACTAGTAATATAGTACAGTGGTGCCCCAGTACTCTACCATAATTCGTTCCTGACGGCTGGTCAAATTCCGAATCTGCTTTTCCCATTACAAATAATGTAAATGGTCTTAATTCATGACGTCATCTTTTGAACAGAAGTTAATGGTACTGTTACTCATACCATAGGTCCTCAAATTAAGTGAAAAAATTATTGAATACAGTACACTATGTTATGGTCTGTGTTGAGAGACTGGTTTTGGTGGCTCAAACTCTCTCTATGCATGCTGTCACATGTGGGTGGAGTGCTAAACACACACACCTGATTCCACTTAGCAATCACAGGGCTTCTCTAACAGTGACTACGATTTCACCGTGCTCTAGTGCCTTCCCTGTCAACAATAAAGCTATTCCATTTTCATCACACCCTGTCTCCTGCATTTCTGGTGTCACAGAAGGGCTAGAAGATTCTGTGACGCCAGAAACATTCAGCCAGACCCAAACATGCAGGAGACAGGGTGTGATGGAGGAGCTTTATTATTCACAGGGAAGGCACTAGAGCACGGGGAACTCATAGTCACTGTTAGAGAAGCCTGGTGATTGCTAAGTGGAATCAGATGTGTGTGCTTAGCACTCCACTCACAGCCACGCCCCTCTTCAGTGCCTGCATGCGTAAAAAAAAAAGTTAGAGCCGCCAAAACGAGTCTCTCACAAAAAATACCATAACACATTAAAATAAAAACCGCAATACAGTTATGCTTTAACAATAAATATAAGAATTTTTACCTTTGTGGTTGTGAGCAGTTGGCATACATAAATGTTGGAGAGGGAGAGAGGAAGCAAATCCCCTTCTGTAACAGAGGGAGAGAGGAAGCGGATCTCCTTCTGTAACAGAGGGAGAGAGGAAGCGAATCCCCTTCTGTAACAGAGGGAGAGAGGAAGCGGATCCCCTTCCGTAACAGAGGGAGAGAGGAAGCGGATCCCCTTCCGTAACAGAGGGAGAGAGGAAGCGGATCCCCTTCCGTAACAGAGGGAGAGAGGAAGCGGATCCCCTTCCGTAACAGAGGGAGAGAGGAAGCGGATCCCCTTCCGTAACAGAGGGAGAGAGGAAGCGGATCCCCTTCCGTAACAGAGGGAGAGAGGAAGCGGATCCCCTTCCGTAACAGAGGGAGAGAGGAAGCGGATCCCCTTCCGTAACAGAGGGAGAGAGGAAGCGGATCCCCTTCCGTAACAGAGGGAGAGAGGAAGCGGATCCCCTTCCGTAACCGCTTCAGGTGAATCAGCCAAAGGTGTTTTTTTTTTTTTTTTTTTCTCTTGCTACTCGTTTGGCATGGATGACTCTTCTTCAGGAAGTCACTTTCTTTTCTTGAACATTTCTAATGTGGCTTGTTTCTGCCTTCTTTTCAAAACCTTATGGAAATGGCTCATGACGTCATCGTTAAAGGTGTTCACAGCACTGCTAGTGCTTTAGCTTAGCTTTAGTGCCAGTTTTAGCTTTATGAGGGTGATACGTACATAGTACTGTATCAACAACTTCCGGACTTCCCAAGGACAGCTTTATCAGGGTGATACATAGTATGAACAACTTCTGGACTTCCCCAGAACATTGCGTGCTTTATCAGGGTGATACATAGTATGAACAACTTCCCTCTTGGTCTCGTTTTTTTCTCGAGTTCGGCTTCTGGTTTTTTGTTTGGTTTCCAGAACGAAAAAAATTCATGATTTTTTTTTTTTTTTTTTTTTTTTTTTTTGGAATCCGATTTATTCAAACTCTTTAGCGTTAGGATTCCGAGGCTCCACTGTATAGTGTATTGTGTGATTTGATGACCTGCCCTATATAAAGTTATTTGAGTGGACTTAGTAAATAATATTATCAAATATGATTAGTTATGACCATTTTTATGGCTTGCCCTTTGAACATCATCTTTTATGCAATTTTGTTGTATCTTACTAAAACTAGGTGTGTGCTGTTTTTGCAGTAACTTTATGCTGCAAAACAAAGCTCTGGTGTTCAATAACAGGGAAGAATTGGAGGTAGTTATGGTTTACTGTTGAGGAAATAGCAGAGCTGAACTTAAACTTTAATATTCATGTTTGCTTGGTGATGCTTACGTCTTGCACATTTTTTCCCCACTGTAACTAAAATGACTAGTTCCCCATCGGCCAAATTAAATTGCAGTGCAAAACCAAGGCCGATTTCCCACCCCCCCACCCACCCCACCCAATGACTGCAACTTTGGGTGAGCACAGACATGGAAGACTCCCATTTCAGCTCATACTTATGATTCCAAAGAAACCATTTTCTGAATTTAATCATGCCCGAAATGTTGACTTTGCTCAAAACTCCCCTACGGTTGGTGACCATGCCCAAATCTTGCCTCCTGTTTGTGACTCTGACTAAAATTCAGCTACAGCTGACCTTGTCCAAGGCTCTGGTTTTACTATGAATGGAGGGTGTATGGGAAATTGCCACTTCTAAAAGAACAGTCCTCCATACAATTGGATATCTTCCTCTGTTTGCTTGGATTGATTCTGTATTCTTTCTTTTTTAGCTGAATAGTGAGTCATAGTAAATCAAAATAACAAGTACAAAGTTTGGTAATTATGGATGTTGCCATTTACACATACCCAACATGTTAATCATAATCACTTACTTGCTCATTGTTGGCCATGTGAACATTTTTTAAAAATGTATAAACGTTCTTAACTGTACCATTTAATTTGTGTGTAGCTCAAAATTTTTCATTATTCCATGTTCTTACAGCTCCTGTATGGCCAAACCACCTGGAGGAGAGCACAGGGTTCAGTAAACAAGATTTAGTGCCCTGTGCCTTGCAGATATATATGAAGTGGTAAGTTATGATATTAAACGACTTCTTTTGGAGATACCCACTTTCCTAATATTTCTTAATCTTTAACATAAGCTCTTCCCACCACAAGAGATTTTGTTAAAATTTATATTGTTGACAACTGATTAAGACCGACGGAAATTCATGGAACAGAAGCGTCTTCCTCACAGCAACTGGTGCTGGATTCGATCCTCATGCCCAATTCTGTGTGGAGTATGCATGGTCCTGGCGAGCTGTTGAGGGTGTACCACCCCTTTTCCTGGAGAAGGCTGGCATACACTCCAGCTCATGACCCTGATAAAGCAGTTCAGAAAATAAAATGAAATTAAGTTTTTATGCAGTTTTCCTGATTTGGCACTACATGGGTTTTTCTGCTATGAAATAAATTGCAAAGAATATCAGTAATATGGCAAATAAGCTCAAATACAGAAATCACTCGTGCTTTCATGAAAAATATCAGTTATTGGCAAATAAAGAAAGTTTGTCACAATTTTCTTAGACAGATTGCACCAAGTGTTTGACAAAAGTTGGCGTGAAAATGAAAAACAAAGGGGACAAACCAACCGAACCAAAACTAAAAAGAAAATACACAAATAAAATGCAGACCTAGCAGTGCAGCGATGGCACTTGTACTGTGAAGATGGACTAAACTGTTATACTTAAAAAAAAAAAAATAAATAAAAAATACTGTGGTACCTCGGTACTCAAATGCTTTAGAGGTCGAACAAATCGGAATTCGACCAAATAATCTGGGATTTTTTTGTTCCGCAAGTCGAGCAAAATCCAGAAGTCAAACTGGAAAAAGCGCAAGAAAAAAAACGAGAGGGAGGGGGAAATGCATGCTTTCCGGAGGTTCAGAAGTTTTTATATATCACCATGATAAAGCTAGAGCTGTTCTGGGGAAGTCCGGAAGTTGTTGATGCTATGTATCGCTGTGAACACCTTTAACGATGAGGTCATGAGCCACTTCCATAAGGTTTTGAAAAGAAGGCAGAAGCAAGCCACATTAGAAATGTTCTTCAAGTAAAGAAAGGGACATCATGAAGAACAGTCATTAATGCCAAAGCGAGTATCAAGAGAGAAAAAACACCTTTGGCTGATTCACCTGAAGCTGTTATGGAAGGGGATCCTCCGCCTCTGTTATGCAAGGGAATCCTCCGACTCTCTCCCTCTCCAACATTTACGTATGCCAACTGCTCACCACCACAAAGGTTAAAATTCTTATCTTTATTGTTATGCTTTAACTGTACTGTGGTGTTTATTTTAGTGTGTTATGGTTTCTTTTGTGAGAGATTCTGGTTTTGGTGGCTCTCTCTGCGTGCTGAGGAGTGCTGCGTGCTGATGTCTGTCACATACAGGTGGAGCGCTAAACACACCTGATTCCACTTAAACACAGGCTATATAGACTAGCAGCGAACTCCTCCTGGTGCTAGAAGATTGTCCCTCTTCCCTGTGATCTCTCTGGCTCTCGGGTCTGTGCTCCACCAGTTCCAACTTTAGTTTGATTTCCGTGTTTCTCCGCATCTCTAACAGTGACTACGATTTCCCCATGCTCTAGTACCTCCCCTGTCAACAATAAAGCGCACTTATTTTCATCACACTCTGTCTCCCGCATTTTTTGGTCCGGCTGAATGTTCCTGGTGTCATAGAAGGACTAGAAGGTTCACAAGTGGCCATCAGACCATGTCAGGGTGATGGCAAGGAATCCCTCCAACCTGACAGAGGTGGAGCTTATCGCTAAATATGAACGAGCAAAAATACCAGTGGAGACATGCAAAAAGCTCTTCAGCAATTACAGGAAGGGTTTGCTGTAATAGTCAGTAAAGGCTTTTCTATTGATTACTGAGAAGATTATGAATAATTTGACATAGCACTTTTTTGTTCAAATGTAAAAAAAAAAAAAAACCATTTTCACCACAATGATGACTCTTGTACATATTCTTATCTTTTGGGAGAAGCCACAGTCATTTCCAGTATTAAAAAAATACTTGCAGGTTGAATAAAAGTTACGAAGTCGATATATGCCAGGGGTATAAATAATTTAATACTTGACTATATATTGGTTTTATTCCTGAACAGTAGAGGAGGGAAATAGGAAACAAAAAACCTTCCCACTTTCAATAAATCTGCTTTCATGAGTAACTTTCCCCGTTTTTTTTACTCCAACAGCTTCAGCCAGGATGTGCCAAAAGATTACAGACAAGTGTCATTAACTGGTGTTAAACAGAGGTTTGAGAACGACTCCTACCAATATATAAGCAAAGACACGGTGAGTACTGTGTGTCCCAAACTCTCCTCCGAATCTCAAAACTGACAAACTCGCATATATGGCATTTTTCATGTGCTTTTATGTAGTAGCTGTATTTTTACCGTTATTTTTCACATGGTTACTTAACAGTTAAAGCAACATTTTAATGAATTTGTGACAAAACAAAAAGCCACAATTTGTTCGTTATTGATCTGTAGCCTCATGTTCATCTCATGCAAGATGTCTGTCAAAATCTGATGCATCATTGTTAAGGCCACTCATTTTGATTTTCTGTTTGACGGATTCGCCGAAATACTGGCAAAAGTGCCGCTAAAAAAAATTTTTAACTTTCCATTTTCTTATTTTTTTCCCCAGGCGATCTCTGTATTATATGCCGATGTGAAAAAAAAATCAAATCTTAATCAGACACAAAATCGTATCTTCGTATATCCAAATTAATTCTCGCATCAGGTATCGTGAGTCGAGACTCCCAGCATGCTTTGCAAGCGACTCTAATGAATTTCCTTAGTGACCTTCCAAGATGGCCCTCCCTAGAGAGCGACATCGGAGTTCTCAGAGTCGAGTTGTTTCTTTGTTTTGATTTATTTTGTTTGTTTTTTGCACTATGCTCGTCTATGACCGGGCGACCCTACTACAGCTATGAGAGTACAGTCCTTTCAGACATTTAGAACTGAGCACACTCAACTCCTATCGTGAGCTAATATGCTACTGCAGCTCAATGCTAGCCGCACCCATGATAACAATAAGCCCAGGCAGAGACGCGGAAGGCGGGGAGGGGCTGAATGATGACTCCGGCACTTGGTTAGCAGTAGAAGGTTAGCAGTCTTGGTCATACTGTTTGCAAATGTTCAGTCTCTGCGAAACAAGATGGACAAGCTTCATGCTCGGATTGCAATGCGGAGGGACCTACAGGACTGCTCCATGCTGTGTTTCTATGAAAAATGGCTTGAGGAGAGTACATCCGACAAGGCAATTACACCAGCCGGCTACGCGGCCTTCAGGGAGGACCAGAGCGTAGCAGATAGTGGCAAGGCCCGTGGGGTCCTCGTAAAATAAACTGGGTGTACTGACTGAAGATTATCTCTAAATCTTGCTCTGAGAATGTGGAATATCGAACTTTGAAGTTGCGGCCATTTTGTTTACCCAGAGAATTGTTCATATTTTTTCCCCAAACAAAATAGTGGGCATAGTGCAATATAATATAATTTACTGCAATTTAATTTGTTGTTGTTGTATCTACTGCTTTATTTATTTATTGTATTATCATTTTATTTTATTACTATTATCTTATTTACTGGGCCTGTGTAAGGTCCTTTTTAAAGATAGGATTTTTTGGATGTATTTATTTTATAGAAGTATGTGTTTTTGTTTATTTGAGCCTTCCTTCCTGTTTTTTAACTTGACTCTTTGCATTCCTGTGTGTGTAAAGGCACAAATAGCAAATAAAAATTTTGAATCTTTAAATATTATGTATAATTTTGTTTGTTCGCCTTCGAGATTGCGTTTACATCTTTATATCCAAATGAATTCTCGCATCAGGTATTGTGAGTCGAGAGTCCCAGCATGCTTTGCGAGCTGCATTGAGACATATGTAATTTGCACTCTATATTTGATGATATTCCCAGCACTTCTAGAGCCATCAATCCGATATTATACATGAAAAATTTTTAAGTAACGAAACCTTCCTGTGCTATTAATGTCAAAAAAAAAAAAATCCCTCCAACACTTTTTTCCTTTTCAAAATTGTAAATAATAAGATTTTAAATCTAGCGGCCTGATATTTTTTCTTACTTCCTCCGACATCACGAATTTGTGCTGAAAAATCCGTTAAACAGAAAATAAGAAATGAGTGGTCTCAGCATGGCTGCATCTCTCTTGTACACAGTGAGTCATACTTGGGTTATTCCTGTTCACAGGTAATGGACTTTAAAGAACTTTGCCAACTGTTGAACGTGCCAGAGATGGAGCCTCAAAATGAGCATCCCAATACTAACAGCCAATCAGCAGACATCCACACATTCCTTTCTTCTCCATCTCGCAATAGCAAGAGGTAGGTTACCTGTTCTATTGAAAACATACAGTTCTGAAGCATAAAGTTAATAAATGAAAGGCAGTACTCCATTTTATGGCTATATTTATAATACACACACACACACACACACACACATATATATAGAGGATTTTCTGAGCAGATCCTTCCTATATATATATGTTGTCCTCATAAAATTAGCATATTGTGATAAAGTTCATTATTTTCTGTAATGTACTGATAACAATTAAACTTTCATATATTTTTAGATTAACTAAAATATTTCAGGTTTTTTATTGTTTTAATACTGATGATTTTGGCATACAGCTCATGAAAACCCAAAATTCCTATCTCAAAAAATTAGCATATCATGAAAAGGTACTCTAAACGAGCTATTAACCTAATCATCTGAATCAACCAATTAACTCTAAACACCTGCAAAATATTCCTGAGTCTTTTAAAAACTCCCAGCCTGGTTCATTACTCAAAACCGCAATCAAATAAGACTGCCGACCTGACTGCTGTCCAGAAGGCCATCATTGACGCCCTCAAGCAAGAGGGTAAGACAGAAAGAAATCTCTGAACGAATAGGCTGTTCCCAGAGTGCTGTATCAAGCCACCTCAGTGGGACGTCTGTGGGAAGGAAAAAGTGAAACAAGGGCCGATTCCAGACCTTGGGGGACCTGTGGAAGCAGTGGACTGAGTCTGGAGTAGAAACATCCAGAGCCACCATGCACAGGTGTGTGCAGGAAATGGGCTACAGGTGCCGCATTCCCCAGGTCACGCCACTTTTGAACCAGAAACAGCAGCAGAAGTGCCTGACCTGGGCTACAGAGAAGCAGCACTGGACTGTTGCTCAGTGGTCCAAAGTACTTTTTTCGGATGAAAGCAAATTTTGCATGTCATTCAGAAATCAAGGTGCCAGAGTGTGGAGGAAGACTGGGGAGAAGGAAATGCCAAAATGCCCAAAAATCCAGTGTCAAGTACCCACAGTCAGTGATGGTCTGAATTGCCATGTCAGCTGCTGGTGTTGGTCCACTGTGTTTTATCAAGGGCAGGGTCAATGCAGCTAGCTATCAGGAGATTTTGGAGCACTTCATGCTTCCATCTGCTGAAAAGCTTTATGGAGATGAAGACTTCATTTTTCAGCACGACCTGGCACCTG
The DNA here is from genome assembly GCA_024760905.1 of Plotosus lineatus. Classification (NCBI taxonomy): domain Eukaryota; kingdom Metazoa; phylum Chordata; class Actinopteri; order Siluriformes; family Plotosidae; genus Plotosus; species Plotosus lineatus. The sequence continues at coordinate 16,571,185 of CM045738.1, forward strand.
CTCACAGTGCCAAAACCACTGGGAAATGGTTTACTGACCATGCTATTACTGTGCTCAATTGGCCTGCCAACTCTCCTGACCTGAACCCCATAGAGAATCTGTGGGATATTATGAAGAGAAAGTTGAGACACCAGACCCAACATTGTGGATGAGCTTAAGGCCGCTGTCGAAGCATCCTGGGTCTCCATAACACCTCAGCAGTGCCACAGGCTGATTGCCTCCATGCCACGCCGCATTGAAGCAGTCATTTCTGCAAAAGGATTCCAGACCAAGTATTGAGTGCATAACTCAACATAATTATTTGAAGGTTGACTTTTTTTTGTATTAATAGCACTTTTTTTATTGGTCAGATAAAATATGATAATTTTTTGAGGTAGCAATTTTGGGTTTTCATGAGCTGTATGCCAAAATCATCAGTATTAAAACAATAAATAAAATTAAAACAATTTCAGTTGGTGTGCAATGAATCAGAAAATAATGAGCATCACAATATGCAAATTTTTTTGAGAAGGACGAGTGTATATGTGTGTGTGTGTGTGTGTATATATATATATATATATATATATATATATATATATATATATATATATATATATATATATATATATATATATATATATATATATAGAGAGAGAGAGATATAGTTTTTGCCCCCTTACTGATTTTTTTTTTTTTTTTTTTTTTTTTTTTTTTACTTTTTTGCACCTTTGTCACATTTAACTTTTTCAGATCATTCAAGTATTCAAAAAATGCAGTTTTCCTGTTGTGATTTTATTTGTTAAGAGAAACATCCTATCCAAACCTATACGAACCTCTATGAAAATGTAAATTGCCCCTTTTTTAAAAGGTGAGGTAATTGTGATTACTGTATTCAACGTGATAAAAAAAATTGGCATGGTGGGGCACTTATTAAAATGATAACCAGCGGAGTGGAACGGTAATTGCTTATTACCATAGAGGTGGAAAACATGAATAATAACAGAACAGTAAAATAGTTTTACTGGTATTTGTTATTCATTTTGTGGTATCAACAAAATTACTTACATGAAAGCTGAAAATAAACAGAAAACAGCATAATTAAAAAAAAAAAAAAAGACCCTTTACTTTTCCCT
>CM045738.1:16579796-16689796 GCA_024760905.1 Plotosus lineatus
TATACAGTACAGTTTATTTCTTTAATTACAATACAATAGCACATTTATTATACATAAAATAAGGTATATTTTTGTGTAGTTTTAAGGCTTATTTAGTAGAAAATTATGTTTTATGGGGACCTGGGAACGGATTATTCTCATTTTAATGGTTTCTTATGGGAAATAAATGTTCGGAAGACGAACTTTTCGCCTTACACACACTTTCTGGGAACCAATTATGTTCGTGAGCTGAGGTATCACTGTATTGAAGTTAACAGACAGCTGTCGCTTTTGGGATCTTGACTGTTTTTGTTCAACAAACAAATAGAACATTATCCGTCTCTCTGTAGGGAAAAAACAGGGAGTTATCTTGTAGGGTTATGTGAGTCGTCAGGATTGGCTTGACCCTCCTGGGGGTGGGGGGATTTCTGCCTATTCAAAATTCACGTGGTCTTCAGAGCACAATTTTTTTTATGTAAAGAAGAATTTTGTAATTTTGTTTAATAGATTGACGGCCTTTAGGGTTGTATGCAGGTTTCCTCCGCCAACAATACATACTAATACCATAAGTTACAAGAGTACAGTTGTTGTTGTCTGATGTGCACAATCCATCAGGCCTTAAAATTTAAAAAGTTGACACCAGACATAAGACCCACCTCTTCCCTTTTCGGGTGGGGGTTACGAGATTGCTGAAATGATTGTGCGGACATAGTTTTGTAACTAAGGGTCCAGATGTCTTTCAGTCTCTCTGGCACAGGATGATCTTGACAAATATTTCCATGAGAAAGCTGATAGCTTGATCTTTCTCCATGTGACAAAAAGCAAAGCTATAATTATCAAAGCCACTGACACCGATGTTCTCATGGCGACTTCCTGTTCGCTCCAGACCTCGGTCTCCAGCAGCTGTCGGTTGCATTTGAGGATGTTCAGAGAATGATTGTTTCTTCATGATTATGAAGGCATGATGTTCTTGAATGCCTTCACAGGGTGTGATATCATACTAGCATTTTGCAGTAAAGGCGAAACGACTGGCATTCTGGGAACATTTGCACAGTGGCGACTCCTCAAACTAAGTCAACACCCTCCCATGCTGAATGATAATGACCTGGAGATGGTTGTAGTGATTATAAATCAAGCTGTATTGTTTTACATCTCTTGTAGTTGTGTGGGGAAGACGGAATGACAGTTGGATGGAAATTAAGTGAAATCTGTTCCAATAAGGGACCATCGTAAGGTGATAAAGCGATTATAAAATCAGAACAGTGGGTGCATTGACGCTCAGCAAGGCTGCAAATTGCCTTTGATAAAAGAAGCAGAAGACAAAGATCTTGAGACACATCCCACTGGAAGGACTAATTTAATGTCGGCGCTCCCTGAGCTTCCCCAGCGTGGAGTGAGAGAGACCAGACAAGCAAACTCGCACATGGGAAGTGGATATTGGCATAAACTGGTTTTTGAATGAAATGGAATGATAACTCATGTAGAAAACGATGAAGAAATGGATTTCGGTGGTTGGACTCAAGTTTTAGTGGAAGAGGATGAGGAAGGGAAAGAAACAGGCAAAAGAGTGAGGACAGCAATTGAACTTTGTAGATCCTTTGTAGAGCAGTTTTCCCTGTAGGCGAACTGAAGTCTGTCCAGCCCCACAGGGACAGCATCCTTGATGTGGTAAAGGAGGATCTTCTCAAAGCACTTCATGATTACCAAGGTCAGGGCAACCGGTCGATGGTCATTGAGGCCGGCTGGGTTTTTTGGGGCTCGTGCACAACGATAGAGGACTTGTGGCAAAGAGGCAGAGCAAGCTGCAGGGACAGGTTTAAAATGTCCTGAGAAGTACAGGACGAGACGCTGCTGGTGCACCTCTGGTGGGGTAAGATGTACAGTCCCCTTGTTCCTCGATAATTCAAAGCCAGTCAAGAAGCTGTTCAGGGTGTTAGACAGAGTGGGGTCATGGCTGACCTGCTGGACACTACGCTAATATTCCGTGATGGTCCTTACACCTTTCCACATGTTGTGCAGGCTGTTGTTGGTGAAGTGTCTTCAATGTGCTGTTTGCATGTGTGCTTTGCCACCTGGGTGCCCAGAATCAGCTGAGATGGGCACCAGCCTCTCGGCGACCATAATTATGATTAAGCGCCTACGAAAATGAATGAATGAATTTGCACCTTTTTTAAATTGTCAATAAAAGGTAGAGAACCGTGATCCGCATTCCTTTCCGGTTGGTGGCGGTAAAGAACCAAAACACTGTTGCCAACCGCCGATAAACTGCGTCGAAGAAGAAAAACGTCATCAGTGAGCGCCACGAGAAATCACTCTGTTGTCTGGCACGCCGTTTTTTGTTTTTTTGGGGGCTCGGTAGGTTAAATCACAGCACGCGCGAGATGTCCTGGAGTTTGACGGCATTTAGGTTCGGTTTGCACAGTTGTAGAAAAGTTCGCCTTTTCTCGTGTAGCCGGATCCACAGAACCGCAGCGTCGTTCACTGCAGGTAAAGATTAAACGAACAGCGTGGAGATTTTCAGACGGAGTCACACAAACCATTTGAGCTTTTAATGCGTTTCTACGCGGTCCGGTACCGGAGTGATTGGCACTTCTGCCTCACAAAAACAAGGTTCCGAGTTCCGGGTTTGGCGTGTTGGGGCGCCACGGAAAACTATAAACAAACAAGTGATGCTTATTTAATCCCGATTATTTCACAACAGAACCTGAGGTCCGGTTCAAGCTTGTCGAGTCTCGTTTGCCTGTTTTTCATTTGTGGTTTTTTTTTTTTTTTTGGTTAAAATAGGTGTCTGGTTCGAAGGTAAGTTCTCATGTTCGATATGACGTCATGCTGACGTCACTCAGCCCCCATCAGGGTCTACACTTGCATAAAGTGGCGTTGTAGTTTGGTATGTGCTGTTCGGTATGTGAGCGTTTTTCAGGTTATAACGTCATTGTGGCCCCATCATGGCCCAAACTGGTGTCAAAAATTTGCACTGCTGTTTTCTTCAGCTATGAATTGGGTTTATAATGTTACATTTATTGTTATTGCTGATTTAATAAGCAGTGAGACAACAAAAGTGATAACGGAGTCTGTCTGTCTTCCTTTCGGCTTTTTCCCCTTTTTTACTTGGGAGTCGCCACAGTGAATCATCTGATTCGCACGTTTTGATTTTGGCAGAGGTTTTTACGTCAGATTCCCTTCCTGTCACAACCCTTTTAGCAAGGGACAGAAACACGCTGACGACTTTGCAGCTACTCTTTTTACGAAAGTCAGCAATGGTTCTTTTACATGCCTCTCACCATAGACAGTGACAGACATGGCCCGCCTTTGATAACCCAGTTAGCCGCACTGTGACAGTGACAACCTTGTGGAGAGTGGGACTCGAACCCCCAACCTTTGGACAGGCGATCCAGTGCCCTATACCACTAGACCACCACTGCCCCCAAAAGTGATAACGGAGCTTTTATCAACAATAATGAAATTATTAAAAGTATTCATGTCCAGCTGAAATGATATATATATATATATATATATATATATATATATATATATATATGAAGTCACATGACGAGATGATAAACTGTTATCCTTCTTATTAGAGCAGAAAAACAAAGACCTTTTAAACCTTTTGTTCCTTCGACCTCTCAGTGCATTAAGTCTTTACGGGACCATTTTCATTGAGCAGCCCAACAAGCCTTTTGATTTGTGATACCGTGGTGGTGGTGGTGGTGGTGGGGTAGTCTGGGCAACGGCACAGCTTCTCATTCAGCATTGGCTGAATTTCGCAGTTGTCACAATCGCAACAAGCTGTTTTCTTGCCACTTTTTTTTTCCTCCATCGGGTCTTTTACGTACTTAAGCCTGGTGCTCGTTATTTCCTCGCAGTGCCCGTTTCCCCCTCGTGCCACTACCTGGCTCTGCTGCTCCCCGTACATCTTTCCGCTGAGGAGCCACTTGAGTGATTCCCCTCCCCTCCCCTCCCCGAATTAACGTAACTCAGTGCTTCTCAATTATTTTCTGTGGCGCCCCCCGTAGGAAGAGAAAAAAAACGTTTCACGCCCCCTCACCGCCCTGCGAGCGACTATAAATAGTACGTCTATAAAATTTAGTACACCTCTGCATAACATTGCATCTTTATTAACATTAAAAAACAAAAAATATAGTTAAACTTACAATAAAGAAAGTCAATTCACGTTGTTTTTTAATCTGTAATAGAAATGATTTAAAGTGCTTGAAATAAAAAAAAAAATTACATCCTTAATGACCCTAATAACAACTTATTTATGTCTTAATATCTCCATCTCTCTCCACCTTGCTCTTCCTTCCTGTTCGAAATTTTTCTGGGTTGTTTACTGCGCGTCATATTGTTTGCTCGTGGAAAAACTGCTGCACCATAGTGCGGCAATGAGAGCTTCACTGCCAGCTAGTGTAGTGGAGGTGCAATTACACTTAATTCTTGAAAAGCATGCTCCCCAGGGTCACACACGCTCCCCCTGGCATCATCGGCCCCCTGGGGAGAGGGGGGGGGACACTATTTGAGAAGCACTGATATAACTAAATGCACGCCATTTGCAACCTTCTGATTTGCTGTTTCATGGTGTTTGGGTCGCGCTACGTCATCATCCAGCACCAAAGCATCTCTCCATAATTTTGTGCTGTAGGAACCCAACGATCAACTGGAGGCATCGAACAGTCTGTTTACCAACAGCAAGTTCGAAGGTTAACCAGACACGGAGAGGTGAGAACACAAAGCGAAAAGGTAACAGTCAGACAGACACAAGGTCAACACCACTTTCTCAAACACAACAAACACAGGGCAGAACAAGGTGCTTAAATAACCGCAACAAACGAGACATGGGTGACAAAAATGAACAGAAATAAATCCACAGTGCCGCCAACTGGTGGCCAACGACAGTACAGGCTCTGACAGTTACTAAAAAAACCATAGCCTCAACAAAAATTTTAACAGCACAAACTTTACACAACACCGGGGGCAGTGGTGGTCTAGTGGTATAGGGCACTGGATCGCTGATCCAAAGGTTGGGGGTTCGAGTCCCACTCTCCAAAAGGTTGTCACTGTCCCCCCCTCCCCAGTGCAGCTAACTGGGTTATCAAAGGCGGGCCATGTCTCTCACTGTCTATGGTGAGAGGTATGCAAAAGAACCATTGCTGACTTTCGTAAAGAGTAGCTGCAAAGTCGTCAGCGTGTTTTCTGTCCCTTGCTAAAAGGGTTGTGACAGGAAGGCCATCCGACGTAAAAACCTCTGCCAAATCAAACGTGCGAATCAAGATGATTCGCTGTGGCGACTCCCGAGTAAAAGGGAAAAAGCCGAAAGGAAGACAGACACAAACTTAACACAACAATTTATCAATATAGGATTTATAAAATCTTTAATAAAAATAGGATTTGCACTCAAAATTTGTAGAATATCCGTAAAAATATACCGGAGTTCAGTTTTATCAATGATTTCTATTCAACAAACATTTTTATTATAAACATAACTGCATGTGTAACACGGTGATTTTGATCGAGTCGTGCCTCTCTGTAAATGTGCACAAGTTTGTGAACTGTTTACCACTGGGTTGCATTATAAACTCATTTTTTTCCCTCTCAGACTGGGATACGTAGCATTTTTATTTGGAGAAAAGTAAGTGATCATGATAACAGGACTGTCCCTGGTGTGGCCCCTGGGGGACTGTGGTATGCTTTGTGTCCTCATGTGAGGTAAATAAAATTGTGATTTCTACGCTGTCACATTTTTGTATGAGAGTTTTAACACACAGAGTTGTGCATTTGGGTGGATTAAATAATGCTGAAAAACTGAAATAATCTAAGCAACTCTTACCTTGTAATGTGTCAAAGTAGTCACTGTATATTCAGTTTAACTTTACAATCAATTTCACTTGAATACATTTTTATTACAATTTTTTATTTATTAGAAATTTTAAAAATACTTAAATTCTTATGTAACCATTGACACAAAATCCATGAACCAATTGGTTTTTACTTTATAACAATGAAACTGATAATGTGGGCTTAATTTAATTATGGAGAGAACAATGCAAGATGTTGGTTCTAATACTATTAAGATTAACAATGGTCTGATGCAGAAATCCAGAACCAGAACTTTCCAATGAACAAATTTAATTTTTACAGTTGACATTGTTGTACAGTTTTTTTCCATCGTAAACAAATTTGGTAAAGAATTCAAGTTATTCCTTCTATATCAATGTTAAGTTATCTTATGTATTGGTGATGAACCAGCCTGCAATGGTACCAACCACAGCCAGTTGTGGACACCACCGACCATCTCCAGCCAGTTTAGAGTGGTGGAGGCTGAATGTCCTCAGATTAACCTATGAAATAATCATTAATAACTATGAACTGTAATAGCACAAGCATTTTCACAGCAGAAATGAAGCACAAAACCCCCGACACACTTTTGAGCTAATTTGGAGTATGGAGGGGGGCTGCTGACTTCATTGTCCGAAAATAAAACTCGTATCTTAAGAACTACAGCGGCACAAAGAAAGATTTCACAGCACAAATTAAGTGCAAACAAACAAGGACGTTTTCAGGTGATTGGCAATATGTTGGATGTGGTGCATGAGCTCAGATTTGTTCCTCGTGCTTGAGAAGGATTTGCTTTGGTATTGTATGTACTCCACGTGCTGGTATAGGTTTTCTCAGAGCTCTCCAGTTTTCTTCCACGCTCTATAAACATGCACATTTGGCTAAATAGCTGTTCTGAATTGCTCTTACCTTTGTCCAAAGTCGGCTACAACAGGCTCCAGCCCCGCCCTGCAGCCTTAGAAGGATTAAGCGGTTTGAGACATGAATAAATGGAAAAAATATTAGTGTTTTGCATCTTGTAATTTCTTCCTAAATTGCAGGTAACAAACACACTTCTGACAGTCAGCTTGCTGAACAAACTGGTAAATGTAGGCAAACATGTTATGCAACGTTTAAGAGTTAAATATCTAGATTTTGTTTATTTTAATCATATTTGATCCGTTTATGATCGGTATTTGAATACAAAGGGAAAAAATTTCATCTGCTGGAACCTCGGTAGCCCAGAATATGTGAAAAGTTAATTAATTAATTTTCTGAACCGCTAAATCCCAATTAGGGTCACGGGGAGGCTGGTGCCCATCTTAACCGACTCTGGGCGATGGCAGAGTACACCCTGGGCAGTTCGCCAGGCCATCGCAGGGCAGAAACACGCTGACGGCTTTGCAGCTCCTCTTGTCGAAAGTCAGCAGTGGTTCTTTTACATGGACCTCACACCAGAGACAGGGAGAGACATGGCCAGCCTTTGCTAACCCAGTTAGTTGCACTTGGCGGACAGTGTCAACCCATTGAGAGTGGGGCTTGAACCCCCAGTCTTGGGATCAGCAATCCAGCTATGTGAAAAATAAAAAACAATATTATCTGTATATGCTTAATGTAAATATTCTGTGCATAATAGTATGACGTAACCTGCTGACTTCTGTTTTACAGTCAATTCAAGAACATGGACTCAACTGTATTGCGCTAAACATCGACCATGGAGCACAAGCCATTTTGGTGTGAAACTAATTTGCCGCTCCTGCAGCACTCAAGCCGAAACCGCTGATGAAACTCTGCACAGCATCATTCGTGACACGGAGAACGTTCAAGGTAACAGTCGACATATTGCTGGCATTCATTCATTCATTTTCTGAGCTGCTTAATCCTAATTAGTGTCGTGGGGAGGCTCGCACTCATCTCGGCCAGCCACGGCAGAGTACACCCTGGGCAACTCGCCAGGCCATTGCAGGGCAGAAAAACGCGGATGACCATACAGCTCCTCTTTATGAAAGTCATGAAGCTCACCACAGAAAATGAGACATTGCCAGCCTTTGATAACCCAGTTAGCTGCACTGGGGGGGACAGCAGTGACAACCTGGTGATAGTGGACCTTTAACCCCCGATCTTGGGATTGGTATTCCAGCACCTTGCCACTGGCCCACCAACGACCTCATAGTTATTTTGTTTATTCTGCCTTGTTTTCCGATCTATTGAATAGTGTTTAGGGTGTATGGTTAGATTTGCTGTGATCCAAAGGCTCCAGAAAAACCCCCTCAAATTTTTGTTTTACCTATTGAAACGGTTGTTGTTGGGATGTTTTGTTGCACTTTTTTAACTTGTGGACATACCATATGACACCCATGTTGTTTTTGTTGGTACAGTTGTGTGAATTAAACGTTGCACGTTAGTTAAAAGTTCAAAATGTCTGTGAATGGCTCACATGCATTTAATACCCAACACTGTGTATTTTTTCATTTGAATTTAGAAACACATTGGGCCGATATGTGTTGATAAAATAAAATGCAATAATTCTATTAGGCCTTTAGAAAGTACATTATGTTCACTTCAGTGTTTCTTTACTGTGTCTGTTACACTCTCTACTGTTAATGTTTTCAAGGCATACTTCTTTTTAAAAGATTTCTCTGGGTGTTTCACAGACCGGGGGAGGTACATCTTCCCCATGCACGGTTCTACACAGTCTTCGCCTCTGGCTCAACAAAATTTGCACCTGCTGATACCTTGTGTACGAGATTCATAAGCTCTCCTTTAAATTAAAAACCTTTTTGACAAACTTTCTCGAATTAACATCCAATCACCCAAAAAAATGTAATAATAGGACATACTGTAATTTTCCGGACTATAAGTCGCAATTTTTTTCATACGTTGGCTGAAGGTGCGACTCTTACTCCAAACCGACTTATTATGACAAACAGAATTCTATGTAATAATTTCACATGTTTGTTATTTTTACACTCACAACCACAAGAGGGCACTCTAAGCTTGGGTACCAGTACCTGCTCGTCCACCACTGAAGAAATGGCCCCAAAAAAGAAAATCGTATTCTATGGATTACAAGCCGCAAGTCGTGAACTATGCAGCAGAAAGAAAGTTTGGAGTGAACGAGAAACTTGTGAGGGACTGGAAAAAGCAGAGTTTACTATTCCTGCAATGAAAAAAACAACAAAAATAGCTAATCGTGGGCTAAAAACCAGATGGCCACAGCTAGAGGAACAAGCTTGTATATGGGTGCTTGAGCAACGTGCTGCAGGGAGATGCTTGTCACAAGTGCAGTTGTGTCTCCACATCCAGGTAATGAAATTATTATTATATAACTCTGTTCGTCATAATACTAATTTAATTTCACATGTTTATATTTACACTCACAACCATGAGAAGGCAACAAGAGGGCAGAAGAGCGGGGATTATTCAGGCATGTGATTTTTTTTTTTTTTTTCCGCGAATTCACGGAGTTCTTATTTTTTTTCTTTGGCCCAGTTTAACCCCCCCAAGCCGAATATGTCAAAATAACCTTTTCCGCTTTTATTCTGTTCCGAGTTTTGCATAAAATGACCTCTCTTGAAACGTTACTGCTGATTGGCTGATGGCTTTCTAATAGCCAATCGCTGACGTTGAAACATGGACGTAGACATTCGCGCCACTTTCGATCTGTTCAGACCAGAAACCTCCGTGCAAAGAAAAGACCCAGTTTCTGTCACCGCTTGAGTAGTTAATTTTGAGGTATGTCTGAGAATTTTCTTGTCTAGTTTCCGATTCTATTTTTAAAATTATTGTGAATGCATGCATGTTTTAGGCGTAGGACATTCATGTGTTTATTCCGTGAACTGAATCAAATGAGCCAACTCTATGGTCACTGAGTTATTTTTTCTGCTGTTAGAATAAATTAATTATTGCTGCGTTGACTCACAGAGATGTAAGACAGTGGTGAGGTGTGCTGTCAGTGTGACAGAAGAGTTCAAGGTGGAGGTGGGACTGCATCAAGGGTCAGCTCTGAGCCCCTTCTTGTTTGCTATGGTGATGGACAGGCTGACCGATGAGGTTAGACAAGATTCCCCATGGACTATGATGTTTGCAGATGACATTGTGATCTGTAGTGAGAGCAGAGAACAAGTGCAGGAAAATCTAGAGAGGTGGAGGTATGCCCTGGAAAGGAGGGGAATGAAGGTTAGTCTCAGTAAAACAGAATACATGTGTGTGAATGACAAGGACCCAAGAGGAACGATGAGGTTACAGGGAGAAGAGATAAGGAAGGTGGAGGATTTTAAGTACTTAGGGTCAACAATCCAGAGAAGTGGAGAGTGTGGAAAAGAGGTCAAGAAGCGTGTGCAGGCAGGTTGGAATGGTTGGCGAAAAGTGTCCGGTGTGATGTGTGATAGGAGGGTATCGGCAAGAATGAAAGGAAAAGTGTACAAGACGGTGTTGTGGCCAGCGATGTTGTATGGTTTAGAAACAGTGTCCCTGGGGAAAAGACAGGAGGCAGAGCTGGAGGTAGCAGAGATGAAAATGTTGAGGTTCTCTTTGGGAGTAACAAGGATGGATAGGATCAGGAATGAGCACATCAGAGGGACAGCACAAAGTTTGGAGACAAAGTCAGAGAGGCTAGATTGAGATGGTTTGGACATGTACAGAGGAGGGATAGTGAGTATATTGGTAGTAGGATGCTGAGGCTGGAACTACCAGGTAGTAGGATGTTGAGGCTGGAACTACCAGGCAGAAGGCCTAGAGGAAGACCCACGAGACGATTCATGGATGTAGTGAAGCAGGACATGAAGGTAGCTGGTATAAGAGACGATGCAAAGGATAGGGTGAGATGGAGGCAGATGATTCGCTGTGGCGACCCCTGAAGGGAAAAGCCGAAAGGAAAAGAACAACAACTCACCAGTTTTTCGTAATTAACTTATGTAAATAGGCATTGTTCTTCAGTGTTTCTAAACAGCAGCGGGAGTGTGTGCTCGTGTAATTAGCTCTTTAATACTGAAAATGTAAAACCATGAATCTGAGCCTCAACCATCAATCACCTCAATCATTATTTTCAGCTTCATTTTAATCTTTGTCATCTTTCTCCCAGTTTATTTCTGTTCAGTTCACCCCAGCATCCAGAAGGACAACAAACTTTCTCAGGCAGCCTCCAGAACGACAGTTCAGGTTGCACAAAAGGAAGCAAGAAAGTGCCATGCTGAAGCACTAAAGATAAAGAAACATGAATTCAAAAAACTCATGTCATGTATAGCATGTCATGTGTATAAGTTGTTTCCAGATTGTGTTTAAAGACAATGACTGCTGATAATAGTGTTGTGAGGCAGGACATATGAGTGACTATTTGATTTGTGATTGTGAAACTTTTATTAGTGTTGGAATAACACATGATACACCCACAGGTTGAGGTACAGTATGTATATTGAGATTAGAAATTAAACTTTCGAGAGCTCTTTCAGTGTCATGAAATAGCATTTTTCCCCTTTTGAAATGCTTAAAACCTAGGAGCTTCGCCCCCCCCCCCCTCCCCAGCACCCGACTGGGGGCCTGAATCTCCCAGACCCCTGGCTTATTTTCAAATATTTTGGTGATGGTCAAATCACATGCCTGATTATTACTGCAAGGAAGAAAACAAACACAAAAAAGCTAATTGCGGGCTGAAAGCTAGATGGTCACAATTAGAGGAACCAGTTCACACATGGGACTTGAGCAATGTGCCTCAGGGAGAGGCTTGTCAACAGTGCAGTTGTCTCTTCACATCCAAGTAGTTGTCAAGGAGATGAATATAAATGACTTTGTTTACCACTTCATGCAACGCAACCCACTCTCTATCAGAGCGAGGACCACAACGTCACAAAAACTGCCAGCAGATTTCCCTGCCAAGGTAGACAATTTCCATGAGTTTGCAACTTATAGTCCAGTGCAACTTGTATACAGTAGGCCCTCGTTATTTGCGGGGGTTTGGTTCCGGCCCCTCCTGCGAATGCAGATAATCTGCAAGTTCTGTACCTGGAAGTAAAACCCCATGTATCCTATTAAATGCGCGAATGGTCATTCGGAAGTAAAATACTATGTATCTATTACATGCACTAAAATATGCTTCTTAAACACATTCTATAGACAGTCTTACTCATTAATACAGTATTAATGTAGTAAAATGTAGTAATGATTAAGAAAAATGTTTTAATTTTTACTGTTATATTTATTGATGATAAAATATAAACATTATACAGCATATTCTGTTGTAAAGCACAAATAAAACAAATGAAAAGAAACAGCATGACTCTGAGAACTCCACCTGGGCTTATTGTTAGCTGGGGTGCGACTAGCATTGCGCTACCATGGCATATTAGCTCAGGATCGGAGTTGAGCATGCTCAGTTGTAAACGTCCACTCTCATAGCTGTAGTAGGGTCAACCGGTCATAGACGAGCGTAGTGCAAAACATGAACAAACAAAACGACAGATAAAACAAATTAAAAAAACAAAGAAACAATTTGACCCTGAGAACGCTGCGACGTCGCCCTCTAGGCAGCGCCATCTTGGAGACATCACGTTCAATGTAAAAAGACATGAAGCATAATAAAGATTATCCTTTTGGTATCATTTGTTAAACATGCTACAGAAAATAAAATCTCACACACAAACATTCTAAACATTAACTTAGGTTTTGTACTGAAATAATAATTGAAAAAGACTTTAATACAACAGTTCAGATGATTATTCCTCTTCAGGCACTTCAGAGGAAACTGTCATTTCTTCAGGAGAAAGTCTTATTTCTTCAGAAGAAACATCCAACGTCATTCCCTTTTCTATCGCTTAGCCAGAGAAGATGCATAGCGTTTGAGTGGCATCATAGAGCTTAACTGGTAATTAAAACACAATAAAAAAAGGCTCATTGACAACTTGTGCGTGAATGAGGAAAAAGGGGCGTTACATCATCTCAACCAATCAGCAGGAAGGAGGACAGCCATTGGCTGTATTTGAATCACGTGCGAGTTGCTCAGCAGTCCACGAATACTCAAACCGTGAGTGCAAAACCGCGAATAGTCAAGGGCCTACTGTATATAACTGAACTGTGAAGAAGGAGGGGCATGTTCAGTCTGTCGTTTGTAAACAATGGATGCTGTGTCATTATGTCAGCATACTATGTAGGCACGTCTAATCTCAAAATTTGACTTTTTTTTGGGGGGGGAAACGTAAAACGAATGAATGTAAGTTGGAGAGTGTCTGTATTCATATTTGGTGACCTTACTAATACAGGGACAGATTCCACTTTAGTTTGTCTCTGAATGTTTCCACAAGGAGGAATAATTTGTAAATTTCTTTTTTCTTTTAAAGGGATTTACTCCAAGCACGAGTTCCAGGCAGAAACAAAACAGTTGCTGGACATCGTTGCCAAATCTTTGTACTCGGAGAAAGAGGTAAAGAATAATTTTTCATACAGTAATTTGTCATGCCACAGACATTTAATTATTTATATAGACTTATTATTAATAATGTCATTATTAAAGTCTGAACCTGTTAATATGGTTTGAAGTAATGGTTTCTTTGCACCTAACAATGTAATTTTATGATTGATAAAAAAAAATGTAGATACAATCTTGAACTTAATAAAGAAAATTGATTTTTCCAAGCTGTGACACCAGGTGCCAGTTAGTGGAAAGCAAGATTCATGAATAAGATAATTTTCCACATAAATGGTGGGATCAGTGTTGGTGGTTGAATCACCTTGTAATTTGCATTCCAAAAGAGTAATAAAAAGACACAAAGCTGAAAAATGCTATTAATTTTGCAGTTAAGAGACACCAGAGTGTCGGCATAAGCACAGGGCTGCCAACACTGGAAAGTACCATTTTGACATCGATCAACCAAGAATTTGTATTTTGAGCTGAAAATTAGTTTTCATAATAGACAAAATTAGGATTCCACAAAATTACATATATGGACATACGAGTTGTTTTTTTTGACAAATTTTACTGCATTTTGGATTAATAATGAAACAACAGCATATTTGAGAAAATCATGTTTAGGCAAGTCTTAAAAAATTCTTATTTGGCAATAACTTTCTTTGTTTCTTCCTTTCGGCTTTTTCCCTTTCTCGGGAGTCACCACAGCAAATCATCTGATTCGCACGTTTGATTTGACAGAGGTTTTTATGTCGGATGCCCTTCCTGTCACAACCCTTTTAGTAAGGGACAGAAACACGCTGACGGCTTTGCAGCTACTCTTTACGAAAGTCAGCAATGGTTCTTTTACATGTCTCTCACCATAGACAGTGACAGACATGGCCCGCCTTTGATAACCCAGTTAGCTGCACTGGGGGGACAGTGACAACCTTGTGGGGACTCGAACCCCCAACCTTAGGATCAGCAATCCTGCACCCTATACTACTAGACCACCACTGTAACATTATGGAAAAAAAGATTCATTCAGGAGGGGGGAAATCTTTTTTTGCCTGTGCAGGTCACCCAGGATTTGCATGGATATTTTTTTCGTACATTGTGCTATATTATGCATGTGATGTTGTAAACACAGTAGAATTAAATAAATATCTTATATTTTAAATCAAGATATAGTGGTACCTCACTTTACGAAATTAATCTGTTCCAGAGCCTTTTTCTTCACCTGAATTTTTCGTAAATTGAACCGCATTTTACATGATACGTGATTCGTTCCAAGGCCCCCCAATACTACCCCCTAAACCCTTTAAAAATTATAAAAGCATACCTTTTAAGACCTCCTTCTGCTTCAATATCATACTGATGGTAGACAGGTTTGGCCATATTCCTTTGCGATATCAGTCAACCACATGCCATGAGTCCGTTTCTTCTTCTCACTCGCACCGGAATCGTAAACACGGATCAAATTTGATGCAATTCATTAGAATTATTGATCAAATATTGTCAAATAAAATTGAAAGGAGTATATTTTCCTGAAAAGTTTGAAATTCCTATTAATGTCTGAATGACTCGTATTGCCATATTTTATGTTAATTTTCATATGAATTTGGATAAATTCATTTCAGCTGTAAGCGGTTCTTGCATGTTTCAGTTTTCCCTCTGGTCTGTGCAGTGCTTTTCAGTTGTTTTCTGTGATTCCCCCTCTAGGAACGAAACCCGACTATAAATAGTATGATTTGTCTATAAAATTATTAGTATACCTCTGCATAACATTGTATCTTTATTAAGATTAAAAACAAAAATGAAAGAAATATAGTTAAACTAATAAAAAAGCAAAACTTCATTAACATTGTTTTTTTAATCTGTATCAGAAAAGATTTCAAGTGCACCAATTTGCCTGAAATTAAAAAATACATCCTGATTTAAACTTATTCAACTTATTTATGTCTGAATCTCTCCATCTCTCTCCATGTAGCTCTTCATTCCTGTTCGAAAATTTTCCAAGTTGTTTCTTGAGGGGTTGTTTAGTGCACATCATATCGTTTACTCGATGCGAAAAACACCTACACCCTAGCGCGACAATGAGGGCGCCACAGCCCATTACGATAGTGGATGTGCAATTACACTTAATACAGTTTAGCATCACATCCCCACTATTTGAGTGTAAGCTGACCTTAAACACAACATGGATTTTGTATTTTTAATACATTTTTTAGAATATCACAAGTGATTCATTCAATCTGTACTTTGTCACTTCTGTGTCCACCACTAAAATGGTCATGTGATTGCTTAAAGTGGACGTTGCCTATCATGCTCAAAATTACAACATTTAAATTCACCACACAGTTGGAATTGGCTCAAGAAAGCCGGTATAAAATGTGGCTCAAGGGCTTGAAAACCTCATGATGGTCGGATCCTAGTAGCCGCACTATTGATTACTTATCTCTGGCGAAAGCAATTAGTTTCAAAACAGCTGAAAATGCCTCAGACGATGTAAAAATAACACAGAACGTGATTCCGTGTTAGATGCTGTGATAATTACTCGAAGATTGTTTAGTTCTGTTTTAAATAACGTTTTTCTCAAGATGTTTGGAACAGGGCTGCTGTTCCGTCGATGGGTTTCTGATGGTGTCACGCAACTCACATAATTCCTGCACTCACCATCTTTTGAGTCGGCTGAGTCATTCACCTGTAAACAAATTGCATACATACATATGTACATGCACGCAGGGTACGAGACTGTATAAATTTCACCAATCCTGAAGAGAAAAAAAGGGACTATTCTGATCACCATGCAGCACTTCGTGAAATTTATTCTGTCTCTCAACCCAGATGACACGTCACATCAAAATACTTTATTAGTTTAATAATTTCTCCATGACTGTTGGTATTTGTTTGTCTCGCCCCACTTGTTATTTGAAATATTATAGTCAAGTTCAAATTTGTACAGTCAGCAACAATATAGTATAATTTTCTTTGGACCTCAGATGATGCTCACTTCCTTCTTGAAGGAAAGGTCCATTTTGGTGACCGTCACCGAGGAGCGGTATGTTGCGTTCTTCAAAACCTTCAACACTGAGTCAGACCCTGTACCCATCGCTTATGGAGACGTTCTGGTTCCAGCAAGTTAGAGCAAACTCTCATACCTCAATCCTTTCCTGTGATTGGCTGAAATAGAACTTTGGTGGAGATCAGCATCAAGACTGATTTTGAGTGGGCACCTGACAGCACTGATATCATGGACAATTGTTTGTGCTGCATCTCAAAAAATGCTCAGCGCTAAATGGAGGTCACTTTGAACATATGTTGTAGAATATGAAAAAATTCTTCAGACTCCTATTTTGATATGATGTTTCAAACACAATAAATTATAGTAGTTACAACCAAAGTTGGATTCAATTCCCGCAGAAAATTAAGAAATGAGACCTATCGAAAGTTGGGGCATGTTTTTTGTGGCATCTTGTATGTAACATGTAATATTGATTTTTTTTTTTTTTTTTTTTTTTTTTTTTTTTTTTCCCCCTTAATAAATAAATAACGGCCTGGTGTAAGGTGCTGGATCACTGATTCCAAGGTTAGGGGTTCAAGCCCCACTCTCAATAGGTTGCCAAAGGCCGGCCATGTCTGTCACTGTCTATGATGAGAGGTTCATCAGAACCGTTGCTGACTTTTGTCAAGAATAGCTTCATAGCCGTCAGCGTGTTTCTGCCCTGCGATGACTTGGTGAGCTGTCCGGTGTACTCTACTCTTGCCCAGAGTCGGATGAGATGGGCACTAGCCTCCCCGCGACCCTAATTAGGATTAAGCGGTTCAGAAAATGAATAAATAAATCTTTTTATTTTTTTCCTTTCGGCTTTTCCCTTCAGGGGTTGCCACAGCGAATCATCTGATTAAAATAAAAACAATTTCACGGCTTTGTTAAGCTATGTACTTGACAACACGATCACTTATTTTGATAATTTCTCAATTGGTTTACTTCCAATATCCCATGATGGACTATGCTACCTCATTCGTTGTGCGCTTTTTATATACGTGCCACCATTTGCCTGTGCTCCCGTGTAGATTTAGATCGTGACGGGTCGTACAAACCCGGATAAAATATAGTCCAAACTGATGTGAGTCGTACCGACAAGCATGGCGCCGAAGCGAAGTAGATCTAAACGACCAACATTAAATATGTTGTGGAAGCGACTCAAGACCGATGATTCCACTGTTTCGGAAACATCCGTGTGTCATGAAATAGGTAAAAAAAAATGCTGTCACGTCCGAACACAAATTATTTCTTGATTGCACTGAGCGATAATAGTGAGAACTAGCCCCTAACTAAACTAGTGTAATCTTATTCTTAATGGTTTCACGCCACACTATACAGAGACGAAAATTTATGTACTTGACTTGGGCTACGTTAACAAATAGATCTACATAACGCTCGTTAGGTCCTACATTGAACTTGAGCGTTATGTTGCTCTATTTGTTAACAAATAGTTGTTTACAATTTGTTAACAAATTGTTTTTCAAATAAGAAGTTTTATGTACTTTCCTTTAAGAAGTAGGTCTACTATTCTTGTAAAAAATACTATTTTTTATAATGTAAACTTTTAGTTTTATTTGCTTCTAGCTTGTCTGATTTTCTCATAAATATGGGTCCAGAATGCACCACAGAGCACATGGATTTTTAAAATTTTTTCTGGTGGTGTCCCCTCAAACCCCCCTGCGGGAGGGGACACCCCTCACACACCCTCCCCATGCTTGCCTCAAACAATTTCCATCCCCTACTTATCAATACTGTATCTTCCTTCTACGCTAAAACTTAATGAATGCCCTGCTGGTGGCATCATGCAACTGCATCCCATACAAAACGTCCAAGTAAAGAAAATATACTGCCATACAGTGTAATTTGTGACAGGTGGAAATAAACAGAAGATCTTAATATTAAATGTGATTTTTTTTTTAACTACCACCCGATACGTGTTGCCTCATTGCACAGTCCTACTCCGGTGTGAAGGTTTATGATTCGGTCAATATTTTTATATCCTTGATTTCGTTGCACATCAGATTTGTAACATCTCAAAACGTAATGACTGCTTGATTTCAGGTGTTCATAAGGGAGCTCATCTCAAATAGTAGTGATGCCCTAGAGAAGCTGAGACATAAGCTAAACGCAGAAGGAGGAGATTCTACACCTCTGGAAATCCATCTACAGACAGATCCTGCTAGAGGCATTTTAACTATTCAGGTGTGTTTCAACTGTAAATAAGTTTTTCCACAGATAGCAGTATTCGCATGTTGACTGAACATAACACAATAGTAATCTGATTTTTTGAAATAGGACACTGGTATTGGAATGAATCAAAATGAACTGATTACCAACCTTGGCACAATTGCTCACTCTGGTTCTAAGGTTTGTCATATTGCACATCGTTTTTTTTAATCAGTGAATTTCTCCGAAAGCTCCTTGTACTATAATATCTTATTGTCTTCTTATATCGTTTGTGTGTTCTTTGTTCTTAAGGCATTTCTGGAGGCTCTGCAGAGTCAAGCAGAGGCCAAAACCTCCATCATTGGTCAGTTTGGGGTTGGCTTTTACTCTGCCTTTATGGTGGCAGACAAAATTGATGTTTTCTCTCAGAGTGCAGAGCCTGGCATTCCTGGATATAAGTGGTCCTCAGATGGGTAAGTATCGATTAATGGGGTTTTTGTTGGGGGATGACATTTATGGTCACTTTTTTGTCTGTTGATCAGTTTTATACACTCTCAGCAGTGTTTACATCCTTTTTTTAAGGCTAGTCATGATATTTCTGTACACTTGAATGTTTTTACAGGCTATTTTTATTTTTATTTATACTATTTTTACAGAATATTATCGGTCATGTTTTGCTGAGTTTAGCTTCAGCATCTAACATTAGTTTCGTATTGTGCATTAAATCCAAGGAGGCTCTTAACGTTGACATTTCTTAGATGCTTTGCGATCACCAATCAAACACCCGGCTGAGCAGTATCCTTTCCTTTGTTTTGTATGTTGGTTGCTCAAAATAAAAATTCACAATTAGCCATAATTCTAACATTTGATCACCAAGGCATTTTTGCATCAGTTGGTCAGTTCGGGGCTTCGCAATATTATATAGTAATGAAATTATCTAAGCTAACAATCTGCATATGTACTGAGTGGTCATATTATCCCATCAATAGATTTTTTTTAGTTTCCTGGTGGTACGGATATAAAATTTTCTTGAATAGTAAAAAAAAAATTGGTTCAGGGAGCAGTAGAATCCTTTTAACAAATTACTTGCAACTGCAAAATCCTGATCTCGACCCTCTTGAATGTCTTGATATGTGGTGGTGAAGATTTAGTGGCCTGGTTTGATTTTTCCTAACATTAGTTCAGGATGTTGGTGAACAATAAACCCTCTTAAATGAAGATAAAAATGTTAGGTTTTTTAAATTTGATGAAACAGTCCCATACTGATTATTGCTGTAATCCCTGTAATTCCTGACCAGTTTTCAAAATATAAAACCCAGCAAACAGGATGAGTTACATGTGGTTTGGCATTTTTGTGCCTGGTGCATCAAAACCATGTCCATGGTGTGTAGATTATGCTCTGAAACTCTGCAAATTAATACAGCACTTGGACAACAAGCACCAAAATTAAACCCACAAACTCATTTAAAAGAAACTGTGATACCCTTCATCATCAAAATACTATAATTAAGCAAGAGCCTCAAGGCTTTGCGTGTTGTCTCCCAATGTGTCATCTGAATCCACATACCATATTCAAGGATTTTACCTGCAGCACAAGATACACTACCATTTAAAAGGTTGGGGTCACCCAGACAATTTCACATTTTTCATGAAAACACAAACTTATATCCATCAGATGTGTTCTGAAATGAATGTGAAATATGACATTTGCAACTATTGCTTTTGTCATTGTAATTGTCAGTTTGCTCAGGTAAGATTAAGAAATTTTGACCCAAATTTCCTGAAGTATCTTTCACTAGTTTTATAATCACTTCTTATGTACCACAACAGTCTCAAACTGCTCCAAAAACAAACAAAAAAAATGTTGAGAATGGTCACTATTGTTGTGTCCTCCTCAGGTTTTTTTTTTTTTTTTGCTCTATTTTTTACCTTTTTGGCAACATGCAACACAGTATGCACCTTTGACAGGCAGACTCTACAAGACGTATTAGAATATTCACAATATTGGATTGTATCGACAGCCTTTCTAATGAATGGAGGTGGCTTACCTTGACTAGCTGGGCAGAAACAACTCCGGAGGAAAAGGGGGGGGAAAGAGTCTTAGTCAGGCTGAGGAGCAGACAACACCATACCTCACTTTTCAGTGTTCTTCTTGCTCACGTCCAAAGTTTGGAAAACAAGCTGGATAAACTATGGGCCAGGATGAATTTCCACCGAAACATCAGGGCATCAGTGTCTTTATTTTAACAGAAGCATGGCTTGACCCCTCAGTCCGTGTCTTGGCTTTTGTTTCTGTAAAGGGGAGTGTGTACGTTATGACTAACAAGCAGTGGGGTGTGGATGTACAAACAGTTTCATCGGGGTGCTCCCCTGATCTTAAACACCTCATGGTCAAATATATAGTATAGTTCCATTACCATCATGAAATTTACAGATGACACCACCATCATCAGCTGCATTGATGGAGATGAGTCTGCTTACAGAGCAGAGGTGAAAGCACTGATATCATGGTGCCGGGACAACAACCTGCAAAACCAAGGAGCTCATTTTGCACTACAGGAGACTGCAGGGCGAAAGGCACACCTCTATATACATCAAGGGGGACAGAGGCAGAGAGAGTCTGTTGCTTTAGGTTCTTTGAGATCAACATCAGTGATATATCAGTGAATATACATTCTGGTGACAGTTTTGAAAGTAATTTTAAGTGTAGCACTTCAAACATAATCTTGTATTGTATTGGAATAGTTCTGGCTGGTGAGAGAGGCAGGTAATCTAATTCTAGAGACACGTGGAGTAAGTTTTTGAAATGGATATATTTTTTTTGCTGCAGCTCAGGAGTGTTCCAGATTGCTGAGGCTAGTGGGGTGAGGCAGGGTACCAAGATCGTCTTGCACCTGAAGGACAGTTGCAGGGAGTTTTCTAATGAAGATAATGTTAAAGGTAACTCTTGTATAAAAAAAGTTTGGTAATTATTTGTTTCTTTTTTATTAGCAATTCCATAGTTTTTCATATATATTTCTATTTAAATTTCCATCCTGTAGAAATAGTGAATAAGTACAGCAACTTTGTCAGTTTTCCTATTTACCTGAATGGCAGACGACTGAACACACTGCAGGTAAGAAAACTATGCACTATCTGAAAGGGGACATATTGAGGACATAATTTAAGTTGTTTATTAAATGATTTACTTACACACAATAGTATATTAGAACAGGCAGGTTTTAAGTTTCACTTTTGTGTTATAGCTCGAACTGCCCTTGCTGTTGTACACCATCTGACTTGTAATAAAATAAATAAATGTAGACACTGTTTATTGGTTTACTCACATATACCACTGATGATCACGTGGTGAAACCCCTGTGTAATGTGAGTTTTATAGGTTGCATCCTTTAAAAGGTTGTATATTTCCTTTCTAGGCTCTTTGGATGATGGATCCCAAAGAGATTAGTGATTGGCAGCATGAGGAGTTTTATCGCTACGTAGCCAAGACATATGATAAACCTCGTTACAAACTGCACTACTGTGTTGATGCTCCCCTTAACATACGCAGCATTTTCTATGTTCCTGGGATGGTAAGTTGGAATTGTATGCATGTGAGATTATGTATAGAATTACAAGCAGCATGCTATGTTTCACATTTGATATCTCAGTTAACTGACACTTTTGTTTGTTAATGTGTTAAATGTAGAAGCCAACCACGTTTGACGTGAGCAGAGAGGTGGGCTCCAAAGTGGCCCTGTATAGCCGAAAAGTGCTGATCCAGACCAAGGCTATGGACATTTTGCCCAAGTGGCTACGCTTTTTACAAGGTTTGCGGTGTACATTTCAACAGCTTTTTAAATTTGTTAGATTAGTCTCTTCAGCAATATACACAAATAAAACTTGACTGGGTTTTTTGTTTGTTTTTATTTTAAGGATTTTCCTCCATTTTCTCCCTAATTTATTCATATCTAACTCTCACCTATCAGGTAGTACTTGACCAATTACATGACCACCACTGACCAGGGAGGGACAAAAGTATGCACATGCCACTTCCGGGACATGCAATGCTAGCCACCCTCTAGCTTCTTTTCGAACTGCAGCGCCATTCCTATTTGGGGGCGGGTCTGACATACTCTAAGAGAAAGCACTATCCGCCCCCTTCTACGAATGAGCTCACAAGCGCTCTGAGTGACAGGGAAGTGAGCGTATACTGTGCCTGGACAAATACTCTGGAATTATGGCCACAGACAGC
This sequence comes from Plotosus lineatus, assembly GCA_024760905.1. NCBI lineage: Eukaryota > Metazoa > Chordata > Actinopteri > Siluriformes > Plotosidae > Plotosus > Plotosus lineatus. The sequence continues at coordinate 16,602,417 of CM045738.1, forward strand.
TGTGGCATTAAGGGGATTCAAACTTGCAATCTCCGGGTTAATAGTCGCACACTTTGTTGATGCGCCACTCGGCACCTCATAAAATTTTACTCTTTACTGTTATCGTCATCACAATGAAGAAAATGACATTTGGAATTTTTGAAAATATTTAGACACTTATGAAACTTAAACTCAAATTTCCCCATTACACAAACGGATGTATTTTATATTTGTTTATGGAACTAATACAGTGTATAAAGTCATGAACTTTTTAACTAGTGAATTTAAATACAGTCGGCCCTCTACTTACGAAATTAATCCGTTCCAGAGCCTTTTTCGTAGCCTGGAGTTTTTGTAAGTAGAGGCGCATTTTACGTGTAAAAAAAAAAAAAAGACTACCCCATAAACCCTTTAAAAATTATAAAAGTACACCAATTTTGTATGACATATGCATTAAAAGTAAAAGAAAATTATTTATTAAACCATTTAAACATTTTATTAACATATTAAACCGTTTTATTAACACGTTTATTAATTAAACCATTATTAAACTTTTTATTAACGCACATACACACACACAAGCACACACACACACACACAACACATTTGTGGCGCAGTCTGCCGAATGCGGGCTCCGCCCACATGCAGTGCGCGGCCAACACCGGAGCTTTTGAGACGGGGTATTCAAAGCACCCTCCCTGCTTGACAGATCAGAGGTCAGGACTCAACATTAACTTGTTTGCTTGAGGGATTGAAGGTCCGGATGAACCTTGTTTTGCTCACATTTGGCGGAGCGCGCCACATTTATTAAACATTTACTGAATTAAACAACTTAAAAAAACGAAAAATAAGCTGCATTGTGCACTCTCGAAAGAGAGTTAAAGAACACCTACCTGCTTTCATCTCTGACTGATTCTGTACACAGTCCTGTGTCTGTCAGGGCAAGTGCGTCACATCTCTGCTCAAATCCGTCATAAAAACTGTCTTCATTCCTTATTGTTTTACTTGGTTGTCTAGTCATGTAAACCCATAATCATTACCAATGAGCCGTGTTTATAAGATTATAAGATGAGCCCTCTCAAATAAACTCACGAACCAACAGTACAACTCTCCTTAATGCGTGTGACAAACAGGCATGGGTACACGACTATGGAGATTCAGAACATTTTTTATGAATCAATTTTTTTATGAACCCAACCAAACAATATTAAACATTATTAAACATTTGTGACGTGCTCCGCCGACGCCGGAGCTTTTGGGCGGAACACGGCTTGTCCGGACTTCCGATATATCAAGCAGGCAAGTGCGCTTTGAACACTTGTCTAGTACTCTACATTCACCTGTTTGCTTGAGGGATCGGAGGTCAGGATGAGCCGCGCCCTGTCTCGGGGCTCCGGTGTCAGTCACGACGCCGCCCACACTTGGCGAGCTCCGTGGCGTGCTCCGCCGCAGCCAACACTGGAGCTTCTGAGACGGGACGCGGCTTGCCTGGACTTCCGATATGTCAAGCAGGCAAGTGCGCTTTGAACACTTGTTTAGTACTCAACCTGTTTGCTTGAGGGCTCGAAGGTCCGGATGAGTCGCGTTTTTCCCACATTCAGTGGAGCGCGCCACATTTATTAAACATTTACTGAATTAACAATTGAAAAACGAAAAATAAGCTGCAATGAGCACTTTCGAAACTCACGAACCAACAGTACAGCTCTCCTTTACGCGTGTGACAAACAAGCTTTATGGGTGTAGTACTATGGCGATTCAGCTCCCTCCTGGCCAATGGGATGCCAGCGGGGCGGGATGTTTGGTGACAGCCAATGAGAGAGCAACTCACGCATTGTTTGAATTTTTGAATGCCGCGTTTGAATTTTTGAGTGGCATGTTTGGCTGGAATTTAGGGAAATGTTTTTTGTAACCTGGATTTTTCGTATTCAGAGGTTTTTGTAAGTAGAGGGCCTACTGTGTGTGTGTGTGTGTGTGTGTATATATATATATATATATATATATATATATATATATATATATATATATATATATATGGATATGTGTGTGTGTGTGTATATATATATATATATATATATATATATATATATATATATATACACACACAATATAAATATACAATATAAATACATATATATTCTATGAATAAACACCAGACTGTTTGATTTTGAATATATTTTTACCTGAGTAGTGTATTCCTTCATATGCACTTCTAAGTACAATCTGAATTACAGCTAGAGAGCTGTATTAATAATATTTACTTTGGAAAGTTCTGTCAGAAGTTGGAAAAAATAATTGAGGTGCATTTTATAGAATTATTAACCGATCAGTTTCTAGGACATCTATGTACACCATACTTGTAAATTCACTGTATTTTATGTACCATGCCCAGATCTCCAAAAAAAAAGGAAAAAAATCTTTGGAGACTAATAGGCAGATTCTCCCTCCTGCGTTTTAAGCTATAAGCTGAAAACCTCACAATTATACATTATGTTGGTCTATCATATAAAATCCAAAAGAAATTAATTCACATTTGAAGTGGTTGTAATGTAACAAAATGTGGAAAAGTTCGGGAAGTATGAATACTTTTACAACCACGGTGTGTGTGTGTGTGTGTGTGTGTGTGTATGTTGTAGGAGTGGTGGACAGTGAGGACATCCCTTTGAATCTCAGCAGAGAGTTACTACAGCAAAGTGCATTAATCAGGTAATCTGTCTTCTAATTTTGTGAAGACTAACTTTTGTCTTCATGTTGCTGTTTAAAAAAAAAAGTTGAAGTAAAACAAAATTTAAAAAAAATTATTTTAGGTCACTCTTTTTTTTCTGTGTTCCTTAGAAAATTGCAGGATGTGCTGCAGCAGCGATTAATTTCTTTCCTGTTGGACCAGAGCAAGAAAGACCCACAGAAATATGCTTCATTCTTTGAGGACTTTGGGCTTTTTATAAGAGAAGGGATCATTACCAGTGCCGAGCAGAGCATTAAGGTGAGAAACCACACATTTTTACATTTTATGTATATTAAGCCCAGATAAATGCAGAGGGTTGCGACAGGAAGTGCATCCGGCGTAAAACTTCTGCCAGAATGCAGAATGCGAATCGTCAAAACAAATTCCAGACCTGATCGGTCGAGGCCCAGGTTAACAACGACCGCCATCAGTGCTGTTAACCAACAGGGTGCTGGTGGAAATTGGACTACTGTTGGTCAAAGAAGGAGAGGCGGGAGGCGTGTCCGTAGGCAGAGAGAGAAGAGAAAAGGCATGAGTCTAGAACTGAGAGCAGGGACTTTGAATGTTGTAACTATGACAGGAAAAGCTAGAGATCTGGCTGACATGATGTCGAGGAGGAAGGTGGACATACTGTGTGTTCAGGAGGCCAGGTGGAAAGGTAGCAAGGCTAGAAGCTTATGATCAGGGTTTAAGCTGTTTTATCACGGTGTGGATGGGAAGAGAAATGGAGTCGGAGTCATCTTGAAGGAGGGGTTTGTCAGGAATGTTCTAGAAGTGAAAAGAGTGTCAGACAGAGTGATGAGTCTCAAGTTAGAAATTGAAGGTGTGATGGTCAATGTTGTTAGTGCTTATGCCCCACAGGCAGGATGTGAGCTAAAAGAGAAGGAGAGATTCTGGAGTGAGTTAGATGAAGTCATGCAGAGTAACCCCAGAGGTAAAAGACTGGTCATTGGTGCAGACTTCAATGGACATGTTGGTGCAGACAACAGAGGGGACGAGGAAATGATGGGCAGGTTTGGTATCCAGGACAGGAAGACAGAAGCACAGATGTTGATAGATTTTGCAAAAAGGATGGAAATGGCTGTGGTGAATACTTTCATCCAGAAGAGACAGGAGCATAGGGTGACTTATAAAAGCGGAGGTAGGAACACAGAGGTAGACTACATCTTGTGTAGACGATGTAATTTGAAGGAAGTCAGTGACTGCAAAGTAGTAGTGGGTGAGAATATTGCCAAACAGCATAGGATGGTGGTCTGTCAATAGAATAGATAAGTCATATTTTTACTGTGATCAGTAAAGTGGGGATCAATCATCTAAATTTTTTTTTTTCACTTTGGTCAGGTTACACTCACTTTGTTCCCCCTTCATACTCTGATGACCATAGGCTACCTGAAGTTACAGGGTCATCCTGGTCTGATAATATTCCTTCGTTCCGTTTTGATTCTGGCAAAACCACCTCGTCAAATTTAAGAGTCTGTGTCATTATGTTCAAACATCACTAAATTTCATACAAGGCTATTAGCATTCAAAGGTGCAAATAAGACAGTAAACTGCAATTAACACTGTCAAGAGCAGAATATAAATACAAGTAATTCTCTACACTAAACTTTATTTAAAAATATAAAATGGAAATGTAAACTCTGCAGCCATTAATGAGAACCAAATACTGAGAGATAAAATATGTTTACTGAGGCACCAAGGAAAGGAATAAATAAATAAATAAATAGTAGCAGATAAACAAAAATCTAAATGGAAAGGAGGTAAAATTCAGCAGTGCAGTCTAGTCATAGAATTTGTGGATTCAGTGTCCTTTTACAAACTGGTGTGTATATGTGTGTGTGTGTGTGTGTGTGTGTGTGTGTGTGTGTGTGTGTGTGAGATGGCGAGAAAGTGTGTGTGTGTGTGTGTGTGTGTGTGTGTGTGATGGAGAGAGTGTGTAATGGGGAGAGAGAGAGAGAGAGTGTGTGTGTGTGTGTCAGGCTTCATGCTTTTTATTTATTTTTATAATTTATTTCTTATAATTCATTTTTATTTCTTTATATTCAGGAATAATAAATGTATTTTTCATTTTTATATTCAGGAAGACATTGCCAAGCTTCTCCGCTTTGAGTCATCAGCATTGCCTGCTGGACAGCAAACCAGCCTCACAGACTACACTTCACGCATGAAGGCAGGCACGAGGAACATCTACTACCTGTGTGCTCCCAACAGACATTTGGCTGAACATTCACCTTACTATGAGGCCATGAAAATGAAGGACATGGAGGTGAGCAGAAAATCTTCCAGGTCAGAAGATATATCAAGGGTTTTTTTTTTAAATAAAGGGAGCGCCTATAGGAAAAAAATTAAGAGGTCTCCAAGGTTTTATTATATATTCATATAGTTTATTTTGTATGTATAATAAACTAAGTGATAACTATATAAAATAAATAAATGCTCGGACTTGAGTGGCTAAAGAAATAGCCAAAACTCCCTCTTTCGGATAACACAATTTTGAGATGTATTGATATGTCTGCAGACACTGAAAATGTGTCATTTTGGAAAAGATACTCATCAGTAAGAAATTTGCTTTGCAACTGGATGTTTGTAACTGATATTAGTGGACTATTGGCCAATGTGTTTTTTGTGGAACTGAAACTTAATTGAAAGCCTTGACTAGGTCAGGGACCCGTACAGTTCAGTATCAGTTGTAAAAGACATGACTTTACGGAAGCAGGAGGAACTAACTGAACTGAGACAAAATCGTGGTTTAATGTGAAGCTACTGGTTCGCTACTGCCAAGGAGTTCCCCATTCTGGCAAACAAAGATATTTTGACTGTTGTTCCCATTTTCCACTACATATCTGTGTGAGGTGAGCTTTCCAACCTGACTGCCATAAAAATAAAAAAACAGAGAGACAGAGCTGTTGAGGAAGAGCTTTGTGTCTTTCTTTGATTGCTGCCAGGATATCAGCTCTGTGTTCATCCAAACAGGCCAAGGTTTCACACTGAGTGAGTAGAAATAAAAAAAAAGATACTTTTTTTGTTTGTGTTTATTTGATTTCTATTAAACAAAGTTTGACAAGAATGACAAAATTGTTTATATATATATATCTGTTATATAGAGTGTTACCCTTGTGTTAAGACGTCGTCTCTGTGATCTTTGTGTTTACACTGTTTTGCGGACTTTTGTAACCCTAAGCAAATATGGTTGGTCAGAAGTGTAAGCCTACTAGCATGGGTGCAAGTCTCATGCACAGAGATGAATTAACTATCTGCTCAGATCGGCACAATCTTGATATTTATTATCTTTTAGCAGAATCCTAAGAGTGTATACTTATTTTTATATTAATATTAATTCGGATTTGTACTTGTTATTTGTATGCATCTCTTGAATAAAGTTTACTTACACAAAAGAAAGAGCTCTCAGCTGGGATTCACATTAGTGCAGGCTGTGTTCTAAACGAGTTCAACGGCACTCTTGTGTACTTGAAAGACCGGAAGTCTGTATAACCCACAGCAAGTACATTACTTTTGCAAGTACACTACTTTCGGTATTGAGCGCTTCACATATTGTTGATTGGCTGTTTTAAGCTTCATGTAAAGTAACTCGGTATAAATAAGTGACTTATTTGACTTATTTGTTTATAATAATTGATTTAGGGGTGTTTTATAACATACCGTAATGGTATTTATGGATGTATAGTACAGTATGAGCGTCAAACGTCACTGTAACAACTTACGTTCACTTTCAGCTTACGTTGGGCTGTCCGGAACCAATTAAAAACATAAGTCGGGGAGCGTCTGTATATATATAAAACTCAAAAGACAGAATGCTAATCAAAGGACAGGAAAAAATGTGTAGATCCCCAACCCCCTCTCTTTCATGCTCTCTCTCTCTCTCTCTCTCACTCTCACACACATAAAGCTAGGTGCTATACTTTACTAGGTGTGCACGCTGAATGTGGAACTTCTGGTTGTTGGCCAAAAACGTCAAGTACAATCTCATTAATGTACATCTATTTTGGATTCGAATTCACTGTCCCAGAACACATCCAGGAGAGTGAAACTGGGAGAGAAGCCTTGAGTGTCGCAGACATTAAAAAAAGTCTTCTTTATGGGGAAGAGTTCATAACAAATTAGAACAGACCATATATATATATACTACTTCAGCTGTGATTTCCATTCTGGGGTGTTGGTGTTGGTGCAGGAAACAGAGGGGACATGGAAGTGTTGGGCAGGTTTGGTATCCAGGACAGGAACGCAGAAGGACAGATGTTGGTAGATTTTGCAAAAAGGATGGAAATGGCTGTGGTAAATACTTTCTTCCAGAAGAGAGAGGAGCATAGAGTGACTTATAAAAGCGGAGGTAGGAACACAGAGGTAGACTACATCTTGTGCAGGCGATGTAATTTGAATGAAGTCAGTGACTGCAAAGTAGTAGCGGGTGAGAGTGTTGCCAAACAGCATAGGATGGTGGTGTGCAGGATAACGCTGATGGTGAGGAAGGTGAAGAAGGCAAAGGCAGAGCAGAAGACAAAGTGGTGGAAGCTGAAAAAGGAGGAGTGTTGTGTTGTCTTCAATGAGGAATTGAAACAGGCTTTGGATGGTCAGGAAGTGCTTCCAGATAACTGGACAACTACAGCTAATGTGATCAGGGAGACAGGTAGGAGAATACTTGGTGTGTCATCTGGAAGGAGAGGAGATAAGGAAACTTGGTGGTGGAATGAGGAAGTGCAGGAGTGTGTACAAAAGAAGAGGTTAGCTAAGAAGAAGTGGGACATTGAGAGGACCGAAGAGAGTAAACAGGAGTACAGGGAGACACAGCGTAAGGCGAAGGTAGCGGTGTCAAAGGCCAAACAGAGGGCGTATGATGACTTGTATGCTCGGTTGGAAAATAAAGAGGGAGAAAATGATTGATACAGGTTAGCACAGCAGAGAAATAGAGATGGGAAGGATGTGCAGCAAGTTAGAGTGATTAAGGACAGAGAGGGAAATGTATTGACTGATGACAGAAGTGTGCTGGGAAGATGGAAAGAGTACTTTGAAGAGCTGATGAATGAGGAAAATGAGAGAGAGAAAAGAGTAGAAGAGGTGACTGTTGAGGACCAGGAAGTAGCAAAGATTAGAAAGGGAGAAGTGAGGAGGGCATTGAAGAGGATGAAGAATGGAAAGGCAGTTGGCCCTGATGACATACCGGTGGAGGTATGGAAGGTGTCTGGGAGAGGAAGCAGTAGATTTCCTGACAAAAACATTCAACAAGGTCTTAGAGAGTGAGAGGATGCCAGAGGAATGGAGGAGAAGTGTGCTGGTGCCCATTTTTAAGAACAAGGGAGATGTGCAGAGTTGTGGCAACGACAGAGGGATAAAGTTGATGAGCCATACGATGAAGTTATGGGAAAGAATAATGGAAGCAAGACTAAGGGCAGAGGTCAGCATTTGTGAACAACAGTTTGGTTTCATGCCAAGAAAGAGCACCACAGATGCAGTGTTTGCCTTGAGGATGTTAATAGAGATGTACAGAGAAGGTCCGAAGGAGCTGCATTGTGCCTTAATGAATCTGGAGAAAGCATATGACAGGGTGCCGAGAGAGGAACTGTGGTATTGCATGAGAAAGTCTGGAGTGGCAGAGAAGTATGTTAGAGTGGTGCAGGACATGTATGAGAGATGTAAGACAGTGGTGAGGTGTGCTGAAGAGTTCAAGGTGGAGGTGGGACTGCATCAAGGGTCAGCTCTGAGCCCCTTCTTGTTTGCTATGGTGATGGACAGGCTGACAGACGAGGTTCGACAAGATTCCCCATGGACTATGATGTTTGCAGATGACATTGTTTGTGATCTGCAGTGAGAGCAGAGAACAAGTGCAGGAAAACCTAGAGAGGTGGAGGTATGCCCTGGAAAGGAGGGGAATGAAGGTTAGCCTCAGTAAGACAGAATACATGTGTATGAATGCCAAGGACCCAACAGGAACGGTGAGGTTACAAGGAGCAGAGATGAGGAAGGTGGAGGATTTTAAGTACTTTGGCTCAACAATCCAGAGCAATGGAGAGTGTGGAAGAGAGGTGAAGAAGCGTGTGCATGCTGGTTGGAATGGTTTGAGAAAAGTGTCCGGTGTGATGTGTTATAGGAAGGTATTGGCAAAAATGAAAGGAAAAGTGTACAAGACGGTGTTGAAGCCAGCGATGTTGTATGGTTTAGAAACAGTGGCCCTGGGGAAAAGACAGGAGGCAGAGCTGGAGGTAGCAGAGATGAAAATGTTGAGGTTCTCTTTGGGAGTAATGAGGATGGATAGGATCAGGAATGAGCACATCAGAGGAACAGCACATGTAAGACGTTTTGGAGACAAAGTCAGAGAGGCTAGATTGAGATTTTGGATGGTTTGGACATGTACAGAGGAGGGATAGTGATTATATTGGCAGTAAGATGTTGAGGTTGAAACTACCAGGCAGAAGGCCTAGAGGAAGACCAAAGCGACGATTCATGGATCTGGTGAAGGAGGGCATGAAGGCAGTTGGTGTAAGAGAAAAAGATGCAGAGGATAGGGTAAGATGGAGGCAGGTGATTCGCTGTGGCGACCCCTGAAGGGAAAAGCCGAAAGGACAAGAAGAAGAAGAAGATTTGTAATCAAATATCCCATACATCAAATAAATATCCACCCACACCAGTGACTGTTAATTTTCATTCATGTAATTTTCAACCCTAAAAGAGCATTTTTTTGCAGGACTCTGCCTTAGGCAGATTTTCCCATCATTCAGGTGAAAGTTGGTTTCACTCTCTCACCCCTGGAAGCCAGAGAGGTGAAAGAGCCGCATGCACGGGTTTCCGACCCTTGATATAATGCAATACAATGCAGCCATGAGGAATGCAGCCATGAGGCGGGGGGGGGGCACTAACCAGTGTCTCTCCCCCTTATGCCGGTCCCAAGCCCGGATAAATGCAGAGGGTTGCGACAGGAAGGGCATCCGGCGTAAAACTTCTGCCACATTTAAAAATGCAAATGATCAAAACAAAATTCATACCGGATCGGTCGAGGGCGGGGTTAACAACGACCGCCATCAGTGCTGTCAACCAACAGGGTGCTGATGGAAATTGGACTACTGTTGGTCGAAGACGTCGAAGAAGGAGAGGCGGGAGGCGTGTCCGTAGGCAGAGAGAGAAGAGGAAATGCGTGAGCCTCGGACTGAGAGTAGGGACTTTGAATGTTGGAACTATGCAAGGAAAAGATAGGGAGCTGGCTGACATGATGCAGAGGAGGAAGGTGGACATACTGTGTGTTCAGGAGACAAGGTGGAAAGGTAGAAAGGCTAAAAGCTTAGGAGCAGGGTTTAAACTGTTTTATAATGGTGTGGATGGGAAGAGAAATGGAGTAGGAGTCATCTTGAAGGAGGAGTTTGTCAGGAATGTTCTAGAAGTGAAAAGAGTGTCAGACAGAGTGATGAGCCTCAAGCTAGAAATTGAAGGCGTGATAGTCAATGTTGTTAGTGCTTATGCCCCACAGGCAGGATGTAAGCTAGAAGAGAAGGAGAGATTCTGGAGTGAGTTAGATGAAGTGATGCAGAGTACCCCCAGAGGTGAAAGAGTGGTCATTGGAGCAGACTTCAATGGACATGTTGGTGCAGGCAACAGAGGGGACGAGGAAGTGATGGGCAGGTTTGGTATCCAGGACAGGAGCATGAAGGACAGATGTTGATCGATTTTGCAAAAAGGATGGAAATGGCTGTGGTGAATACTTTCTTCCAGAAGAAACAGAAGCATAGGGTGACTTATGAAAGCGGAGGTAAGAGCACACAGGTAGACTACATCTTGTGTAGGCGAGGTAATTTGAAGGAAGTCAGTGACTGCAAAGTAGTAGTGGGTGAGAGTGTTGCCAAACAGCATAGGATGGTGGTGTGCAGGATGACACTGATGGTGAGAAAGGTGAAAAAGGCAAAGGTAGAGCAGAAGACAAAGTGGTGGAAGCTGAAAAGGAAGAGTGTCGTGTTGTCTTCAAGGAGGAGTTGAAACAGGCTTTGGGTAGTCAGGAAGTGCTTCCAGAGGACTGGACAACCACAGCCAATGTGATCAGGGAGACCGGTAGGAGAGTATTTGGTGTGTCCTCTGGAAGGAAAGTAGATAAGGAAACTTGGTGGTGGAATGAGGAAGTGCAGGAGTGTGTACAAAAGAAGAGGTTAGCCAAGAAGAAGTGGGACATTGAGAGGACCGAAGAGAGTAAACAGGAGTACAGGAGACACAGCGTAAGGCGAAGGTAGCAGTGTCAAAGGCCAAACAGAGGGCGTATGATGACTTGTATGATAGGTTGAACAGTAAGGAGGGAGAAAATGATCTATACAGGTTAGCACAGCAGAGAAATAGAGATGGGAAAGACGTGCAGCAAGTTAGAGTGATAAAGGACAGAGAGGGAAATGTATTGACTGATGACAGAAGTGTGCTGGGAAGATGGAAAGAGTACTTTGAAGAGCTGATGAATGAGGAAAATGAGAGAGAAAAAGAGTAGAAGGGGTGACCGTTGAGGAGCAGGAAGTAGCAAAGATTAGTAAGGGAGAAGTGAGGAGGGCATTGAAGAGGATGAAGAGTGGAAAGGCAGTTGGCCCTGATGACATACCAGTTGAGGTATGGAAGTGTCTAGGGAGGTAGCAGTAGATTTTCTGACAAGAATATTCAACAAGGTCTTAGAAAGTGAGCAGATGCCAGAGGAATGGAGGAGAAGTGTGCTTGTGCCCATTTTTAAGAACAAGGGCGATGTACAGAGTTGTGGCAACTACAGAGGGATAAAGTTGATGAGCCATACAATGAAGCTATGGGAAAGAATAGTGGAAGCAAGACTAAGGGCAGAGGTCAGCATTTGTGAACAACAGTTTGGTTTCATGCCAAGAAAGAGCACCACAGATGCAGTGTTTGCTTTGAGGATGTTAATAGAGAAGTACAGAGAAGGTCAGAAGGAGCTGCATTGTGCCTTTGTGGATCTGGAGAAAGCATATGACAGGGTGCCGAGAGAAGAACTGTGGTATTGTATGAGGAAGTCTGGAGTGACAGAGAAGTATGTTAGAGTGGTGCAGGACATGTATGATAGATGTAAGACAGTGGTGAGGTGTGCTGTCGGTGTGACAGAAGAGTTCAAGGTGGAGGTGGGACTACATCAAGGGTCAGCTCTCAGCCCCTTCTTGTTTGCTATGGTGATGGACAGGCTAACAGATGAGGTTAGACAAGAATCTCCATGGACTATGATGTTTGCAGATGACATTGTGATCTGTAGTGAGAGCAGAGACCAAGTGGAGGAAAATCTAGAGAGGTGGAGGTATGCCCTGGAAAGGAGGGGATTGAAGGTTAGTCTTAGTAAGACAGAATACATGTGTGTGAGCGACAAGGACCCAAGAGGAACTTTGAGGTTACAGGGGCAGAGATAAAGAAGGTGGAGGATTTTAAGTACTTAGGCTCAACAATCCAGAGCAATGGAGAGTGTGGAAAAGAGGTGAAGAAGCGGCGTGCAGGCAGGTTGGAATGGATGGAGAAAAGTGTCCGGTGTGATGTGTGATAGGAGAGTATCGGCAAGAATGAAGGGAAAAGTGTACAAGACGGTGATGAGGCCAGCAATGTTGTATGGTTTAGAGACAGTGGCCCTGGGGAAAAGACAGGAGTCAGAGTTGGAGGTAGCAGAGATGAAAATGTTGAGGTTCTCTTTGGGAGTAACGAGGATGGATAGGATCAGAAATGAGTACATCAGAGGGACAGCACATGTTAGATGTTTTGGAGACAAAGTCAGAGAGGCTAGATTGAGATGGTTTGGACATGTACAGAGGAGGGATAGTGAGTATATTGGTCGTAGGATGCTGAGGTTGGAACTACCAGGCAAAAGGCCCAGAGGAAGACCAAAGAGAAGATTTATGGATGCAGTGAAGGCGGACATGAAGGTCGTTGGAGTAAGAGTAGAAGATGCAGAGGATAGGGAGAGATGGAGGCAGATCATTTGCTGTGGCGACCCCTGAAGGGAACAGCCGAAAGGAAAAGAAGAAAGAAGAAGATATAATGCAATGCAAAGTACAATACAATGCAATACATCCCCCTAGTGGGCATTTTTGAAAACTACAGTGCTGTATGTTCAATGGAAATTATTGTACTCAGTGCGTGTCCTTTTATATATATTTTATATATATATATATATATATATATATATATATATATATATATATATATATATATATCACAGTAAAAAATTAAGTTTTTCTTAATCATTACTACATTTTACTACATTAATACTGTATTAATGAGTAAGATTGTCTATATAATGTGTTTAACAAGCATATTTTAGCGCATGTAATAGATACATAGTATTTTACTTCTGGTTGATCATTCGCGCATGTAATATGATTCATGGGGTTTTATTCTGGGTACAGAACTAGCAGATTATCTACATTCGCAGAAGGGACCGGAACCACAACCCCATGAATAACAAGGGCCTACTGTATGTTTAACAAGGCATGAATGTACCGCTATTAAACTTGTTTCTTTTATCTGTTGTTTGTATGAATATTTTTAAACAATGTACTGTAAACGCCTCTTTCAAAAAGTAGGAAGGGCCCATGGTAAAAAAAATTCTATCTTCATAGATTTAAAGGTCATACTGATATCTTTCCTCCTGATTTCATTCTTTGCTTTCTGGCTCACCCTGCAGGTGCTATTCTGTTATGAACAGTTTGATGAGCTAACACTGCTCCACCTCCGAGAGTTTGAAAAGAAGAAGCTCATCTCTGTGGAAACTGACATTGTTGTTGACCACTACAAGGAAGAAGAGTTTGAAGCCAGCAAGCCAGGTGAGATGAGTTCTGTAGTATAGGGACTTGAGAACAGATCAGAAGAACTGTTTTTGTTTTTGTTTTTATCTTGCAAGGCTTGCTTTTGTAACTGCAGCATTAGATGTAATTTATAACCATTCCTGTTGAAGTTCCAGTTTCTTTACATATAAATACACAAGTGATATAAGCGTCGTTAAGCCTGAGTGGTGTAACAAAAAAGGGTCTATTCAGTCCTCCAAATTTCAGGCCCCAAGTTAGGCAGACAGCTATTCATATACCATCCCATAGGAGCTAATCGGCTAAGCTCTTAGGGTGGGAGAGATGGCCTATGCTCAATTTCATGTTACTTACAAAGGACACTAGCTAATAATGGGTCTATGAAGGACAGGATAGCACTTTGCTCCAAGTGTGTTACACCACTCCTGACAATACATGAGCAGCTGGTATCATTTGCCTTAACCATGGCTTGGAGGTAGCCATTCTGTGATAAGGAAGCGCTACAGGGTCACCTTGTAAGAAGGTGTCCCTTTCTACAAGGAACTTTCTTAACAAGAAACGCTTGTCTCTTAACATGAGGATGCCCCAAGCACAAATAAGCAGAACAAAGAATCACTTCTTCACGTGATCAAGCAGGTTAACAGCTTGTTCATACAACAGTTCAGAAGTTTCTCACCACTTAATGAACTGAAAGTTAAATGGAAAAAAAAAGAATAAATGACTGTTTGAGAAAACTATTCAAAAAATCATTAGGAAGGTATGACTAGCATCAGTCGATATACTATTTTATTCTTCAATATAGTAATATAGATGTGCCTTGCTTTTATGTAAATTAAGACCAATTTATTCTCAAGTTTATTGTTCATATCCATACATAACTGCTCACACAACTTATTTGTAGATAATCTGTACATGACTAGTGTGGAAAAGAGGTGAAGAAGCGTGTGCGGGCAGGCTGGAATGGTTGGAGAAAAGTGTCCGGTGTGATGTGCGATAGGAGCGTGTCAGCAAAAATGAAGGGAAAAGTGTACAAGACAGTGGTGAGGCCAGCGATGTTGTATGGTTTAGAAACAGCGGCACTGAGGAAAAGACAGGAGGCAGAGCTGGAGGTAGCAGAGATGAAAATGTTGAGGTTCTCTCTGGGAGTAACGGGGATGGATAGGATCAGAAATGAGTACATCAGAGGGACAGCACATGTAGGATGTTTTGGAGACAAGTCAGAGAGGCTAGATTGAGATGGTTTGGACATGTACAGAGGAGGGATAGTGAGTATATTGGCAGTAGGATGCTGAGGTTGGAACTACCAGGCAGACGGTCTAGAGGAAGACCAAAAAAGAGATTCATGGATGTGGTGAAGGAGGACATGAAGGTCGTTGGTGTAAGAGAAGAAGATGCAGAGGCTAGGGAGAGATGGAGGCGGATGGTTTGCTGTGGCGACCCCTGAAGGGAACAGCGAAAAGGAAAAGAAGAAGAAAGAAGATGATCTGTACAGAACTGCTTCTAACTGTACATACTGCTCATGAGCTCTCTCTCTCTCTCTCTCTCTCTCTCTCTCTCTCTCTCTCTCTCTCTCTCTATCTATCTATCTATCTATCTATATATATATATATACATTGAATCAATGTTAGCATCAGAACAATTAAGCAAGGAGCATGCTGAGGATCTTTTAGCCTGGATGAGGAACTGTCTTGGTGTGAAAGTCACAAATATCAAAGTAAGTCCAAATAGTTCACTTAAAACATTCGAACCGAAATATACCTTTGAAGATTTAGAGTATTGGTATGAAATCTGGATGCTTCTTCAGGTGACCCCTCGCCTGAGTACACACCCTGCCATGATTACAGTGCTGGAGATGGGAGCAGTGCGACATTTCCTCCGAACTCAGCAGCTGGCAGGCAGTATGGAGGAGAAGGTACAGATGCTGCAGCCTACACTGGAAATCAACACTGGGTGAGACCCTGTCCACATCTCGTTTGATTCAGAAAAGTTCTACAAAAATCAGTTTTGTGACTCAGTTAAAGGATCAAATTACTAAAACCTGATTCAGATGGAAGGTTCATTCGAAGCGAACAAGTGCATTTATGCTTTGCTTTATGGAAAACAGTGGCCAGTGGCCCTGTGTTAGTGCAATAGAGACACTGGCCACTGTTTTCTGTTTGCATTCTGATTGAAAATTGAGCCTCGGGATTGTTCCCGCCGCTACTACCCATGTTCACAGGGCTTGACATTAGACGAAAAGTGTGAGGTAGTCATCAAGTGTTGTGGGATAACCTGCACCTAAACTGATTATAGTGAAAAAGGTTTGTGCCGTCCCAGTCTCATCTCCTCATTCAGTGCGTGCCATCTGCTTTATTAATTTAGTGAATATTCGACTTTTCAAAAAAAAAAATCAGTGTCTGCTTGAGTCTTTATAAACTCACTGTATACATTCACTGTATAAACTGAAAAATGGTTTGTTTTTTTTCCCCCCCTTTGAATCACTGAACTAATGTTTCGTTGTATAAACACTGTTTCTGAGAACTGCTGCACATCTGTGTTCATGGAGTCGACCAACTTCTGGCACCTGTGAACAGGTTTTCCAGCCCAGGATGATCAGACTACATTCCACATTTCTTGTGGATTTCTTGGTTTTGCCTCAGAAGCTGTATTTTTGATGTCACCCCACAAATTTTCGATTGGATTAAACTCCGAGGATCGGGTCGGCTGCTCCAGAACCTCAAATTCGATGGTGCTGAACCGAGATGTTTCCCGTTTACTGGTGTGTTTGGGGTGATTGTCTTGTTGGAACCCATTTCAAGGGCATTTCCTCTTCAGCATCAGGTGGCACGACCTCTTCAAGTTTTCTGATGGATTCAAACTGATCCATGATCCCTGGGATGTGATAAATAGGTCAGACACCATAGTATTAGAAACATCTCCATATCATGATGCTCGCCCTACCAGGCTTCACTGTCTTTACAGTGTACTGTGGCTTCAATTCAGTGTCTGGGGGGCGTCTGACAAACTGTCTCCGGCCTCTGGACCCAAAAAGGACATTCTTACTTTCATCAGTCCACTGAATGTTGCACCGTTTCTCTTTAGGCCAGTCAATGTGCTCTTTGGCAAATGGTACGCTCTTCAGCACATGGGGTTTTTTTTCAATAGTGGGAATTTGAAGGGGCTTCATGCTGATAGTTTGGCTTCACATAGACGTCTTCTAATTGTAACAGAACTCACAGGTAACTTTACACCTTCTTTGATCTTCCTGGAGCCGATTGTTGGCTAAGTTCTGGCCATTTGGCTCCTCTTCTTCTATTCAAATAGAAGTTTTTTTGCTTCTTTAACGTCTTTTAGGTTTTTGTTGCCATTTTAAAGTGTTTGGGATCATTTTAGCTGAGCAGCCTATCATTTTCTGCACTTCTTTATATGTTTCCTTCCTCTCTTGTTCTTCTGAACAATGTCTGGCACGACCCATTTTCCTCACATTTTCAGGGAGAAATGCTTATAACCAGTTGGTACTACATTTTCTGCCTTTCTTCATTAAACGAGGACAGTAATTGTGACCTGTTTTTAAAAAAATGAATGGCATTACTAATTGAACTCCACAGTGCTATGATTTTGAACACAAACCTTTCAATTAGTGATTCAGTTACACAGAATCAGCAGCATGCAGGTCATGACTGTCGGCTCTGTTGGATTCTATTACTCTACTTCACCTGCCAGTAAATTATTCACCATATAGAAATATCATTTCTACCAAAAACACTGATTGATCAGGTTGGTGATGTGTGACCGGTATTATTTTGAACTCAACTGTTTGTGTGTGTGTATATTATATTTGTATATGGATGCTTATATATGACAGATTGTTGCATTTGATACAGAATAATTCCTGAAAACATTTTGATACAAGAACTTCTTTATGTATTCTTGATGACTGTAATGTCGACTGGGTGGAATAGTGGCACTGGGTTTAGCATGTACACCTCACAGCATGCAGGTCTTGGGTTTGAGGTTTGGGCTCAGCGAGGGCATTTCTGTGTGAAGTTTGAATGTTCTCTCCATGCTTGTGTGTGTGTGTGTGTGTGTGTGTGTGTGTGTGTGTGTGTGTGTTTCCTTTTGGATACGTTTGTGGTTGCGGTTTTGCATTTGTACCTGCCTACAACCCGAGTATGATTATGCAAGCTCAGAACATGAATCAAAGTTCTATAGATTGTGTCATATGTCATGTTCTCAATGCAAAATGTCGTTTTATTGTTGCAGACATGACCTCATAAAGAAGCTTCATTTGATGAAAGACTCCAATCCTGATCTTGCACAGCTGCTTCTTGAGCAGGTTTGTTAAAATTTTAAGGGCAAATTTGATACAGTGATACCTCAGCTCACGAACATAATTGGTTCCCAGAAAGTGTGTGTGAGGCGAAAAGTTTGTCTTCCGAACATTTATTTCCCATAAGAAACCATTAAAATGAGAATAATCCGTTCCCAGGTCCCCATAAAACATAATTTTCTACTAAATAAGCCTTAAAACTACACAAAAATATACCTTATTTTATGTATAATAAATGTGCTATTGTATTGTAATTAAAGAAATAAACTGTACTGTATAATAAAGTGGTTTTATTTACCTTTGTGATGGTAGTTGATGGCTTGATGGAATGGAGTGGGAGGAGGAGGGAGGGAGGGACTTACTGTTTGGAAGGAGAGTTTGGAAACGCCTACTGTTTGGAAACACCCTTAGCCACACACGCCCCCTTAATAGCTTCCTTGTTCTTAAGGATGGGAGCAATGGTAGACTTAGCGTACTGGTACTGGGACGCTGAGTCACACAAACGCACACCTCGTTCGTGTTTTTCAATGATCTCCGCCTGTGGTGGGGTCTTTTTCGGTCCCATAATAGCAAAAGTACACTCAATATGGTCCAAAATGTCTCGCAAACACAAACCACTTCCACATTGAAAGAAAGGGGGTGACGAACTGTGACGCCGTGAGCGTGCGTCAGCTTCTCGTGGCCGCCACCGTGGCGCTGTTCGACCGCGTGGTTTGATTCGTCCGCCGAAAACTAGTTCGTCAGCAGAGACAATATGCTCGCAAATTTAATGTTCTTGAGGCGAAAAGTTTGTGAGCTTAAGCGTTCGTCAGCGGAGGTTTTACTGTATTTGGATTTTAATCCAATGAATTATGTTCTCAGTCCTCTACCCAAGGACTTTGATTATAATGTCACTTCGCATTTCTTCACTGTTTTATTGTTTCAGATTTTTGACAATGCTATGATTGCAGCTGGTCTAAATGATGACCCGCGGCCAATGATCTCTCGCTTAAATGATCTCTTGACCAAAGTCGTAGAGAAGTACTGAAGGTCAGGACTGAATATCGGATTGAGCTGTCCAGAGGAGTATTACATTTCAGCCGCCTGTAAATGTTTGAAATCCAGGATAAATTCCTACAAATGTCACTTGTTGGCAAATGTTAATCAGCACAAGGCAATAAAGCTAAATTAAAGTTCTTTTGACCTCTTGTCCTTATTGTTGATGTTGTCCTGACTTGTGGGTTCATCTGCAGGTTTGTAATTTATTATTACCATTTTTTTTCTTTCTGCAAAGCCGTTAGCGTGTTTCTGTCCCTTGCTAAAAGGGTGATGACAGGAAGGGCATCCGACGTAAAAACCTCTGCCAAATCAAATGTGCGAATCAGATGATTCGCTGTGGCGACCCCTGAGAAAGGGGAAAACGCCAAAAGGAAAGAAGAAGAAGAAGAAATAAAATTCAGAGATTACCTTTCAGCTTTTCCCCTTTATCGGGGGTTGCCGCAGCGAATGATTCGCACGTTTGATTTGGTATAGGTTTTTATGTTGGATGCCCGTCCTGACACAACCCTTTAGCAAGGGACAGAAACACACTGACGGCTTTGCAGCGACTCTTTACGAAAGTCAGCAATGGTTCTTTTACATGAACCTCTCACCATAGACAGTGGGAGACATGGCCCACCTTTGATAACCCAGTCTGCTGCGCTGGGGGCAGTGACAACCTTGTGGGGACTCGGAACCCCCAACCTTAGGATCAGCAATCCAGTGCCCAACTTATTTTTATTTATAAAAATATGCATCATATACACTTCCCACACAAAAGGTTTTTGCAGACTAATATTTTTGCACTGCATTCAGTCTTGATTGAGGTTCGGTTACAGTGACCTGAGTGAGCAGTAACGCCCAGAGTAAAGGTGCCCACTGGAGTCACAGAATTTGGTTTGGTTTAACACCAGAGTAGAACAACAGCACCTTAATTTATCTTCCCTACACCTGTGCCACGACCACATCTGGATTCTGCTTGTGATTTATTTTATGTAAACTGACCATCAAGCAATTTTCAGGTTTTATTCCTATCAGTTTCAACAATCAAAAGAAAATGTCCTGGTATTTATATTTCTATTTTGTATGTTAAAACCAAAATTGAATATTCTTTTTTTTTTTTTTTTTTCATAAATGCTTCTGAAAAGCAAAATCCAATGACGAAAGGACACACATACCATCATAGAAGCACCTTTGGCAAAAGGAAATACAAGACAAGACCAGGAGTAGATTTGATGCTTATTTTTGAGTTTTCATCAGGAGACATCTCATCAGAGGATTCATCAGGGCAGCGAATTTTGATATTTAAAATGTCTCGAAACAAGTGTTGTCACAACAGCCCCAACCTTGGCACATGCATAGGGCCAGGGGAACATCTATATGGGATTTAGGGAATATAAAAGTAACAAGAGCACCACATGGAATCACAAAAAAAAAAAAAAAAAAAAAAAAGAAAGAAAAAAACACGAATATTTGACTCTGTGAAGTACGATGAGTGCAAATTTCGTGGGGAAATACATCATGTCAAGATGCAAAAAAAGCTTCTCCCATGTTGCAAAATAAAGGGCAAGTTGGCTATTTTGGGTCAAAGGTGCAACTTTGGACCATTTTGGTCATAGCCAAATTGTCCATTGTAGATATTCCTTCTGGAGATTTTGACCCATCACTTGAAATGTGGCCAGTTCATACTACACAAGGTAAAGACCAAAGGAAATCAAAAGCTTGAGTTTTTGCCGTTCACACACAGTTTTATAATTAATTTCATTTTTTTAAATTTGTTAAGAAATCCAAGGTGACTATACTTCACACATACATTAAAACATCACAGCTAAAATTTACAAGATTAGTCACAGTCAGAACCTTAAAATATTTCTCTTAAAATGTTTGGGAAAAGTTATAGCCCCACTTTCTGGCCAAATGAAAACAAAAGGTAAGGTTGGGCTTTTTACACCTGATTGGCTCATCAGGCCGGTGCTTATTCCCAGTTTCCGTAGCGTGAAGCTGCCAGGAGTTCGACTCCTCCCGGATTTGACGCTAGTCCATCGCAGGTTACCTTCCCAGTATATTTTTACTGGTAGCCATTTATACTGCTGGGTGAACAGAGGCACACTTGTGGTTAAGACCTTGCACAGTGGGGGTCTAACTGGGATTGCGAAGACACAACCTCCCGATCATGAGCCCAGCATCATAACCACTACGCCAGCGGCCCCACAAATGAAAAAGAAAACAAAACAATAACATACTTTTTTCACGTGCAGTGCCAAGACAAAGTGATTCGCATGGCTGGCTCACAGCAAGCCGCTCCTGGTTCTGATTCCGGGCCTTTGACTTTACATGTTCTCCCAGTGCTTTCTTGAGTTTCCTTTCATAGACAAATGCACATGAGATTCTTAATAAAGCCTAGGTGAGTGTGAAAGGTTGTATGTGTTGCCCTGTGATGGTCTGGTGAGCTGTTCAGGGTGCACCCTGCCTTCGCCCAGTGTTGGCTAGCATAGGCGACAGTCTCCGTGGAACACTGGTAGGATTAATTGTTTTGGCAAATGAGTGAGTGAGTTCCAAGATGAATGTTCTTTCATTTTGATACTGAATATTGTGAGTTTTCTTCAAAAGATGTGGGTGGAGCAATGTGGCAAAATTTTTCAAAATGTCACCATGAAGAAAAAAAGTGTCAATCATTTACATACACATTCTAACATCAGTCCCAAACTTTACGTGATTTACAATAAGTCCCAGCATAAATAAATTTATATTCCAGTATCACAGACTTCTTCTTCTTCTTTTCCTTTCGGCTGTTCATTTCAGGGGTCGCCACAGCGAATCATCCGCCTCCATCTCACCCTATCCTCTGCATCTTTTTCTCTTACACCAACGACCTTCAGGTCCTCCTTCACCACGTCCATAAATCTTCTCTTTGGTCTTCCTCGAGGCCTTCTGCCTGGTAGTTCCAACCTCAGCATCCTACTACCAATATACTCACTATCCCTCCTCTGTACATGTCCAAACCATCTCAATCTAGCCTCTCTGACTTTGTCTCCAAAACCTCTAACATGTGCTCATTCCTGATCCTATCCGTCCTCGTTCCTCCCGAAGAGAACCTCAACATTTTCATCTCCGCTGCCTCCAGCTCTGCCTCCTGTCTTTTCCCCAGGGCCGCTGCGCTGACCTCAACACCGCCTTGTACACTTTTCCTTTCATTTTTACCGGTCCTCTCCTATCACACATCACACCGGACACTTTTCTCCAACCGTTCCAACCTGCCTGCACACACTTCTTCACCTCTTTTCCACACTCTCCATTGCTCTGGATTGTTGAGCCCACGTACTTAAAATCCTCCGCCTTCTTTATCTCTGCTCCCTAAAGCCTCACCGTTCTTCTTGGGTCCTTGTCGTTCACACACATGCATTCTGTCTTAATGAGGCTGCATTCATTCCGTTGTATTTGGTAGCATTGCCTTCAAACTGTATGACTTGGATCAAACATTTTGAATGTTCTTCCACAAGCTTTCTCACCAGAGTTTTCAGGAATTTTGGCCCACTGCTCCCAACAGAACTGGTATAACTCACTCAGGTTTGGAGGCTTTCTTGCTCGCACACATCTTTTCATCTCTATCCACAAATTTTCTCTGGGATTGAGATCAGGTCTTTGTGAAGGCCACCTTAAAACTCTGACTTTGTTGCCATTTTGCGGTATGCTGAGGGTCATTGTAAATTTTGAAGACCCATCTGCACCCAAGTTTTATCTTCCTGGCTGATATCTTGAGATGTTGCTTCAATGTTTCCATGTAATGTTCTTTGTTCATGATGCCATCTATTTTGTGAAGTGCACCAATCCCTCTTGGAGAAAAAACACCACTACGACACAGTGCTCTCAACCCCATACCTAACAGTTGGGATGGTGTTCTCAGGCTTCCCCATTTTTTCTCCAAATATAATGCATCCAAAAATTAAAGTATTTGCACCTGCATGTATCCACAAACTGTAATTGGGACCTTTAATGTTTCTTTTGTCGGGCAGTGGTGGTCTAGTGGTATAGGGCACTGGATCGCTGATCCAAAGGTTGGGGGTTCGAGTCCCACTCTCCACAAGGTTGTCACTGTCACCCCCCCAGTGCAGCTAACTGGGTTATCAAAGGCAGGCCATGTCTGTCACTGTCTATGGTGAGAGACATGTAAAAGAACCATTGCTGACTTTCATAAAAAGAGTAGGCTGCAAAGCCGTCAGCGTGTTTCTGTCCCTTGCTAAAAGGGTTGTGACAGGAAGGGCATCCGATGTAAAAACCTCTGCCAAATCAAACGTGCAAATCAGATGATTCGCTGTGGCAACTCCCGAGTAAAAGGGAAAAAGCCGAAAGGAAGACAGACAGACAGACAGACAATGTTTCTTTTGGAGTAAAGTCTTCTTCCTTACCAAACAGCCTTTTCGTCTGTATCAGTACAAGAGTTGATTCATTGTGGACAATGACAGTCTTACCGGTTTTAGCCATCCTCTTCTCAAAGCGTTTTCCTGATGTTTTGGGGTTGATGTGCACATTTCTCTCCAAATATACTCATATCATTTCTGGGACACGGGATCCATTTCCTTTCTGAGTGCTATGATGGCTGGACATTTATTTCCTTGGTTTTTATACTTGTTGTTTTATTATGTGTAGATTTGTTTAAACAGATGACTGTGGCACATTTAAGAATCTGGGAGTTGTACCCATGGATGGCCCAGACATATGGACATCCACAGTTATCTTCCTGATGTTGTGGCTAATTTCTTTTCATTTCTCCTTGATGTCACATAAGGAATAAATGTGTTTGAGGTGAGATTTAAAATACAATTTCTCTGAAATTTATCAAATACAAATAATTTTGATAATCCAAATTGACCTACAACAATTAATGTTTAGTTTGATATAATTTCAGACAGCGTGTGTGTGTGTGTGTGTGTGTGTGTTACGTTTCTTTGTGAACTTCTGGTTTCAAATATACGTATAATTTAAAACTATTTTCTATGTTTGGTGACCTTTACAAAAAAATCTAAATTTGTTGCGCTGCCACACCCAAATGAAAGAAGTGACAATATCCATCAGAAATAAACAGTAGGGGATTAATAGCTTGCTGAGTAATTTTTAAGTGAATCACCACAAATCTTTTAAATCTATTTAAAGTTCTTGGTTGAACTGTACATTATATGGCAGTTGCCCCAAACTAGAGATGATTAACAGTCCCACGATAAACACAACCATATCACATTTCCTGCAATGCTTACAGTCCTATCGATTGGAAAAGTGCAATATATAATTTGTTTTGATGTCTTCCACCTTTATTTATACCTGATCATTTCAAAATTTATATTAAGGGGTTTTATTTATGTATGTATAACCTTCAAAATTAACAAACATGTCATCCCAGATGTGTGTGTGTTGTGTTATATATATATATATATATATATATATATATATATATATATATATATATATATATATATATATATATATATACACACACAAAAATAAAAGGACAGGACAAAGACTTTCTATTGAAACTCCATTTATCACTACAGATCTGTTTCGAGGGGTGGTGAAACCATCCTCTCTCTTCAGGTGATTATAGAAGAATATAGATTCTTCTATAATCACCTGAAGAGAGAGGATGGTTTCACCACCCCTCGAAACAGATCTGTAGTGATAAATGGAGTTTCAATAGAAAGTCTTTGTCCTGTCCTTTTATTTTTGTTTATTTGCTCTACCAAAAAGTATTGAGCACTCTCCGACGGAAGGATCTACTCAGAAAATCCTCTCTCTCTCTCTCTCTCTATATATATATATATATATAAAACCCAACAGACTTTATATATATAAAGTCTGTTGGGTTTTTACACCCGAGCCTAGTGGCTTAGCCTCATGGCTCATCAGGCTGGTACTTATCCCCGGTTTCCGTAGCATGAAGCGACCAGGAGTTCAACTCTCCCTGGATGGGAATCTAGTCCATCGCAGGTTACCTTCCCAGTATATTTTTACTGGTACCCATTTATACTGCTGGGTGAACAGAGGCACACTTGTGGTTGAGACCTTGCCCAGGGGTCTTAGAACAGTGAGTGTCTCAGTGGGATTCGAACTCACATCCTCCTGATCATGAACGCAGCACCCTAACCACTATGCCACCGGCCCCACATACACACATTTTATATATATATATATATATATATATATATATATATATAATATGTGTGTATATATATCTATCTATATATAGATATATCTATATCTATTATATATATATATATATATATATATATATATACACACACACACACACACTATATATATATATATATATATACACACACACACACACACACACTATATATATATATATACATATACACACACACACACACACACATATATATATATATATATATATATATATATAAAAGTTGGAACTTTTATGTGTAAATATGTGTACTTCTCAAGTTGCTAAAAATTTAAACGATTAAGTTTATTGTTACATAAAGAAAGAATCGGCACACCGAAAGACGACAAATTCTAACCTGCATTACTAAACGCACATGTAACGGCTTTTATGGATAAAGCCGAACATCGGTGGAGCCGCGCGACGTTCTGCGACTCGCGCACGAGCGTCGCTCGTGGACGCGCTGAAAGCATCGTGAACGTGTGGCGGCCATGATGAGCACGCGCACGCGCGCGTCCTGAGAGTTAAGTAGGTTTCGGCCCTAGGGATGCAACAGCCACATAAATGTACTTCCGGGTTTTCATCGCCTGCTTCCATTTTGTCCCTTCTGCGCTGTTTACATGTTGCATGTCCAGGTCCGGGAGCGACGGGAGAATCAGTGTGGCTCTGTTGCTCCTCTTCCTTTTGTTTCATGCAAACGTTCATTGAGAGCGAATTTAGCACAAGTGCACGCGAGTGGGTTCAACAACACTCCCCTCCCCTCCCCCACCACCACCACCCCATTCACGCTGTTTTTCGCCAGTCCCGCCATGTGGTCCGCGGAACTCGCGCGTTCTCTTCACTGCGATGCTGTAAACGTCTCGTGACGGTTAAATCGCCTCAGTTCAAAATGCCTTTCATGTTTTTCTTGTTTGAGTCGAAAGCGGATTTTTAATAAATTTTATTTTTAAAATGCACTAATGCGGTACATATGACGTTATCAGACTGATATCCTCCGACATAACCAACGATTTTGTGAATTATCGGCTGAAAGACGATTTAATCCGGTTCAGGGAGCCGCGAGGCTTCGGTAATGATTCCCGGTGCCTGTTGTGTCCGGTGCAAAACGGCGTTTTTGTTGTGCTGCGTGATTCCGACCAGCTGTTTCCCGCCTTGAAAGACACTCGATCAGCTGCAAATACACAAATACACGTCCCTGCGGGTGGGGAGGGGGAGGGGGCGGGGGAAGGTGAGGGGGCGGGGGGAGGAGGCAGAGAAAGAGCGCCACACATTACGAGGGAACCCCATCAGCTGGAAGTAGAGCAGCATTACAACACTTCACGTTCATACACAAACAACTGCAATTTCAGTTCGAGGTCTGAAATCTGGCTGATTAAATGCGCGATTCCGGGCGAATATAGAGCTGGAAAGGGCGACGAGTCATAATAAGCGACGTGTTGAGAAGAACCGCGGAGTCAAAGCTGGAGAGAAAAGCATGGAGTATTTCATGGTACCAGCTCAGAAGGTGCCCTCCTTGCAACATTTTAGGAAAACGGAAAAAGAAGTGATCGGGGGCCTGTGTAGGTATGTATGCACCGAGTTTCTCCTTCCGGAAGCTGTTATTATGAGCAGGAATTGTTTGTGGGGGTTTTGTCGGCCGTCAGGCAGCAGAAGTAACGCGGCAGCGCTTCGGATTCGGATTCGTTATTGTGTGCGGAATAATCTCAGAGGAGAGCAGAACCCCTCACATCACACCCGCTTTCTAACGCTCACGTGTTAGTCTGGTCTGGTCTGGTGTTAGTTTGAAACTTATCGCGGTAATGATACTGAGCAGATATTGTGGATAAAGCTCCACATTTCGTGTGGAACAAACACAAACCACGTGGTTCCAGGCACCACGCCGCCGCACTGACTGCTGCAAGGCGATCGCACACAAACGGACTTAAATCGTGCGGATTTAAACATTTAGTTTCTACATTATTGCACCTTAATCCTCTTAAACCCCCCCCCACACACACTAATGTGTGTTTTTGAAAGGCGAGGCCGAACGGGGCTCCGTTGCATGCGGGGCTTGTTTGGGTGCGAGAACAGGCTAAAGTTATTGTGGCCAGTGCGGCCATGCTGCTGCTGCTACAGCGACGGTTTTGTCGTCGTTTCGCTCAAGTCGTCAAACGTGGTGGGGGGGAACAACACGGATGAGTCACACACAACCTATGATTGTAACTTCTTAAACTGAAATGGTTTGAAAAAAACCGAGAAATTGGCGGGTGCGTCCACTTTTGGCGTGTGGACGGCGCCTTTATTCCCGTCGCCCTGCCGTGCGCCGCATGGAGAGGAAGCGGAGTACAAGCATTGTTGCAATGGCGGAGCCTGGGATTTGTGCTTTTCACCCTTATTTACATGCGACGTTAAACCCGATCATAAGCCGAGTCTACACTACATTATTCTCGACCGTAAACGTAACCAAGCTCGTGAGTAGCATTTCCATAATTTATTAAGAGCTTCTTTTATAAGGGGGTGTGTATGTTGAGCAAGGCCCGTGTCAATGCGTCTGCAGCTTGATCTCTCGAAGGAGGGGCGAGCCCACGACGTGCCGATAAGCTTTCTGGGAAATGTAGTGCCTGGCTGCTTATTTCGCTCCAAAGTACTACAGTATTAACTCTGGAGCAGTATACGGTACAGTGTTTTCACGTGACGTCACTGATCCGGAAGTCGGCTGTCAGAGCTACAAGTCAAAACAAAAACATTTTACCAGTTAAAGAATACTTTTTTTTTTCCTTATCTACTTTTACTACTCAGTGGTTTTGAAGCAGTTTTCTCTTCTTCACAGTCTAGATCTTCTTGTTTATGCCGTCCTGTGCTGCAGTCTTGGTAGCATTTCCCCGGTGTTTATGTTTACCATGCTGGCTCTAGCTTTGCTCCCTTTAGATCTCACAGAAGTTCCAGACTAAAACAGTCCAGTGTGGTCAGAGAGAGAGAGAGAAAGTGTCTGTGAGAGAGCGTGTGCGTGCGAGCGCACAGGAGCAAGATAGAAAGGGAGCGTGTTTGTGTGCGAGACCAAGCTCGTGAGAGAGTGTGTGTGAGAGAGGGAGCGTGCGTGCGCGTGTGAGCGGGAGCACGCGTGCGAGAGGGAGCGCGCGGGCGAGAGGGAGCGCGCGGGCGAGAGGGAGCGCACGGGCGAGGGGGAGCGTACCTACAAGAGAGAGTGCGTGCGAGAGGGAGCATGTGCGGGCGAGAGGGAGTGTGTGTGCGCGCACGTGTGAGAGAGGGTACAGAGATGTGTGTACACGAGAGAGCGTGGGGACAATGGCAAGCAAGCGGGAGTGAGCATGTGGGAGCGAGTAGGCGGGAGGGAGAGAGAGTTTGGGAGAGAGAGAGAGAGCGTGTGGGGGAGAGAGAGAGCGTGTGGGGAGAGAGAGAGGGTGTGGGAGGGTGAGGGGCGTGACAGGGTGAGGGGGCGTGACAGAGCACGTGCACGAGAGAGAGAGAGCAAGAGAGAGCGTGAGAGAGAGAGCGCGTGCTCAGGGGTGAGTGCACGGGAGCGAGAGAGGGAGCGGGAGAGAGTGCACGGGAGAGAGAGAGAGCGCAGGCGCACCAGAGCGAGAGAGTGGGCGTGCAGGCAAGCGCGCGAGAGCGAGCATGCGGGAGCACGTACGAGAGTGGGAGCGAGAGAGGGAGTGCACCAGAGAGCAAACGCACCGGGGCAAGACCGGGAGCAAGAGAGCGAGCGCACCGGAGAGGGAGTGAGAGAGGGGGAGTGCACCGGAACAGGAGTGGGAGCGAGGGAACGGGAGCGCACCGGAGCGAGGGAACGGGAGCGCACTGGGGAGAGAGAGGTGGCGTGGGAGGGAGAGAGAGCGTGCGAGGGAAAGAGAGCGTGCGAGAGAGCGAGAGCGTGCGAGAGAGCGCGCTCAGGGGCGAGTGCACGGGAGAGAGAAAGAGAGTGGGAAAGAGTGCACGGGAGAGAGAAAGAGGGGAGAGAGAGCCCGGTAGCAAGCGCACGGAAGAGAGCGAGCAGGCGCACCAGAGCGAGAGAGTGGGCGCGCAAGCAAGTGCGAGAGAGCGGGAGCGAGAGAGCGGGAGCGAGAGAGCGGGAGCGAGAGAGCGGGAGCGAGAGAGCGAGTGCACTGGCGAGCGGGTGCACTGGAGCGCGAGTGCACTGGAGCGCGAGAGAGCGAGTGCACTGGAGAGCGGGAGCGAGAGAGCGGGAGCGAGAGAGCGAGTGCACTGGATAGCGGGAGCGAGAGAGCGAGTGTACTGGAGCACGAGAGTGCGAGTGCACTGGAGAGTGAGAGAGCGAGTGCACTGGATCGCGGGAGCGAGAGAGCGAGTGCACTGGATCGCGGGAGCGAGTGCACTGGATCGCGGGAGCGAGAGAGCGAGTGCACTAGAGCGCGGGACGAGAGCGCGGGAGCACTGGAGAGCGGGAGCACTGGAGAGCGGGGGAGCGGGAGCACTGGAGAGCGGGAGCGGGAGCACTGGAGAGTGAGAGAGTGAGAGAGCGAGAGAGCGAGTGCACTGGATCGCGGGAGCGAGTGCACTGGAGCGCGGGAGCGAGTGCACGGGAGCGCGGGAGCGAGTGCACGGGAGCGAGTGCGCGGGAGCACTAGAGCGCGGGAGCACTAGAGCGCGGGAGCACTGGAGAGCGGGAGCACTAGAGCGCGGGAGCACTGGAGAGCGGGAGCACTGGAGAGCGGGAGCACTGGAGAGCGGGAGCACTGGAGAGCGGGAGCGAGAGAGCGAGAGCGAGAGAGCGAGTGAACTGGAGAGCGAGAGAGCGGGAGCACTGGAGAGCGGGAGCACTGGAGAGCGAGTGCACTGGAGAGCGGGAGCACTGGAGAGCGAGAGAGCGAGTGAACTGGAGAGCAAGAGAGCGAGTGCACTGGAGAGTGGGAGCAGGAGCACTGGAGAGTGGGAGCGGGAGCACTGGAGAGCGAGAGAGCGAGTGAACTGGAGAGCGAGCACTGGAGAGCGGGAGCGGGAGCACTGGAGAGCGAGAGAGCGAGTGAACTGGAGAGCGGGAGCGAGAGCGAGCAAGCGAGTGCACTGGAGAGCGGGAGCGAGCGAGCGAGTGCACTGGAGAGCGAGCGAGTGCACTGGAGAGCGAGCGAGCGAGTGCACTGGAGAGCGAGCGAGCGCACTGGAGAGCGGGAGCGAGAGGGCGGGAGCGAGCAAGCGAGTGCACTGGAGAGCGGGAGCGAGTGCACTGGAGCGCGGGTGTGAGAGCGCGGGCGCGAGAGAGCGGGAGTGAGTGCACGGGAGCGAGAGAGCGGGAGCGCACCGGAGCGAGAGAGCGGGAGCGCACCGGAGCGGGAGCGCACCGGAGCGAGAGAGCGGGAGCGAGAGTGCACCGGAGCGAGAGAGAGCGAGTGCACTGGACAGCGGGAGCGAGAGAGCGGGTGCACTGGAGAGAGCGAGTGCACTGGAGTGCGGGAGCGAGAGAGCGGGAGCGAGTACACTGGAGCGCGGGAGCGAGTGCACGGGAGTGAGGCAGCAGGAGCGAGGCAGCGGGAGCGCACCGGCGCGAGAGAGTGGGAGCGAGAGAGCGAGTGCACCAGAGCAGGCGCAAAGAGAGCGCATGCACCGGAGAGCGGGAGTGAAAGAGCGGGAGCGCATAGGAGCAAGAGAGCGAGGGAGCGCACCAGAGGGAGCGGGAGCGCACCGGAGCGAGCGGGTGCACCAGAGTGCGCAACGGCGCGAGAGAGCGGGAGCCAGAGAGGGAGCGAGAGAGTGCGCGCGCAGGAGAGAGAGAGAGAGAGAGAGAGGAGAGAGACTGGGAGCAACAACGCACAGGAGAGAGAGAGAGAGCAGGCACACCAGAGCGAGAGAGTGGACGCGCAGGCAAGTGCGCGAAAGCAAGCGGGCGAGCGCGTGGGAGCAGGCGCGAGAAAACGAGCACGCGGGAGCGCGTGCGAGAGAGCGCATGGGAGTTAGAGCGGGAGCGAGAGAGGAAGCACATGGGAGAGGGAGCTGGAGCAAGAGAGCAAGCGTGCAGGAGAGAGAGAGCGAGCGAGTACACCTGAGTGAGTGTGGGAGCGAGAGAGCCAGAGCGTGGGAGCGAGCGCACTGGAGCAGGACCGCAAGAGCGAGCGAGGGAGTGAGCGCGGGGGCACGGGCGAGGGAGCGCTGGAGAGAGCACGGGAGCAAGTGACCGAGCGCTGGAGAGAGCCAGGGAGCGTGAACGAGGGAGGGAGCGAGCGAGGGTGCGCGGAAGCGAGCGAGCGAGCATTTCCTTGTCCCCAGTCTTCCTCCAGACTCTGGCACCTTGATTTCCGAATGACATGCAAAATTTGCTTTCATCTGAAAAAAGTACTTTGGACCACTGAGCAACAGTCCAGTGCTGCTTCTCTGTAGCCCAGGTCAGGCGCTTCTGCCGCTGTTTCTGCTTCAAAAGTGGCTTGACCTGGGGAATGCGGCACCTGTAGCCCAGTCCACTGCTTCCACAGGTCCCCCAAGGTCTGGAATCGGCCCTTCTCCACAATCTTCCTCAGGGTCCGGTCACCTCTTCTGGTTGTGCAGCGTTTTCTGCCACACTTTTTCCTTCCCACAGACGTCCCACTGAGGTGCCTTGATACAGCACTCTGGGAACAGCCTATTCACTCAGAGATTTCTTTCTGTGTCTTACCCTCTTGCTTGAGGGTGTCAATGATGGCCTTCTGGACAGCAGTCAGGTCGGCAGTCTTACCCATGATTGCGGTTTTGAGTAATGAACCAGGCTGGGAGTTTTTAAAAGCCTCAGGAATCTTTTGCAGGTGTTTAGAGTTAATTGGTTGATTGAGATGATTAGGTTAATAGCTTATTTAGACTACCTGAACATGATATGCTAATTTTTTGAGATAGGAATTTTGGGTTTTCATGAGCTGTATGCCAAAATCATCAGTATTAAAACAATAAAAGTCCAGAAATATTTCAGTTGGTGTGCAACGAATCTAAAATATATGGAAGTTTAATTTTTATCAGTACATTACAGAAAATAATGAACTTTATCACAATATGATAATTTTTTGAGAAGGACTAGTGTGTGTGTGTGTATATATATATATATATATATATAAGTATATGACACCGGAGTTCTTTAAACAGTACGAAATATCACCTGGGCATAAGTTTCACATATTAAACTTTATTAAACCTGTAAGTGAACTTTTCAATGTGATGTTTTAGCCAACGCACTGATGCCATTTATTAGAAATGGACAATTGAATCACTACAACTGATGGACTTTGAATAAAATGTGTGTGTTCAGTCTTCTCGAGGCGACTATGCCGATATTATGAACGACCTGGTGTTCACCCCGAGCCCTGATACTGTACAGCCATCATCATCATCATCATCATCATCATCATCCGCTTTGTCTGGGGTCGGGTCGCGGGGGCAGAAACCTAAGCAAAGAGGTCCAGAAGTACATTACAGAAAATAATGAACTTTATCACAATATGCTAATTTTTTTGAGAAGGCCTGACAACAGAGCAAAATTTTTTTGTTTTTAGTCACCTGCTAGATTGGCTAAACTAGGTTTACGGTCTTATCTGTAAAACACTAAAATATTCTTATATTACAAACTACCCTGGAAATCAACACCCCTTCTCGCTTACATTTTGTGAGTGTTAGCTTCATAAACTGAAATAAAATGATCTTACAGCTGACTTTCCACATGTCTCTGCTCAGAACAGCCATATTTCAAGGTTGAATTATTGTAATACTTTCTTGACAAACACCACGACACCCTTTAAAGTTACTCCTGATCTCATTAAAGTAACCCTCAACCGAATCAACTTTAGTACCATGGACAAAGTCTTATTACCGTACAGTGAACTGCTCATGAGTCACAGAGGTTAAAAAAAAGATCTTAATTGGGCTGTGACAACAAAACACGGGACTTGACTAAAAGTTCTATACTTGTCGTTATGCATCGTGCGGTCAACACAGATCTAATATCTTGTGACCGTTTCATCAAAATATACAGTCGGCCCCCAATTTACGAAATTAATCCGTTCCGGAGCCCTTTTCGTATTGCGGGGATTTCGTAGGTAGGGGTGGCATCTTACATGTTAAACGCCTAATTCGTTCCAAGGCTCCAGTCCTTCGACTGGATAAACCCCATAAACCCTTTAAAAATGATAAAAGTACACCAATTTTGAATTAAATATGTGTTAAAAGTAAAATAAAATTATTTATTAAACCATTTTATTGACATATTTATTCATCAAACCATTATTAAATATTTTTATTAACACACACACACACGCACACCTCGCTCTCTCTCCCCCTCCCTCTCTCTCTTTCTCTCTCTCTCTGTCTTCTCTTTCGTGCGCGCGCCACGCCCACAACACGTGAATTCAAAGCGCATACCCTGCTCCTGCATTTACTGAATTAAAACAACTTAAAAAAGCTAAACTAACTAAAGCATGAAGCTTCCTTCTGTCTCTATCTAGGCAGGCCAGCGGGGCGGGATGTTGAGAGACAGCCAATGAGAGAGCAACTCGCGTCGTGTGAAATTTTGATTGGCGTGTTTGAATTTCTTTTCGTAAGAGGGGGTTGTTTCGTATTTCGGGTCGGAAACTCAAGAAATGTTTTTCGTAATGTGGGGATTTCGTACAAAGGGGTCTTCGTAAATTGGGGGCCGGCTGTATTGTAAATTATGAATGTAGCTCAAACAGTAAACCAACACATAAAACATTATTATTTGTGTATTTTTAAAAAGTGTACTTTGAGATGTTACTGTAATGAATTATGTATCATGTTTTTAATTAGGAATTTAAATGATTTGTGTTTTGTACATGCTTGATTGAGTCCCAACAATATGTTAGGAAAGCAACACTATATAAATGCTCTTTCTTTTTACAGTAAGACAAATGGTTTCATTGCTCTTTATGTAATTTTCTAAATCTTTTGTCAGCATATAGCACCAACGACTTGTGGCAATATCAATATGCTCCTGTCAGGAGTGTGTAATGCTGTTGAACACTGGGTGGCGTACATCTATTTGAGCTCATGATCCTCATTCCTTTGGTTGTGACTCCCACTCACATCACTCTACATGAGGATATTCAATATTATGGCAGCAATGAAGTATGTGGAAAGATACGATTATTATCGGTGCTCCATGCTCGAGAGAAATTGGTATAGCATTGATTTTTTTTTTAATTATTTTCTTTAATTTATTTTAAATTAATTAATTTTTTTATTTTTGTGTCGTGGACATTGTGTCTGTCCATGTAAACGTGGGAACCCTGTGGTGATCTTTCACATGTCGGTGTGTAACTGTCATAATGGGAATGAATGTCCAAGTGAAGGTAATTTCTACTATTTTTTTTTCCCTCAAGCCTTCTACTTGTTTTGATACATAAAATAAAGTACACTTTTTGCAACAGCATAAACAGCCATATGCAGAAGTTATCTTCATTTTTTTAGCTGGAAAAATAAACTAGTATTGCTTGCACAATGTATTACTCATTTGAATAGAATGGCTTTTAACCCAATTGGGGAAGTGTCTTATGTTTCTGCCATCTATCATGTGCCTGCAGAAATGATCCTATATAGCTAATTGGCATCTCGATACTCTGGTGATATTGGGTTTCCATTCAAGAAATCATGTCATAATTTGATGTTTACGTGAAATTTCGTCAACGATGGCGTCATCACAAAAAATTCGCATTGAAATCTTGCATCAAAAAAGTTTCTTTTTTTCAGAGATTTGCTTTTAGGCCATGCTGAAACTTTATCTTGGATTTAAATAGCTGTAATTGTATAATTGTGAGTAGATTTTGAGATGAACTAGAATAAAAAGGTTTGATTTTTCCAAGAACATAGTCAAATATGGTTGGCTTGTATTTATTTATTTTTTCAAATTATGCAGGCATCACTATATAATAATTATATAATTAACAAAACAATAGCTTTCCATTTTGGAACCCATGTCACATTTGTGAGGCGCTCCACCGAA
Source organism: Plotosus lineatus (assembly GCA_024760905.1). NCBI lineage: Eukaryota > Metazoa > Chordata > Actinopteri > Siluriformes > Plotosidae > Plotosus > Plotosus lineatus. The sequence goes on from CM045738.1 coordinate 16,637,310, forward strand.
AGTAGGCTCTTGTCACACAGACCACTTTGGAGATAAAGGCCAGAAAAGTAAAAATGGTCCATTTTTTTTTTTTTTAATCAAAATTCGGATTTTTGCATAAACTATTAAAACAAGTATTCAACTATCACTTGCTCACATGAAATTGACTAAAACTCACTAAAAATGTCTTTTCCCCCATTTTTCTGGCACGTACCTTCATAAAACTAGATAAAAACGGGAGCAAACTGACTGTTTTTCGTTGCAATTGTTCACCAAGTTCGGTCCAAGACACTCTATAATCCATACACCCGAAGAACAGTCGTGAAGTAGTCTTTCTATTTTGGATACTGTTTTGATATTAAAATGCCGTTTCAGTATATAAAATAAAGGTTATGAAGACTATGTGCTCGTAAACAATGCAGGCTAGTTGCTAAGGAAGATCTGAAACAAGCACACTGATTGTTCAGCTCGGGCTTGCACATGCACAGTGCCCATCACACATTAACTTCCGGTTTACTTCCTGCTTCTGGTTTACTGCATGCTGAATTTATGTCTGACTTTCTCTTCAATAACAGTCATTAAGTTTATTTGTAAGATTGTGAATACACATAATTTCTAGAAAAGGAGAGTGAAATGTCATCTGTGATGTCTAGCAGCAAGCATTAGTGTAGATGTTAAATTCGACGCGAGAATTGGGCTTTGAAGATGCCGGAATGCTTGGCGTTCTTGAAGATTATTTCGCTGGTGAGCGTTTTTCTCTGCATGCAAAATTTGATTATGGAATTTTTTTGATCATTTGATTTGTGTGTAATCTTGTCTTGACTGGACATGCTGGATCGTGGGTGTTTAGTTTTGGATGAAAATTGGTCAAGACCTGAAAAAGACTTAAATGTTTCATTCCTTTTACAGATGAACAAACTGATGATGATGATGATGATGATGATGATGCCAGCTGTGTTGATGAAGATTTTGATGTTGCTGAAGAAGAGGCATCTGTTAATAAAAGTGTGATCCTTTCTGCTGAGCAGGATATAGATGAAGATGATAATGCTGAGGGCAGAGTTGATGAAGATTACTTGTATAAAGAGATCAGAGCGTTTTGTTATATGGTTATCTTATACAGTATATATAGTTTTCTTAATTTCAGTGTGATTATTTGAACCTGAGTGTTTGGTTTTTTTTTTTCAATCATTTTGAATTTTCAATTTATTTTGCAATTCATTTTCAATTCATTTGAAGGCATTTGAATCGTTTATATAATGGTCGAAAAGATACATACTGATCTTATTGGAATAAACAGAAAATAAATAAAAAAATAGTTTTTTTTTTTTTTGTTCATTTTATGGGGGGTTACCACGGTGACTGATGGTTTAAAAGGGGTGTGTCAGATTAAAATGAGGATGGTTTCTCTTATCTCTTCATAAAACTTTTCATGTTTTACATGTTTTCTAAAAGTTTATATGGCTGAAGTGCATAAAAATGTTTGGTTTGCTAAGGACAATTGATCTTAGAAGAAGGACAATCTTTGTGCTCATTTTTCTCTAAAACATCTTTTTTAGTTGAATGCTGACACAAGAAATGGCATAGCTCGGTCGGTTTTCAAGGTATTGACAAACTTTTTGCTGCATTTTGCAGCTTTGGGCCTCCTATATCTGACTGTGTGAAAAGCTCATTTTTAATTTTTGGACACGAGCCCATCAGTCACTGTGATAAGCCCCAAAAATTAACAAAAAGAAAAAAAAAAACCGACTATTTTTTTTTTTTTTTTTCATTTCTGTTTATTCCAATAAGATCAGTATGTATCTTTTCGACCATTATATAAACGATTCAAATGCCTTCAAATGATACTGACTGAAAAAAAAACAAAAAAAACAATCAGGTTCAAACAATCACACTGAAATTAAGAAAACTATATATACGGTATAAGATAACCATATAACAAAACGCTCCGATCTCTTTATACAAGTAATCTTCATTAACTCTGCCCTCAGCATTATCATCTTCATCTATATCCTGCTCAGCAGAAAGGATATGCTCAAATCGGAAAGTGGCAAGGGATGATTGTATGCAGTGTTATTTGATTTTAAATGTCACAAAAGGATTTGTGGCTCCCAGTGTTTTCTTTAATGTGGAAAATGGTTCCAAATGGCCCTTTGAATGGCAAAGGTTGCTGACCTCTGAACTAGTATCCAGAATACTAAGGCAGGTTCTATTCTGATGACCTTGTTTCATACAACATTCACCTTCTCAGCACTTCTGCAGAAAAACGTTTTCCTTCCTGAATCATAGCAGTTCTACCTTTTCATGCAGCGTCCTTATCCTTTTCTGGCGCTTCGGCGCCTTACCAGAAGCCTGAGGAGGTGCGCAGTGTTTGGGTGGCATGATGGAGCGTAACAGTAATTAAAAACACACACAGGCGCACGGTGTGCGCGAATGAGGGGAAAAAAGGGCGTTACATCATCTCAACCAATCAGCAGGAGGGAGAACAGCCATTGGTTGAATTTGAATCACATGACAGTTGCTCGGCAATCCACAAATATGCAAAGCCGCGGGTGCAAAACCGCAAATAGTTCAGGGCCTATTTTATATACATTGCTAAATCTGTTACTGATAAGATGTTCTTATATATCTGTGTGTGTGGCGCCTGTAAGGTAGGATGGGAATAAGATGAAAATCTAAAACGATTCAGTCTAAATGTAAAATGTGACGTAATCTTAGGGGAGTAATTGAATTGTAGCTAACATGAATTAAGAAAAAACAGTCAGGTTATTCATGTGTAACAACACTCTGCTTAAGTTTGGGTTTCTCTTTATTATCTTTATTCCTGTGATATACACCTACAGGTAATTATTTTCAGGTGTTTTCCTGTGGGTTATTGGAAGAGAGTGTGTTCTGTCAGGAGCAATCTGAGATCTCTGAAAAGAGAGAGAGAACAGGTTGCATTGAATAAAGGACAAAATTGAACAGATATATAATATTTTTTATTTAGTTTTCCATTTTTATGTATAGAACAGATGTAAAAAAAAAAAAAAAGTCTGTTGGGCTTTTTGCACCTGAGCCTATTGGCTCATCAGGCCGGTACTTATTCCCGGTTTCTGTAGCGTGAAACGATCAGGAATTCAACTCCTCCTGGATGGGATGCTAGTCCATCACAGTTTACCTTCCCAGTATTATTTGTTTTTACTGGTCCCCATTTATACTGCTGGGAGAACAGGGGCACACTTGTAGTTAAGACCTTGTCCATGGGTCAAGCACAGTGGGGGTCTAACTGGGATTTGAACACACAACCTCCCGATTATGAGCACAGCACCGTAACCACTATGCCACCAGCCCTATAGAATAGGTGTATATCCCTTAATTTCGTGCTTTTTTTTTGAGCTGCCTTGAGTTTTCATTTTTCATGGTAACACTTCCTTGTTCTGGGGTTGCCACTGCTCAAGGAAAAAATAATTGGCACAGTTGTTTCCAGCAGTACCTTCTTTTAGTGGGTGCCAAAGCCAATAGCTTCCTTCAAGGCAGGCACAGAACCGAAACATTCTGGCTCGAAATATTCACAGCACAAGACTAAATGCTCGAAGGGAGACCACTGGTTTTGGGTCCTACGCGTTCACCTCACGCACGTCTCATGTAATTCTGGATTCTTGGGAAACTTGAACAAGTCGCAACCTTTCGCATGGGTATTTGAACAATACCAGGGCAAACAACGCTCTGGCATTACCGCAGGAAAAAAAAAACAACAAAAAAAACACATGCACATTTTGAACATATAGATGTTGGTAACACAGGACAGGAATCCAAAAGTGCTCCAGCAATGCCATCATTTCTGTGTGTTCTGAGAAGAAAAGTTGCAATTTTAAAAAATAAAAATGTATCAAGTCGTTTTATTGACAAACTCGCACAGGATGCAGATTTTTTTCAGGAAATAATCTTGCACTTAATTGTTGTGAAAACATCTAAGATAAACAGCCAAGATTTAAATACAGTGTCATTTGCACATTAAAGGTGCAGACAGTTTCAGTGATGTTTGGGTCGGAGTTGACCGTGATAAAACTGGGACTGAAAACAAGGGTGTCTGTTCTGCAGTTAAAAAAGGACTGATCTGACTACACCGGTGCTGACGGCCATCTCGTTCTTTGGTGTTAAGTTAATTTACATTAAATGCTGCTGTGCCAGCCAATGAAGAAGAAAACACCTGTAAATACAAGTAAGACAACCAATGCCTTTCCTGTCCTTATGAACAGCTCAGGCTTAATAAACCGAAAAATCAAAAAATTAACTTCTCCGTCCTCTGCAGTAGGAATTTCGTCAGTTGGGTTAAAGGAACTATGAAATTGGCCTTTCGCAGAAATATGTATTTAACTTTAAATACCGTATTTGACATAATAAGCGCCCTGCTCCAATAAGCCCCCCCCCCCTGTTTTTGATCTTGCGTCTAATAATCGTCCATTTGTACTGGGAGCAAAATGGTATATCAAACTTATCAATTTTATTCGATCAGTCTCTGTAACAGTAAAATGAGGTGTTCACTGCATGTAAAAGTGAGTTTACATGGCATTTCGAGACCCCCCATCACTGGGAAATGTCTATAATGTTCATCAGTAACAACACATTTGATTGTTCCGCTGAGCTTTAATAAAGCAGGAAATTATTTTGCTGTGCCCGAATGCCCAACAACCGATGAACCATTAGAACAATGGTTCTTAACCTGTGTTCGATCAAACCCTAGGGGTTCGGTGAGTCAGTCTCAGGGATTTGGCAGAGGTCAAGACACACACCCGACTCATATTCATGACGACACGCCCCGCTTGGCCATCATTGGCTGCAGGTGAGCACGCTACATTGCTTGGCGAATCTGTGCTGCAGGAAATTTGGTGTGCTCAGTAGTCGACTTGTGACTGTTGTGATGGTACGTCGTATGATTTCTTTCTTAAAGTTTTAATCCATACTATGTTGAGCAAAAAAGAAAGTGGTCAGATGAATATGTACAACATGGATTCACATATATAATGGAATGTGATGCTAGTCAGCGTCTATCTGCATGATTTGCGAAGTAGGATCAACCCCCGCTGACTGACGTATACGTACATGTATATGTGTATATAATATCAATAAATACATATTCAATACTATAAATGCTTATAATAGTGATTAAACATTAAAAAATAATGCATAAGATGTAATAAAACAAATACACAATCACACAGATGCGCGGGCATGCACTCAGATGGGCACCTCACATAAAAATGTAAGTAGTTGTGATGGAGGAGTTCATGCATTGTATTGGTTTTGTTCTTTGAACACAGTGATGTTAACACACAGTTCATGTTGATGCCCCAGTCAAAACATATACCTATGTCTTGAATTTGAAAAAAAAAAAATCATATTTTATTTTTCAATAAAGAAGAGTTTGGTGAATAAGCATATGAAACTGTTGGGGTTCAGAACCTCCAACAAGGTTACGAACCACTGCATTAGAAACTGCTACAGCAAAACTATGGGATGCTCTGATGAATGGAGCGATGAGCCAGATATGGACCTATCGGAAAGTGATGATGAGGATTTTTCACCCGATTCTCCTGCTCACTAACCTCATAAATTTAAGAGACGTTCCTGGCCATATGTTTTTGTTTATGTTCGTGCTGATTGGTTCAGTGTGCTATGTGCTAAAGTTGACAGTGTTGATTGGCTCGATTTTACTTCTGGGAAAATGTTTAACAGAAATGTTTAAAGGGAAGGAAAAGTAAGGGGTCATTTTTTTTTTTTTTTTTTTTTTATTATACTGTTTTCTGTTTATTTTCAGCTTTCATGTAAGTAGTTTGGTTGATACCACAAAATGAATAACACGAAGACCATTAAAATTGTTTTATTGTTCTGTAATTATTCGTGTTTTCCACCTTGATGGTAATAAGCACTTACCGTCCCACTCCGCTAGTAACATTTTTATAAGCACCCCCCCCTCCCCCCCATATTTTTTAAGCGCCCTGGGCGCTTATCACGTTGAATACGGTATATGTTACATGATTCCAGTCACTGTAAATTTACCCATAAAAAATGACTGGTTCAGAAATTTAAAACTGTTGTGTGTGTTGTATGGAACTTGTACACATGCAAGTTAACATTGTGGCTTTGGGAAGATCTAGTATTTTGGGTTAGGTTTGGGATTGGGTTTGTTTCACCCATTTATGGTAATTAGCTGTTTACTTGCCTAGGAAAATAATTACGCATATTGCATAACATATATATATTAACACAACGAGCAACTCCGATCAGTTCAATATTTACTCATGCAACTAACTTGAACTGATAATAGATGCAAGAGAAAGGTTCCTTTCAAATACACATTTAGGTTGCATTTTACGACATTTGGCAGATGCCCTTATCCAGAGTGACTTGTGTTTTGTGATTCATTCAACTGAGCAGATAAGGGTTAAGGGTCTTGATCAAATGCCCAGCAGTGCTAACTTGGTGGTATTGGGGCTGCTGACTTTCTGATCAGTGTGACCCAGAGCCGTGGGTTGCCGACCCTTGAGCTCGAGCGTCAGACCCTTTAGAAAGGACTCTGCAATCTGGAGGAGGCTGTCATGATTAAAGCAAGTTTCCTTCAGAGTCACTGATGTTTTTCTGATGATGAATTAGGCAATTGTCTTGGCATACAAAAAGCTTGTAAACATTTGCAGTAACACCACAAATATGTGGTAACATTTCTATATTTCATGTTTTCATTGCAACCATGATAGATTTATGTAGTTTAATTTCTAAAGGTCTACCTACATTGTTCTTGCCACTTGACATTGCCGTGCCAGTGGCTATGTTTTTGGTAAAAATTGATGACAATTGACCGCCGTCATAGATTGTCACACAAGCTTCAAGGGCTGGGGGGTTTTGGATGAGAACAGAATTTTCACTGCGTGCAGTCTGGAACCTCACTGGTAGATGCTGCTAAATCTTACTGTCCCTTTAAGTAATATTTAATGTTAATATAAGTTTTGAAATTTTCACTGAATGTGCTGTTATATTCCCCCCCCAGCTTAGCAAACATCCCCCTCACACCAGAGACAGCACGGGACCAAGAACGACGCATTCGCAGGGAGATTGCCAACAGCAATGAGCGCAGGCGCATGCAGAGCATCAACGCTGGCTTTCAATCCCTCAAAACACTCATACCACATAGTGATGGAGAGAAATTGAGCAAAGTGAGTTACTTTCTTTAATAAATATGCTACAATAAAAAATATGCACAATAAAAGGCAATCAATTCAGATCATGAAATAATGTAGTTTAATGCAATGGTTAATAATATCCTTCATAACTAAAAGTAAAGGTTGTGAATTTGCAAAATTGAGTATGGGACTGTAAAAAGTTCTAGTCCGGACCTGCCAAGATTCAAGGAATTATGTCTGTTGGTTGGAAATGTATAGGAATGCACATTCTTAGCCAGACTCGTTTTTATTAATATTACCTTTTCACCTTTCGATTGGGTTTTATGCGAAAATTGATTGTTTGAAGAAAATGATACCTTAGCTTCATTTGCGATTTGAAATTGAACTCTCAGTCATTATAATTAATATAAAGTAACCATGTTTGGCACAATATAACACACTATAGTTGTTGAAAGTGCAGTTAAACTACATTCATTCATTCATTCATTCATTCATTCAAGGAATTATGTCATAAGCCATAATATTTTGACTTGTCTGTGCTAAGCATTCCAACGATCTTTATTATTATTTTTTTTTAAATTAAGATGTAATTTGCTCCAACATAATACTAAATCGCAAGGTACTGTGAGTAAGAGTCAAAGTAAATTGAAAAAAGCGTAGCTGTACGAAAGTGCACTATTGGCACTATTGCCAATAATACAGCCTTCACTGCATAATCTTAGACATGACAAAGTTCAAATATCCATAAACAAAATCCATCCATGTTAAAATACTTGTTTACTTGTTTAGAAAAGGATTCTGTGTCAGACTTCTTGTAAAACAATGAAATATCCATTTATGTTGCCGATTTTCATTTCCTTGTTTTTGTCTGGTACCAGAATATGTGCCCTGCTTATGGAATCCCAAAACGATTTCCTGGATCATATCACAGTAAACCAATGAGAAAATAGACATGGCCCACTGTAAACCAATCTCGTCTGCCGATAGCAAGACGTGCAGAAGATTGCACTGATTGGTTAACAGCCAGATTCATTGAGTTGATAGAATTTTTTATGCAGATATTCAGAAAAAGTTTCTGTGTGTTATCGCTGTTTTTTTTTTAAAAGTTGCATTTCCTGATTAGCAAAATACAAAGTCATGCAAGTCTAAATTTTCATGCTATAATCATGTATTTTCCCTAATTTTGAAGCACGTTAAATTCCAAATATATAAATATCACTGTATGTTAAATTTCCTACTTAATTTCTGCTACGCTGGAGTAAGTCGCATGTTTGGAATATAACACATCATACTTTTAACAGAGTACAACTAGATATAATGTGGAATGTGTGTGTGTGTGTGTGTGTGTGTGTGTGTGTGTGTGTGTGTATGTGAGAGAGAGAGAGAGAGAGAGAGAGAGAGAGAGAGAGAGAGAGACAGAAAGAGAGAGAGAGAGAGAGACAGAAAGAGAGAGAGAGAGAGAGACAGAGAGAGAGACAGAAAGAGAGAGAGAGAGAGAGAGATTGCCCCCCAATCAGATTGCCTAACTACCATAACCTCTTTCCTGTCGTTATAAACATTACAAAGCTCTGTGTCTGTCACAAAATATGTACAACTCTTTTCCAACAAATTTCTTCCATAAGTGGTAATTAATGTCCCCTGATTTTGTACTCTATCAGGTTAAAGGTACAGTAGTTTGTATTAGCGGTCAGCATGGTTTGTTGACTGGTTTTCAGTTTTTTTTCTTCCTGTTTATGTCCTTTTAAAAACCGTATTCCAAATAAGTTGGGACACTATACAAATTGTGAATAAAAACTGAATGCAATGATGTGGAAATGCCAAATTTCAATATTTTACTCCGAATGGAACATGGATGACAGGTCAAAAGTTTAAACTGAGAAAATGTTTCATTTTAAGGGAAAAATGTGTTGATTTCAAGTTTCATGGTGTCAACAAATCTCAAGATTGGGACAGGTAGCAATAAGAGGCTGGAAAAGTCAATTGCACTTATAATGAACAGCTGGAAGACCAATTACCACTAATGAGGTCCATTGGCAACATAACTGAGTATAAAAAGAGTTCGTAGAGTGGCAGTGTCTCTCAGAAGCAAAGATGGGTAGGGGATCACCAATTCCCCCAATATTGCGCAGAAAGATAGTGGAGCAATACAGTAATCCCCCGCCACTTCGCGTTTCCTGCTACGCGTCCCCGCAATATCGCGGATTTCCCATTGGGAAATTAAGAAAATTTAAGATTACAGTACAGTATTCAAAATTCACGTGCACTACATTCAACTACGCTACCCAACATGCTCTGTTCTCCTGCTTGACTTGAGTGTTCTCTGATTGGCTGTGAATCCAGCAAGCCGATTGGTCGAGATTATATGTCTCAGCATCCAACACTATGGGGCTTCCTGTCTTTGTGTTCGAGCCGCATTGTTAGTTCGTCTACGATACGTATCAGAAGTTCTCCAGCCAAGCGCCTAAGTGTTTCTCTCTTTGTGCTCCTAAGTACTGTTGTATACGTTAAGCAGTGTTCATTTTTGCTCAAGAAAGTTATGAGTCCCAGGGACTCGCAGGTTGGGAAAGTATGAGTCCAAATGCAATAGTAATGAGTCCTGTCAAATAACGGAAAAGATTCGCCCGAAAATGTATAGAACTTCAAATAGATCATTGCCAACACAAAGTTCATTCAATCATTTTATGAAAAGTTTATTAGGTTCACAGATAAAAACAAAAATTAAAAACTTAGAAGTTATCACTGACTATGATATAAAAAAAACATTAAAATAAAATTTAAATACTTTGAAGTCATCACAGAAAAAATAATACTGTTTTAACTTTCACTCATTCATTAAAAATGCTAGAAAATGCTAATTTGTGAGCACTGAGATCCGCATGTCTCGATAAGGTTGTGTTCTGAAAATTGCGATTTTTAGTCACTTTGTTCATGCCATTAACTTTGTTGTGTTCCGTGCATACACTACAGTACATAAAATCCTCGTCGTTGTCGTTCTCTACATATCGCAACCACGTGTAAAGTTTGAGCCAGTGTTGCTGAAACGATCGCTTTTTTCGTGGCTTGTCTTCGCAATTTTCCTCTTCATCAAAGACATTCTCTTTATCCCTGTTTGAATCTTTGTTCATTGAGAAAAAATTGCTTAATCTACGCTGATTTTAAATCGACTTTCAATACTTTTTTCGGAGGCATGTTGCACGTTAAACACTCGAGAACTAGCGGAAATGAATGAACACTGGCGAGCAGACGAAATCACGTGAGCAGACGAAATCTCGCGAGAGGATCCCGATTCGATATCTCGAAAGCGCAGAAGGCAAAACTCGCACTCGGAAAGGTAAACAAATATGGCGGTATTGTCAAAGCATCGACCGATTTCGCAAGATATTTTGGCAAATATTTCTGTTTTGGGACAATGTTACATAAATTGATGAAAAATATTAATGAGTCCGGCGGACGCACATTGGTTTGACACCATGCGTCCCTACGGATTTTTATGCGTCAGGGACGCAAGGACGCACGCAAACGTGAACACTGCGTTAAGGCCTTGAAAATGGCCCCAAAACGCCCAGGAAGTGTTATGGTCTGTGCTAGTTGGCGGCAAGGGTCCTACACTCCTGGCATCACAGGAAGATCATGTAGTGAACCGATAAAGAAAAGGAAAATAATGACAGTGAGTGATAAAGTTAAGCTTCTAGATTTATTAAAAGAAGGGTGAAGGTTTGCGTCTGTGGCTCGCCATTACATCATTAACGAGTTGACTGTGCGGTACATTAAGAAGTACGAAGAGAAAATACGCATATCAGTCGGGCCCAAAGATGCAGGAGACCAAGTACGATGAAACAAAGACTTTTATTGAGCTCGGGAGAAGCACTGGGGTGCGGGAAAATCGTGTTCACCGTAGTGGTGAGTGGAAAAACAGTGTTGAGCATGGAGCTCCTCTAGCAGGCTGATGGCTAAGTCAATTCAGGTGAGCTCTCTGGATTTCGCCTGTGGGTAACAGCCACGCCCCTCACCAGCACGAGAAGAAAGAGAGAGACTGCCAACTAGTAGGGATGTCATTGACAATCAGAATATCGGAATATCGCCGATATAATTATTTTGATCGATAATCGATACCTATAAAAGGGATATCGATACTTCTAACGTTATCGCTTCTTGTGTTCATGACAGCGTCTGTAGTAAATGCCATTTTCAATGACACCCCAAGTAAATGGTACGTCCCGCCTCTCTGTATGGAAAATGGTACGTTCCCGGCTGCTAGTGTGCCGTCAGAGCGCGTGTTCTGAACAGCATGGAACATTTTGAACAAGAAGAGACACTTATCACTGGATAATGCAGATATGTGCATCTTCTTGCATCATAATTATGAATTGTAAAAATGCATATCTCTTAAACTTTTCAATTGACAAGTGTTTGTAGAATAGAAACAACTTGCTTGAAATTAACTAGTAAACAAGTGTTTATCGATTTGTTAAATACAAAAAGGTGTTAATTAAAATCTTGTCGGTGGAAAACTATTTCCTGCCTTTTATTTCAGATTTGGCTTTAGTAATCACTTTATAAAATATTCAATGCGTTATACAAACTACTATAATATATCTTAGTCTGTTCTATTTCAAGGGCGTAGGCTGGGGGGTGCACAGGGTGCACGTGCACCCCCCCCCCCAACACACACACACACACACACACACACACACACAGCAGGAGTTGAGTTCCGCTGGACAAGAAATTATGTGTATTAACTCTCCTCTTCTTTTCCTTTCGGCTGCTCCCTTCAGGGGTCGCCACAGCAAATCATCCGCCTCCATCTCACCCCTGTCCTCTGCATCTTCTTTTTTGACTCCAACGACCTTCATGTCTTCCTTCACCATATCCATAAATTATGTGTATTAACAATCTTATAAATAAACTTAATGACTGTTATGTTCCGTATGACTAGAGTCAGGAAGTAAACGGGAAGTTAACGTGTAACGGGCACTGCGCATGTGCAAGCCTGACCTGACCAATCAACAAACAGTAAGCAATAATAGCTGAACACTGTCAATCAAACAAAGTGCGAGTGTGAGAATAAAACACAGTTTGTTAGTCCCGCCTCCGGCTCCTGCACATGTGTTAGAACACAAACATTGATTCACAGAGAATGAATGGATAAAATAATCATAAGCCATCCAGCCTGGATCTGCAGCCTAATGCTCAGTACTTTTATAAAATTAATACTATGTCTTTGTGCTGCAAATATATATTAATATTTGTTTGTGCCTTGGAATAGATAAATAACTTTAGCTCAATTTGTAAATGTATTTAGCACATGTACTTGCAGATGTAGTTTGAAATATATTTGAGAATGTTTTGGTTGGACTATAATATTTGATTCGTCTTCTGAGAGTAATAGATGAATCGTCTTCTGCTGAAAAACTGTGCGTGTTGTTGGCGTGAGATTTCATGTTGTTTATATCATATGCTGTGACATGCATGCACTATATTTCATGTGGTACTTTGTATCAACCCGGTGACGTCACGGTAACTTTGTGTAGGCGGGCACTTCGCGATGGCGGCTTTCGGGTCGATAACTTATACGACAAGCACATAAAACAAAACCGCTGTCGCAATGGTTTATTTATAAGGTAAAATTTAAGTCACAATCGCTTCAATATACTATACTTACGCTACCGACCACTTATTTAGTCGGCGTTTCATTTCCGCTTTACCCTTTAAGACTTAGGCTCCGGTCAACCGAGATGTACACACACACACACACACACACACACACACACACACACACACACACACGGTCAGACCAGCCTACGCCCTTGTATTTAATGCATTTATGGAACAGTACAGCAATATTCTAATGTATCGATACATCGGAAATTTTTTTATCAATATATCAATACCAATAATAGGTTTTCAGTGACACCCCTACCAACTAGCACAGACCATAACAGTAACAGCGCAATAAGGCCGTTGTGAAAATGGAAAATGCCTTGTTGTTGTAGATTACGGACTGCCATAAAAATAATGTGAGTTTGGACACTAACATGATACGTACTACTGTAAAGCATGTTATTTATAAGGTTTGTTATACAGTATTTATATATATTTATTGTCATTATAAGGTGCATAATTTATTTATATCCAGTGGCATTGTGGGGCCGGTGGCGTAGTGGTTAGGGTGCTGCGCTCATGATCGGGAGGTTGTGTGTTCAAATCCCAGTTAGATCCCCCACTGTGCTAAGACCCCTGGGCAAGGTCTTAACCACAAGTGTGCCTCTGTTCACCCAGCAGTATAAATGGGTACCAGTAAAAATATACTCGGACGGTAACCTGCAATGGACTAGCGTCCCTTCCAGGAGGAGTTGTACTCCATTGTTGCTTCACACTACGGAAACCGGAGATAAGCCCCAGCATGATGAGCCACTATGGCTCGGGTGTAAAAAGCCCAAATTTATTTATATATTAATACACGTTGCCTGTATGACATTAACATGCTTAGAACACTTTAAAATTAACTTTTATATAAATTTTATATAATATATAGGTGGGTGGGTGTCCTTAAGAAGTGGCAGAAGTCATTTCGCGTTTTTTCGCATATTGCGGAGAGGGCTGGTCCCCATTAATCGCAAAATAAGGAGGATAACTGTATAAGAAAGGTGTTTCCCAGCGAAATAATTGCAAAAGAGTTTGAAGTTATCCTCATCTACAGTGCATAATATCATCCAAAGATTCAGAGAATCTGGAACAATCTGTGCGTAAGGGTCAAGGCTGAAAAATCATACTGGATGGTCGTGATCTTCGGGCCCTAAAATGGCACTGCACCACAAACAGGAACGCTACTGTAAGGGAAATCACAGAATGGGCTCAGCAATACTTCCAGAAACCATTGTCGGTGAACACAATCCACCGAGCCATCCACCGTTGCCAGCTGAAACACTACAGTACAAAGAAGAAGCCGTTTCTAAACAGGACCCAGAAGCGCAGGTGTTTTCTCTGGGCTTGTGGTCATTTAAAACGGAGTGTGGCAAAGTGGAAAATTGTTCTGTGCTCAGACAATTCACAATTCAACGTTCTTTATGAAAAACTGGGATGCCATGTCATCCGGACTAAAGAGGACAAGGACAACCCAAGTTGTTATCAGCGCTAAGTTCAGAAGCCTGCATTGTGATGGTATGGGGTTTCATGAGTGTGTGTGTGTGTGGCATGGGCAGCTTGCACATCTGGAAAGGCACCGTCAATGCAGAAAGGTATATTCAGGTTCTAGAACAACATATGCTCCCATCCAGACGTCATCTCCTTCAGAAAAGACCTTGCATTTTTCAACATGATAATGCCAGACCACATGCAGCATTAATTACAACATCATGGCTGCATAGGAAAAGGATCCGGGTATTGAAATGGCCAGCCTGCAGTCCAGATCTTTCACCTATATTTGGCACATCATAAAGAGAAAGGTGCAACAAAGAAGGCCCAAGACAGCTGAACAGTTAGAGGCCTGTATTAGACAAGAATGGGACAGCATTCCTATTTCTAAACTTGAGAAACTTGTCTCCTCTGTCCCCAGACGTTTGCAGGCTGTTGTACGCAGAAGAGGGGACGCCTCACAGTGGTGAAAATGACCTCGTCCCAACTTTTTTGAAATTTGTTGACACCATAACATTTAAAATCACCATGTTTTTCCCTTAAAATGATACATTTTCTCAGTTTAAACTTTTGACCTGTCATCCATGTTCTATTTGGAATAAAATATTGAAATCTGGCACTTCCCCATCATCGCATTCGGTTTTTATTCACAATTTGTATAGTGTCCCAACTTTTCTTAAATCCAGCTTGTATTTTGAATCAGTGTCTTGTTGCATGAAAGCTCCTCCCAATTAGTATGAATACATTTTTGTTGTTGCAGTATATTTCAAAATTAGATACTTTCCATTATTTTGGTGACATTTTATGTAAACTGTAATGCACTTCTCTCGTGTAATATTTTTTGTTGAAGCAGCGTTACAGTCATCCCTTGAATATCGCGGATAATGTAGAGCAGACCTGGCCGCGGTATTCAAAAAACCGCGAAGTAGGAACGCCCCTCTCATTTCTACCATATTGTCTCATTTCTATATGTTTTCGCGGCTATACAATATCAAAAAGTGAATATTAAACGTTTCGCAGGTATATGTATATGTAAATACTGTAATGTATTAATAATTAAATAGAATTTATATATAAATACTTTAAGAACTGTACTCACCTCTGACAATTGCTCTTCTCCGCTTGATCTTAATCTTAGTCTTTTTTGATGTAATGCTCGGTAGATTCGTTTATGCCGTAATGGCGTGCTACATGGGCATACGTATTGCCCGCCGTCAGCATATCTAGCAATTTCACTTTTTGGGTCACTGTCATCATATTTTGCTTTTTCTTGGGCTCATTGGATGTATTAGATGGTGCAGGACGTTCACAAACACTATAAGATCACAAAATCATAAAAAAAATCCCACGGGAATGTGCGAGGCTACGGCGTCACACGTCTAAGCCAATCAGCTTGCGAGATTGAGTTGAGTGGGCAGTCCCTGCCTGAACTGGAGAGGAGGGGCACTTCAGTCACTTCAGTCTGTCGTTTGTAAACAATGGACGCAGCCTGCCTTGGGTCTTGCCTTCCGCTTGCGTACCATGCGGGTTTCAGTGCGAATTTTGAATTTTTTATGAATTTTTTTTTTTTTTTTTTTTTTAATACCGTGATGTACCAAGACCGCGATGCTCAAATCACGAAGTGGCAAAGGATGACTGTATTTCTTGTCAAGTTCAATGGGGGGAGAATCGTAATCAATTAAGACTCAATGGTGAGCTGTGTGCTCAGGATATCCCGAATTTTTGTACTGGCTATGTGAAATACTTCTGTAATGTCCCTCATTGATTAAGTATAGTAGGCCCTCAACATTCGCAGGGGTTCGGTTCCGGGCCCTCCCACGAATCGAGATAATCCAAAAGTTCTGTACCCGGAAGTAAAGCCCCATGTATCATGTCACATGCGCGAATGAGCAATCGGGAGTAAAATACTATGTATCTATTACATGCGCTCAAATATGCTTCTTAAACACATTCTATAAACCGTCTTACTGATTAATACAGTATTAATGTAGTAAAATATAGTAATGATTAAAAAAATCTTTTCAATTTTTACTTTTATTTTTATTGATGATAAAATATAAACATTATACAGCATATACTGCTGTAAAGCACTAATATTAAAGTCTTTTTCAATTATTATTCCTGTCTGTCTGTCTGTCTGTCTGTCTTCCTTTCGGCTTTTTCCCCCTTTTACTCGGGAGTCGCCACAGCGAATCATCTGAATCACACGTTTTGATTTGGCAGAGGTTTTTACGTCGGATGCCCTTCCTGTCACAACCCTTTTTCACAAGGGACAGAAACACGCTGACGGCTTTGCAGCTACTCTTTACGAAAGTCAGCAATGGTTCTTTTACATGAACCTCTCACCGTAGACAGTGAGAGACATGGCCTGCCTTTGATAACCCAGTTAGTTGCACTGGGGGGGGGGGGGCGGTGACAACCTTGTGGAGAGTGGGACTCGAACCCCCAACCTTTGGATCAGCGATCCAGCGCCCTATACCACTAGACCACCACTGCCCCCTTTCAATTATTATTCCAGTACAGTACCTAAATTAATCTTTAGAATGTTTGCGCGTTAGATGTTATGTTCTGTAGCATGTTTAACAAACAATACCAAAAGGATAAACTTTATTACACATTATGTCCTTTTACATTGAACTTGGAATCTCCAAGATTGCGCTGCCTAGAGGGTGAAGTTCTCAGAGTCAAATAGTTTCTTTGTTCCTTTTAATTTGTTTTATTTGTTGTTTTGTTTGTTCTTGTTTTGCACTATGCCTGTCTATGACCGGTCGACCCTACTACAACTATGAGCAGCTTCAGCTTCGGGCAACTAAGCACGCAACAACTTCTATCATAAGCTAATACTGTATGCTATGGTAGCTCAATGCTAACCGCACCCCGAGATGTGTGCCGCCCCACTCCCCTCCCCCAGTCAGACCAGCCAATGCCCTTGCTGATCACAAACTGAAGCGTGGTCATCCAAAAGCCAATGACCAATTAAAAATGCAGACATTTTGAATTATATTTTAACATAAAAATAATATTTTTAAAAAAGTCATTTTTATTATTAAAACCAAATGTTTTAATATTAATATTAAAGCAGGTATCACTAAAAAGAATTCTTTAAAAGTATATATTTTTATTGCTTTCATTATTATTTGACTGGTGTATAAAAGAAGTATTGATCAAGGAAATACATTGATTTATTTTATAAAAGAGGTTTGACCATTGTTTTGTTTAATATCTTATTTAAAAATCCCGCTGAGAGATCATCAGCATTTATTTGTATGCTTTCGGGGGGGACGGGTCAAAAAAGCTCTGTACGCTTGGGAAAATGTTGAAAATCTTGAACACTGTGTGGGCGGGTCCGATAGCTTCAAACTCCAATTTTATTGGATTATAACAACAGCCACAGACTGCGCGTGTTTTTTGAGTAAAGAGATAAATTTCCTTCGTTTTGATCGGCTCATTTCCATGAAGCCAAGCACAGCTGGCAAGCAAACACAAATGGACAGACATGGAAAAACTTCAACCCGCCGAGCAACTGATTGCCAAAACTTGGGACGCGCTGCCTGTTACATAAACACTGCAGCGTGTGAGTCCAATAAAATTAGAGTTTCATGGTATCGGACCCGCCCACACAGAAAGGATTGGCTCTCAGCTTCGCGCCACAGTGACGTGGCATTGAAAGTAGATGAATAGATTTGCTCTGAGTAGTTAGAAAGTGAAGCTGCACCAGCTCCTGCTTGGCCTTTTAAGATGCTGGCGCTGCCGGCAGCACAAACAACCATCGTACACAACACTCGCACTGCACTGCCATGAATCATGCTTCACCACTTTTGTGGTCGTCAAGTCAATCAGACGAAACTCGCATAGGTCGTAAGTCGACGACGCACTGTATTCCATGCATTATACAAACTACTTTAATATATCTTAGTCTGTTCTATTTAATGCATTTATGGAACAGTACATCAATATTCCAATGTATCGATGCATCGGAATTTTTTTTTTATCAATATATCGATACCAATAATAGGTTTTCAATGACACCCCTACTAACTTGTACAAAAATTAGCATATAATTAATCTATTAACAAAATGCCACCATAGCCAGAGCTTGGTCCGCATTGGTAATGGGCCAGGTTTGTTTCCGGTGAGGGCTAAAGAGCACCAAGACTTTCCTTTGTCACCTTTGTTCTGATTATTTTTACGAACAGGATTTCTAGGCACTGCCGAAGTGTTGAGGGGTTCTGGTTTGGTGGCCATAGGATCTCGTCTCTGTTTTTTGCAGATATTGTCCATTTGGCTTCATCAAGCTAGTACCTCCAGCTCTCTTTGAAGCAATTTGCAGCCATGTGTGAAATGGCTGGAATGAGAATCAGCACCTCCAAGTCCGAGGCCGTGGTTCTCAGTCAATCTATGTTCCAACCCTCCTGAAAGAATACCTGGTGTGGTGTTTCGGGTGTGTCCATCTGGGAAGAGAACTCGGGGTTGATTCAGAACTCCCTGGAGGAACTATAGCTCTCGACTGGTTTGGGAACACCTCAGTGTCTTCCCTGAAGAGCTGGAAGAATACCCAGAGCTTTGTAAAGTTTTAACTGTATTGTCATCATTATAACACTATGGAAGATTTTAAAAATAAATCCATTTGCAAACTAATATCATGTCCATCATATCTGGTGGTGCTTTACTGGGGAGTACGTCAGCACAGGGGGGGGGGGGGGGGGTGGTATATCATGATGCCCATTAAAAGGACTAAATAAAGCAAATCTGATATTAATCCAATAAATTGTTTAGGATCAGTGTACCCCAGATGGATGAATAATGCTATTCGTTTTATGCCAGATGGTGGTTTCATTACAAAATGTCATTCTGGGCATGTGAATATGACCAGAATTATACCGAATTACATTTCGAGTTTGAGATGTATGATGCCATTTATTAAAGTGATGAAGCATGACCTATGGACCCCGCAAGACATCCATTTTTGTCATGTGACAATGTGAAAGCTGTTTAAAATTTCCTTTGTTATTTAACTTCTTGATGTCATGTATACCTGATATGTTAAGAATGTATCTAATGAACCGTCAAGGAGTGTCTTAAGATTCAAATGAGAAAATGCACTAAAACCTCCGCTGACGAACGCTTAAGCTCACGAACTTTTCGCCTCAAGAACATTAAATTTGCGAGCATATAGTCTCTGCTGACGAACTAGTTTTCGGCGGACGAATCAAACCACGCGGTCGAACAGCGCCACGGTGGCGGCCACGAGAAGCTGACGCACGCTCATGGCGTCACAGTTCGTCACACCCCTTTCTTTGAATGCGGACGTGGTTTGTTTGATAGACATTTTGGACCATATTGAGTGTACTTTTGCTATTATGGGACCGAAAAAGACCCTACCACAGGCGGAGATCATTGAAAAACACGAACGAGGTGTGCGTTTGTGTGACTTAGCGTCCCAGTACCAGTACGCTAAGTCTACCATTGCTCCCATCCTTAAGAACAAGGAAGCTATTAAGGGTGCGTGTGTGGCTAAGGCTGTTTCCAAACAGTAGGCGTTTCCAAACACTCCTTCCAAACAGTAAGTCCCTCCCTCCCTCCTCCTCCCACTCCATTCCATCAAGCCATCAACTACCATCACAAAGGTAAATAAAACGACTTTATTATACAGTACAGCTTATTTCTTTAATTACAATACAATAGCACATTTATTATACATAAAATGAGGTATATTTTTGTGTAGTTTTAAGGCTTATTTAGTAGAAAATTATGTTTTATGGGGACCTGGGAACGGATTATTCTCATTTTAATGGTTTCTTATGGGAAATAAATGTTCGGAAGACGGACTTTTCGCCTTACACACACTTTCTGGGAACCAATTATGTTCGTGAGCTGAGGTATCACTGTACCTTTCTTTTTGTGGCATGATGCTGGCTGTCTGGACATGTGGATAATATAACCATGGTGGTGCTATACTGAACATTTATTTATTGTGGTCAGTCTGGGCATGTGGATGTGACGACAATCATACTTGATAACCATTAAGCGATCTTGCACAATGCATGAAGTTGTGAATGTGTTTACGTGGTGAGACTATATTTTTATTGCAATTTATTTTTGCCACTTTGAAAACATAGCAGATATTAAAATTTTCTTTTTAATATGAAAGTAGTCTGATGAATTGTCAACACGAAGTACAGAAAGGCTTGTAAAAGCCATTTTTACTGTGACCAGATGGTGACACTATACCAGGGTGTCACGGGTGTCACGATGGGTATGTGGATGTTAACATTACCATCATATCCATAAAGCTGAAATTTTGAGCTGTATAAACCAATGCATTGAAAAATAAGACACTTCCTGTTTGTGTGGCACGACAAATAAATTGTTGCCATCTTAACATCGTGCAAGATATCAAAAATCCCTTTGCAATTTAACATCAGCATCTTCACCTCAAGTATACTGAATCTGACATGAATTCAGTGAACCTTCCAGGATGCGTATGTCAAAATGTATCATTACAAAATGCAAAACTCACTTCCTTTTGTGTGTGGCTCATGAAATGAATATTCCAAAATTGTTTGCCCCCCCCCCCCCCCCCCGCCATATTCTGTCCATGTCAGAGTATAACTATACAATGGGTTTTAGTTTGGGTGAGATGCCTACTTGTGTGATATCTCCTAACACGCCGTGATGGGGACATTCTCCTGTTGTCTGTAAAGAGTGATTTTTTTTTTTTTGTCAAGTTGTAGTTATACAAAAGCCATGATGGCTGATGTGTCAAAATACACTGAAACCTTGCAAGGTTGGGGCAGCTGTAGCCTGAAAGATAGAGAAAGCGGCTTTGGGCCTGAAAGGTCGCTGGTTTGATTCCTGAATCAGCAGGAAAAATGTGTATTGGTGGGGGACTGAGCTGCACCTTCCCTTCATCCACATTCATGGCCGGAGTGCCCCTGAATAAGGCATTTAAACCCCGACTGCTCTCCGGGCGCCCGAATGTGTGTGACAGCCAATTGCTTCCTGTGTGTGTGTGTGTGTGTGTGTGTGTGTGTGTGTGTGTGTGCGCGCGCGTGCGCTCATTTCGGGTGGGTTAAATGGAAAGGCAATAATTTCCCTTACAGGATTAATACAGTATAAAAAAAGGGGGGGGGGCAGTGACAACCTTGTAGAGAGTGGGACTCGAACCCCCAACCTTTGGATCAGCGATCCAGCGCCCTATACCACTAGACCACCACTGCCCCTAAAATTTGCTAAAAATATGCTTCGATATAATGGGCTCATATCTTCCTACACAAATGTGACAAAATGTTTTTTCCATTTGCAGGGGTGCAAGTGCTTTGGGGTTCCACTCATCGGTTCAGGCCAGTGCTCACACTCGCAGCATCAGGATGTGTGTCAGTGTGGCAAATGCATGGAATTTGTAGCCCTGAATTGTTTTTATCATTGCACTAGCACAATGTTTTCTTTCTTTTCAAGTAGATAGGATTCTGATGGCTCTTTATGAAAGTTTTGCTGACCGTAGAAGTTTGAATGGGAAGTTGGGAATCGTAACAATACCGCACATTTTGTATTATGAACCCCCAACCTGCTCGGAGACAAAATGACCTGAATCTCCACGTGGACCCTGACACAGAAAACAAATGTGCTGTACAGCTGCGCAGCAGCAGTAATGACGGCCATATTTCGGAATGTAAAGTCACTTTTTTCACTTTTTACTAATTCTTCTGGTCTCGGATTCACAACACAAATCAAGCATTTGCTACTCGCCAATAGAGACCAGTGAATATCAGGTCAATGTGCCCGGTAGGAGTTTTATTTGCGTTTGATGGGTGGGCGACTTCCATTTGCAACACCAGTACAGTGATACCTCTGCTCACGAACATAATTGGTTCCCAGAAAGTGTGTGCAAGGCGAAAAGTTCGTCTTCCGAACATTTATTTCCCATAAGAAACCATTAAAATGAGAATAATCCGTTCCCAGGTCCCCATAAAACATAATTTTCTACTAAATAAGCCTTAAAACTACACAAAAATATACCTTATTTTATGTATAATAAATGTGCTATTGTATTGTAATTAAAGAAATAAACTGTACTGTATAATAAAGTGGTTTTATTTACCTTTGTGATGGTAGTTGATGGCTTGATGGAATGGAGTGGGAGGAGGAGGGAGGGAGGGACTTACTGTTTGGAAGGAGAGTTTGGAAACGCCTACTGTTTGGAAACACCCTTAGCCACACACGCACCCTTAATAGCTTCCTTGTTCTTAAGGATGGGAGCAATGGTAGACTTAGCGTACTGGTACTGGGACGCTGAGTCACACAAACGCACACCTCGTTCGTGTTTTCAATGATCTCCACCTGTGGTGGGGTCTTTTCGGTCCCATAATAACAAAAGTACACTCAATATGGTCCAAAATGTCTATCAAACACAAACGACTTCCGCATTCAAAGAAAGGGGGTGACGAACTGTGACGCCGTGAGCGTGCGTCAGCTTCTCGTGGCCGCCACCGTGGCGCTGTTCGACCGCGTGGTTTGAGTCGTCCGCCGAAAACTAGTTCGTCAGCAGAGACTATATGCTCGCAAATTTAATGTTCTTGAGGCGAAAAGTTCGTGAGCTTAAGCGTTCGTCAGCGGAGGTTTTACTGTATTTACATTTTAGTTTTTTCTGTAGTTTTCTCTTTCACCGTTTGAGCGTGGAACTTTTTTCTCGATCTTAGTCCTGAAAGAGGCACAAGGGAACATAAATGTAAAAAATTATTCTTATAATTATTTTTCTATTTGTGAACAAAGAAAAACATTCTCATTTTTAAATGTCTAGTATATTTTGGATTTTAGGAGTTTTATCTCATATTTGTTGCCTGATTAAGGTAATAAATAGCCAATTAGTCTGGGATCTCGTGATGAATGTTGACTAAGGTTCATGTGCATTTTTAGTGACACTGCCTGTGGAGCCTCATATTGAGTATACAGTAATTGCTTTCTCTTTTGTTTCCTCTGGTGTAAAGACTGAACATCGCCCAGGATGGTTGTTAAAAGCGGTTTCCGTCTCTTCATCACAACTTTTACATTTGCAAGCCAAGCTCCAGTTCCCTACTGACAGATTCAGCCGGATGATCTGTGATCACCATGCCTAAACCCAAGGGTCTCTCAGCAGAATAAGGAAATTATGGCCATTTTGAAGACCCTCCCAATCTTAAAGTCTCCATAAATGTCATGCATAGACTCAGACACCGAGAGATTTAGTAAGGATAAGAAACACATGTATGTTGTCTGTTCTCGCCAATGGATCAGTGCGTGGAATATTTACATTTTGATGGTCAAAGTCCAAATGACTCCTTTCTCCTCAAAGTACAAAGTAATGACTGTTGTAGACCATCTAGTGCGCTGCTGTATGCAGATTTTGCCGTGGAAGCAGAGCGTAAGGTCTTTGCAAGTTGTCTTGCTTAATTACTTCAGTGATCCCGCCCCCGCCCCGCCCCCGAAAATATTTCTGCTGATATAACAATTATGTGGTCAGGCATGTAATTTTCAAAAGATTCTGTCATTAATGACAGAAGAATTGACACCATGGGTGGTACAAGGCTTTGAGGTTTTGTAAAGACTGATTTTTAAAAAATTTTGTTTGGTTGTTTGATACACACCAAAATCTATACAACTAAGCAGTTGAGCTGTTAGGGTATTTCTCAAGGGCCCAATAGTGGCATATTGGTGGTCCTGGAGTTTGAAACTCACATCTTCTAATCAGTAAGGCAGCTAAAAATTAAATTTCAATTATTTGTTTTCAGCAATAAATTATTTACATACTAGCATAACAAATGAAAGTAAAACAAATAAAAATTAAATAATATAATAGTATTTAAATGAATGAAGAAAATGAAAATGAAAAGCTAATCATTTGAAGCTGACAATTTACATTGATATAAACAAAAAGCTTGGATTTGACATACAACTTTCTCAAGCTGAAATTTGTGTTTACAAAATACAATTACAGTATTCTACTCACCTATTATATCGTGTGGCTTTGTGTCACTGCATTTATGGTATTTACCATATTTATTTATTTGTTTATTTTTTGAAAACTACTATTTTCATTTTTTCACTGTCTGTATAACAGTATTTTCCTTTATGTGTTCTTGCAATTGTCAGTGAGCTGTTGTTTCATCCTTCTCTTTTTCTGCATCTCAGGCTGCCATCCTGCAGCAGACTGCTGAATATATCTTCTCTTTGGAGCAGGAAAAGACTCGACTACTTCAGCAAAACACACAACTTAAGCGATTCATCCAGGTGAGCTTTGGCAAGCTATTTTTAATTTTTAAACCTTTATTTTTTTACACAAATAATCGCTGTTAAATAATAAACACATTTGCATATTCATAACAGAACAGCAGGGTTTAAAATTAGCACTCGCTAATACCCCCATGTCACTGGAGCGCGGAATGCAATGATCATGGCCGAAAGGCACGGAACACACTCTACGGAGGAGCTTCAGCGTTTTTACACAGAAAATGGGTCAAAAACCTTCGGAAAATTGTACCTTCGGAACATCTTCGGAGCGTTCACGGAATGTGCGGAAAAAACACGGAAAGACCGCGGTACAATGTCGGAATACATGAGTAAAAGCGCTTGGATTACCATCAGAACCACTGCAGATTGCAAAGGAAGACCTTCGGATAAATCACGGATCATTCATGGAAAGTAAGAAACACTTGAACAACGACTACGGCAGTACTCCATTTTAGAAGGAAGAGCAATGTGAAGATTGCAGAACAGGCGGAATGAAGGCGGAACATTTATGTTCAACACAAAATGACTAAGGAATGACTGAGGAATGACTGCGGAATACCCATCGTAACCACGTTTCGATGAGGAAAAACCGGCAAAGATCAAAGGATTTGCTCCTTATTTTGCCTATAAACATGCAGATTCGACCAAGGAAGCTCAGTCTCTCATTTATATTATGCTTATAATGCACAATACATTTAAAATTTAACATATGTTTGTAATTTACCAAATGTTTCTAATGTGCAATATGTTTATAATTTACAATAAATTTAAAATTTAACATATTTTAATATGTTTAGTATCAATAATGTCAATACATTCCTTTTATTTGCACCTCAATAGATCATTACAGACTAAAAACCATACACACAAGTCCAAACCACAGTGATTATAACTTTAAAACTTTATTACATGAAAAAGAAAACAGAAAAACTAAAGTGAATGAACTGGAATAATTTATAGCGGAAGTGCCTTCCTTGAGTGTTTCGCAAGTCTTCCGTGTTATCCGCAACCATTCCGCAAACGTTCCGCAGGTATTCCGCAAACCTTGCGTCAGTATTCCTTTGGGATTCTGTGGCCGCTTTTGACCATCCGGAAGAGGGGGGAAGGCTCGCAGAACAGTCAAGGAACACTGGCGGAATAAAAGGAATGATCACGGAACGTTTGAGGAAATGACGGAACGTTTGCGGAATGACTGAAGAACCTAAGGGAACACTGTCGGAAGATTTTTCCATGAACGTGCTTTTGAACATGTTGAAAAGCACGTTCGCTGAAGATTTTGGCCTTCCGGAAGTGGAAGAAGACATTCGGAATCATACGGAAGATGACGAAACAACTGAGGAACGTTGGAGGATGATGGCATTTTTGCTTTCGCGAGTCTGCCGCGCTCCAGTGAAATGGGGGTATAAGTAAAAGTTCACGTTCGTGGATAAAATGAAGTTAGTCATGGGTTGTTGAAAGAGGGAAACTTGACTAGAAACTTCCATCACAAGAGTTGAGTATCTTGACTGTGTTTTGCAAATCTTGATTGACCTACACAAATTGCCACCAATGCAGGCAGTGTGATGACATCCACAGATGATGCTGGAGACACAATAGATACTGTCAGGGTGATAACCATCTTGGCACTGTTGACAAAAGCGTAACCTCTGGCCAGCTTTAGCTTGGGTCATGTGTGCACTGTAAGCCAATTGTATCAGGTCTGGGTCATCGTCCAGCATTCTCCTTAACAACAGGAGAGTAAATTTCAGACCACTATGTGCTGTGAAGATGCACCACATAGAGCGTACAAACTAATAATATGCATTACGAGCTAGTATTTTTTTTATTTTCTTTGTATTGCACATCTGTTGGTAAAACAATAACGCAGCTTTATTTTCTTTTTCTTCTTATTTTTCCCCCTTGTGCATATGGCAAAAGGGACTCCTGGTGTTCCTGAGGCTGTTTTTTTTTTTTTTTTTTAAGAATGTTTAATAAACTTGATTTATTTATTTACATACTGCAATATTTGTGTGTCCTGTAAAATGATCATTCTTCTGTTATAGGCATTGGCAGGTGATGTTATAGTTTTCTAGTATATGGACATATTAAACATGATGAAAGAGGTAGTTTAGTTATTATGAAAAATATTTTTTAAATACATAGGAGTTTGCACCGATCCTTTTTTCTGCTGCTCGCTGTTTTAACCAGAGCTTCCTGTTATAATATTACAGGGATCCCTCACTTTCCTCAGTTAATTGGGACCGAGATCCCCTCGCAACCACTAAATTACGCGAAGTAGGATCAACGCCCCCGACTGACGTATACGCACATGTATATGTGTATATAATATCAATAAATATGTATTCAATGCTATAAATGCTTATAATGACAATTAAACATTCAAAAATATTGCACAAGATGTAAATAAAATACAAATATACACACATGCAGACGCGCGCGCGCACTCGGATGCGCACCTCACAACAATGTAACTAGTTTTGATGGGAGGGTTTTGGGTTGTTTTTTGTTTGTTTCAGGGTTTTTTTTTGGTTTTTTTTTGCATAATTGGCCTTGTTTTTGCAGCATTTTCCTTAACTTTTTCCCCTATTCTTCCTTAATTTCCTTATTTTTTTTAATGTATGGAATATTTATTTATTTATTTATTTAGAGCCGTGATGCACTGAAGCCGCATGAATTGAAGCACGAAGTAGCGAGGGATCCCTGTGTGTGTGTGTGTGTGTGTGTGTGTATATATATATATATATATAGAAAAGCAACATCGAGGATCTCAAGCGTGCGCTTCTCTCAAGTCAAGTTCATGGACGTAAGATGAACCTCTTATTGTACGGCATGGAAGGCTATGAGAGAAATCCCGAGGACACTATTAAAGTCGTGTGGGACTTTGCAGAGACCAAACTTTGCTGGGTGAACAATTCGCGAAGCAGATGATGATACGAAACGCACGCAGACTGAAACAATGGATGGATGGCCCAACGCCAATTGTAGGTTTTGTTTTTTGGAATGAAAGATTAGTTTTTCTCCGGGCAGCCAAAAATTTGTAATCTACTCCAATGAGTGTTTACACAGACTTACCACCGGAGCTTAAACAGTACCGCAGCAAGCTGGCAAAGAACGCTTACAGAATCCGGCAAGAAGAACAATTACAAACATGAAACCCGAGAGAAGGGTCCAGATGTGTGGCTAGAAGTCCGAAGTAACATGTCTGCTCCGTGGAAAAAAACGCGCTGTCTAAGCTTGGTTGACTGGTGAATATACTATTAGGTTATCATAACATTTATCTGGTATGTTGCTTTGGTGGACTATTCAAAACAGAAGTAATGAGATTTCAATAGGCTCCTGTTTTTGATATGGAGGCAATTTATGTAAAGCATGGGGAGGGGTTGTAGGTGTGTGTGGGGGAGTGTAGGTGGGGGGTGACAGAGACAGTGTGTGTGTGTGTGGGGGGAGTTGTAGGTATGTGGGGGGGGGGTTGAAAGAGAAAGAGAATGAATGTGTTTGTGAGCAACTAAAAAAAAAAAAGTCAGATTCTGCCCAAACCCCAACATGCGCAACTCGAGGTCGGCCCTTAGTAAATGCCATGATGGCTGTTAAACCAGGAAGTATGTATATGTTTGTGATGTACTGCACATGTGCTCTGCTTTTCCACAGGACTACACCTCTGGTGGAACTCTTGTTAGTAGAGGTGGAGTCTTGTGCTTTTACGTGTGTACATCATACATGGCAATTTTCTGCGGATTTCCGCCAATTTTATTTCAAAATGATCATTTCTGTGAATCGTCTAAATCCGTTGAGAAAATTTTAGGGGGGTTAGGTACCTATTTTTCATTGATGTCAACAAAAATTGTGTCAAATCAACTTTGTTGTAAACAGACCTAACAGGAAGTAGCGTTTAGCTTTAGTAAATGGATCACCGATTGGCTGAGCTGGATTATACTGACCGGCTCGTACCGTTCACCTTACAATTTCATGGTGGCGTGATCAAGAGTCTTCAGTGCTTGAACTCGACAAGAGTGTTAAAAACAAATTCAGATAGGATTGGTTTGAGCAGAAAGTTACTGTTAAAGTAAAAATTTGGACAAAATAGGGTACATATGAAACTTGAAGCTACAGAAAACATTCCTTGAACTGCAGAGTGAAGCAGTTTACTGAGAGTAAGTCATTTTCAAAATACAGTAAAACCTCCGCTGACGAACGCTTAAGCTCACGAACTTTTCGCCTCAAGAACATTAAATTTGCGAGCATATAGTCTCTGCTGATGAACTAGTTTTCGGCGGACGAACCAAACCACGCGGTCGAACAGCGCCACGGTGGCGGCCACGAGAAGCTGACGCGCGCTCACGGCGTCACAGTTCGTCACCCCCTTTCTTTGAATGCGGAAGTGGTTTGTGTTTGCTAGACATTTTGGACCATATTGAGTGTACTTTTGCTATTATGGGACCGAAAAAGACCCCACCACAGGCGGAGATCATTGAAAAACACGAACGAGGTGTGCGTTTGTGTGACTCAGCGTCCCAGTACCAGTACGCTAAGTCTACCATTGCTCCCATCCTTAAGAACAAGGAAGCTATTAAGGGTGCGTGTGTGGCTAAGGGTGTTTCCAAACAGTAGGCGTTTCCAAACTCTCCTTCCAAACAGTAAGTCCCTCCCTCCCTCCTCCTCCCACTCCATTCCATCAAGCCATCAACTACCATCACAAAGGTAAATAAAACCACTTTATTATACAGTACAGTTTATTTCTTTAATTACAATACAAGAGCACATTTATTATACATAAAATAAGGTATATTTTTGTGTAGTTTTAAGGCTTATTTAGTAGAAAATTATGTTTTATGGGGACCTGGGAACGGATTATTCTCATTTTAATGGTTTCTTATGGGAAATAAATGTTCGGAAGACGAACTTTTCGCCTTACACACACTTTCTGGGAACCAATTATGTTCGTGAGCTGAGGTATCACTGTAGTAAGTTCATTTTTCATTAAATCTAGTGTCTCAATTTTATGCAAGAATTTGTTTTTGATATCATGTATATCACTCTAAAATCGTCCTGAATTGCTCATATGCGTTGCCCCCCTGACACCCCCATCCCCCCCGCACTATCATATGAAATTCATTTTCAGATGAAAATTGATTTCCTTGTTGCAAACCATGGTATGTTATATGTATATGCGGTGTTTTGTGTTTGTTTGTCTTTGGTGTTCTGTTTGTTTGTGTTCAACCTGTTTTCCAGAATCATATATATATATAATATATATATATATGATGTATTGCCTGCACACTCAGATATGTATCTCACAGACCATTTCATATCTGTATCGCTGTCCCAATCTTGGATACATCAGTACAATTTATTATGAGGAACTTTATGCGAAATAGTACAACAATTTTCGAATTGCACTTATAAATATACAATCCCTAAATACTAGAGGTCTGGCTGATCTAGTTAAACGTAGGGACATCTTTAAGCGAGTTCGGGAGCAAAATATACATATCTGTTGCTTACAGGATACACATATTGATCTAAAATCTGTTAATAGAGTCAAGGCAGAATGGGGTTTAAACGCAGTTATATCTTCTTTTTCATCACATGCAAGGGGTGTGGCTATTTTATTTAATAGAGGTTTTGAATATGAATTACACAAAAGTAGAATAGATCCAAATGGAAATTATATCATTTTAGATCTCACTATATCAAATTCGATAAAATTCATATTGGTAAATCTCCATGGACCAAACGAAGACAATTCGGATTTCTATACAACCATCTTTAATATTATTGAAGAATCTGGAAATGACAGTTATGTTTTATGTGGAGATTGGAATTTAGTTATAGACCCAGAAAAAGATCTTTGCAACTACAAAACATTCAACAATCCAAAAGCTCGTAATCGAGTTTTATCATACATTGCGGAAAATGAATTGGTAGACATATGGTGAACATTTATTGAAAATGATCAGCATTATACGTGGCCAAAAAGAAATCCTATCAAAATGGCACGTTTAGACTTCTTTCTAGCTACAGAAAATTTATTATCGATTTTTTCAGATTTATTTATTCTCCCAAAATACAAATCAGATCATGCTCCAGTCACTGCTGTTATAAATACATTTTCAGAAGAACGTCGAAGAGGTTATTGGAAATTTAACAACTCCCTACTTAAGGATCATGCATTTGTTAAACAGGAAATAATTAGTATAAAAACCATTTATGCAGCCTCCCCATATAACCTGAATTTTATTGCATCCTATCCATGCAAAAATCTCCACCTTTGATGAGCAAATTAAAAACAAACCCAAACACCCTGAGAACCAAGCTGGATACCCTGGAACAATTGAATCTGGAACTAGAAGACATTCGAAACAACCGTATTAGGGGAACAATGATTCGATCGAGAGCAAGATGGCATGAGTCAGATCAAAAACCATCAGTATATTTTTGTAATTAAGAAAATAGAAACCATATCAACAAAATAATATTGGAACTAAAAAAATGAAAATGGCACAATAGTGACAGATCCAAAAGAAATTCCCCAAAAACAGAAAAATGTTATGAGGATTTATATACATGTAAAAATGATAACATTGATGATGCACTGTTTTTTGAAAAGCTAAATTTAGAAGATATTCCGTCTTTATCAAACAATGAAAAAAAATAGTATTGAATTAGAAATAGATTACATATGACGAGCTAATGGCAGCTTTAAAAAGATCAAAAATGATAAAAGTCCAGGATTAGATGCATACATGGAAGAATTTTTTTTTTTTTTTTAATTTTGGATTGACATTGGACATTTCCAACTTCGCTCCATCGATTTTGCATATGAAAATAAAATGTCTATAACTCAGAAACAGGGAGTTATTACGTGTTTACCCAAACCGGGGAAACCACGTAATCTTCTAAAAACTTAGTGCCCCATTTCTTTTTAAAATTTTTCATATACACTCATGTCATCTTGCATAGCAGAAAGAATCACATCTGTACTCGACAACTTAATTCACAGAAAAAAGGTTTTATCCCAGGGAGATTTATTGGGGAAAATATTAGATTTTTACATGATATTATGTTTGAGACACAGAAACAAGAAAAAGTGGGAATGCTTTTGCTAATTGATTTTGAAAAAGCCTTTGATACGGTTTCATGGGACTTTATTAAAAAAACATTTAACATTTTCAACTTTGGAAAAATCCATACAGAAATGGATTCAGTTGTTTCAAAAAGGCACTGAATCATGTATTATACAAAATGGTCACTTTTCTAGTTTTCTAAAATTCGGTAGAGGTTGCAGACAGGGGGACCCAATCTCTCCCTACATTTTTATCATGTGTGCCGAGATCTTGGGAATAGCGATCAGAGGCAACAAAGGTATAAAAGGTATTAGACTGTGGGATACAACATTTAAAATATCTCAATATGCAGACGATACTTCTCTGTTGTTGGATGGCAGTGAGGAATCACTAAGAGAATCCTTAATTACTTTGGGATGGTTTTACAAAATTTCAGGACTAAAAGTAAATATAGAAAAAACAAAAGTTGTTTGGTTGGGCTCGATGTGGGAGTCAGACCGCCGGTTTTGTCGCGAAAACAATCTGGATTGGTCCAGCTCTTTTACAGCTATATCATCAATGGCGGACAGTACTATATTACATAGGATCGAAAATATGAAAAAATCTTCTTAAAAATTCGTCTTATCGCAGTTTGACACCACTGGGAAAAATTACAGTTGATAAAGTCCCTTATCCTCTCAAAAATTAGTCACCTTTTAATGTCGCTCCAAAATCCTAGCGAAAAAATAATGAAAGAAATTGATCTGTTTTTTCAATTTATCAGGATTAAAAAACTTGACAAAATTAAAAAGTTAGTTCTGGTTAAAAAGTATGAAGAAGGCGGACTAAAAATAGTTAAAATGGCAAATTATATTAATAGTTTGAAACTATCGTGGATTAGAAGATTTTGTCAAAAACAACATACTTGGAGTGTTTTCCCCCAAAACTATGGCATTAATACTATATTGGCCATGGGTCCTATGTGTTATAAATGCACTCCTAAAATTGAAAATCCTTTCTGGTCTGATGTTATGTCAGCTTTTGCAAAATTCAGTGAGTGTTTTGAACCAGACACTATAATAGATACTGTATTCAACGTGATAAGCGCCCAGGCCGCTTAAAAAATTGGAGTGGGTGGGCGCATATTTAAATGTTACCAGCAGAGTGGAACAGTAAGTGCTTATTACCATAGAGTTGGAAAACATGAATAATAACAGAACAGTAAAAGAGTTTTTCTGGTATTTGTGTTATTCATTTTGTGATATCAACCAAATTACTTACATGAAAGCTGAAAATAAACAAATTTGGACTGTTTCAGGTGCTTTCACTAAACACAGACTAGCTCACATGTACTTTTAAATCATTTTCATTCAATTGTCTCGCCAAGTCATTTTATTTCCTGCCATCCCTGTATTTCAAAAATTTTAATTATTACTTCATCTGTCTATTCCTCAGTCAAATAATAAATGTCCCTAGATCTAAATCCTTGATCTGTACATCTCTTGATGTTGCTCTTTTTGTCTGGTCAAATTCAAAGCCTGAGTATGTACAGAGTGCCAAGTCCAAGTTCAGTTGACTATGAACGGGCTGTTCTATGAACTTTAGTCCAACTTTGAGAAAGTTGACTTGGTGAGATTTCAGTTGAACTAAAATGTTTGCAAGTTTTTAAAGGCTCATTTTTGTCAGACAAACACAGTTCGACTTTATCATGAAAACGTACTGACTGTGTTAAATTTGCCAAACTGCAATCACAGCCTTGTTTAAACAGTGTTTAGCTCTTTCACTGCTTTTTCACTCCAATTCCTTTGCACATGCTCAGGAGTTCAGTGGCTCGTCCCCAAAGAGAAAGCGTGCGGAGGAGAAGGATGAAGGAATAGGCTCTCCAGATATTCTAGAGGAGGAAAAGGTAGAGGACCTGCGGCGAGAGATGATTGAACTCCGACAACAGCTGGAGAAAGAACGTTCAGTGCGCATGATGCTGGAGGAACAGGTACGAGTCATATTTACATACAGGGACCATTACAGGGTGATTCAGTAGAACAAAAGATTCGATTCTGATGAATCCAGTTTGTTTTTCTTGCTTGTGCTCCATCATCAACCACAACATGCAGCTTAGTGAAAACTCGTTCAGTCTGCTGTCAACAGTTTAAAAAATATTTTCTCCCTTTGTTGTGGAATTTAATCTGTTGGATCTCAATTAGAACTTGGTTTCCTTATTTTTTCCAACCAGCAGGCGTTAGTGGAGGTATATGGTAAATAAACAACTGTTATAGTAAAGTGTGGATAAAATACCACATCAAACAGCTGAGGAAAAAGAGCAAGCAAACACCTCCATGATGGAAGTCATACCGTCCAAATCAGAACCCCCCCTGATGATAAGGGTTTTTTTTTTGGTTGTTTTTTTTCGGGTGGGGGTCTTTTCTTTTTTTTACTCCCAGATATGGAGAAAAATAAAGTGCCATACTGAATAATACTGTGGACTATGTCGTCTGCAGACCACCACTTGCCCATTTACCCTGCTGTAAATGATGCTTTATTCATGATCAAATTTCTATGCTGGCCCTGTGTTTTAAACTGTTTGTTCAACAGATTCGCTCATTGGATGCCCACCTGTACCCTGAAAAACTGAAAGTGATAGCCCAGCAGATGCAGGAGCAGCATGTGCAGACACAGACTCTGCTTCGCCTCCAACAACAAGAACAGCTGGAGAGGGAGGGCACCCCTGCCCGCAGTACGCAGGTCAGATATGTCTATGCAAGATCTTGTCAATTTTTATGTCCCTCCTCCTCTTCTATACACATGAAAAATGTTGAATCGGAAACACCTCAATATTAGGATAAACTGCACTATCATGTCTGTTACTAATTTTGTTGGGTTTGACCTATAATATCCACCAGAGGGCAGAAGAATACAATTTGATTGATCCTGGACCATTTATGCGGTTGTACCAGGAAATAAGTAATTGCATATTAGCTTGTTACAGTAGCTAAAGAAATCATTGTGAATCTGTATATTATGTAAGCAACAACAAAATGAAAATAGAAAAATAAATCTAATAGAAATGCTGCTCTATTTTATTAACCTGGTCTAATAGAAAATATATTTTGGATTATTTCTTAAGATGTATTAAAGCTCATAAGTTAGTATTAACAAACAAGCACTAAGTTTTGCTCATTACTGTAAACAAAGTGGATTTTAGTCTAACACCGCTTCACTTGTATTGGTCCTTTATCCTTGTAGATATTTAAATAATATTAAAAATGTCCTCTTTGTATTTTGCACATTGTCTAATTTGTGTCATCTTGATTTTTTTTTTTTCAACTTTAGGCACATTCTCCAGCCACACCAGCTGCACCCACTCACCACACCACTGTTATTGTTCCTGCCCCTACGTTGCCACCTCCTCCCCATCATGTCACAGTGGTAACTATGGGCCCTGCTTCTGTAATCAACACAGCATCAACATCACGACAAAACTTGGACACCATAGTGCAGGTAAAGCACCTTTAACACCTGGAAAATTGTGATATTTTTCCGGAGAAACCAAACTAAATTTAGCCCAAGTACAGTAGTGTGGGAAACACGGAGAAATATTTACACCAGTGTTTATTCTCATAGTGTATTTTACTTCTTTTTACAATCAGAGAGGTTTTTTTATAGCGTTGCCAAAATATTTCATTTGTTGTTAATGCTCCAAGATTAATATTACTGTTACATAACACAAGATATTAATACTGGAGATGATGTTTGAAAATGCTGGATCAAAAACTACAAGTACAAAAAATTTTGAGATGATCTGATACAAATAAACTTAATATTAAAGCCTCTTCATTGTGCTGAAACTTGAGCAGAGTGCTACCATTGTTCATGAAGGTGTGTAGGGGTCTTTGCACAGAAACGGTCATTAGAAATGTCCCTCAGAGAAGTCGTTTTAATTTTATACGGAGTGTAAAGGCTTATGGTGGTAGCTTAGTGGTTAATGTGATGGATTACTGATACAAAATTCATTTCAAAGCATGTACAGTGGTACCTCACTTTACGAAATTAATCTGTTCCAGAGCCTTTTTCGTAAGTGGAACCGCATTTTACATGTAAAACACGTGATTCGTTCCAAGGCCCCCAATATTACCCTTTAAAAATTATAAAAACAGACCTTTTAAGGTACTTACTTCGTGTTGATCATGTCTTCTTAGCAGAGTTATAATCTTACAAATTTTAAAAGGCAAGGTTAAAAGCCTGAGCCAAAAAATAAAGTTGCAATGAGCACACTCAAAAAACTCATGAAACAAGCCGCTGCTCAAGGGAGCTGCATCATCCCTCCTAGCCAATGGGAGGCCAGTGGGGAGGGATGTTGGGAAATAGCCAATGGGAGGGAGCTGCTTCATCCCTCCTAGCCAATGGGAGGCCAGCGGAGTGAGATGTTGGGAGATAGCCAATGGGAGGCCAGCATGGCAGGATGTTGGGACATGTAGTCAAGGGGAGAGCAACTCGTGCACTTTGAATTTTTTTTTTTAATTGACCATGTCTTCTTAGCAGAGTTATAATCTTACAAACGTGTATGCAAAATTAAAAGCCTGAGTCAAAAAAATAAAGTTGCAATGAGCACACTCAAAAAACTCATGAAACAAGCTGCTGCTCAAGGGAGCTGCGTCATTCCTCCTAGCCAATGGGAGGCCAATGGGGCGGGATGTTGGGAGATAGCCAATGGGAGGCCAGCAGGGCGGGATGTTGGGACATGTAGTCAATGGGAGAGAAACTCGTGCATTGTTTTAATGTCTGAATGGTGCGTTTGGCGCGTTTCGTAAGGAGAACTTGTTTCGTATACAGAGACAAAAAATTTAGGAAAATGTTTTTCATAAACTGAATATTTTGTATTCTGAGACTATCGTAAGATGAGGTACCACTGTACTTGTTTTACTTGACTTGAATCGGTGCTTCAACTTGAGTAAACACTGCATACTTTATTTCTTATTTGGATCACTAATACAGGCCACTTTTGCATCAGTTAAATTATTGGTGCCTATCTACATAAATTGAGTTGCATAAATTGTTATACTTTGCTCAAGCCAGTACTTTTTTTTGTTTAATAGGGTTTAGGGAGCATTGATGGGTCAAAGTCAGGGATTGGTGGATGGGGAAGTAGGGGTATGAGCAGTGCTGGGGTATGACAGTAATATGTGCAGAAGTGTGTAATGATGCCTATTAAATTTTTGCATGTTGTGGTTCTCAGGCTATCCAACACATCGAGGGCACTCAAGACAAGTTGGGTCTACCTGAAGAAGAGCAGCGCCGCGCAGTCATCATCACCCCGGGCCGTGTGTTCAATGATGCTGAAGACTCGGACACTGCCTCAGACAATGAATGTTCTGAGGACTGTTAACTGCACCACCAAATCAGATGGCCATATGTGGATGGGCCATCTACAGACTGTCTCACTTTCGCTCTCTCTCTCTCTCTCTCTCTCTCTCTCTCTCTCTCTTGTCTCTTTTTCATATAGATATACAAACTCATAGGGTAGAATAAGGTTTAGACAGTGATCAAATGAAAAAAGAAAGAAAACACAGCTGAATAGCAAAATTACCATGTCATCCACATGCACGCTTGGATTTGAGCTCCCACTCTTATACAGTGCACTATACAGTTTTATGATTTCTGGAACATGATGTACATCCTTCGTCAATTTAAAAACATTATATATGCAAATATATAATTATATTTGCGAAAAATCTTTCATGAATACATGATGCAAAAAAACAACAAAAAAACAAAAAAAAACAAACAAAACAAAACAAAAACCCCCAGCCTTAAGCACTCTTTCGGTGGAATTTTCCATCTACTGCTTTTCTCTGGACTGGACTGTTTCTTGTGTCTCACAATCTCTTTTTCATCCCTTCTTTTTCCCCCCTCAAATTTTTAAACTGGAAAAGCTCATGCCGACCATCTATTCTCTACCACACCTTCTATGCCAAACATCTCTCCATTCTTTCTTTTGATTTAGGGAGGCTTTAAAATCGCACCGTTCTGAGCTTACTGAGTCAAGAATCAAATGTAGTTTGCTTTGGATTTTTGAGGAAATGGCATGAGGCAGACAGGGGGATCCATTTAAAGATGCCCCTGGTCCCAGCAGTGTTCCACTTTATAGTGTGCAAAGATCATTAAAGGTTGGCGCACTTTGTAAGTGGGCTTTGGGTTGGGGTGGGAGGGGGGTTGGGCTGGGGGTGTGTGCAGAATGTGCAATTGGTGTCACTCACACTCATCTGGGCTGGGTCCCAGTATAATAAACTTGTATAGACAATGCACCAATATCACCACATTTGACTGCAAGCTCTTCTAAGTTGTTCCTAATGCTGGGCTACTGTTTTATATTGTCTGTCAAAATTGAATAAGCTAACCAGTAGATGCTTAACATTAAGATGTACTGTATTTGCCCCATATGTTTTCAATCAGCTGGCTGCCTGCAGGTTGGTCTCTCATCAAGAAAGGATGTCATTGCTTGCAGATTTCCATAAGCAGTCTATGGAGCGCGCTGTCAATCACCGTCTGCTCATGTATCATCTTTTAAGGAAAATAAGAGAAGTACATAGTCCTCAGTGTTTGAGTTGATTTTGTGACGTATGCTGTTGGTATCAGTTGCATTGCAGCCTGCCAGGCTTTTTTTAATACATTCAACACACTATGCATTTAACGGTCTGTCCCTCTTGCTGGAATTTATTATTATTATTATTATTATTATTATTATTATTATTATTATCTTTGTTTTCAAGTTTTCTTCTGTGTGTGCAGTGATGCCTTTGTGCATGACTGATAATCTTCTCTGTCTAGCCCTTCTAATTGGAGCTTTATGGATGTGCTCATATTTTTTGAAGGAGAGGCATGCAGATTGCATGACATTCCACCTCTGAGTGTTGGGGGGGGGGGGGTCTGTTTTGAAGACACAGTCTGAATTTAACCTGCAGCTCTACAGAATTCAAATTGCCAGTCTAACACCATTTAATTTCTTTCCTCTCATGAAAGTATGACATAAACAAGGGTAGGGTGCTCAAGCATTCCAGAATGTCCTAGTACCTGGTTTGTATCCAATTTTCTTCTAGCACTGCAATGGGATTTCGATAATTCTCTGACTTAGACACAAACAGAATGTTTGTCCTCTATACTAATTTGTATGAAATTATGCCCCAATGATGGACAGCCACTTGCTGCTTGACATTCTGCTTTATCTGCAAGATGTATAAAATTCTATGAGCATGTTGGCCCCCTCTGGCCCTCACAGTCACGTTTGAGTGTTCACTGCTGAGAAGCAGGGCCTAAAAATACAGGACCAGTCAGATATATATATATATATATATATATATATATATATATATATATATATATATATATATATATATATATATATATATATATATATATATGTGTGTGTGTGTGTGTATGTGTATATATATATATATATATATATATATATATATATATATATATATATATATATATATATATATATGTGTGTGTGTGTGTGTGGGTTGGGTGGGTGTGGGTTGGGTGGGTGTGTTTGTGTGTGTGTGTGTGTGTGGTCTGTGTGTGTGTGTGTGTGTGAGTGTGAGTGTGTGTGTCTGTTCGCATTTTCTTTAACTTTTTTTAAAGCTCTTTTTTTTAACCTTACTGAATTTTTGTATGTATAAAACCTCAGAGGTTCCTTGAAACTCAGCAATTTATCAAAGCCACAGGGCCTTTTTTATTCGTCTACTATCTTTTTACTATTTTATTTTTTTGCCCATGTCTGTAGAACAAACTGTAAAAAGACTGTGAGTATGAAATGTGTATTTGAGGGTTAAACCAATCGTGTAAAAAAATTATGGATATAAAGCACTTATTATTTTTTAAGATAGACCTCCTAAATTGGAGCTGTTGGTGCTGTGAGTTCAATCCATCTCTAAAGTTTCCAATCTCATCCCGTGTCTCATCACTCCCTTTCTCGCCTTCCTTTGTCACCACCTTCCTATATTTTTGTTGGACACTCTTTCATTTGGCTGTTGAGAAGCTGTTATATTTTCTCATTTTTTTTTAACGAATAAAAAAAAAACCGGGGGAAAGAGGCATGTGCCTTTGTAAAGACAGAATAATAAAGTTTGTACTTCATTTTTTACAAGTTAACCTTGCAATGTGTGGTTATTTTACAATGAAAGAAATTGAGTGAGATTCCACAACTAGTCTGTACTGCTTGAGCTTAAAATTCAAGCTGTCATTCTTAAAAATAAATAAATAAATAAAACTTGTATGTATGTATACAGTATTTATATACATGTCTGCATATATATATATATATATATATATATATATATACATGTGTGTATTTTCTTCATCTGATTTGCAGATTTGGTTTGGCATAGGTTTATATATATATATATATATATATATATATATATATATACACACACACACATATGCCTATATACATATCT
Source organism: Plotosus lineatus (assembly GCA_024760905.1). Taxonomy (NCBI): domain Eukaryota; kingdom Metazoa; phylum Chordata; class Actinopteri; order Siluriformes; family Plotosidae; genus Plotosus; species Plotosus lineatus. The sequence goes on from CM045738.1 coordinate 16,677,348, forward strand.
ATCTCTATCTAGTGCCTGAGTCGTAGGACAACCATTGGCGACCCACCATGAAGGATAACACCCTGGTTATCATTTTCATGGAGGTTTTCTTGGCAGGATTAGTAGTTTGCCATTGCCTTCTGCACGATGCGAACCTACGGGCAATTTAGAACGGCCAATTAACCTACTGTGTATGTCTTTGGATTGTGGGCCGAAACCAGAGCACCTGGAGGAAACCCATGCAAGCACAGGGAGAACATGCAAACTCCACACAGAAAGGCCCAGGCCGGGAATCGAACCCAGGCCTTCTTGCTGTGAGGCGGACGTGCTAACCACGTGCTATGCCACTGTGCCGCCTAAAATCTATACTAAGGCATGTAAAAGAAATTCCAGAAATTATGTGTATTCACAATCTTATAAATAAACTTAATGACTGTTATTGAAGTGGTATAGGGCGTTGGAGCGCTGATCCAAAGGTTGGGGTTCAAGTCCCACTCTCCACAAGGTTGTCACTGTCCCCCCCAGTGCAGCTAACTGGGTTATCAAAGGCGGGCCATGTCTCTCACTGTCTATGGTGAGAGGCATGTAAAAGAACCATTGCTGACTTTCGTAAAGAGTAGGCTGCAAAGTCGCCAGCGTGTTTCTGTCCCTTGCTAAAAGGGTTGTGACAGGAAGGGCATCCGACGTAAAAACCTCTGCCAAATCAAACGTGCGAATCAGATGATTCGCTGTGGCGACTCCCGAGAAAGGGAAAAAGCCGAACGGAAGACAGACAGAATTGAAGAGAAAGTCGGAGATAAATTCCGCATGACTAGAGGCAGGAAGTAAACCGGAAGTAAATGTGTGACGTGCACTGCGCATGTGCAAGCCCAAAATGACCAATTGGTGTACTCATTTCAGATCTTCCTTAGCAACTAGCCTGCATTGTTTATGAGCAGATCGTCTTCATAACCTTTATTTTATTCACTGAAACGGCATTTTAATATCAAAACAGTATCCAAAATGGAGAGACTACTTCACGGCCATTCTTCTGGTGTATGGATTATAGTGTGTCTTGTACCAAACTCTGTGAATAATTGCAACAAAAACCAGTAAGTTTGCTTCTGTTTTTATCGTGTTTTATGAGGGTACTCGTCAGAAAAATGGGAAAAAAGACATTTTTAGTGAGTTTTAGTCTATTTCACATGAGCAAGTGATAGTTGAACATTTGTTTTAATGGTTTATGCAAAAATGCGAATTTCCATAAAAATGGACCCTTTTACTTTTCTGGCCTTTATCTCAAAAGTGGTCTGTATGACAAGCGCCTACTTTTGGTGGAGCGCCTCACAAATATATGTATACATACATGCATATACATGCATATATATATATATATATATATATATATATATATATATATATATATATATATATATATGTATATATGTATGTATATGTGTATATGTATATATATATATACACACACACACAGACGCTCCCCGACTTACATTCATCCGTTTTACTTTTTTTTTTTCGATTTTACGATTTAAAAAAAAAGTCAAATTTTGAGTTTAGACGTTCCTACATAGTACGCTGATGTAATGATGTAATGACGCTGCGTCCATTGTTTACAAATGACAGACTGAACGTGCCCCTCCTTCTTCCCAGTTTAGTTATATATAAAGTTATATAGCGTGTTACCCTTGTGTTAAGAGGTCATCTCTGTGATCTTTGTGTTTACACTGTTTTTGCAGACTTTTGTAACCCTAAGCAAATATGGTTGGGTCGAAGCGTAAGCCTACTAGCATGGGTGCAAGTCTCATACACAGATGAATTGACTCTCTGCTCAGATCGGCACAATCTACCATGCATACTCAGTTAAGCAAAGAGAGTTGTAAAATGAATGAAAAACTGGATCCAGAAAAGAAAGAACTCTCCGCTCTGCTGGTGGTTCACATCAGTGCAGGCTGAGTACTAAACGAGTTCAACGGCGCCCTTGCTCACTTGAAAGACCAGAAGTGCGTATAACCCGTGCTTTGTGTCAAGCACAGCAAGTACACTACTTTTGTTTTTTAGTTTCAGTTTAGAAGCAGAAAGATCGCATCATAGAGAATGTTAAAGGTTATATTTGATACTGTATTTGATATTTGATGAGTGAATTTAATTAAAAAGTATCTATTTGACATTATTTTGCTTGAATTTAATTTATTTTAAATTAATGTTGATATTATTTGATATTATTTTACAATGTTATGTTTATAATAATTGATTTAGGGATGTTTTATGAGATACGGTAATGGTATTTATGGATATATAGTGCAGTATGAGCGTCATATGTCACATGTTACTGTAACAACTTACGTTCGGCCGTCCAGAACCAATTAAAAATGTAAGTCGGGGAGCGTCTATATACGTATATATATATATATATATATATATATATATAAAATGCAGCCATGAGGTGGGGGGCACTAACCAGTGTCTCTCCCCCTCATGCCGGTCCCAAGCCCGGAGAAATGCAGAGGGTTGTGTCAGGAAGGGCATCCGACGTAAAACCAATGCCAAACTTTTATGATGCAAATCAGAAGTATTACCCCGATACCGGATCGGTCGAGGCCCGGGTTAACAACGACCGCCATCAGTGCTGTCAATCAACAGGGTGCTGATGGAAATTGGACTACTGTTGGTCGAAGACGTCGAAGAAGGAGAGGTGGGAGGCGTGTCCGTAGGCAGAGAGAGAAGAGGAAAGGCATGAGTCTAGGACTGAGAGTGGGGAAGGGCAGAGGTTAGCATTTGTGAACAACAGTTTGGTTTCATGCCAAGAATATTGGCAGTATGATGCTGAGGTTGGAACTACCAGGCAGAAGGCCTCGAGGAAGACCAAAGAAGAGATTTATGGATGTGGTGAAGGAAGACATGAAGGTCGTTGGAGTCAGAAAAGAAGATGCAGAGGACAGGGTGAGATGGAGGCGGATGATTTGCTGTGGCGACCCCTGAAGGGAACAGCCGAAAGTAAAAGAAGAAGATATATATATATATATATATATATATATATATATATATATATATATATATATAAAATTATTAATTATTGTGTGTGTGCTAAGATAAGCACCACCCTTCCCACAATCCTAATTAGTATTAAACAGCTTAGAAAATAAATGAATAAATAAATCCACATATGGGTGAAAACACTGTACTTTGAAAAGTCACATGTGATTCATCTGTGTGTTACGTAAAAGGAAATACAGAGATTATTTGTACATGAACAAACAGCAGTACATTTAATCAGCTGTGATACACGAGCCAATGTTTGTGGGATGTATGTCATCAGCTCATGTTGTTCTGTTTATGTCTTCTTCTTTTCCTTTCGGCTGTTCCCTTCAGGAATCACCACAGCGAATCATCTGCCTCCATCTCACCAGTGTCCTCTGCATCTTCTACTCTTACTCCAACTGCCTTCATGTCCTCATTCAACACATCCATGAATCTTCTCTTTGGTCTTCCTCTAGGCCTTCTGCCTGGTAGTTCCAACCTCAGCATCCTACTACCAGTATACTCACTATCTCTCCTCTGTACATGTCCAAACCATCTGTTTACGTGTTGTTGTTCTGCCGTTCTGTTTATGTGCCTGATTTTATTCAGAAGGTCACTAGTTTCTATGTGATAGTAGTTAACTTTGTTTATAGTATTTGGAGACTATAATATTTGCCACTGTCTTTCCTCACATTAATTTATGAATTTAAGTCTTATTTACATCCTCACACTTTCACACAAAGTGTTTTCAAATCAAACTTTCAAATGAATTTTCGTAGATCACACCTTGAAAATTCAAGTAAAAGCCAACAGATAGTATGAGATTTAGGAAACAATTCGGGGTTTACTCATTAGAGCCTTTTAAAAGCTGTTTTTTAACTAAAGAAATGAGGTGACTGATGAAGCCCCAAAGCTTTTGAAGATAAATATGTTTTAAAGTTGAAGTTACTTTCAGTAACATCGGGTGAATTCCAGCAGTTGGCTGAGATTTTTAAATAAATAAACCAGACTAAATAACAAGTGGCTTTCAGAAGTGTGTTTATTTCAGTTTATTTCTGCTTCCTTCTACATTTAAAGTCTACTAAACTCAATCCGAACACCAGCTCCATGACCATTCAGAAGTATTTCACACCGAGCTAAAGATCACAGCATCGAACAAGCATTCACAAGTTTTTCTGTCTGGGATGTTTTCTGACATTTTTTGGGGAAAATAAAAATTACATCCAGCGACAGTTTCTGGGTTTGAGAGCCAATGAGGGAGAAACTGGGGAAATGGATTCAGCCGAATAAAAATATTATATACAGTACTATATAAATATTACATCATTATATACTATATAGATATTATATATACTATATAAATATGATATCATCATTATATACTATATCTTCTTCTTTTCCTTTCGGCTGTTCCCTTCAGGGGTCGCCACAGCAAATCATCCGCCTCCATCTCACCCTGTCCTCTGCATCTTCTTCTCTTACTCCAACGACCTTCATGTCTTCCTTCACCACATCCATAAATCTCTTCTTTGGTCTTCCTCTAGTCCTTCTGCCTGGTAGTTCCAACCTCAGCATCCTACTGCCAATATACTCACTATCCCTCCTCTGTACATGTCCAAACCATCTCAATTTAGCCTCTCTGACTTTGTCTCCAAAACATCCTACATGGGCTGTCCCTATGATGTGTCCCATTTCTGATCCTATCCATCCTCGTTACTCCCAGAGAGAACCTCAACATTTTCATCTCTGCTACCTCCAGCTCTGCCTCCTGCCTTTTCCTCAGCGCCACTGTTACTAAGCCATACAACATTTCTGGTGTCATCACCATCTTGTACACTTTTCCCTTCATTCTTGCTGATACTCTCCTATCGCAAATCACACCGGACACTTTTCTCCAACCCTTCCAACCTGCCTGCACACACTTCTTCACCTCTTTTCCACACTCTCAATTGCTCTGGATTGTTGAGCCTAAGTACTTAAAATCCTCCACCTTCGTTATCTCTGCTCCCTTTAACATCACCGTTCCTCCTGGGTCCTTCTCATTCACACACATGTATTCTGATTTTCTTCATTCCTCTCCTATCCAGGGCATACCTCCACCTCTCTAGATTTTCCTCCACTTGTTCTCTGCTCTCATTACAGATCACAATGCAAACATGATAGTCCATGGAGATTCTTGCCTAACCTCGTCTGTCAGCCTGTCCATTACCATAGCAAACAAGAAGGGGCTCAGAGCTGATCCTTGATGCAGACCCACCTCCACCTTGAATTCGTTGGTCACGCCGACAGCACACCTCACCACTGTCTTTCATCTCTCATACATGTCCTACACCACTCTAACATACTTCTCTGCCACTCCAGACTTCCTCATGCAATACCGCAGTTCTTCTCTTGGCACCCTGTCATGTGCTTTCTCCAGATTCACAAAGGCACAACGCAGTTCCCTCTGACCTTCTCTGTACTTCTCTGTTAACATCCTCAAAGCAAACATTGCATCTGTGGTGCTCTTTCTTGGCATGAAACCAAACTGTTGTTCACAAATGCTGACCTCTGCCCTTAGTCGAGCTTCCACTATTCTTTCCCATAACTTCATCGTATGGCTCATCAACTTTATTGCTCTGTAGTTTCCACAACTCTGCACATCTTCTTGTTCTTAAAAATGGGCACCAGCACACTTCTCCTCCATTCCTCCAGCATCTGCTCACTCTCCAAGACCTTGTTGAATGGTCTTGTCAGAAAATCTACTGCTACCTCTCCTAGACACTTCCATTCCTCCACAGGTATATCATTAGGACCAACTGCCTTTCCATTCTTCATCCTCTTCAATGCCCTTCTCACTTCACCCTGACTGATCTTTGCTACTTCCTGCTCCTCAACAGTCATCCTTTCTACTGTTTTTTCTCTCTCATTTTCCTCATTCATCAGCTCTTCAAAGTACTCTTTCCATCTTCCCAGCACACTTCTGTCATCAGTCAATACATTTCCCTCTCTGTCCTTTATCAATCTAACTTGCTGCACGTCCTTTCCATCTCTATCTCTCTGCTGTGCCAACCTGTATAGATCATTTTCTCCCTCCTTACTGTCCAACCTATCATACAAGTCATCATACACCCTCTGTTTGGCCTTTGCCACTGCTACTTTCGCCTTACACTGTGTCTCCCTGTACTCCTGTCTACTCTCTTCTGTCCTCTCAATGTCCCACTTCTTCTTAGTTAACTTCTTCCTTTGTACATACTCCTGCACGTCCTCATTCCATCACCAAGTCTCAACACACCAAGTACTCTCCTACCTGTCTCCCTGATCACATTTGTTGTGGTTGTCCAGTCATCTGGAAGCACTTCCTGACCACCCAAAGCCTGTTTTAACTCCACCTTGAAGACAACATGACCCTCTTCCTTTTTCAGCTTCCACCATTTTGTCTTCTGCTCTGCTTTTGCCTTCTTCACCTTCCTCACCATCAGTGTCATCCTGCACACCACCATCCTATGTTGTTTGGCAACACCCGCACCCACTACTACTTTGCAGTCACTGACTTCCTTCAAATTACATCACCTACACAAGATGTAGTCTACCTGTGTGCTCCTATCCTGTGTGGTTATATCGTGCCTGTGGGGTATAAGCACTAACAACATTGAACATCACGCCTTCAATTTCTAACTTGAGACTCATCACTCTGTCTGACACTCTTTTCACTTCTAGAACATTCCTGACCAACCCCTCCTTCAAGATGACTCCTTCTACATTTCTCTTCCCATCCACACCATGATAAAACAGTTTAAACCCTGCTCCTAAGCTTCTAGCCTTGCTACCTTTCCACCTGGTCTCCTGAACACACAGTATGTCCACCTTCCTCCTCTGCATCATGTCAGCCAGATCTCTATTTTTTCCTTGCATAGTTCTAACATTCAAAGTCCCTACTTTCAGTCCCAGACTCATGCTTTTCCTCTTCTCTCTCTGTCTACGGACACGCCTCCCGCCTCTCCTTCTTCGACCAACAGTAGTCCAATTTCCATCAGCACCCTGTTGGTTGACAGCACTGATGGCGGTCATTGTTAACCCAGGCCTTGACCGATCCAGTATGGAGGTAATATTTGTGATCTGCATGATAAAGTTTGGCATTGGTTTTACGTCGGATTCCCTTCCTGACACAACTCTGTGCATTTTTCCGGGCTTGGGTCCGGCGTAAGGGGGAGAGACACTGGGTAGTGCCCCCCCCCCCCCCCCACGGCTTCATTATATACTATATAAATATCATATTATATACTCATGTCGAAGACGTCGAAGAAGGAGAGGCGGGAGGCGTGTCCGTAGGCAGAGAGAGAAGAGGAAATGTGTGAGCCTAGGACTGAGAGTAGGGACTTTGAATGTTGGAACTATGCAAGGAAAAGATAGGGAGCTGGCTGACATGATGCAGAGGAGGAAGGTGGACATACTGTGTGTTCAGGAGACAAGGTGGAAAGGTAGAAAGGCTAGAAGCTTAGGAGCAGGGTTTAAACTGTTTTATCATGGTGTGGATGGGAAGAGAAATGGAGTAGGAGTCATCTTGAAGGAGGGGTTTGTCAGGAATGTTCTAGACGTGAAAAGAGTGTCAGACAGAGTGATGAGTCTCAAGTTAGAAATTGAAGGCGTGATGGTCAATGTTGTTAGTGCTTATGCCCCACAGGCAGGATGTAAGCTAGAAGAGAAGGAGAGATTCTGGAGTGATTTAGATGAAGTGATGCAGAATACCCCCAGAGGTGAAAGAGTGGTCATTGGAGCAGACTTCAATGGACATGTTGGTGCAGACAACAGAGGGGACGAGGAAGTGATGGGCAGGTTTGGTATCCAGGACAGGAACACAGAAGGACAGATGTTGATCGATTTTGCAAAAAGGATGGAAATGGCTGTGGTGAATACTTTCTTCAAGAAGAAACAGAAGCATAGGGTGACTTATGAAAGCGGAGGTAAGAGCACACAGGTAGACTACATCTTGTGCAGGCGATGTAATTTGAAGGAAGTCAGTGACTGCAAAGTAGTAGTTGGTGAGAGTGTTGCCAAACAGCATAGGATGGTGGTGTGCAGGATGACACTGATGGTGAGAAAAGTGAAAAAGGCAAAGGCAGAGCAGAAGACAAAGTGGTGGAAGCTGAAAAGGAAGAGTGTCGTGGTTGTCTTCAAGGAGGAGTTGAAACAGGCTTTGGGTAGTCAGGAAGTGCTTCCAGAGGACTGGACAACCACAGCCAATGTGATCAGGGAGACCGGTAGGAGAGTACTTGGTGTGTCCTCTGGAAGGAAAGTAGATAAGGAAACTTGGTGGTGGAATGAGGAAGTGCAGGAGTGTGTACAAAAGAAGAGGTTAGCCAAAAAGAAGTGGGACATTGACAGGACCGAAGAGAGTAAACAGGAGTACAGGGAGACACAGCGTAAGGCGAAGGTAGCAGTGTCAAAGGCCAAACAGAGGGCGATGATGACTTGTATGATAGGTTGAACAGTCAGGAGGGAGAAAATGATCTATACAGGTTAGCACAGCAGAGAAATAGAGATGGGAAAGACATGCAGCAAGTTAGAGTGATAAAGGACAGAGAGGGAAATGTATTGACTGATGACAGAAGTGTGCTGGGAAGATGGAAAGAGTACTTTGAAGAGCTGATGAACGAAGAAAGTGAGAGAGAAAAAGAGTAGAAGGGGTGACCGTTGAGGAGCAGGAAGTAGCAAAGATTAGTAAGGGAGAAGTGAGGAGGGCATTGAAGAGGATGAAGAGTGGAAAGGCAGTTGGTCTCTGATGACATACCAGTTGAGGTATGGAAGTGTCTAGGGAGGTAGCAGTAGATTTTCTGACAAGAATATTCAACAAGGTCTTAGAAAGTGAGCAGATGCCAGAGGAATGGAGGAGAAGTGTGCTTGTGCCCATCTTTAAGAACAAGGGAGATGTACAGAGTTGTGGCAACTACAGAGGGATAAAGTTGATGAGCCATACAATGAAGCTATGGGAAAGAATAGTGGAAGCAAGACTAAGGGCAGAGGTCAGCATTTGTGAACAACAGTTTGGTTTCATGCCAAGAAAGAGCACCACAGATGCAGTGTTTGCTTTGAGGATGTTAATAGAGAAGTACAGAGAAGGTCAGAGGGAGCTGCATTGTGCCTTTGTGGATCTGGAGAAAGCATATGACAGGGTGCCGAGAGAAGAACTGTGGTATTGTATGAGGAAGTCTGGAGTGACAGAGAAGTATGTTAGAGTGGTGCAGGACATGTATGAGAGATGTAAGACAGTGGTGAGGTGTGCTGTTGGTGTGACAGAAGAGTTCAAGGTGGAGGTGGGACTGCATCAAGGGTCAGCTCTCAGCCCCTTCTTGTTTGCTATGGTGATGGACAGGCTAACAGACGAGGTTAGACAAGAATCTCCATGGACTATGATGTTTGCAGATGACATCGTGATCTGTAGTGAGAGCAGAGACCAAGTGGAGGAAAATCTAGAGAGGTGGAGGTATGCCCTGGAAAGGAGGGGATTGAAGGTTAGTCTTAGTAAGACAGAATACATGTGTGTGAACGACAAGGACCCAAGAGGAACTTTGAGGTTACAGGGGGCAGAGATAAAGAAGGTGGAGGATTTTAAGTACTTAGGCTCAACAATCCAGAGCAATGGAGAGTGTGGAAAAGAGGTGAAGAAGCGCGTGCAGGCAGGTTGGAATGGATGGAGAAAAGTGTCCGGTGTGATGTGTGATAGGAGAGTATCGGCAAGAATGAAGGGAAAAGTGTACAAGACGGTGATGAGGCCAGCAATGTTGTATGGTTTAGAGACAGTGGCCCTGGGGAAAAGACAGGAGTCAGAGTTGGAGGTAGCAGAGATGAAAATGTTGAGGTTCTCTTTGGGAGTAACGAGGATGGATAGGATCAGAAATGAGTACATCAGAGGGACAGCACATGTTAGATGTTTTGGAGACAAAGTCAGAGAGGCTAGATTGAGATGGTTTGGACATGTACAGAGGAGGGATAGTGAGTATATTGGTCGTAGGATGCTGAGGTTGGAACTACCAGGCAAAAGGCCCAGAGGAAGACCAAAGAGAAGATTTATGGATGCGGTGAAGGCGGACATGAAGGTCGTTGGAGTAAGAGTAGAAGATGCAGAGGATAGGGAGAGATGGAGGCAGATCATTTGCTGTGGCGACCCCTGAAGGGAACAGCCGAAAGGAAAAAAAGAAGATACTCATGTATAATTGGAGAATTTCACTTTAAATAATATTCTAAGGTAAAATATAGAATAATTCATTAAATTGTCAAACGGGTTGGATTATTTAAGTTAATACGCCGTTTGTGCTCACAAAACACGAAATTTAAATAAATTTACCTTCAGATTTAAATATTTAAGATCACTGAAACCATTGCCTTTGAAAACATGTCCTAGAAGCTCCGCCCACTTTCCCCATCTACAGTAATCAGCATTTCACTTTCTCTCTGTCTGGGAACAGCACAGAGCCACGCCCACTGTCACTCCCATAAGCAACAGCTCGTGTGTACAATGCAAAGCTGACGTAAATTGTTTCTTCTTCAAAATTAAATCAAAAACGTCAAAATGTTTCATTGACATATAACTTAGCGAAGAGCAGTGGTGGCCTGGTGGTAAAGGCGCTGGATCACTGATCCTAAGGTTGGGGGTTCGAGTCCCACTCTCAACAGGTTGCAACTGTCCTCCCAGTGCCACTAACTGGGTTATCAAAAGCTAACCATGTCTCTCACTGTCTATGGAGTGAGGTTCATGTAAAAGAACCATTGCTGACTTTCGACAAGAGGAGCTGCGTAGCCGTCAGCGTGTTTCTGCCCTGCGATGGCCTGGTGAGCTGTCCAGGGTGTACTCTGCCCTCGCCCAGAGTCGGCAGAGATGTACGCCAGCCTCCCCGCGACCCTAATTAGGATTAAGAGCTTACAGAAAATTAATATATATATAAACAGCTTGACTGGGCACGTCTTAAACGTAAATGTTTACCCAAATGGAGAGTGAAATTGAGTGGAACTCGGTGACATATGACGTCAAACTCCATTTCACGGGCGAAACTCCGTGTCTTGAACTGGGGCACAGTTTGTTTGACGGCGAAATACAGAAATCAAGAGAAAGATCGTCACAGATAAGGCGGGATTAATTCTGATTGAAACCAATCACATAATCGAAGACTGTACTTCGTTCTTCATGTTTTGTCCATAGAAATCAAAATACAATAGATGGGTCGTGTAAGCTCGCGCTCTGTCAACATGACGCCATCTTGGAGTGGGTTACTGTGGAAAACAAGCATCCAGAAAATGTTTCGAAAGCCGTCTGTGAACTTGTTTGGCACATAACATGATATCATAATATCAGTATGTTTATCTTTATTGTTATGAAAAGCATTCATTATTCATTAAAATAATGTAATTATCCCACCTCAAAACATGAATTTGCAACATGTAAACATTTTTATTCCAATAATGATGTATATTTTAAATGTGGTTTACTGCTGAAAACTCTCACAACATATTTATTAAAAGTTATTATTTAAATCTTCTTCTTCTTTTCCTTTCGGCTGTTCCCTTCAGGGGTCGCCACAGCAAATGATCCATCCACCTCCATCTCTCCCTATCCGCCGCATCTTCTTCTCTTACTCCAACAATCTTCATGTCCTCCTTCACCATATCCATGAATCGTCTCTTTGGTCTTCCTCTAGGCCTTCTGCCTGGTAGTTCCAACCTCAGCATCCTACTACCTATATACTCACTATCCCTCCTCTGTACATGTCCAAACCATCTCAATCTAGCCTCTCTGATCAGGAATGAGTACATCAGAGGGACAGCACATGTAAGACGTTTTGGAGACAAAGTCAGAGAGGCTAGATTGAGATGGTTTGGACATGTACAGAGGAGGGATAGTGAGTATATTGGTAGTAGGATGCTGAGGCTGGAACTACCAGGCAAAAGGCCTAGAGGAAGATCAAAGAGACGATTCATGGATGTGGTGAAGGAGGACATGAAGGTCGTTGGTGTAAGAGAAGAAGATGCAAAGGATAGGGTGAGATGGAGGCAGATGATTCGCTGTGGCGACCACTGAAGGGAAAAGCCGAAAGGGAAAGAAGTCCCTCTGATGTGCTCATTCCTGATCCTATCCGTCCTCGTTACTCCCAAAGAGAACAAAAGTTATTATTTAAATAGAACAGTAAAATATATAGAAAACCAATATATTTTCCAGTAATTAGAGTTTGTTGATATGTTTGTTGGTATTACACACACACACACACACACACACACACACACACACACACACACACACACACACATATATATATATATATATATATATATATATATATATATATATATGGCTGTGGTAGCCTGGGGGTATAAGGCGCTGGATAGCTGATCCTCCTAAGGTTGGGGGTTTGAGTCCCCACAAGGTTATCACTGTCCCCCAATACAGCTTACTGGGTTATCAAAGGCGGGCCATGTCTCTCACT
>CM045738.1:16692296-16919796 GCA_024760905.1 Plotosus lineatus
GGGGTCTGGACTGGTTCCGAAACACCGCGTTTATTTTATTTACTGCTACAATCGGAAATATCTCGTTCGGCGAAAGTAACCGAACGCAAACCGAACTTGCACTCGAAGTGTTTTCAGCCTTTTTAATTTCATCTCCAGAAACAAACCGATCCTCAGCAACGCTGGTCTGGTGAAGTCCGGCAGGTTCCGCGCTGCCGGAACCGGAGACCCAGTTCCGTTGGTGCTGTGTGTTTCCAGTCGGGACATGAAGCGCTTTTGATATTTGGAATCTTAACATGAACCTGGTCCCCACATTGCCCTGCGACAGGCCAATTTAAGTCGTGTTGATGGTCCGGACACGGTCCGGTTCGCTCCAGTCGCACTGAAGGCTCGTTATTATGTAACGTGATCAGCCCAGAAGGGCTGCGTGTCTCTGACGTCATACCCACGCGCACAGCGCGCACGCTGATGTCACCAGGGCCGCCGGGGTTTCTGCCTTCAACGCAAACTGTTGCCATCGATTCTGATTCGGTTCTGGTTCCCTGGATTTAACCCCTGGAGGCCGCCTGCGCTCGGACTGTGTGAAATGTTTCGATCTCCAGGTTTATTTGATGCGTTTAAAAATTCTGCACCACAGAATCCCGTTTCATCCCCGAGTGTGTGCGCTGCGTGTGCACTGCCACCAAATACTTCGTTGAAATGAAGTGTAAACAGCAGCCCCCCCCCCCCCCCCCCCCCACACAGGGCCAGTCACCCCCCCACACACACACACAGGGGGGGGGGGGCAATCAGGACCCCACACACACACAGGGCCAGTCACCCCCCCACACACACACACACACGGGGGCCAGTCAGGACCCCACACACACACACACACACACAGGGCCAGTCACCCCCACACACAGGGCCAATCAGACCCCCACGCACGCCAAGCATGCACACACACACAGGGGCCAGTCAACACCCCCACACACACACACAGGGGGCCAGTCACCCCCCACACACAGGGGGCCAATCAGACCCCCACACACAGGGCCAGTCACCCCCACACACAGGGCCAGTCACCCCCACACACACACACACACAGGGCCAGTCACCACCCCACACACACACACAGGGCCAGTCACCACCCCACACACACACACAGGGCCAGTCCCCCCACACACACACACATACACAGGGCCAGTCACCACCCCACACACACACACAGGGCCAGTTCCCCCCCACACACACACACAGGGCCAGTCACCACCCACACACACACACACACACACACACACACAGGGCCAGTCCCCCCACACACACACACATACAGGGCCAGTCACACCCCCACACACACACACACACACAGGGCCAGTCAGCAGCGACCTGATTTCAACCAGTTATCTGTGAAGTGCCTACAACACAAGAGCTGCCTGAGGGTCCTGGATTGTTCTGATGTTTTAACATGATTCTTCTTCTTTGTTTGAAGGAATTTCATCAGTTGGAGACGAAACCAGCAGTTTCTTCCTTCGCCCGACTCCGCTGATCCTTATATTGTGCAGAACATAGTACTTCGGGAAGCCAGCTGGAATCACATGTGGGTATTGTAGCAGCTATGCAGCTTGAAATCCAAGTCGCTCTCAACTTTATCGTTTCTTACTTGTACAATAAACTGCCACGGCGTCGTGTCAACATTTTTGGTGAAGAGCTGGACCGACAACTGAAACAGAAATATGAGGGACACTGGTACCCGGACAAACCACACAAGGGTTCCGGGTTCCGCTGTATTCATGTTGGGGAGAAAGTGGACCCGGTCGTTGAGCGAGCAGCCAGAGAGAGTGGGTTGGACATTAAAGATGTGCGCAACAACCTGCCTCAGGATCTCAGCGTTTGGATCGATCCCTTCGAGGTGTCTTATCAGATTGGGGAAAAGGGACCTGTTAAGGTGCTCTATGTGGGTGATGTCAATGAGGCCAGTCTGGAGTCGGACAGAGAGATCAAAAACAGCTTTAACCCCGACGCCCAGGTTTTCATGCCAATTACTGAGCCTGTGGGAGCCTCACTGACCTCCAGCACACCATCTCCTTCCTTTGGTCAGTCAACCACTGCCAGCCCAACCTTTGTGCTTCGCTCCACTCAGTCATTAATCTTTACCACAGCCGCATTTGCTGCCACCAAATTTGGCTCTACCAAGATGAAGAGTGGTGGTCGAAGTGGCAGCAAAGTGGCACGGAGTTCCCCCTCTAACCTGAGTTTGAATATGAACAACCCCCTGAAGCAGAAATCCATGTCCACTTCAATGCACTCGCTGTGTGGCCTTGGCTTGGCTCTCCAGCCTCGGAAAACTTCAGCCCTTTCCCCAAATGCAAAGGAGTTTATGGTTCCTAGTCTCCAGGTCGAGGGAAGTCCGAGTGCCGTGTTTCCATGTCAGAGTTCAGTCAGCCCGAGTCTCAGTCCTTTCCAGTCCACTAATGCCTCGGATGTGTTTGAAACTTATGGGGGCATGAACGAAAAGTCCTTGATGGATGGCTTGAGCTTCAGCTTGAGCAACATGCAGTATTCTAATCAGCAATGTCAGCCAGTTATGGCCAACTAGGAACAAAGATTCTAAAACCAGAGTTTTATGACTGAAGATTGGATTGGGGTACTTTTACTTTGGAAAAATTCTGAAAAAAAACAAAACAAAAAAAATCCACGGGGTTTACAGATCACCTGTGCAGTCTCTGTACAAGTCAAAACATTCTTTTGGTTTTAATTTTTTGCATTTCCTTATGATGAATATTGTAGTACTACACTTCCAAGCTCAGTCAAGAAGTCAACAATTTTAATGAACTTTTTCTTTTTGCCAACCAAGCACAATTTTTTTTTTCTTCAATTGACTGTTTTAAGATAAGACTGAAATCGGAACACAAGTAATAGCATCTTTCAGTATTTCGGACAGAGCTGGACATCCAATTTTTAAAGGATTGGCATAAACACAGTGAATGTTTTCTGGACGTTTTGTAATTGTAAAGAGCCTGTCGTTGATGCACACACCCACCCACACCCACATCCACACCCACACACACCCTGAGGCAGTGGTGGCTGCTGCTCCTTTTGAGGTTTTTCTTTTTTTTTTTTTTTTTTTTTTGTTATTGATTAGCGGAATTGAAACATTACCGCATCTTTTAAAACATTAAAGATTCTGAAAATTGTGAACACGATATTTTATAGAGGTAGGATTTTTAAAAAAATTGCTTTTTAAAAAGAAAGCAAGAAATATTTTCTGTTATGACCTTTGCTCTATGATGACAAAATCGAATTGTATATTAATTTTGTACTGTATCTACATTGTGCAATATTTAATAAAAATACATGATCTAATAAAAGTAGTCAGTGTCTTAAATATTAAGAAGGAATCCTATTTTAAGTTCAGTTCATTTTCTGTAATAAGCGCTTCATCCTAATTAGGGTCGTGGGGAGGCTGGTGCCCATCCCAGCCAACTCGGGGCGAAGGCAGAGTACAACCTGGACAGCTCGTCAGGCCATCGCAGGGCGGAAACACGCTGACGGCTTTGCAGCCTACTCTTGTTGAAAGTCAGCAATGGTTCTTTTACATACCTCTCACCATAGACAGCGAGAGACATGGCCGGCCTTTGATAACCCAGTTATCTCCACTGGGGGCATATTTTATGTTTGTATTAAAATTGTTAATTTTTTTTTTTTTTAAATATACTTTTATCTAAATATTTGTGGGGCAGTGGTGGTCTAGTGGTATAGGGCGCTGGATCGCTGATCCAAAGGTTGGGGGTTCGAGTCCCACTCTCCACAAGGTTGTCACTGTCCCCCCCCCAGTGCGGCTAACTGGGTTATCAAAGGCGGGCCATGTCTGTCACTGTCTATGGTGAGAGGCATGTAAAAGAACCATTGCTGACTTTCGTAAAGAATAGCTGCAAAGCCGTCAGTGTGTTTCTGTCCATTACTAAAAAGGGTTGTGACAGGAAGGGCATCCGACGTAAAAACCTCTGCCAAATCAAACGTGCGAATCAGATGATTCACTGTGGCGACTCCCGAGTAAAAGGGAAAAAGCCAAAAGGAAGACAGACAGACTTTTATCTAAATATTTATTTTCCTGTAACGCTGGGCCTACTGGTAGACACAGCCTTATAATGTGAAACCTTACCAGAACCTTCAGACGTTCAAGTGGCATCGTTCACTTCAGACCAACTTGTCGGGGTTTTTGTGGAGAGTCTGTGTGTGATAAACTGAAAACCAAACTCACACACACACACACACACACACACACACACACTTTTGTTCCATATCTGACTTTGTTTTTCAAATCCAACCCTACGTACTTATTTTGAACTGGTTTTTTTCCCCTACCAGTTAATTTGAGATCATTTTATCCAGTCTATTTTTGGCAATAGGCAGTTTACCTTGAGATTTTCTTCAGCAGGGTCTTTCTACTAAACACTTGTAGGAAATAAGCTTTAGTTAGCAAGTCTGGGGTTCGATTTAATCCCACAAAAATAAGGAAAATCATGGTAGTAATATTTAAATCCTGAGGCCCTACTCTTCAGGCTCATACCCTTGAAACTGCAGTTCGATAAAGTCTTGGTGGGGTTTGGTGTTATATACTGTACTCACTGAGTCTTGATGTGCCTTCCAGGCTAATTTCATTTTGTCTTTTCCCTCCCATGTAACTCTGACACAACTCGTTTTGTTTTGACGGATGTATCATACAGGTAGAGGGCAGGGGTTGGTCTTCCTTGGGCCTCTGTGTGTGTATATAGTGTATTTGATGATATCCACACTATATATATATATATATATATATATATATATATATATATATATATATATATGATATATATATGATATATATGATATATATATATATATATATATATATATATATATATATATATATGTGTACAAGATGGTGGTGAGGCCAGCGATGTTGTGTGGCTTAGAAACAGTGGCGCTGAGGAAAAGGCAGGAGGCAGAGCTGGAGGTAGCGGAGATGAAAATGTTGAGGTTCTCCCTGGGAGTAACGAGGATGGATAGGATCAGAAATGAGTATATCAGAGGGACAGCCCACGTAAGATGTTTTGGAGACAAAGTCAGAGAGGCTAGATTGAGATGGTTTGGACATGTACAGAGGAGGGATAGTGAGTATATTGGCAGTAGGATGCTGAGGTTGGAACTACCAGGCAGAAGGCCTCGAGGAAGACCGAAGAAGAGATTTATGGATGTGGTGAAGGAAGACATGAAGGTTGTTGGAGTCAGAAAAGAAGATGCGGAGGACAGAGGGTGAGGTGGAGGCGGATGATTTGCTGTGGCGACCCCTGAAGGAGCAGCCGAAAGTAAAAGATGATATATATATATATATATATATATATATATATATATATATATATATATATGATATATATATGATATATATATATATATGATATATATATGATATATATATATATATGATATATATATATGATATATATATATAAATATATATATTTATGATATACAATATTGAAATTTGCCAGTAGGTGGTGATTTGATCAAATAAAACAAATGTTTGTGCTCAGAGTAGGATTGTTTTTATTCATCTGAATTTTGGGCGGCTGTTATGGATATGTGAGTTATTACCATTTTCTTTGATTCGCAAGATGTAAATTGGCTTTCGTCCATGTTATGGCCTAGTGATAAAAGGCGCTGGGTCACTGATCCTAGGGTTGGGGGTTCGAGTCCCACTCCCCATAAGTTTGTGACTGTCTCCCCAGTGCAGCTAACTGGGTTATCAGAGGCCGGTCATGTCTCTCTCTCACTGTCTATGGTGAGAGCTTCTTGTAAAAGAACCATTGCTAACGTTCATAAAGAGGATCTGCATAGCCGCCAGCTTGTTTCTGTCCCTTCCTAAAGGGTTGTCTCAGGAAGGGCATCCGACGAAAAACCTATACCAAATCAAAAATGCGAATTATTAATGTGATTTCCATAAAGATAGAGGCAGATGATTCGCTGAGGTGACCCCTGAAAGGGAACAGCTGAGAGGAAAAGAAGACACATTATCTGACCAAAATAGCAAAACATTAAAATAAAAATAATAACACTATTTTCTGTTTCCAGCAGGTGGCATCATGACCATTGTTGAACATTTTCCATGTACAGTACTGTGCTGTAGTTTGTCTTTCAGAATCAAAGTCCTATACAGTAATGCCTGAGAAGTGGCCGGAGTGAAAATAAAATTTGTGTAACAGAGTTAACACCATTTCCTCTTTGTGGTCACTTTGGCGAAAATAGACGCTTCTGATGACCACACGATACAATAAAAACTCAAGAATTTCATACATTTTGCCATTCATTTGAATTTGAGGCCAAAGGTTGGCAATTAAATAGGCAGACCTTAATTGCACCTGTGACATCGGGGCAATCAGCCACTTCACTGTCACTGACCTGGGTGAGCATCACATCACAGTTTACCAGACTGTCTATGCCTGAGACCCCCAGATCTGCTCCTTTACCTAATCAAAGACTTTTAACCAAATGCTCCACTAAACAAGTCCGTTATCAGCCTCGTGTTAAAAACAGACTCTGAGTCTGAGTCCTGAACATTACCTGGGAGGTTCTGCCACACCCAGTGGGGCTTTGTAAGAGGAAGCTCCGCCCCCTGCAGTTGTCTTCTTTATTCCAGGTATCACGCAGCATCCTGCACCTTTTGATCGAAAGGGGGCGTGCCGGATCATAAACAACCAGAAGTTCGCTCAGACACTGTGGCGCGAGACCGCGAAGCGCTTTCTAGGATAAGAGTCGTATTTTATACTCGATGTGAAATTTAACTTGGATCCAGTGCAGTGTCAATAAGATCGGAGTGATATGCTCGTGTCTTCTGGGTCTAGTAAGGACTCTGGAGCTTTTATGCTCCTATTAGAACATCCAGACGGTAACATATTGCAATAAGTTTTAGACTGTACAACAATGTTTACACTTTTTCATTTCTTTTCTTTTAGTGTTGTTCCCCTTTGTGCTTTTTCAAAAATTGAATTATAGTCCTGCAATGGCCTGGTGAGCTGTGCACTCTGCTCTCAGCCAGAGTCGGTTGAGATGGGCGCCAGCCTCCTCGTGACCCTAATTAGGATTAAGTGGTAAATTGGTAATTTTGGTAAATTGTAACTATTTTTACAACAACAACAACAATAATAATAATAATAATAATAATAATAATAATAATAATAATAATAATAATAATCTTCTTTTCCTTTCGGCTGTTCCCTTCAGGGGTCGCCACAGCGAATGATCTGCCTCCATCTCACCCTGTCCTCTGCATCTTCTTCTCTTACTCCAACTGCCTTCATGTCCTCCTTCACCCCATCCATGAATCTTCTCTTTGGTCTTCATCTGGGCCTTCTGCCTGGTAGTTCAAACCTCAACATCCTACTACCAATATACTCACTATTCCTCCTCTGTACATGTCCAAACCATCTCAATCTAGCCTCTCTGACTTTGTCTCCAAAACATCCTACATGTGCTGTCCCTCTGATGTACTCATTTCTGATCCTATCCATCCTCGTTACTCCCAAAGAGAACCTCAACATTTTCATCTCTGCTACCCCCAGCTCTGCCTCCTGTCTTTTCTTCAGTGTCACTGTTTCTAAATAATAATACGTAATAATAATGATGATATTAATAATAATAATAATAATAATAATAATCCTGCCCAGTGATTCAACCCTCCGCTACAGTAGGTGGCGATATGCACCTAAAGTTGTTAGTTACAAACCGCCAATCAAACACATGAGGAAGAGAGGACTCGGTGCCTAGAGAAGCTTCCGAAGCTTTAGCTGTCGGTACGCTGTTGTAGTTTATATTTTTTCTGAGACTCGTGTTCGTTGATCCGAAGCTCTGCACAGAACACACTGTGTGTGTTTTAACGGTGTAGTGCTCTCGCCATAAACACCAGTAGCACCGTGTTCTGCTGCCGTTCGAAAACAACAGCAGCACACGGAAACCTTGTTGTGCTGCTCGTATGAAACGCAAGTGCTGAGCGCCACTTAAATGATGTCCACGTCGTGTTTGGAGAAAGATCTGCAGGAGAGCTTGAGAGAGGCGAGTGCCATCGGAGACCTGGACGAAGTGCGGACTCTGGTCGAGAGAGGCGTGAACATCGACTCCCAAAACGAGATCAATGGCTGGTAGGTTCTGCGCTGGAGATTAAACCGCGTGCTGTGTGTTGACGTTTATCCGATTCAACGACCCGAAATACGGTCCGACCCGCTCGCTTCAGCCGGTTGCACTGGAAACGTTCTCGATATGAGCGGAACCGCCGAATTAGCAACACCGGCTACTACCGAGCGAGCTGGACCAAGATTCATATTATACACCGTGTGTGTATATAACACTGCCACTACTATTAATAATAATAATAATATATAATATTATAATATACTATTAATAATAATGATTGTAATTATATATATATATATATATATATATATACATATATATATAATATTATACTATTAATAATAATTATTTATATATATATATATATACATATATATATAATATTATACTATTAATAATAATGATTATAATATATATATATAGAAAAAATATATAATTTGTACTATTAATAATTATTATAACATATTATATATAATAATAATATATATACATACATACATACATACACACACCACATAGACAAGTGTATTGTATACATACATATACTGTATATGCATGTGTTTGCAAATTTCATATATGAAACAATGATAATAGAAATGTTTATATTAAAACAGGAATTTATAAAGGAATCAGTTGAAGTAATAAGTTGATGTAAGTGTAAGTCTGCAGGGCTTTCGAGTGATTTCCTGAAATAGTTCTGACCCCCTGAAGTTATCTCACCTCATGGCGAATGAAGATATTTTTAATGCAGTGCCATCTGAGGGCTGTGAGATCACAGCCCTTTGCACACCAATTCCACAGACTCCCTCAATCTTTTCAGTATGCTTCGTGGTGTAGAGGGAGAAATATCCAAATCTCTTCTTATCTTTCTTGGAGAAACATTTTTCTTCATCATTTCAATCATTTTTTTTTCCACACACTTTTCTCTGCCCACCTTTGCTCCAAAAGGCCATTTCAGGCCTTTCCTGGGTGCTGCTGCTTTTGTACGAAATCTTGATTCCAATCGCCGGTTGACATCACTACATTGTTTAGTTATTAGATCTGATTACTACCCCGAAATTTCTGCAGTCAAAAACAGATTCACACTGTCCCACTTGAAGCCCTGGATCATTCATGACAGATTGAAAGAGGTTGACTGGAGCGTCTTTGCAACTGCACATGGAAAAGGTCCAGTAGATGGTGTTGGAGGCACAGTGAAGAGAGCTGTATGGACCAGGTGCCTGCAGAAATGTGTGTCCCTGAACTGCCCAAAGGAGTTTTCCAGTGTGGCAAAAGAGTCATGCCAAAATATTAATGTGCTGTATGTTTCGGCAGAAGAGGTCCGCAAGGTTCGGGAAGAGCTTGAAAAACTGTGGGCGTCCACAGGCTATTCCAGATATCCGTAGTAGCCATTATTTCAAGTCGATTGCTATCATCGAACTTTAACTATCAGCCATCAGTCTCTTCTTGCCAGATCTTCAGGCCGAATGTTGATGTACCATGGTGTGATTTTTAAGAAAGTCACAGAAAGAAATGAACCAGGTTCTGCTGAGGTCACAGTTCATAAGCTGAAACACCCAGTACTTTGTCTGTTGTACAATAAACCTCCAGCACACGTTCTGCCATAAAAATCAATACTGTACCGAGAGACACTACGCAGGTGATTTTTGTTGAAAAGTTCTACAGGGCCATATTTGGCGATAAGGGAAACCAAAGTTTTGACGTATACAGTTTTTACATCAGACATCAATATCATCAACCTACATTCAATTAGCCAAAGTCTGACCATTGGGAAGAAGTTTACGAGTATGAGATGTTTTTTTTTTTTTTTTTTTTTTTTTAATTCACAGTCCAATCACATTGGAAGGTTTCCATGTCAACTTCAGTGTGAAACATATTAAAGAAAAACAGTCTACAGTTGCACAGCTGAAGGCCCATTAATACACATGTTTTATTCCATTAAAAGCTGGACACCGATATTCGGGTGCATTTTGTAATCAGTTTATTACCAAAAAAAAACAACAAAAAAAAAACTAGTTTGTGGCGAACAGTTTCCCATTAAATTTTTTTTTTTATTTTGCCAGAGAATGTTTTTTGTAGTTTACGGTTCCCCCTTTGTTGCCACAGGACTATTTTTATTGTTTAGAGATTTTTTTAATTTGTTGCTTAAAGACAAATTTTTATTTATTTATTTATTTTTTTATTTTAGTTTTTGTTTTGTAAATTACTGTACATTTGACTTTATTTTAAATGTATTAAAAGGATTAGTGCCAGGATCAAGAATGCTGTCAAGAAATTTTGTTTACAAATGAGGGTTGAAATGTTTTGAAAACATCAGAGTTTTATTAATTTATCTTAAAGATATTATGTTAAAAAAAAAAAAAAAATTCTCCAAAAATACGTTAAGGCCACATTTACATATTATGTATGGTTTGAAAATTACCTTTTTAAGCTCCATAACTTACAATGCCATCCTTTGCGTCCGGCTCAACTTTGTCGTCAGAGTTTCTGTCCTCTCTCTTTGTAGCTCTGTCAGTGTCTCTGCAGAACATATAGACATTTTCACAAAGCCTGTCACCCACTACGGATGCATTTGATGACATTTACCATCAAATGAATGTGTCTAGTATATTAAAGAACTGTTTAGGGCATCAGTTTTGAGCCTGGAGAATGGAGATTAAAAGATTTTATTCAAAAGCAGGCTTGGATGAAGGCTGTGCGCAATTTAACTGCAGCATTCTGAAGGAATTTAATTCCCCCAGTGCGGCTAACTGGGTTATCAAAGGCGGGCCATGTCTGTCACTGTCTATGGTGAGAGGCATGTAAAAGAACCATTGCTGACTTTCGTAAAGAGTAGCTGCAAAGTCGTCGGCGTGTTTCGGTCCCTTGCTAAAAGGGTTGTGACAGGAAGGGCATCCGACGTAAAAGCCTCCGCCAAATCAAACGTGCGAAGCAGATGGTTCGCTGTGGCGACTCCCGAGTAGAGGGGAAGAAGCCGAAAGGAAGACAGACATTCTGAAGGAATTTAATTCACCAAAAGTTAAAATTTGTGCAGTATATGCACACACAGTTCTCTAGAGGTACAGAGCCTGGAGGGAGCACAGTGCATGCCTGGAGACTCTGGAACAGTGTCATTCCAGCAAGAATGACAAGGAACTGTCCCTTAAAGAGAGATTGAGTAGCTTTGACTGTCGTGGCCAGTATTTGTGCTGGGAAATGTTTCGTTGTGTAATGAGAATGAGGCAGGATCCTTGATCTCTCTACAGTAGAAAAGTGTTTGGTGCAGGGGGATAGATTAATTTTTTAGGTATTATTTGGACATTGCATCTGTTCAACAGCTATAATCTGTTAAAACAGTGGTTCTTAACCTTGTTGGCAGCACTGAACCCCACTGGTTTCATATGCTTATTCACCGAACCCTTCTTTATTGAAAAATAAAATATAATTTTTTTTCAAATTCAAGGCACCAAAAGTCTGCGGGGGTTGATCCTACTTTACAAATCATGCAGATACGACGCTGACTAGCATCACGTTCCGTTATATGAATCCATGTTGTACATATTCGTCCGACCACTTTCTTTTTTTTTTTTTTTTTTTTTGCTCAACATAGTATGGACTAAAACATTAAGAAAGAAATCACACGATGTACCATCACAACAATCACAAGTGGACTACTGAGCACACCAAATTTCCTGCAGCACAGATTCACTAAGCAATGTAGCGCGATCGCCTGCAGACAATGATGGCCAAGCGGGGAGTATATTCATGAATAGGAGTCGGGTGTGTGTCTTAACCTCCGCCGAACCCCTGAGACTGATGCCCCGAACCCCTAGGGTTCGATTGAACCCAGGTTAAGAACCACTGTGTTAAAAAGATGGGAATTTTAATGATTTGAACGTTCTTGAGTAGTGGCTTTGGTTTTTGAGTAGCAGGAGAACCAGAAAAAGTAACAGGAACTTTTTGTCCTCAAAATATCATTACTGTTGACCAACTTAAAAAGAAGAAAAACACAGAACAAGATGCTGGGTTGAGGATCCATTATGAGAAATTGATGAACACAGTGACTCTGAACTGGCTTGTAGCTAATGTATTATAATGTAGTTGAAGGTTTCCTCCCACACTCCAAAGACAGACACATTCGCCTAATTGGCTGTTCTAAATACAGTGATACCTCAGCTCACGAACATAATTGGTTCCCAGAAAGTGTGTGTGAGGCGAAAAGTTCGTCTTCCGAACATTTATTTCCCATAAGAAACCATTAAAATGAGAATAATCCGTTCCCAGGTCCCCATAAAACATAATTTTCTACTAAATAAGCCTTAAAACTACACAAAAATATACCTTATTTTATGTATAATAAATGTGCTATTGTATTGTAATTAAAGAAATAAACTGTACTGTATAATAAAGTCGTTTTATTTACCTTTGTGATGGTAGTTGACGGCTTGATGGAATGGAGTGGGAGGAGGAGGAGGGAGGGACTTACTGTTTGGAAGGAGAGTTTGGAACGGCCTACTGTTTGGAAACACCCTTAGCCACACACGCACCCTTAATAGCTTCCTTGTTCTTAAGGATGGGAGCAATGGTAGACTTAGCGTACTGGTACTGGGACGCTGAGTCACACAAACGCACACCTCGTTCGTGTTTTTCAATGATCTCCGCCTGTGGTGGGGTCTTTTTCGGTCCCATAATAGCAAAAGTACACTCAATATGGTCCAAAATGTCTAGCAAACACAAACCACGCCCGCACTCAAAGAAAGGGGGTGACGAACTGTGACGCCGTGAGCGTGCGTCAGCTTCTCGTGGCTGCCACCGTGGCGCTGTTCGACTGCGTGGTTTGATTCGTCCGCCGAAAACTAGTTCGTCAGCAGAGACTATATGCTCGCAAATTTAATGTTCTTGAGGCGAAAAGTTCGTGAGCTTAAGCGTTCGTCAGCGGAGGTTTTACTGTAATTTCTCATACTTGGGCTATGCATTTCTTACCTTTGGAAGTTCAGTAGAAAATGCAAATAAATGCTTCCTGTTGTGAATTTTGTGCCTACAACATTTCACAAAAGTATCAAGAAATAAAGAAAGCACATTTTTCAAAGCTCCTGCTGTCTCAGCTTCAGAAATTCTGTAGCAAAGTAACAAAATAAGCAGGATCCAAATCATTTTAGTTTTTATTTGAAAAATTCCTTTTTAGGCACCTGTCCACTGTATATAATCTCGCCTTTCAACTCAGCGGGCGTTATTTCTGATATCAAGCCTCGCACAGAAAATTGTTACGATTTTGAGTACGTCAGACCCGAAGCTAAAAAATATTTAATTTTACTAATATGTGGTGATGTCCACATTCTTTCATCCATTGAAATACACATTGTTGTTTAATTTTTTTTTGTTTGATGAGTAAAATGTTGGTTTGAGTTGTTTAATTAAATTTCTTTCTTTTGAAGAAATGAAAACAAGACATTATGAACGTTTCCTCATGGAGAGTTCACTATTTAATGGGGCGTCTGAATTTTTTCACATGACTGTGTGTGTGTGTGTATGTGTGTGTGTGTATGTGTATATATATATATATATATATATATATATATATATATATATATATATATAGGATTTTCTGAGTAGATCCTTCCGTAGGAGAGTGCTCAATACTTTTTGGTAGAGCAAATAACAAAAATAAAAGGACAGGACAAAGACTTTCTATTGAAACTCCATTTATCACTACAGATCTGTTTCGAGGGGTGGATCTGTAGTGATAAATGGAGTTTCAATAGAAAGTCTTTGTCCTGTCCTTTTATTTTTGTTTTTATATATATATATATGTAGGGCAGTGGTGGTCTAGTGGATAGGGCGCAGGATCGCTGATCCTAACATTGGGGGTTCGAGTCCCCACAGGGTTGTTACTGTCCCTCCAGTGCAGCTAACTGGGTTAACAATGGTGGGCCATGTCTGTCACTGTCTATGGTGTGAGGCATGTAAAAGAACCATTGCTGACTTTCGTAAAGAGTAGGCTGCAAAGCCGTCAGCGTGTTTCCACGACCTGGAGAGGGATGGGCGCCGCCAGGCAAATCATCCCAAGTCTCGCCATGAAGGTGCTCCAACGACATCCCCAGATGTCGGCACTTTATTAAAACACCCGAACGACAATATGGTCGCGTAGGAAGTTAATATCAGAGTTCATAACAAACAAACTTCGACAACTCGGGACACTCATTTTCTAGTAAAATAGAAAAAAAAACAAAAAAAAAAACGTGTGGACGTTTGCAGTCGGCACAAATTGTAGACTTCTCCAGGAAAGATAAAAACTATAATCAAACTTAAATAGTTTGCACATATAAAGCATACGGTCCTGGCATGTCGTAAACTGGTAATGCCGCAAATGGCCGGATTGCCGTAAATCGTCCCCGAACTACTAACCTAGTAAGTTTGCCTAGTAACTGATGATGATGGTGATGTCACCATGGAGGACTCTTGAATGTTCATACAAGCAGAACAGATAGTCATTATAGTTTAGTTACTTTTAATCTTTCTCCATTGTAGTATTTTTATAATACTCCAGCCATTATGACAGTGTCCAAAAATACCTAAATTCTAAATTGGTTACACAGTCATCACAGATTGGTGCTATAGTTGTTAAAATGTTTTTGTGTTTTTATTGTATTAGATTAAGGTGCTATTTCTATTTTTGTTGTACTTGAGTTTTTTTTTCTCAGATCTTTTTGATCTGCATTGTTTGCAATAGCAAGTTGAATTAGGCATTGCGATATTATATTTTGTATTAGCAGTATTATATTTTATATCTAGTGAGTAGTCGATACGCAGAATGCTATCAGGAATAGACTGACTTGGATTGTATTAATATTTGCGTTTTTTGCTTTCAATATTATTAAAGTTCTTTAAATAAGTCAAATTCAGTAAAATTGTTTTATTTTATATATGACATTGAATTTGTAATTTTTAACTTCATTAAAGATTTTTCATAGTTGCGAACTTATCACTATTTTGTTCCTCATTTCCAGTTACATGTAATAGTGGTCTTTCTCTGTGAAAAATCCAAATGTTCGATTCTTTTAGAACTTGAAATTTCTGGCAAGCATTTTGCATAACCGATGAGTTACACAAATTATCATAGGTGAACGAACTATAGGTTACCAGAACCATTTACCCGTGAACAAAAAATAGGTTGTGCAAACTTTCGAAAAATTCGAGGCCTGTGTATGTATGTATGTATATGTGTACAGTGGTACCTTGATTTACGACTGTCTTTAATAACGAATTTTCCGTGATACGAGCTTCGATTCCACAAAAAGCTGCTCTAATCAACGAGCAAATTTTTGATTTACAAGTTCTGTTGGGGAAATGGCTTTTGCCGCTCCGTAAACACCTTGTGCAGTGCTTCTCAATTATTTGTGAGGCGCTCCACCGAAAGTAGGCGCTTGTCGCACAGGCCACTTTTGAGATAAAGGACAGACAAGTAAAAATGTTCCTTTTTTTTCGAAATTTGGATTTTTGCATAAACTATTAAAACAAGTGTTCAACTATCACTTTCTCATGTGAAATCGACTAATACTCACTAAAAATGTCTTTTTTTCTATTATTCTGACGAGTACCCTCATAAAACTGGATAAAAACATTAGCAAACTTAGTGGTTTTCGTTGCAATTATTCACTGAGTTCGGTACAAGACACACTATAATCCATACACCAGAAGAACAGCCGTGAAGTAGTCTCTCCATTTGGGATACTGTTTTGATATTAAAATGCCGTTTCAGTGAATAAAATAAAGGTTATGAAGACGATATGCTCATAAACAATGCAGGCTAGTTGCTAAGGAAGATCTGAAACGAGCACACTGATTGGTCAGCTCGGGGTTGCACATGCGCAGTGCCATCACATGTTAACTTCCGGTACACATCATTTGTGGAAAATGAGAGTGAAATGTCATCTGTGATGTCTAGCAGCATTAGTATAGATTTTAAATTCGACGCAAGAATTCAGCTTTGAAGATGCCGTAATGCTTGGCGTTCTTGAAGATTATTTTGCCGATGAGTATTTTTCTCTGCATGCAAAATTTGATTATGGAATTTTTTTAATTATTTGATTTGTGTGTAATCTTGTCTGGAATGGACATGCCGATACGTGGGTTGTTTAGTTTTGTACGGAAATTTGTTAAGACCTGAAAAAGACTTAAATGTTTCATTCCTTTTACATATGAACAAACTGATGATGATGATGATGATGATGCAAGCTGTGATGATGAAGATTTTGATTTTGATGTTGATAAAGAAGAGGCATCTGTTAATAAAAGTGTGCATGAGTTGTGGTGGTGGTGAGGATATGGATTAAGATGATAAATATTGAGGGCAGAGTTCATGAAGCCAGCTGTTGAGCAGAGGTGATGATGCCAGCTGTGTTGAAGATTTTGATGTTGATGAAGAAGAGTTAATAAAAGTGTGATGAGTCAGTTTTGTTGTGTTTTGGATGAGAAGTGATTCTTTCTGCTGAACAGGATATTGATGAAGATGATAATGCTGAGGGCAGAGTTGATGAAGCTTACTTGTATAAAGAGATCAGAGAGTTTTGTTATATATTTTTCTTATGTATAGTTTTCTTAATTTCAGTGTGATTGTTTGAACCTGACAGTGTTTTTTTTTTTTTTTTTTTTTTTTAGTGTTTTTTATTCTCTGCTTTAATATCTTGCATTTATCCTCTATTTCCTCATGATCACTATCCAGAGATACTTTGGTTAGACTTGAGTGTCGAGGCAGGATGAACCCTTTCCACATGCACACAAACCTGTTTTACCTACTGCACAACTCAATGTTTGCATCCTGCTTTGCATCCAACTCTGACACAATGTCAAGACTTCATCTGGTGCCAGTTTTGCTCTTGGGGCACCATCTGAAAGTATTCATGAAAAGCTTTGGTCATGACAGAGCATTTTTTTTCTCCTCTTTTAAGAACAGGTTGATGACTCCTGTGCAACGAGATTAAGTTTCTGGAGGTTTGTTGTTGGAATTTGGTCCCAGCTTCTGAAGTGTTCTGGCCGTCTTTGATGTATTTTTCGTTTAATGACCTTCCAGATGTTTTCTATATATGAATGTTGGATGCTGCTGTTCTATCTGCAGTATATGGTTTTGTATTACACTGAAATACATGAGGCCTTCCCTGCCGCCTTGAAGGGCGCATGTGTTGCTTTAAAACCTTTTATATACTTTTCAGAATTCATAGTTCCTTCCAAAGCATGCAAGATTCCCATACCGTGTACATTTGTGCACTGCCATATCGTCTGAGATGCTGGATTTTAAATTAAATGCTGATAAAACGCTTGAAGGTCTTTGTCTTCTTTAGCCTGGAGGACATTTCATCCGTAATTACCAACATGAACATCAAATTCGGTCTTCTAAAAACCATAGAACACTTTCCCACTTTGAAACAATCCATTTCAAGTGAGTCTTGGTCCACAGGACACGCTGGCGCTTCTGGACCATTTTGAAATATGGCTTCATTTTTGCACGATGGAGCTGTAGCAGTTATCTGCCAATGTCTCAGCGAATTGTGTTCACTAGCAGTGGTTGCTCTTAAGTATTCCTGGGCCCATTTAGTGAGTCATTGACTCAATCATGCTGATGAGTGACGCAGTGTTGTTTGAGAGCCTGAAGACCACAGGCACCCAATATAAAGGTCTTGTCCCTGATGCACCAAGATCTCCATTTTCTGTGAATCTTTTGTCATGTTGCACACTGTAGGTGTTGTGATTTGCAAGATTTTTGCCATTTGATGTTGAATATTTGTTTTAAAAGTATTTTGCCATCTTTTTGTGCATGCTTTCACAGATTGGAAAGACCCTGCTTCTCTGAAATATCCTTTTTAATCATGTACAGCCTTGATATCATTTAACTTGGCAAGTTGATAGATGTTCTCCCAGCTCAATCTTTTTTAACTTTCTTGCTTTTCATTTGTTGCACTCGTGCCAACTGTTTTTCAACAGGCGTCAAATTTAGAAATGAGATTTTTTTTTTTTTTTGTGCATAAAATTTTAAAATTTCTCACTTTAAACAAAAAGCCGAAAGGAAAAGAAGAAGAAACATTTATATATGTTCCATTGTCAATAAAATATAGGCTCGTGTGATTTGAAAGTGTTTGTTTTCAGATTATTCATATTTAAAGAACGTCCAATCTTTACTGGGATTTGGGTTGCAGTTGGATTTGAGGTCTTCTCTATGAAACTTTATTCCCTCGTACAGGTCAGCCACTAACTACATCATCTGTGGTTACAGTAGGACTATCGTTAGCTGTGGCAGCCATCCAGAACTGTTCATCCATTAACCACTGAACCAGCATATTACTCAGTTGTTACCTGTTTTGTCTCATCCAAAGATGTCTCAGTTTATTTGAATGATTTCACAATGTCGGAGAGTATAAATGCCTGTTATGTTTGGGGTGCTAATATATGGCCATTGTAGATCCCTCCAACACAGCAACATGAAATTCAGCATGTTAAATTCTTCTCAAAAATAGTTTTATCATAAATGTACCTTTTGACATAAGGTAAAATATCCATGATCCTCTGCTGAATTCAGTCAAGCAGTAAAACTGGCATTATTTTTGGCATGTTCCCACCATCTTTGAAAACGACCCCATTTTATGGGTCAAATCCAGGTTTATTATATGTTTCTCTAATTTTGATAGACAAGGAGGCTTCTTCTTTTCCTTTCGGCTGTTCCCTTTTTCAGGGGTCACCACAGTGAATCATCTGATTCGCATGTTAGATTTGGCATAGTTTTTTTTTTTTTTATGTCGGATGCCCTTCCTGACACAACCCTTTAGCAAGGGACAGAAACACGCTATGCAGGCTATGCAGTCTACTCTTTTACGAATGTCAGCAATGGTTCTTTTATATGCCTCTCACCATAGAGAGTGAGAGACATGGCTGGCCTTTGATAACCCAGTTAGCTGCACATAAATAGTGTTATTTGTCAAAAAATTGTTATAAGTAATCCTCTGCATACACTGTATCCTCATTAACATAATAAATCCTTATTATCATTATGGAATACAAGAGAATGAAGAAATATAGGTCAACTTCCAACAAAGAATAACTTTATTAACAATTTTTTAATGTTTTAACTAAAATATTTAAAGTGCATCAATTTGCCTGAAATAAAAAAGTATCCTTATTTAAACTGTAAACATTTTGACCAACAATTTGAACCATTTTATACTGAAAAATAAAATGAATAAATCATAATAAATTCAAATTGATCAGCAATATTAATTCAGGTGCACAATATATAAAACACTTTAATCTACAAAACAAAAATGAATAAAACAATTTGTATTTTATATATATATATATATATATATATATATATATATATATATATATATATATATATATATGTGTGTGTGTGTGTGTGTGTGTGTGTGTGTGTGTATATATATATATATATATATATATATATATATATATATATATATATATGTGTGTGTGTGTGTGTATATATATATATATATATATGAAGAATATTCTGTAATCACCTGAAGAGAGAGGATGGTTTCGCCACCCCTCGAAACAGATCTGTAGTGATAAATGGAGTTTCAATCGAAAGTCTTTGTCCTGTCCTTTTATTTTTGTTATTTGCTCTACCAAAAAGTATTGAGCACTCTCCTACGGAAGGATCTACTCAGAAAATCCTCTCTCTCTCTCTCTCTCTCTCTCTCTCTCTCTCTCTCTCTATATATATATATATATATATATATATATATATATATATATATATATATATATATATATTTTTTTTTTTTTTTTTTGTAAAAAGGATTAAGTCAAGATTAATACCGTGTTTCACTGAAAATAAGACCTAACCACAAAATAAGACCTAGCGTGATTTTACAAGATGATTTTAATATAGGCCCTCCCCTTAAAAAATAAGCCCTCGTTGAGAGCGGCAGCAATTAATTGGCCTGCTACGCGCTCAATCTAGGGCTTGAGATGAAAGCGCTGACTCATCTATTAGGCAGCTTTACCTAAGGTACGCCGTCAAAGCATAAATCCTTGCGCGTTGAGGCTCAGTCAATGACTTCAGCGACTGCTTTAAAACGAGGACATACACTTGTGTCCATAAAAATCACTGAAATCGCTCGATTCATTTATGGTTAAAATATTAAAAAAAATAAAGAAATTTAACGAAATAAGAATATATCAAGACAAATATATATTATACGACATGTAAAAGAGAAAAATGTAAAATACATCATCACCTAAAAATAAGCCCTAGTATCATATTTCGTGATGAAAATTAATAAGCCCTGCCTTATTTTCTGGGGAAACATGGTAGTACCATGAGCACGTTTCACAGTGCACAGCTTTTCAAAGCAGGGTTTAAAGTACGACACTGAACTCTCAGTTCCTGCTTAATGCTGAACTGAGACCTGCACTTATTTTCGCAGCAGTGACGTCATCCAGCATGACGGAGACCATGTCTGCTGCAGGCAGGATCAGTTTCTCTACTGTGGGGTTTTCTGCACTGAGCAGTTTGGTACTCCACCTTATCTGATGCTAACACAGCTTGCTGGTTTGCTGGAATATCATTCACAAAGTGGGATGGTTGTTGGCAATACTCGGCATGTTTTTGCTGAAAAAACTCACACGGCTCATCACGTGATCGAGGTGTGATGTCTTTTAAGTGACGCCCGAATTTATTTGGGTTCATGCTGTCCGCTGCCAATATTTTTAGACCGAGTAAACACAGTAAACAGTGGTCTTTCCTCGTTTCTCACCGCAGCACAGTGAAGCCGAGTACGGTAGGACCTTGATTATTTGCGGTTTTGCACTCACGGTTTGCATATTTGCAGACTGTCGAGCTGAGTTTCTCATTTTGGTTTGTTTATCCAATTTATTACATTTCTTGTTCTTTGATGTCTTTTTTGTTATGGTCTATGTTTTGGGGGACTTTGATTTTGGCGCTGTGCCTCTGACTAACTGTTTACTCTCCGCTTCGGCTGAGGGGCGTTTCTGAGCTGCTCGGTGGCTCACATCTGAATTTACTATTCTCATTTACTCCCAATAAACAAAAGCACGCTCACCTCTGCACCAGAGGATTAACTCACATCACATCACCGCTGCTTTGGTTTGTAATGCTCTCTAACTCTCTCAGTCTAAAAATCTGTTTTCCACTCGCTCCGGCTGAGGGGAGTGGCTGAGCTGCTCGGTTTTAATGCAGTTCATACCTGAATTCAGTCATCTCATGCCTAATGCAATATTTTCCCCTAGTGGGCATTTTTGAAAACTACATTGCTGTATGTTTCAAGGAGAATGTGGGGGGGACGGGACCAAAACCCCGCGAATACCGAGTGCCTACTGTACTACGTCCGCTTCATCGTACCTCCTCGACTTAGCTGGAGACTTTTGTTTCTGTCTCTGTCTCCGTCTTTCTCCACCTCTCATTCCGTCCCGGTTAAAAATTTCCATGGTGGGTTTATTAACTTCACTTCTTATTTTACTCCTGGGCACACTCTGACAGTGAGGAAACCACTGCCACCTGCTGTAGTGGATGTAGAATTACACTTTATCCTAATACGGAAAAAAAAGCATGTTCCCTGGGGTCACACGTGCCCCCCTGGCATCGCACTGCACCCACCCCAAAGGGACGCGCCCCACTATTTGAGAACCACTGATATACATACATACATACATACATACAGACGCTCCCCAGCTTGCGAACGAGTTAGGTTCCAGACGGCCGTTTGTTAGATGAATTTGTTCGTAAGTTGTTACAGGGCATTCTTTAGAGGGGAATGTATGTTTAGACCCTGTATAAGTAACCTATACGAGTTTGTACTGTATACAATCTCTCTCTTAGTTATTATATAACTGACCGTGCGGTGTAATGATGCTCTTGAGCGCAGTGTAATTGAAAGCATATCCTCTCTCTCTCACTCTCTCTCACACACACACACACACACACACACACACACACACACACACACACACAGGCGACACTTCAACTGGACAATTGAACTGATCAGCTTCCGTGTTTAGACTCCTATTTCCTCTCAAGCACAGCTTGATCAGATTTACACAGTTTCAATTTTATCCAGTTCATTATAATACTGGAGTCAATTTGTTTCTTCTTTAAAACGTTTGGCAGGAGTTCAGAAATGGATCGTTCTGCTTCTTTCCCTGACCATGTCAGCCACGCCCCCTCTGCTGGAGCTTAGTATTAAGTGTACCTCAGGATAATGTTTAATCATATTTCATACTTATAGATATTTCTATAGATTTTATTCCATTTCTATTATTACTTGTTCTTCAATTTCATTTCACTTTCACTCTCGACCTCAGACCGGATGTTTGTATCTCCGGTGGTTCGTAAAACAAATGTTCGTAAGTGGGGGAACGCGCGCGCGTGTGTGTGTGTACAGACACTCCCCGACTTACATTTCATCCATTTTACTTTTTTTTTTTTAAGCCAAATTTTGAGTTTAAACGTACCTACACAGTACGCTGACGTAATGACGCTGCATTCATTGTTTACAAACTACAGACTGAGTGTGTGTGTGTGTGTGTGTGTATATATATATATATATATATATGTGTGTGTGTGTGTGTGTGTGTGTGTGTGTATATACATACATATATATGTGTGTGTGTGTGTGTATATGTGTGTGTATATATATATATATATATATATATAACACATAAACACACATCCTATTTTTGGTCCAGCCTCAGCAAATTGTTTGGAATAGGTCATAAAAGCACTTTTTAAAGTTGAGTGTGTCTGTAATTTTCTTTGCTTTTCTTTGTGAAACTTCTATTTGTTCTTTCCTTTTGGCTTTTCCCTTTCTCGGGAGTCACCACAGCAAATCATCTGCTTTGCTGCAGTTGATCCTTTTTTCTCATTTACCTCTATAACCCTGAACTGCTTTCAATGGCACTTCTTTTATGGATATACTGTATTAGTATTCTATTACTATATTAATCCCACAAGGGAATCATATTCTACTGTGAACACACAGGTTTGAATGTGAAGGAATGAGAAGGTGCAGTTCACTGCACCTCAACCTCAGTTTTGCTACCAGTTTAGTCTTCAAATGCTTTATAAGAACTCGTGTTGAATTTGGTGACACTTGCGAAACCCCTGAAAGCTGCTTTCTTGCATTACAACCATGTTGCTAAATTCAAGTTAATGAAATATATTTACCACTAGCTGGCAGTATAAGTCAAGGCTTTCATTTTATTATTATTATTATTATAATTATTATTATTATTATTTTCTCTAAAACCTGTGACACAGCATTTACTTGTGAAGGAAAAGTACTTGTGATCCTTTAAAAAGCATCTTGTGCTTAATGCAGCTCCTGAGGGAGTGTATGAAATTTGTGAATTTAGATATTATAGGTTCATAAAACAGAAATGTGAGAATTTTTGGTGTTCAATGATTTCAGTGTGTGAGTTCTGTTATTCTGGATTCGTATGAGCATTAGTTAGGGTTATTCATGCGCTGCATCATAGAATCAAATCAGTGACGATGATATTCGGATCCTGAGATCAGTAATGAAAACGGTACTGTATGCAGGACTAAAACTTTCAGCACATAGAGTGGAATAACATTCACAACAGAGCTCTTCGACTTTAAAAAAAGATGAAGTAAAACTTTTGTAAAAGGAAAAAATACACCACCCACATATGAAATACTGTATGATGGATCCTCAACGACTGAAACTCAAAACAATTCTTGCACAAAACTACGGCATGAATTTACTTTGTTGGTCGTCTGCCACCAGCTGAACTCTGGGCCTCAGTCTATGTTTTCTATTATTTCTCGTAGCAATAAAGTGAAAACACTGGACCTTAAACATCTGCAGATATTGCATGAGCATTTAAATATGAAGTCTTTGTGCACCAAAAACTTTCTGGTAAAATCTGCCTGCTGGATCTGTTTCTACACAGGACATGTTTGCACTGGGCTTGCAAGAGAAACCACAAACACATAGTGGCGTACCTTCTGAATTCTGGGGCTGATAAAGAAATCCTCACTGCGAAAAATGAGTTGGCTGCTCAGTTGACCTCCAAACCAGATATCAGAAGATTGCTTGGAGGTATGTCATCAAATTAACTTTCCTTCTGTATTATACCGGAATCCTTTTTGTGCTTGACTGCTCTTGCCTAAAGTGGTTTAGTAATGTAATGTTTAAATGATTTGACAGGTTGATTTGTATGGGACACTGAGGCTTTATACAATACAGTGATACCTCAGCTCACGAACATAATTGGTTCCCAGAAAGTGTGTGTGAGGCGAAAAGTTCGTCTTCCGAACATTTATTTCCCATAAGAAACCATTAAAATGAGAATAATCCGTTCCCAGGTCCCCATAAAACATAATTTTCTACTAAATAAGCCTTAAAACTACACAAAAATATACCTTATTTTATGTATAATAAATGTGCTATTGTATTGTAATTAAAGAAATAAACTGTACTGTATAATAAAGTGGTTTTATTTACCTTTGTGATGGTAGTTGACGGCTTGATGGAATGGAGTGGGAGGAGGAGGGAGGGAGGGACTTACTGTTTGGAAGGAGAGTTTGGAAACGCCTACTGTTTGGAAACACCCTTAGCCACACACGCACCCTTAATAGCTTCCTTGTTCTTAAGGATGGGAGCAATGGTAGACTTAGCGTACTGGTACTGGGACGCTGAGTCACACAAACGCACACCTTGTTCGTGTTTTTCAATGATCTCCGCCTGTGGTGGGGTCTTTTTCGGTCCCATAATAGCAAAAGTACACTCAATATGGTCCAAAATGTCTATCAAACACAAACCACGTCCGCACTCAAAGAAAGGGGTGATTTAACTGGGACGCCGTGAGCGTCAAGGCCAGCTTCTCGTGGCCGCCACCGTGGCGCTGTTCGACCGTGTGGTTTGGTTCGTCCGCCGAAAACTAGTTCGTCAGCAGAGACTATATGTTCGCGAATTTAATGTTCTTGAGGCGAAAAGTTCGTGAGCTTAAGCGTTCGTCAGCAGAGGTTTTACTGTACATACGTGTCATGTAGCAGGCAGTTTACACCTGTAATTACAGGGGACATAGAATTGAATCACTCCCTCTAAATCATCACCTTCTTTTTTTCAACTTTGCAGTCTGAAATGAGAAGAAAAAAATTCAAGCTGTATTTGCTCAATGAAAATTAGAACAGCAAATTAAAAATATATTTGAAACAGTTCAGAAAAAATAAATATAAAAATTACAATGAGGGTGGCATGGTAGAGCAGTGGTTAGCACATCTGACTCGCAGCAAGACGGCCTGGGTTTGATTCCCTGCCTCGGTGTTACAGTGTGGAGTTTGCATTGTTCTCCTTGTGCTTGCGTGGGTTTCCTCCCACAGTCCAAAGACATGAGGCTATTTGGCTGTTACAAATCACCCCTAGGTGTGAGTGAGTGCAAATGGTTGTGTAAGTGTGTCCCTGCAATGGCCTGGAGAACTGTCCAGGATGTACCCCCACTAGCTCGGAGTCGGCTGAGATGGGCGCCAGCCTTCCCGTGACCTTTAATTAGGATAAGTGGTTCGGAAAATGAATGAATGACGAAAGATTACAATGATTAAAGAATCACCCCGTTCTCTAATTAACCGTTTTCCAATTGCGATCCATTAATATCCTGATTAGTTCAGCATTTCAGTGCTTGGTAGTGTAACGAAAAGTGAACATTTAACTATGGGTGGCAAGACACTCTCAGAAGATCTACTGATCTATAAGAGTGTATTAGAGGCAATAATCAAGAAGTCCAAAGTTTTTGGCACTAGTGGGAACCTTCCCGGATCATGCCGTTCCGCCAAACCTGATTTTCACGGTGAGCAAGTGAAAATATCACTAGTACAGACGCTCCTCGCTTTACGTTTATTCGCCTTACGTTTTTTTTTTTATTTTATTTTACGTTTGAACTGACTGTAAAAAAATTTTTTTTTGTAAGTCAAATTTTGAGTTCAGCGCGCTCTCCGTAATACGAGATGTTCTTACATAGTATGTAGACGTAGTGCGTTAGTTATGCATGATACTGCTTCCATTGTTTACATGGCGCTGCGTTCATTGTTTACAAACGACAGACTGAATGTGCCCTGCTTCTTCCCAGTTCACCGCGTGTTACTCTTGTGTTACGATGTCGACTCTATGATCTTTGTGTTTACACTGTTTTCCGTATTTGTAACCCTAAGCAAATATGGTTGGTCGGAAGTGTAAGCCTACTAGTGATAGTGGTAATCAGAAAAAGCGGCAAGCCATCTCGTTTGAAACGAGAAAATTGATGCTGGTGAAAAACATGTGAACGTTGCACGTTTCTTCCAAATGGCTCCATCGACCATCGGAACCATTTATAAGCAGAAAGATCTCATCATAGAGCATGTCAAATAGTGTTTATGGATGTATAGTACAGTATGAATGGTCATGTGTTACTGGAACGTACAGTAACAACTTACGTTTTTTTTTTTCCCCTTACGTCCGACCGTTCGGAACGTAGCTAAACCGTAAGTCAAGGAGCGTCTGTACTTCACAACCATGTCTTGTATAGAAACGTAAGAAAAAAGCCAAGTCTTCAATGAGCTTTTCTAAAACAGACGATGTTAAGGCCAGATGGAGAAAGGTGTTATTATGGTAAGATAAAATTATAATGAAACTCTTTGGCTTCAACAGCAAATTGTATATCTGATCAATACAGTCTTCCATTCAAAGAGCACCATACCTACGCTAAAGCACAGAAGTGGTTGCATTCTATTATCGGTGTGTTTCTGTGCAATAGAGACAGTCACTTATCAAGATAAATGGAAAAATGTGTAATGCAAAATCTCATCAACTTGCTGCCTTCTGCCAGAAGATTGTCAGTGAGAAGAAGATTCACCTTCCAACATGACCAAAATCAATTGGCCGGCCAGTGGAAGGAGGAAAAAGGTGAATGGGCTCGTCAGATCCCAGATTTAAATCCATATTTAAAATGTCAAATTATTTGAAGATTTGCAGATCTGTGAAATTTGGGGGGGGGGGAGGGAGGGAAAAAGGTTTGCATTGGCTACCATCAAATTTGACTGGGGTTGAACAGTTCTGCCAACTAGAGGAGCAGATAGAGGTGTTTCTGGTTATTTATTTTTATTGATGTATTTGTTTGTTTGCGATTAGTAAGTGCTATTATGTCTTATATACATGTAAGTGAATTGAAAAAATGCTGCTGGAAAAAAATATTTCAGTGTCTTCATTTCAGGCTGCAAAGCCATAAAATATGAACATCTTGAAAGGTGGTGATTTTTGTACCCACTGAATATGGCTCTTGGACAAGTTGTTGTTGATGAAGCTCTTGTGTTGCAGTAATATAGGATTACGGTTCCAAAGGGAGCTCTCTGTGTTGGACATTAAAATCTTTTTTAAGATGTAACCATTCTTTCTCTCGCATTAAATCATAGCTGATTGCAATCACCATCTTTGGCAGAATTCTTTGATAACCTTTAATTATAACACATTTAAATGCTTTATTATTATTATTGTTACTATATAAAAATATAAAACTTTTTTTTTTTTTTGCTAGTGGAGGAAGAGGATGATGTGTCTGAAATAAAGGAAGCAGAGCTGCCAATTATTCCAAACTATTTGTCAAACCCACCTTTCTTGTATAGCAAGGTGGATAAAAGCAACCTGAACATAGTGCAACAAGTTTCCCAGAATGGCACTGGTGACCATTTGGATGCTGCAGTCTCAGAGGCGGCGACTTTATCCCCCACACAGGAGCAACTGCAACAACAGCAGCGCTTGTACTTGGATAGCCAAAGCCAACCAGCATTGTCCTGTGTCTCCATGGTAGAGCCAAGCAGCATTGTGCCAACACAGGTGACAAATGGGACATTGTCCATGGAGGTTTCCCCAGATGTACATCACAGCAACCATAAGGAATACACTCACAATCACAGCATTGCCCAGAACAGCCCTGTTTGTCCTCAGCTCCCTTCAGCAAGCACAAGCTCTAACTCCGTCATTACCCGGCAACAGTCTCTGCAACATCAATTGAATGGCTCTCAGCCAGGGTGTCCTATGCCTGCTTTCCAGCCTTTCTTCTTCACCAGTACCTTTCCAGTGAACGTACGGGGTATGTATGTGTTATAGGAAGCACACATTGATGAACTTGGTGGCTCAGTTGCCTTGCAACTGTATGTTGCATACTGTTTTGAATTAGACTTGATTTTTCTTTTGAGCTTTATTGCTCCTCCTTACTTGTTTAATTTCCCAGAGCTCGTTTTGAAGGTGCGAATCCAGAACCCACATTCAAGAGAAAATGATTTCATCGAGGTGGAGCTGGACAGACAGGAACTGACATATCGGGCATTGTTGCGGGTTTGCTGCCGTGAGCTCGATATTAGTGCTGAACATGTAGAGAAAATACGGAAGCTCCCCAACACTATGCTCAGAAAGGTGTGTCTCTGCTTATGTTTTCAACTTCGTTTAAGCCTCTAAAGGGAACAGGAAAAACTCCACAATGAACTATATTACTAATGTATTAAAATCAGGTATACAGTGGCTTGCAAAAGTGTCCAAGCCCCTTGAACTTTCCCACATTTTGTCATGTTTTGTCATGTGGACATGTCATGTCCACAAATGTAAAAGTATTTTACTTGGAATTTGTTTTATAGACTAACAAAAAATAGTTTTCATTTTTGAGCCACTCCACCGAAAGTAGGCTCTTGTGTCCAAAAATGAGATTTTTTTACACAGTCAGATAGAGGAGGCAAAATGCAGCAAAAAGTTTGTCAATACCTTGAAAACTGA
This sequence comes from Plotosus lineatus, assembly GCA_024760905.1. Lineage (NCBI taxonomy): Eukaryota > Metazoa > Chordata > Actinopteri > Siluriformes > Plotosidae > Plotosus > Plotosus lineatus. The sequence continues at coordinate 16,721,195 of CM045738.1, forward strand.
CCGAGCTATGCCATTTCTTGTGTCAGCATTCAACTAAAAATTTCAAAAGGTGTTTTAGAGAAAAATGAGCACAAAGATGGTCCTTCTTCCAAGATCATTATTCCTTAGCAACCAAACATTTTTATGCACCTTAGCCATATAAAGTTTTAGAAAACATGTCTAGCAAAAGTTTTATGAAGAGATGATAAGAGAAATCATCCTCATTTTAATCTGACAGGCCCTTTTTAAACCCATCACTCACCGTGGTAACCCCCCCCCCCAAAAATGAACAAAAAAAAGACTTTTTTCCCCTCTTTCTGTTTATTCCAATAAGAACAGTATGTATCTTTTTTGAACATTATATAAAAGGTTCAAATGTCTTCAAATGATACTGATTGAAAAACACTGTCAGGTTCAAACAATCACAATGAAATTAAGAAAACTATATAACAAAACGCTCTGATCTCTTTATACAAATAAGCTTCATCAACTCTGCCCTCGTCATTATCACCTTAATCAATATCCTGCTCAGCAGAAAGGATCACATCATCTTCACAAACACCACTCATGCACACTTTTTTTTAACAGATGCCTCTTCTTCATCAACACAGTTGGCATCATCATCAGTTTGGTCATCTGTAAAACAAATGAAACATTTAAGTATTTTTCAGGTCTTGACCAATTTTCGTACAAAACTAAACAACCCATGATCCAGCATGTCCAGTCCAGACAAGATTACACACAAATCAAATAATCAAAAAAAATTCTATAATCAAATTTTGCATGCAGAGAAAAACACTCACCAGCGAAATAATATTCAAGAACGCCAAGCATTCCGGTATCTTCAAAGCCCAATTCTCGCATCGAATTTAGCGTCTATACGAATGCCACTAGACATCACAGATGACATTGCACTCTCCTATTCCAGAAATTGTGTATTCACAGGCTTCAATTCTTTTACAATTTTCACAATTTCTTTTAATTTTTGGCCGAAGGTCTTTAGTAGCTGTCATGTCCTTGTACCTGCTTGGGTCATGATTAATGAATGAATGTATTTTACAAAAGAAATAAAAGGAAAAGCGCTGCAAAATTCAACCGGTTGTTTAATGTAGGCTTTGGTGCATTTGTTATCATCCGGTGTGATACTTTTCAAATTTGCAGTATCAACTTTAGTGCTTTTAGTTTTTAATGATGATGATGATTTTTAATTCTGATTGTCTTGGTGTGTCAGGACAAAGATGTGGCTCGGCTTCAGGACTTTCAGGAGCTGGAGGTGGTGTTGGAGAAGGCTGAGGGTTTATCTTTGTTCTCTGGCACAGGCGCGTTGAGCGACAGGCCCTGCTACAATATGAAAGCCTCTAGGCTCACCTACTAGTTCCTGCCTCCTGAACCAGCACGAGGTGGACAGACTCACTGCCCCATCTGGGAGTATAGTTAAAAACGCTGAATTCATCCCTAGTTTTTGTTTTTGCTAATCAGAGTAGAAGGCATTACTCAGTTTTCCTTTAAAGTATGTGTGCACTGTTAGCCATAATGTCTTTTTCTCCAAGCCATTCATTTTTTCCATGCATGGTCCCCATAGTCATCTGAAGAATGATGCGAGACCCTACTACTTTGTCACTGTCATTGTTGTTAGACTTTGGTTTTAAATATCTTTCATAAATATTGCATTTTATCTTTTGTGAATATTCAGATTTTTTTTTTGGTTGACAATATATACAAATTTGTCATTTCCCATACTGTTGGCCTACGTGACGTTTTCAGATCTGCCTTGCTGCTTTGTTAGTTTACCACTGTGTGGTTTTACGCACAGCTCATAGAACCAGTTGTGGCCTGTACCAGCACTTCTTAATGTCATCAACATATATGCACTCTTTTCCTAATACAAGGCAGTTTTAATTTTCACTACAAATCACACAGCAAATTTGCTTGATTGCGAAAATCCTTTTTAAAAAGTGTGTTAACCTTTTTTAAATTCCACCTAGGAAGCCATTGTAGTGATGTACAAAAATAGAGCAGCATCAGAAATTAAAACGCAGGGTGTGGTCCATGTTCAGTGTATGTGAGTATGCCAAATAATCCTCCATTCATTAAAAATTACTATAAAAAGGGGCACCTAAAATTCTTGGATTTTCAATTTTTTTTTTTTTTTAAGAAAAATGCTCTAATATTTTTTCAGTGGTGTGTTTTGGTGCCATTGCTGTTCACTCAGCCACTGCAAACCAAATACTCGTAAAACTGTTTATTTAAAAATAAAATCTATCCTTATTTCATTCTGCACTATAAAATGTAGCAAAGATTGCTGTTATTTTGTTTCCATGTCAATTTTTAAAGAAATGAAAGAACATGGTTTAATGACTGTGAGCGTTGACAACACTTTGTTCTTATATGTGTAATAGTCATACAAAACAGGAACTACGTTACTATAATGGATGTTGTTCTCTGGACCAATTGCACCACAGGTTTAATGCTTAGAAATCATATATGAAGGCTTGACTGGTCTATTTAGCAGCAGTGCTATTTGACAAGTAATAAGTAATAAATAATTATTAAAAGCACTCTGTAGTGACCCCAGTTCCTTAGAAATTCTGCACTATTTCTTTGTTAATTATGTCTTAAGTACAATTTACATAAATCTTGCAATTGTAGACTTGGTGATGTGCATCATTTTCTTCAACTTGTCTTCACATTTTTTGGTTAAGTAGATAATAATGAAGTATAAAATATAGGAAATTCAGTTGTAGGAATTATTACTGAATAATTAAAAATTTGTATCTTTTAAAAACACTAATTAGAGATGCTTCTGTTATGGAATGATGACTCCTAATGTTCTAATATAAAATTATACTTAAGATGCTGAAAATATTCCCCTTTGCATTTAGTACCTCTACAGTTGTTTTGCTTTGTACTATGGATTTATTTTGTATCTTTTTATAAATTTGACTGTAGATAGGAAGATCCAGAGAACACTTGAATTGAACCGAGGCGTTTGTCTGGTAGCTTGTGTCTAATGATAGGTTGAGAAACTTGCAAAGATTTTGACTGAGAAAAGGCATCAAAATCTTCTGTGGAAATTTGCTCAACTACCTGGTCATGTTCACAATGATTAATATATTGCATATAATAAATATATTGCATATGTGTCCTTGTGAATTTTCTTGTCTTTACTTAAATAAATATGGTCAGGGACACAAAGGTCAGATTTGTCTAATTTATATCCAGAGTTACCCTTTCAGGAGGCTGTAATGAAACTCATCCTATGGCATGAGTCTATACAGACGCTCCCCGACTTACTTTTTTAATTGGTTCCGGACGGTCGAACGCAAGTTGAAAGTGAACGCAAGTTGTTACAGTGACATATGACGCTCATACTGTACTATACATCCATAAATACCATTACCGTATCTCATAAAACACCCCTAAATCAATTATTATAAACATAACATTGTAAAATAATATCAAATATATCAAATAATATCAACATTAATTTCAAATAAGTCACTTATTTATACCGAATCACTTTACATTAAGCTTAAAACAGTCAATCAACGCTTACAATATGTGAAGCGCTCAATACCGAAAGTAATGTACTTGCTGTGGGTTATATGGACTTCCGGTCTTTCAAGTGCGCAAGGGTGCCATTGAACTCGTTTAGAACACAGCCTGCACGAATGTGGAGCCAGCAGAGCGGAGAGTTCTCTTTACTGGATTCAGATTTTCATTCATATTACAACTGTCTTTGCTTAAACCGAGCATGCATGGTAGATCGCGCCGATCCGAGCAGATAGTTAATTCATCTCTGTATATGAGACGCACCCATGCTAGTAGGCTTATGCTTCTGACCAACCATATTTGCTTAGGGTTACAAAAGTCCACAAAAACGGTGTAAACACAGAGACGACGTCTTAACACAAGGGTAACACGCTATATAACGTGTGTGTGTATATTTTTATATGTATATATAACAAAAGGACAGGACAAAGACTTTCTATTGAAACTCCATTTATCACTACAGATCTGTTTCGAGGGGTGGTGAAACCATCCTCTCTCTTCAGGTGATCATAGAAGAACTATTATTATTATTATATACTACCATTATTATTATTTTATTGTTATTTGCTCTACCAAAAAGTATTGAGCACTCTCCTACGGAAGGATCTACTCAGAAAATTATATATATATATATATATATATATATATATATATATATATATATATATATATATATATATATATATATATATATATATATATATATTTATATATATATATATATATATATATTTATATATATATATGTATATATATATATATATATATTCATATATATATATATATATATATGTATATATATATATATATATATATATATATATATATATATATATATATATATATTTATATATATATATATATATATATATATATATATATATATATATATATATATATATATATATAATATAAAACTGAACTGGGAAGGAGGGGCACTCAGTCTATCTTTTGTAAACAATGGATGCAGCATCATTGGGTCATTACCATTACGTCAGCGTACTACGTAGGTAAGTCTAAACTCAAAATTTGACTTTTTTTTGAGGGGGGGGCGTAAAATTGGAAAAAAAAAAAAAACGGATGAACGTAAATCGGGGAGCGTCTGTATACAGAGTATGTGTGAATATATATAGTCAGTCCGTTATCTTTCACTTAATCCTGGATAAGGATGAATGTGGTCCAAATATCCCGCTCTCCAGCTCTCCCGGAGGAACATTGAGGCATTCCCAGACAAGCCAAGAGACATAATCCCTCAGTGTGTTGTGGGTCGACCCCATGGTCTCTTCCCGGTTGGACATCCATGAAACCTCACACAAGGAAGCTGTTCTGGGGACATCCGATATCTAAACCACCTCAACTGGCTCCTCTCAATGTGTAAAAACAGCGGTTCTACTCTGAGCAATGGAAGTCAGCATACACCTGCCACTTTTGAAAGTGCTTCTGATTTACTCCAAATAAAGTTCAGCTGTTCTAATCGGCTTTTCCTGACATTCCTGTTGTCATATCTTTGAGCACAACCTATGGTCCGCAGAGAGCATCCGAAGAATCAGCGGAATCTATTTGTTCAGATTTGTTAGTCAGGAGAAGGGGACAAAAGAATTTCCAAGACATTAAACATAGCATGACCCACAGTGAAGATAGTCATCATCAAGTGGAGAAAATATGGCATAACAAGGACATTACAAAGAATTGGACATCCCTCCAAAATGTATTTAAAATATAAGAAAACTGGTCAGAGGCTACCAAGAGGTCAACAGAAACATTGAAAGAGCTGCAGGAACTTCTGGTCAAGATTGGCTGTTTACTACCTGCAACAACAATCTCCTGTGGTCTTCATAGGTCTGGGCTTGCAAGACAGAAGCCATGTCTTTCTGCATTTTGCATGTGGGCACAATGCCTTATGGTCTGATGAAACAAAGGCTGAACGTTTGGCACATAATTCCAAAAGGTACAGTTTAATTAATTATTGTCCTTATTTAAGGAAGAAAGTCAGAAAATTTGTATATGCTGGTTATATGCATTTGTCTGTGAAATTCTGAGAAAAATGTTCCACACATTGTTCAGAAGAACAGCGTTCTGTACCTTGATAAAAAAGTTGATTGGAGAGGGGAACATATAATAGTGTAAAAAATGTGAGGCTGTTCAGAAAAAATGATTTCAAATGCTTTAAAATGGCAAGGAAAACCTGAAAGACGTGGGACAAGTGAAAAATTACCATTCAAATGGATGGAAGAAGAACCAAAATGACAAGAACTCAGCCAACAATCACCTCCAGGAAAATCGAAGAAGGTCTAAAGCAGGGATGTTAAACTCGTGCCACAGAGGGCCATGTGGCTGCAGGTTTTTGTTTCAACCAAGCAGCAGCACGCCTGACTCGCTCATTTAAACAACAGGTTTGAGTCTTCAGGCAGTTGATTGGTCAATCTGTGTGCTCTTTACAGAGACTGACCAATCAACTGCCTGAAGACTCAGATCAGTTGTTTAAATGAGCAAAGTCACCCTTTGTGGGACGAGTTTGACACCCCTGGTCTAAAGTTACCTGTGAGTCCTGTTACAATTAGAAGACGCCTAAGTGAAGGTGAACTATCAGCAAGAAGCGCCGAAAAGTCCCACTGCTGATAAAAGCTGTAATGAAGAGGTTACCATTCACCAAAGAACACACTGACTGGAATAAAGAGAAATGGCACAACATTCTGTCGACTGATTTTTTATTCTAGTGGCCGGAAACAGCTTTTCAGACAACCCCCAGACACTGAGCTCAAGCCACAGTACACTGTGAAGACAGTGAAGCCTGGTCGGGCAATCATCATGCTCTGGGGATGCTTCTCATGTACAGCATTTGGCTGACACTCTTATCCAAAACGACTTAATTATCTTTTGTTCTTATACAACTGAGGGTTAAGGGCCTTGTTCAGGAGCCAACAGTGGTGATAGTGGGGCTTGAACTGCTGACCTTCAGATCAGTAACCCATCATCTTTATACACTAAATCACCACGGCCCTCATGCTACAGTGTCGGACCTATTTATCACATCCCAGGGATCATGGATCAGTTTGAATCCATCAGAACACTTGAAGCCCCCAGTGCACCTAACTGGGTTATCAAAGGCGGGCCATGTCGCTCACTGTCTATGGTGTGAGGCATGTAAAAGAACTATTGCTGACTTTCGTCAAGAGTAGACTGCATAGCCGTCAGCGTGTTTCTGCCCTGCGATAGCCTGGCGAGCTGTCCAGGGTGGACTCGGCCCTTGCCTCCCGTTACCCTAATTAGGATTAAGTGGTTCAGAAAACAACTGAATGAGAACACTTGCAGAGGTTATGCTGCTTTATGCTGAAGAGGAAATGTTCTTGAAATGGGTTCCAACAAGACAACGATCCAAACGCAATAGAAATCGGGAAACATCTTGGTTCCCGACCATCAAGATTGAAGCTCTGGAGCGGCTGACCCGATCCCCAGACCTTGATCCAAGAGAAAACTTGTGGGGTGACATCAAAAATGCAGTTTCTGAGGCAGAACCAAGAAATTCAGAAGAACTGTGGGATATAGTCCAATCATCCTGGGCTAGAAAACCTGTTCACAGGTGCTAGACGTTGGTCGACTCCATATAACTCTGGTGTGCAGCAGTTCACAGAAACAGTGTTTATACAACTAAATATTAGTTCAGTGATTCGCAGGAAAACAAAACCTTAAACGGTTTTTCAGTTTATACACTGAATGTATACAGTGAGTAGATAAAAAATAAATACACTGACAAAGACACTGATTTTTTTTTAAACAGTAGATTATTCACTTTTCTTCAATTTCTTTAAAGGAATAACACAAATTTGAAATATTTTTCTTAATGTTTTGATTTGGATTAGAATGTGTCCCCAAAGCATTTATGTGGATGGAAATAAAAGCAATTATAAAGATTGAGTTTTATTTACTCTTTTAAACACACTACTGTTATTGTGAACATATCTCTCTCTCTCTCTCATATATATGTGTATGTATATATATATATATATATATATATATATATATATACACACACACACACACACACACACACACTAGTATATATATATATGGTAGGCCTCCGTCAGTCCTGAAGGACTATGGCTGCGCTCTGGCTGGTACCCCAGCTGGTGATAACCCCCAGTGCACAGAGCCTGAGTAGGGAGTAATGAGGGACAGGCTGTTACCCAAGCAGCAAGTCCCCCGTCTCGGCGCCACCGAAAGGATCCAATGGAAAGGCAACGACTGGGTTCCAGTGCCGCTGCAGGAGAGAATCTACGGTCAATTTAGAACGGCCAATTAACCTACAGTGCACGTCTTTGGATTGCGGGAGGAAACCGGAGCACCCGGAGGAAACCCGCACAAGCACGGGGAGAACATGCAAACTCCACACAGAAACACCCAGGCCGGGAATCGAACCCAGGCCTTCTTGCTGTGAGGCGGACGTGCTAACCACTACGCCACCGTGCCGCCGTGTGTGTGTGTGTGTGTGTGTGTGTGTGTATGTATGTATATATATACATACACATATACACACACACACACACACTAGGGGGCAGTGGTGGTATAGGGTGCTGGATTGCTGATCCTAAGGTTGGGGGTTCAAGTCCCCACAGGGTTGTCACTGACACCCCCCCCGAGAGCAGCTAACTGGGTTATCAAAGGCGGGCCATGTCTCTCACTGTCTATGGTGAAAGGCATGTAAAAGAACAACCGCTGACTTTCGTAAAAAGAGTAGGCTGCATAGCCGTCAGCATGTTTCTGTTCCTTGCTAAAAGGGTTGTGTCAGGCAGGGCATCCGACGTAAAAAACCTATGCCAAATCAAATGTGCGAATCATTCGCTGTGGCGATCCCTGATAAAGGGAAAAACCGAAAGGAAATCTCATCTCATACAGTACATACTGTACTGTATATTCATTCACAGTGCTGTGCAAAAGTTTTTTCCCTGGACCAATTTGACATTTTTTTGCACTTTTGTCACTGTCATCCATTTCAGATAGAGCAAATCTAAATACAGTAGGCCCTTGACCATTTGCGGTTCAGCACTCGCGTCCCCACATACTCACGGATTGGCGACAAACTCAGAAGTAACTGGCACATGATTCGAATTAAGCCAGTGGCTGAGAGCTTTTGTTTCTCCTTCCTGCTGATTGGTTGCAGATGATGTGTACACCTCTTTTTTTCTCCTTCACGCACAAGTTATCAACGTGATTGTCTGAATTGCAAAGTAAATTTTTTTAAATTGTGTTTTTAATTGTTATTTAAGCTTCATGATGCCACTCAAATGCCCTGTATCTTCTCTAGCTTCTGATAAGGAGCCTAAGCGCTTTATTCATTAATAAATATCACAGTACAAAATTCTAAAAGTTTTTACTTGATCATTACTACATTTTACTACATTATTGCTGTATTCATGAGTAAGACTGTCTATAGAATGTGTTTAAGAAGCATATTTTAATGCATGTAATATCATACATAGGGTTTTGAAACCGCATCAATAACTCGCAGATTTGCATGATCCGCGGGAAGGGCCGGAACCAAACCATCGTGGAAAATGGGAGCCTATAAAACACAAGTAAACACAAAATGCAGTTTTCAGTGCCAATTGCATTTATTAAGGGGAAAAAAACATCTGAACCTACAAGGGTCTGTGTGAATAAGTAATTGTCCCCTAAGCTGACTGGCTCTTTGAACCACCTTTTGCAGCAATAACAGCAGTGACGCGTTTGTGATAAGAGGAGATGAGGCTTTTACATGGCTGTGATGGGACTTTGGCCCACTCTTTTCTGCAGAATTGTTTAAAATCAAACAGATTGGATGGTTTTCGGGCATGAACAGCCTTTTTAAGGTCATGCCACAGCATCTCAATAGGGTTCAGGTCGGGATTTTGACTTGGCCACTCCAAAACTCATTTTATTCTTTTTCATTTCGAAGGAAACTTGCTGGTGTGTTTTGGATCATTGTCTTGCTGCAGGTGCACTTCAGCTTGAGGTCTTGAACTGATGGACAAACATTCTTCACCAAGATTTCTTGGTAGCGAGCAGAATTCATGGTTCCATCAATCATGACAAGTTGCCCAGGTTCTGAAGCAGCAAAGCAGGCCCAGATCATCACACTCTCGCCATGTTTCACTGTTGGCCCAATGTTCTTTTTATTAAATGCGCCAGATGTAACGGGATTTTTTTTCTCCCAAAAATTTCAACTTTAGTTTTATCAGTCCAGAGAATATTTTCCCAAAAGGTTTGGGGATGATCAAGATAATTCTTGGCAAAAGTGAGTCGTGCCTTGATATTCTTTTTTTGTCAGCAGTGGCTTTTGCCTCAGAGCTCTTCCATAGATGTCATTTTTGCCTCGTGTCTTTCTGGTGGTGGAGTCATGAACATTGATATTAACTCAGGCAAGTGAGGCTTGTAGTTGTCTGGAAGTGTTTTTTTTTTGGATCTTTGTGACTTCTCCGGATAGTCTGCGCTGTGCTCTTGGAATAATTTTGGAAGGTCGGCCTCTAATGGGAAGGATCACCAGTGTGCCATGCCTTCTCCATTTATGGATAATGGCTTTGACAGTGATCATTTATAATGGCTATTATAAGTCACCCTATGCTCTTGTCTCTTCTGAAAGAGGAAGTGATGTCCTTCTGTGTTCCTGTCCTCTATACCAAACCTGCCCATCACTTCCTCGTCCCCTCGGTTGCCTGCATCAACATGTCCATTGAAGTCTGCACCTGTGACCAGTCTTTCACCTCTGGGGTTACTCTGCATCATTTCATCTAACTCACTCCAGAATCTCTCCTTCTCTTCTAGCTCACATCCTGCCTGTGGGGCATAAGCACTAACAACATTGAGCATCACACCATCAATTTCTAACTTGAGACTCATCACTCTGTCCGACACTCTTTTCACTTCTAGAACATTCCTGACAAACTCCTCCTTCAAGATGACTCCTACTCCATTTCTCTTCCCATCCACACCATGATAAAACAGCTTAAACCCTGCTCCTAAGCTTCTGGCCTTGCTACCTTTCCACCTGGTCTCCTGAACACACAGTATGTCCACCTTCCTCCTCTGCATCATGTCAGCCAGCTCTCTACCTTTTCTTTGCATAGTTCCAACATTTAAAGTCCCTACTCTCAGTCCTAGACTCATGCCTTTCCTCTTCTCTCTCTGCCTACGGACACACCTCCCGCCTCTCCTTCATCAAACAACAGCATCCATTTTCCACCAGCACCCTGTTGGTTAACAGCACTGATGGCGGTCGTTGTTAACCCTGGCCTTGACCGATCCGGTATGGAATTTGTTTTGATCATTCGCATTTCGAATTCTGGCAGAAGTTTTACGCCAGACGCCCTTCCTGTCGCAACCCTCTGAATTTATCTGGGCTTGGGACCGGTGTGCAGGTAGACACTGGCTGACACCCCCCCAGCTGCATATATATATATATATATATATATATATATATATATATATATATATATATATATATATCTGTGTGTGTGTGTGTGTGTTTACCATGAGTGTAATCGCGTGGTAAATGAGGCAGTTACTATAAGCAATTTTGAGGGACAGCACATGTAAGAGGTTTTGGAGACAAAGTCAGAGAGGCTAGATTGAGATGGTTTGGACATGTACAGAGGAGGGATAGTGACTATATTGTTAGTAGGATGCTGAGGTTGAAAGTACCAGGCAGAAGGCCTAGAGGAAGACCAAAGAGAAGGTTTATGGATGTGGTGAAGGAGGACATTAAGGTAGTTGGAGTAAGTGTAGAAGATGCAGAGGATAGGGTGAGATGGAGGCAGATCATTCGCTGTGGCGACCCCTGAAGGAAAAAGCGAATGGAAAAGAAGAAGAAGAAGAATAAGAAGAAGACTATAAGTGATTTTGTCAAGGTTTGATTTGACCAGTTCAGAGATTTCAGATTGGAACAGAGCCTTGTGATGACCGTAAAGTGGCTATTTCACTTCTTACCATCACTCTGGATGAAGGTGAGGACAATCATTAGACCACAGTTTTTGTGCATAGCAGCCAATTTTTGCTCCCTAGCAAAATTAATCCTTTAATACCAATAGTTCTCTGTAACAAATGAATTTCTTGAGGTTACACAGCTGTTTATTTCCACTGTGTATGTGGAACTGCTCCATTTTCACCACTAAACATAACCGAGTTTTACTACTCTCTCTCTCTCTCTCTCTCTCTCTCTCGCTCTAATGCAGCAACAGCAGGAGCTTTATGTTGCTGTCACACATTATTTAAAACACATACAATAGTGCAGGTGTTATGTGAGGAATGCTTGCTCTTTGCTTTCCAGCAGTGATGGGTTGAAAGGTCTTTTGGCTTAGGGGCCACATTATAGAAAAAACAAAGTCACAAGTGCCTGTGGGTTTCCAACCCAGGTCCTGGACGACCCGCTATCCTACATATATATATATATATATATATATATATATATATTTTTTTTTTTTTTTTTTTTAAATCTTGATATACTGTATTAGACCTGTAAGGGAAATTATTTCCTCTGCTTTTAACCCGGCCAAAGTTAACATACACACCGAGAGCAGTGGGCTGCCACACATATTGGAGGCATCCAGAGAGCAGTTGGGGGCTCTGTGCCTTACTCAAGTGCATTTCAGCCATTTATGTGAAGGAAAGGAGAGTGCTGCTCACTTCCCCACCGCCACACTTGGGAATCAAACCAGAGACCTTTCTATCCCAAAGCAACTTCTCTAACTATTAGGCTAGGAAAGCCCCCATTTTAATGTTTTCTTTGCTATGTCACACACACTTCATGTCATGAAGAGCTGTTAATTTGTTAATTTAGGTGAATCAGGTGTGTTGGGACAAGAAAAACACTAGGGAGGGGTGTAGACCACTATCATGCTGTCTCGTATCTTATGTGAGCAACGCGTTCATGCATCCATTTTCTGAAACTCATAATCTGAATTAGGGTCACGGGGAAGCTGGTGCCCATCTCAGCTGACTTCGGTGAGGGCAGGATACACCTTGATCAACTTGCTAGGCCATCGCAGTGAGCAACGCACTAAAAAAAAAAAAAAAAAAAAAAAAAAAAAAGTGGGTGAAATGCCAAGAAATTAGTCATGCTGGTTCTGTGATGTATATGGAGTATCTTACTCATTTGCAGAACCGCTTAATCCTACTCATATGGTCGCAGAGAGGTGAGAGCCTATTTCAGCCGGATGATATTTGGATGAAGATTTGACACCTTGAACATCACAGGTTGACACACAACCATTCATACTTATACAGGAGCAAGTGGATGGAAACAACCAATTCGCCTAATGTGTATATCTTTGGACTATGGGAGGAAACTGGAGAATATCAAGCCAACAGTTGTGCTTAAGGCAGGTGTTTGGGGTTCTAGTTGCTTCATATAAATGTTATTAAAAATATTTCATTCACTTATTATTATTATTAATAATTATATATATATATATATATATATATATATATATATATATATATATATAAAATAATACTCAATTTTGGCAGGTTTTTAAAACTTGTGTTATTACCTCCCAATATAAATAAAAATAGTAATAATAATAATAAATCCTCCAAGTCCCACACACCTAGGTTTAAATTTAAAATAATTATAATTAGGAAAGCAATATTTCTAACTTTATTTCTTTGAATTGATGTGAATATTCCAAACCCATAAAGCTAAAGTGTTTGCATGGCTTAACAGGTACGTATTAAGATGCCGTTCTTGCTATGGTCGTGCTGCATAATCTTTGATTTTATGGTGTACACATGACACATGTATGACACTGATTAATGGTGTTCATTGCTACCATAATATTTTCTGTTAAAAAATGTATTAAGTGATTTAAATTACTTTTTGGTAGTCCTGAGCCTTTGATGATCATGATAAATATAAATTAAATGCAGGCAGCATGGTGGCGTAATGGTAAGCATGTCCATCTCGCAGCAAGAAGGTCCTGGATTTGAATCCCCGGCTCGGCGTTTCTGTCTGAAGTTTGCATATTTCCTGTGCTTGCGTTGGATTCCTCCGGATGCTCCTGTTTTCCCCCAACAGTCCTAAGACATGCATGTTAAGCTAATTGGCTTTTACAAATTGCTCTGTGTGTGAGTATGAATGGTAGCGTGTGTTGGTACTGCACACATGGCATGGCAAGCTGTTCATGCTGCACCTGCCTTCACCCAGTGTCGGCTGAAATAGGCTCCAGCCTACACACAAACATAGGATTAGCTGTTCAGTGAGTGAGTAAATTAAATGTGGCATAAGAACTGTTACTTTTTCACTGCATCTTTTTCTCACAATGTTTGTGTGTTGAGGGAAGTATGTGCAGACAGCAGACACAGTGGGTCTCTCAAAGAGGTTAAGGGCAGGGGACTCAGGGCCTCAGCAACCCAGCATGAGCTGAGCCTGGGAAGAGCAGTCAGGTTCTACATATATTATGATAGGCACAGTATCCTCACTACATGAAAATCTTTCCTTTGTGATGATTTTAGCAGATTATCTCTTCAAGTCACAAATTTTCGACAAAATTCGTTCAACTGTGTCAGAAATGCAAGTCACACCTATAAAAGGATATAAACTTCGCATTACTACCAACCCCAGCAGCTAACAGCAGCTGAGGTTTGTAACACTATAACCTATCAGCGTTCAAGAAATAATGAATGAATTTGAAGTATCAGCCTGTCGCTTTTAAAATAAGTGACAATAATTCATTTAAAATAAACAATCATTTTAATATCAAAACTTCTTACCAGGGATTTAGTTCAGTTGGTAGAGCGTCCCCTTTATCCTCTGGAAGGTCGGCGTTCGAATCCGGCCGCATCATACCATAAGACGTTAAAATTTGGGAGTTGTTGCTTCCTGCTTGGTGCTCAGCATCAAAAGGATAGAACAATGCAATATTCTCATGCGCATTGAGCATACGCTTGTATGAATAATGCACTATACAAGCATCCATAATAATAATTATTGAAGCAACAACTAGTAGTCCCCCAGTGCAGCTAACTGGGTTATCAAAGGCCGGCCATGTCTCTCACTGTCGATGGTGTGAGGCATGTAAAAGAACCATTGCTGACTTTCGACAAGAGTAGGCTGAAAAGCCATCAGCGTGTTTCCGCCCTGCGATGGCCTGGCGAGCTGTCCAGGGTGTACTCTGCCCTCGTCCTGAGTTGGCTGGGATGGGCACCAGCCTCCCCGCGACCCTAATTAGGATGAAGCGGTTACAGAAAATGAACTGAACTGAACAACTAGTAGTGACATACAGTCTTAGAATTTTATGTCACTCACTAAATTTCTGAATCACTTAATCCTAATATTAGTGTTGGGAGGAACCTATCTCAGCCAACTCTTGTTGAAGGCAGAACTCATCACTTCTTCACAGACCAACACACACTGCCATTCACACTTGTACACACATCTAGGAACAATTTGAAATTTTTTATAACGCACATGTGTTTTGACTGTGGTTGGAAACTGAAGTACCCAGAAGAAACTCAAATGTGCATGTGGAGAACATAAACACCACACACTGCACTCACCAGGTCCAGGACTTGAACCAAAGACTTTCTTGTTTTGAGCCAGATGTGCTAACCACTGCGCCATGCTATAGATTTACTAAACTGAATTTCCTGAGTGTGACAGTGTGTGGAAGTGGATCATAGTAGCCCATAATGAAATGGTCTCTGAGACCGGTCTTCAGCCTGCCTCAACTTAATACAGTATTTCAAAATCAAGACTAATCATCTACAATGACCCATTTCTTGTGACCTAATATCTCTTTGTTTGTACTTTTTAGCCATTGACACAGTCATCAGAGGTTCATTTCTGAACACCTGACTTGGCTCATTTAATTAACTGATTTGAGTCTTCAGGCAGTTGATTGGATAGCCTCTGTACAGAGCATACAGATTGACCAATCAACTTCCTGAAGACTGAAATCTATGCATTAAATGAGCCAAGTCAGGTGTGCTGCTGCTTGGTTGAAACAAAAACCTGCAGCCACATGGCCCTTTGTGGTATGAGTTTGACATCCCTGGTATAAATTAAGCAAGGCTTCCCTCTTGAAAAATCTGGTCTGGGCTGCTGTCTCAAATGCACACAAATTCTGGTGGCTGTAAATAGTTTAAAAATGATTGTTACGTTCTACACAAACATTTGTTGTTTATAATCATATTTTGGAAACTGAGCGCTGGGGTTCTTCGTCCACCCCAGTTACATTACATCAGTGTCAATTTACTAAAGATCATTTTTTTAAGATGCTGCATTAAAAGGTTCATCTCAGAAACTGTTTCCATATCAGACAGCTGGTGATGGATCAGCTTTGGATTCTTCTGCAGGATCTTTTTGCTTTTATGAATCCTACTTGTGCTTTTGATTTCACAATTTGAGAAAGAGTGTGGATTAATATGTCTAGAAGGAAGAATATTAAGGAAAATTACCGCGCTTTTTAAATCGACACATTCCTTTGTACAAACACGTGCAGGCTATTAAAGGGTTAAACGACGTCACTGAGCGTCATACAGGTAACACTCCAGCTGTAACTCCTGATTAAATCAGTGTCAAAATGATCTCCACTGGTGTCAGGACTTCGCTTGGACAACCTGTAATATATTTCAGCCAACAGGGTTCATGCAAAGGATTCATCTTGAAGAACCAGTAAAGGTGGAGCGGTGCAGCTCGCTTCCACCGTCCGGACCTGGAGCTGCTGCGCGCTTTACTCGGACTGAAGCTATACATGATCATACACCGAGCTGTTCCGCCGCTTGTTTGCAACATCGTTCGTGCAGGGTCTTCCTCTTCTGCAACTGTTTAACTCCAGGAAAGTTCCGCGCCATTGAACTAAACAGAAGATGTGGTGGATGTTGTTTCCTCGATGGATCTGGTTTCTCCTCGGGCACGTTTGCATGTTGCATTTTCAGGTGCAGACCATGACCGTGTCCAAGGTGGCTTATTCGCACGCAGGAATCTGTCCGAATGAGATGAATCCAAATCTGTGGATTGACGCGATGAGTACCTGCGTGCGCGAGTGTCGGGCTGATCAGGTGAGGAGGATGATGATGATGATGATGCTGTCGGTGGCGCGCGCGCTCGGCGCTCAGGCTGCAGGACGCGGTACCACTGAGAAAATCTGCCAAAAATATGTTCTGTATATGTGGGCGACCCAGACCCGAATACAATGCACTTTAATTTATTGTACAATCTGGCCTGAATAGCACAGTGTGTTGCCATATCTTTATAAATTCTACTGTCTTTTGAAATGTATAGAGCTAAATCTATAAACTTAATTTTTTTTCAATAAATCCACAAATTTTCTGCCATGCTTTACATTAAGGTTCTCTAAACTATTTACTGTATCTGTTAACATTTAAAAATCCAAACCTTTTAATAACTGATTGTTTGTTAGTAGTCCAAGAAATATTAACATTTGTTTAAACATTAAAGAAATACACATTTATAGATCAATTATTATTCAATCCAAACAGCCTATTAAATTACAGCATGTTTATAATGTATTGAATACATACTTGCCATACCTTACTTTTGCAAGTAAACAACCAGAAATATATTGTATTAGTCTTGGTTTCTCACTAATTTTCTAGCTATAATTTGATATATATATATATATATATATATATATATATATATATATATATATATATATATATATATATATATATATATATATATAATGTGAATATATGATGCTCACAAAAGCATTGCTGATGGGCTTTTTTTTTGTTGTTGTTAATTCTGTCCTGTAGGACTGCGAGATATTTGAAAAGTGTTGTTTAAATGTCTGTGGAAGCAAGAGCTGTGTGGCTGCCCGCTATAGGGACATACAAGGAAATAAAGGACCTGTGGGAATGCCAAAGGAGGCCACCTGTGACGAGTTCATGTGCACTCAGCAGGGTTCAGAGTGCGACATCTGGGACGGGCAGCCTGTTTGCAAGTGTCGTGATCGTTGTGAGCGAGAACCTCGGTTCACCTGTGCGTCAGATGGCATGACCTACTACAACAAGTGCTATATGGATGCAGAAGCATGTACCAAGGGTGTGACCCTCACTGAGGTCACTTGCCGATTTCACCTATTGTGGCCCAACACCAGCCCCCTTCCTGAAGAGACAACTATGCGCCCTACCACTGTTTACCTGGAAACTACCACCGTGGATATCCAGGCTCCTACAGTGATCAGCACTCCAGGGCAAAACACTGTATTTGAAGGTGAGACTGCAAGCTTCCTCTGTGATGTCACTGGCAAACCCAAACCAGAGATCACTTGGGAAAAACAAGTGGAGGGAAAACCAAACACAGTCATGAAGTTAAACTACATACAAGACAACATAGTGGTGACTAACGTTGCTCAACTCGTCATCTACAATGCCCAGCTCCATGATGCTGGCATTTATACCTGCACAGCCAAAAACCTGGGCGGATCTATACAGAGCCACTTCATGTTGTCAGTCATACGTCAAAGTCAAGCCATAAATGAGAGCACACTAAATACACCTCTTCCTGCTGAGGAGTGTCTGAAAGCACCTGACATGAGTGACTGTGGAGAGGAAACCATCAGCTGGTACTACGAAGCCAAACGAAACAACTGTTTTACCTTCACATATAGCCAGTGCAACAAGAACAGAAACCACTTTGACACGTACAAATCGTGCATGCAATCATGTGGAGCAGATGTAGCTGCCCCTTGCTCCCTCCCAAGTGTCCAAGGACCCTGCAGAACTTATGAGCCACGGTGGGCATACAACTCTCTCCTCAAGAAGTGCCAGTCTTTTGTCTATGGTGGCTGTGGTGGCAATGAGAACAACTTTGAAAGTAAGAAGGATTGTGAAGACATGTGCCCCTTTCCCAAGAATCACAACTGCAATCTGTGCAAGCCAAGACACAGGATGGTTACCAGCTTCTGTAAGAGTGACTTTGTAATTTTGGGTCACATTACAGAATTGATAGAGGACCAAGATTCAGGCCATGCACTTATCACAGTAAATGAGGTACTAAAGGATGAGAAGATGGGGTTGAAGTTCTTTGGACATGAGCCAATGGAAGTGACACTGCTCAACATAGACTGGAGTTGTCCATGTCCCAACGTCACTATTTCTGAGGGCCAGCTGATCATCATGGGGGAGGTGCACAATGGGATGGCAGTACTGCAGCCTGACAGCTTTGTAGGAAGTTCCAACAGCCGTCGTATACGAAAGCTCCATGAAGTCCTTAACAAGAAAGCATGCTCTCTTCTCAAGGAGACTGGCAGCACGCAATAATAAGCTTACATTGAAATGCAGTGGACATGGTGAGAGGCATAAATAACTTTTTTTTTTTTTTTCCCCCCCCAGCATCACAATGATTACACTTCATCAAATCTTTTGTTTTAATCCCATCCTGAGTATACAAGCAAAACTAATTTTATTGTATACACAGTCAATTTTGCATTAAATCATTTAGTTATATCCATGTACAAATTATTTGTTTGAACATAACAGTTTTAAATCACCTTGTCAAATCTTAGTATTTTATTCTGCTAAATAACATGGCCTTTAACTTGATCAATTATGAAGGTTTGAATCTGCTGACTGTCAATTTTATATCCTTTGTCTTCGCACCTTGTATTTATACTGGAATATATTTTGCCCCACCTTTATTGTAACCTTATTTTGTCATGCTTTTTTTTAATTTATTTTACCAACCTAACTCCATGATCAGAATTAGTTCATATGATTAAAAATGCTTTACAAATTTTTGTGTTAACTCGAGGCATGGTAAGCATTATAATAATGAGATGTTAATCAACATAATAAATAAATAAATGATTAAAGAAATGTAACCCTAACATTTTTCCTGGTGTTCCCTACATTACTAAAGAGTACAAACAATTGAAGTTTTAACTTGCCGCTTTTTATTGAGGGGTATTTCATGTTGGTTTACTTGTTCCTTTTCGCCACCGTTATACAGTGCTGGCTGGCCCTTGTACTTCAGCAGGCACATTCCAGATTGATGGGGGTGAGGGGGAGTTCTCCGGGGACGTGGGGCAGTCTGATTCGTGTGTTGTGTCTGGGTCTAGGGTTCTCTTCTCTTGCTGACCTTTCATGCGAGCACCGGGTCTCCGTTTGCCGAGCACCCCGCTGCCTAACCCTCTCATCTTCTCAGCCCGATTCCAGCCCTCCCATGACTTTGCACTAGTAGGGAACCTTCTCTGTACACATGTGTACACACATACACATGCACTGCATTCTGCTATAAAGTCTGTCTTTGAACTCTTGACTTGAGCTGGATATTTGAGGGCCAGAACATACTTGTTTTCCCCAAGGTGGGCCTCTGTTGGCTCCCTCGGATTGTCCTGAGGGGCCCTGGTCCATGACTCTGTAAGACACTAATGAAAAGAAAGGGTGAGTATAAGAGAATTCAATAAAGTAGTGTATCAAGTACAGCACTCAGGCTTAAGGTCACTTGGGCAATCTTTTACTAATTATGGACATAGTATTTAAAAGAAAATGAAAATACAAATGCCATAAAAGATGTTTACAATGAGTTACAAGTTTTTCTCATTACATCACATTAATTTAAGTGAAGCTTAAAAATAATTATACTCAAATCCACCTTCACACGGTGGTGCTCTCTACATACACACCATCATCTATTATCATCTGCCATGTTATAACTCCCTCATCATAACCCTACTCCAATAAATAAATGAGCATATTTCATAAGAGACCACTTTTCAGAGCAAGAGGGAAATACAGTGACGGTAAGGATTTTGCTGCAGAAATAAGAAGCACGTTTTGCAAGCTACCTTTTTAAGATATTCCCAAAAAACTACCTAAGACTATTTTTTTTACTCAAAGGGTCATCACACCAAATACTAGCTTTGTTAAATTTATTGCCCTTTACAGTACTACTACAATATTTTATTATATTACACTAGTTTAGACATGTATAAATAGAGTAACCAAATACAGTTTAGCATCCAATCTGAAGTGCAGAGTGCAGCAAGTGTTATCCTGTATATTGTTACGTATGGAATTTTGATGAATATTGACCAGTGAAACCAGCAAAGCACAACAAACCATGACATACAATATATACAATTTAATAATAAGAACAAAATAAGACAGAATAATAACTTATAGTTTAAAGCTAAACGAAACACAAATTGAACGAGAGTCCCACAATAAAAATAGTCACCAAGCAGCTGCAATATAATTTAGAGAGAGCGCGCGAGCTGGAGGTGAAAGGATTGGAATCCCGCATGTCAAAAGAAACGAATGATGGAAATCCTAACGTTGGCTGTGGACGAGCGTCGTTGATGGACTTTGGGTGGTGGAGATTTGAATGACGGAACTTGGACGAAGCACGTTGGCTGATCAGTGGTCCCCAACCTTTTTATCACCGCGGACCGGTCAATGCTTGAAACCTTTACCGTGGCCTGGGATGGGGGTGTGGCTTGTTTATATTGTAAACATAATACCCTGCCCTTGCCCAGAGTCAGCTGAGATGTGCGCCAGCCTCCCTAATCAGGATTAAGGGTTACATTTTTAGTCGAACTCGAACTCTTCTTAAAAAAAAACCCCCACAGGTGATGGTACACCAGCTGGGAGAATGAAGACTCAGGCTCAGTCTTACCCGAAATCGCTGCTATTGTTTGAAACATGTCCAACTCAGCTCTGTTCATGTGCCGTCCCCTTGTGGGCTACATTTTAGCTCTCAAATGACCGACATGTCACCGACAGAATTCGATCATTTTCAAAATAAAAGGTTTTTCAAAAATAATAGATCGTTCACACTCAGATAATAAATAAAACAAATAAATAATTATTTCTTGTGCAGCCCGGTATAAATTGATCCACGGACCGGTCCCGGTCCGCGGCCTGGGGGTTGGGGACTACTGCCTTAGATGATCTGTGTCTGAGAGACTCCTGAGGTGATCTGTGTCAGCTGGTTGGCAATGGGTCCTAATATAACCTCCCCGAAGTTCGGGAAAATTCCATTCTAGAATTTTCTAAACCACCTGACCCACTATAGGGTGCATGCAGGTCCATCGGTTCCCTAATGGAAAATTCCAGCCCAAAAAACAGTTGAGTTATACCATGCCCACCATTTACAGCATACTAACTGAATCCAATTATATATGTTTATCCAGTCACATTTATATTTACATTTACACATTTTTTACATGCCTATAACAATATATACAGTATGTGCTGTACGTACAGTTAGAAGCAGTTATTTACAGATAGGGGCAACGTAAAAGGAGGGAATAGTCATGTAAAGATTTTATATACAGAAGCTCCTCGCTTTACGTTTATTCGCCTTAGGTTTTTTCAATTTTATGTTTTTTGGAAAAAAAATTTTGTAAGTCTTTTAAAGTTTAGCACGCTCTCCATAGTATGAGGCGTTCTTATGCAGTAAGTAGACGTAGTACGCTACTTACGCATGACGCTGCGTCCATTGTTTACATGGCACCGCGTCAGTAATTGTTTACAAATGGCAGACTGAACGTGCCCTGTTTCTTCCCAGTTCACCGCGTGCTACCCTTGTGTTAACAAGTCGTCTCTGTGATCTTTGTGTTCACACTGTTTTGTGCATTTGTAACCCTAAGCAAATATGGTTGGACAGAAGCATAATCCTACTAGTCATAGTGGTAATCAGAAAGGAAAGAAAGAATGTTTATAATAATTGATTTAAGTGTGTTAATGAGATACGGTAATAGTATTTATGGATGTATAGTACAGTATGAATGGTCATACGTCACTGGAACATACAGTAACAACTTACGTTTTTTCTGACCTTACGTTCAGCTGTTCGGAACCTAACAAAGCCATAAGTCAAGGAGCGACTGTATATATATATATATATATATATATATATATATATATATATATATATACACACACACACACACACACACACACACACACACACTAGTATATAGAATACATAGTTTCATTGAAAGTGTATTTTTAAAGTATAAACAGAATTTATTTGCATGTTACCAGCATTTTAGCCCAATGCTAAAGTGCAGAGGAGTGTATGAAAGCCTCATATTTTGAGTTTTGTAAAATAATAAAGAAATATGTATTTAATTTAGGGGCGACATGGTGGCGTAGTGGTTAGCACATCTGCCTCAAAGCAAAAAAGCTGAGCCAACGGAGACATCTCTGTATGAGCATGAAGGGTATGCTCATAAGACCAGCATGCTGAAGAACCTCGGTATATGGGACTTTGTCCTGCCATCCGATATGCAGCAATTGGCGAAGCGGGTGTAGGGCATGGAACACCTTGAGGCGTCTCTCTTGTCTGGTGTAGGTTGTCCACGACTCGCTGCCATAAAGCAGGGCAGACAGGACACAAGCTTGATACACACAGACCATAGTCCTTTCGCTCAGCAGGCTGTTGTTCCACACTCACTTTTTGAGTTTGGCCATGACCCCGGCAGCTTTGGCAATTTATGAGCTGATTTCAATGTCAAGAGATGTTGAGCTAGTCACAGTGGAGCCCAGACACATAAAGGCATCCACGATCTTAAGCTGTGAGTCCCCAATTGTGATGGATGGTGGGGACTCGACACTTTGCACCATGATGTTAGTCTTCTCAAGGCTGATTGTCAGCCCAAACTCCCTGCAGGCAGGGGACAGCTTGCTGACCAGGTGCTGAAGGCCATCTTCGCTGTGAGATATTAGAGCAGCATCATCTGCGAACAGCAGCTCATGAATCAGCACCTCGTAGGTCTTGGTCTTGGCACAGAGTCTGGTAATGTTGAAGAGTTTACTATTTTGCCTCGTTCGGATGTAAACTCTGTCATCACAGTCGGCGACGGTGTAATGTAGGAGCATCGAGAAAAAGACCCCAAATAGGGTTGGTGCTAGGACACAGCCATGCTTCACTCCACTGCTGACTGGGAAGGGGTCAGAGTTCGCTCCATTGAAGCAAACCGTGCTCTACATGTCCTGATGGAAGGAGACAATGACTGCAATTAGTTTGGGAGGACAGCTGATCTTTTGATGAATCTGTAAAAACCGCTTCTGCTCACAAAAGCAAAGGCTTTGGTTCAGTCCACAAAAGCAAGGAACAATGGCTGCTGCTGTTCACGGCACTTCTCCTGCAATTGATGGAGAGAGAAGATCATATCCACTGTGGATCTCCCAGCTCTGAAGCCACATTGCAACTCGGGGTAGACACGCGAGGCAAGGTTCTGAAGGTGGTTGAGGGTGACTCGGGCAAAGATCTTGCCAACAATGCACAATAGGGAGATGCCCGATAGTTATTACAATCACTACCATCTCCCTTGTTTTTATACAGCGTGACGATCTTGGCATCTCTCATGTGCTGAGGAATATGGCCTTGCTCCCAGCACAGACACAGGAGGTCATGCAATGACTGCAGGATGGTTTGCTTCCCTTGCTTCAGGACTTCTGGTGGAATACCGTCCTGCCCTGGCGCCTTTCAACAGGTGAGAGAGTCAATGGCTTTGCCAAGCTCCACCAACATGGGCGGATTGTTGAGCTCCTCCATAACTGGTAGGTGGGGAAAAGCATTAAGGGCAATCATTGAGATGATATTTTGTGTCGTGTAAAGCTCGAGGTAATGCTCAACCCATCATTGCAGCTGCTTACTCTGGTTGGTGATGGTTTCGCCAGACTTGGACTTGAGTGGGGCTGTTTTGATCCTGGTAGGGCTGAGGGCAGTTTTGATCCCCTCGTACAATCCCTTGGTATAGCTGCAGTCAGCAGCTGACTGGATCTGGGCACACAGATTCTGCCAGTACTTGTTTGCACAGCAGCGGGCAGTCTGCTGAGCCTTGCTTCTAGCTGTTTTAAGAGCATCCTCTGTGCTAGGGGAGGGATTCTGCTTGTTGTCCAACATCGCTTTCCTTTAGGCCTCTGTGACTGGCAGCATCTCTACCCAGTGTCCCTAAAACCAATCTGCATTCTTTCATTCTCTTTTACCCAAGGTGACTATGCCTGAGTCGTAGATGACAGTACTAAGGTAACTCCACGTGGCGTCAATGTTGCCCGTGTCACTTGGTGATGGCTGTACAGTGAGCCTTTCCCAGAAGTTGTTGGCAAAGCACTGGGCCTTAGTGGCGTCTGACATGCCACAGGTGTTGATGCGTGGGAGACCATTTGTCTTGGCATGGTGGATCTTTCTGGGCTTCAGCCTGATCTTGCTGGCAATGAGAGAATGACCTGTGTCGCAATCAGCACTGTGGTAGGATCGCGTATGGAGGATTAAGCTGAGGTCTATTCTCCTGGTGATAACAAAGTCAAGTGCCAGTGGTGGACCGGGGATGTCTCCAAGACCCTTTCTGCATTACCTTGCACATGAAATTGGAGTTGGTGCTGCAGATGCCTCTGCCCCTTCTCATTCACCCTGACTATGCCATGGTGGTTGAGGCAGGTAGGCCATGCTTGCCAGCCAGCACCCACACGAGCGTTGAAACCATCAATTAAGTACGTATATGCCCTCGGTGTTCAGAATTT
This sequence comes from Plotosus lineatus, assembly GCA_024760905.1. NCBI lineage: Eukaryota > Metazoa > Chordata > Actinopteri > Siluriformes > Plotosidae > Plotosus > Plotosus lineatus. The sequence goes on from CM045738.1 coordinate 16,746,197, forward strand.
CTGACATGTTTCATGTCCTAGTACATGTCCTAGGCAGGGCCTCGTAGAACTGATCGTTTGCTTCAGGGGTGGAGGTGAGCGTGGGTGCATAGGCTGATAAGATGTTAATGTAGCTTAGAGACGTCTTCATGCGCAAGGTGAGCAATCTTGATGATCCTCTGGTGGGTGTTTCAATGGAGGCGAGCAGCGAGTTCCTCAAAGCAAAACCTACACCATGCTGTCTGGGCTCATGGACAAGCCCTGCCAGAAGAAACTGTAGTCTGAGAAACCCACTGTCAGGCAGCTGGGTTTCCTGGGGGCAGGCTACATCGATGTTAAGTCTAGCCAGCTCCTTGTTTATGATGGCTGTCTTGCCGGAGTCATTGATGAATTGAAGCTCAGAAGAGAGTCCAGGACACATTGTATAGACATTCCAGCTGTTGAATCGAAGTGACTTCTGTTTATTTTGTTTTGGGTTGCCTGGTGCAGGAATTATGCTTGCCGTTCAGGAGACCCCTATGCTCTATGTACCCAGTAGAGCAAGTGAGCGTGATGGGGTAGCACCTTATTGTCCGGGGCTGCCCCAGCTTGAAGCCAGTGGTAGCTACCCAATGAGGCGAGAAGACCTCTCCCACCAATGGACAAGGCCCCTGGCGGTCCAACATTACGCCAATTGGTCAGAGCTTATCACTGGTATTTGCCTTGTCCTGTTGGTTGATGCCGGAGTTATTTGACTCTGCTGGAGGCCACTCTCCAGGTGTGTGCCAAAGGCCTGGGCGGGTAATATGGAGACGCTGTGTTCCCCAGACTGCAGTGTCCCCCTCTCGGTATCACTGGCAGGATCCAAGGGAAAGGATGAACCAATACAACTTGGTGCCAGGCCAACTGCAACAGCTGCCGGATGCAGGTGCAGTACAGTTACAACCGTCTCACGTGGCTCCACTCCTGGTTTTTATCCTCGAGGTGACCTTTCTGAAGCCTTTCCTGAGATAAGGTCTAGCCACAAGGCAGTGGAGGTTTGGAATCAGGTTTTTGCTTCTCTTAGATGAGTTGCCGTCCCTGGCTGAAGAGCCCCATCTACCCTGGGCAACTGGTTTTGAGGCGCCAGTGACTTGCCTTCGCCCCTGCTCCTGTCTGTAATACCAGTTTTGTTACGTGGAGGCCGGAGTCAGGCTTGGCTGTCAAAAGCTATGAGAGACGCATACCAAATGGAGCACTTTGAGATGCTCTGAGACCCCAACCAGCCATTCCGAAACATATATATATATATATATATATATATATATATATATATATATATAAAACACCGAGGGCATATATATATATATATATTTGATATACCATATTAATCAATAAATTACATTTATAATAAATGAATTCTTCAGCATTTCACCCATCCAAGGTAAGCGCACACACACACTTTGGGGTGTTCGGAGAGCGCTTGGTAGTTAGGTACCTTGCTCGGGGACACTTCGGTCATTTATGTGGAGGAGGTGAGGGTGCTGCTCTCTCCCACACCGCCACACTCGGGAATCGAACCAGTGATCTTTTGGTCCCAAAGCCACTTCTGTAACCATTAGGTTACTGCTTCCCCTAACTATAGACACTTTCTTAGTTTTTGCAACAATTAGAATATTATTTAATTTTGCTTTATAACCACCCCCGTCTGTCCAAAACTCACTATTTTTAATCCCCAAGTTTTATTGCAACATTTTGGGGTAGGTCAGACCGTTTCTCTTGTTCTTTTCTTTTGCCAGAAGGTGGCAGTGGTACTTTCACCAAATACAATGAATGTGAATGTGAATGCTGATGTATTGTGGCTGTAGGGCTACCCTATTTTTAAAAGGATTGATTTCTTAAATTGGGCTGAAACAAAACACAATCCTGGTAGTTCACTTGTCGTGGAATAAACAGAGTTTTGGTGAGATTTGAAGGTGTAAATTCCTTTGAGTGGGTCCACAGAACACCACCCCCACATCATTTAGTTAAATATAATTAACATTTCCTCTGGCCAAGATATGTTAGTTACAAAATTTCTTTTGCTAACTTTTTGTTAGGTCCCTGAAGGTGCTTTATACAATTTTTTGTACAGATAAGCCATATTGTTCTCGGTGGAGTTCAAAATAAAGTATAAATCATTTTTAATTTAAAGCTAAATTAGCAGGACTTATGTCATCAAAGTCAGTTCAACTCCATCAAAGAGGCGACAGAACAATTTTAATGATGTTCAGTGTGGCAGGAAAAGGTAGAGAGCTGGCTGACATGATGCAGAGGAGGAAGGTGGACATACTGTGTGTTCAGGAGACCAGGTGGAAAGGTAACAAGGCTAGAAGCATAGGAGCAGGGTTTAAGCTGTTTTATCATGGTGTGGATGGGAAGAGAAATGGAGTCGGAGTCATCTTGAAGGAGGAGTTTGTCAGGAATGTTCTAGAAGTGAAAAGAGTGTCAGACAGAGTGATGAGTCTCAAGTTAGAAATTGAAGGTGTGATGTTCAATGTTGTTAGTGCTTCTGCCCCACAGACAGGATGTGAGCGAGAAGAGAAGGAGAGATTCTGGAGTGAGTTAGATGAAGTGATGCAGAGTACCACCAGAGGTGAAAGAGTGGTCATTGGGGCAGACTTCAATGGACATGTTGGTGCAGGCAACAGAGGGGACGAGGAAGTGATGGGTAGGTTTGGTATCCAGGACAGGAACGCAGAAGGACAGATGTTGGTAGATTTTGCAAGAAGGATGGAAATGGCTGTGGTGAATACTTTCTTCCAGAAGAGAGAGGAGCATAGGGTGACTTATAAAAGTGGAGGTAGGAGCACAAATGCATTGACTGATGACAGAAGTGTGCTGGGAAGATGGAAAGAGTACTTTGAAGAGCTGATGAATGAGGAAAATGAGAGAGAAAAAAGAGTAGAAGAGGTGACATTTGAGGACCAGGAAGTAGCAAAGATTAGTAAGGGTGAAGTGAGGAGGGCATTGAAGAGGATGAAGAATGGAAAGGCAGTTGGTCCTGATGACATACCGGTGGAGATATGGAAGTGTCTAGGAGAGGTAGCAGTAGACTTTCTGACAAGAATATTCAACAAGGTCTTAGAGAGTGAGAGGATGCCAGAGGAATGGAGAAGTGTGCTGGTGCCCATTTTTAAGAACAAGGGAGACGTGCAGAGTTGTGGCAACTACAGATTGATAAAGTTGATGAGCCATACGATTAAGTTATGGGAAAGAATAGTGGAAGCTAGACTAAGGGCAGAGGTCAGCATTTGTGAACAACAATTTGGTTTCATGCCAAGAAAGAGCACCACAGATGCAGTGTTTGCCTTGAGGATGTTAATGGAGAAGTACAGAGAAGGTCAGAGGGAGCTGCATTGTGCCTTTGTGGATCTGGAGAAAGCATATGACAGGGTGCCGAGAGAAGAACTGTGGTATTGCATGAGGAAGTCTGGAGTGGCAGAGAAGTATGTTAGAGTGGTGCAGGGCATGTATGAGAGATGTAAGACAGTGGTGAGGTGTGCTGTCGGTGTGACAGAAGAGTTCAAGGTGGAGGTGGGACGGCATCAAGGGTCAGCTCTGAACCCCTTCTTGTTTGCTATGGTGATGGACAGGCTGACAGACGAGGTTAGACAAGATTCCCCATGGACTATGATGTTTGCAGATGACATTGTGGTCTGTAGTGAGAGCAGAGAACAAGTGCAGGAAAATCTAGAGAGGTGGAGGTATGCCCTGGAAAGGAGGGGAATGAAGATTAGCCTCAGTAAGACAGAATACATGTGCATGAATGACAAGGACCCAAGAGGAACGGTGAGATTACAGGGAGCAGAGATAAGAAAGGTGGAGGATTTTAAGTACTTAGGCTCAACAATCCAGAGCAATGGAGAGTGTGGAAAAGAGGTGAAGAAGCGTGTGCAGGCAGGTTGGAATGGTTGGAGAAAAGTGTCCGTTGTGATTTGTGATAGAAGGGTATCGGCAAGAATGAAAGGAAAAGTGTACAAGACAGTGTTGAGGCCAACGATGTTGTATGGTTTAGAAACAGTGGTGCTGGGGAAAAGACAGGAGGCAGAGCTGGAGGTAGCAGAGATTAAAATGTTGAGGTTCTCTTTGGGAGTAACGAGGATGGATAGGATTTGGAATGAGCACATCAGAGGGACAGCACATGTAAGACGTTTTGGAGACAAAGTCAGAGAGGCTAGATTGAGATGGTTTGGACATGTACAGAGGAGGGATAGTGAGTATATTGGTAATAGGATGCTGAGGCTGGAACTACCAGGCAGAAGGCCTAGAGGAAGACCAAAGAGAGGAGGACATGAAGGTCGTTGGTGTAGGCGAAGAAGATGCAAAGGATAGGGTGAGATGGAGGCAGATGATTCGCTGTGGCGACCCCTGAAGGGAAAAGCCGAAAGGAAAAGAAGAAGAAGTTCAGTTTGGATGTTATGAAGTCAGATGCATTTACCTGGATTATACTCCCACCTGCTGGTGCACATGTGCCATTTTTGGTAGGTCGGTTCTCGGAGGAAGTTTCAGTTTACGCTATAGATTTGATTACTGTATTTTCTTAAATGGTCTGTGTCTGTGGTCCAGAAAGATTTGGTAAGTCACAATATTTGTAGTTTTAAATGATAATAATTTTTATTCTTGATTTCTTTTAGTGTTTCTTAAAGCCAGAAAGTTGCCATTTGAAATTAGTTTAGTTTTGTGTCATCTCTGTGATCTGCTTTTTTCCTTAAACAACTGAATGAACATCATCCTGATTCCATAATTTTTGCCAGAAGTTGTAGTTCCCAAAATGGAACAGCAGGGAAATATTTTCAACTTTATGGAAATTATGGTGAACCTCATTGGTCTTAAGACTTTAGATGTGTTCTATACTAGCCTGGTGTCTCTGATGCATATTACATCACATGTCATGTTTACCCTTTTCACTGTCTTTGGAATTAAAATTAACAATTATCAAGGAGAAATGAATGTAGAAGAATAAAGAGAGAATAATGTTGCTCCCTCTGTTCTGTGCACAGTATGTTTTGGTGAAGCCCTGCGTGCACGAGCCCCAGCGAAACAAAGTGAAGAGCGCTCCAGTTCTGAACTACATTTCCCGGCTTGCATTGTAATTTCACCCTCAGCCACGTCGCCCGGCCACGTCGCCCAGTGTTCGCCATATTTCTGGACGGGAATGCGCTGGAAAAGTGCTGGAAATTCAAGCAAACTGCAGCTGTGGTTCTGTTCGTATTAGTGGATAAATAATTCATCGCTCCGGTTTGTGCTAAAGAAACAATTTAATAACAATGAATGTGTTTAGGTTGAGTGGAGATTTGTCTCATTTAGCAGCGATTATCATCCTGCTGCTGAAAATCTGGAAAACCAGGTCGTGTGCAGGTAAGGAGGTCAACTGAGGAAAATCGGTCAACTTTTTAATGTAGAAACTGCGCAAGTTTTATCCATTGTGTCTGAACACGAAATTTCGTGTGACGTTCGAACGACGACGCAGGTGGTTTTCTCTCATATATTGTTAGCATCAAACCAAAACTGCTACACAGCTTTAAAGGGACCAGCCCGAGTTAATTTGATTTTAATGAGTAGTGTTTAGATTTTTGCTTTGAGAAATAACTCATGTTTTGGTGTATAATGTTTGTTAAAGCTTGCTTATTTGTAGGGGAGAAATTTATGGAGTATTACTCAAATTAACCGAGGCAAGAGCGAGCCATAGCTGACCACAGCTAACCACAGCTATCCAGTGCAGACCAAACACTGAATGTTAACGACTGTAAGAGAAACTGAATTACAATAGTATTGAAACGAACGTTACTTATTGTGTTTATACTGTCTGTGATCTTGTGGTTCTTGTGATGTGTATACACACATACATATATATATATATATATATATATATATATATATATATATATATATATATTTACTTTATTTATTTTTTTATTTAGGTGGAGTACTCTTGTGGTTGGTTTGCATCTCGGCAGTGGTGGTCTAGTGGATAGGGTGCAGGATTGCTGATCCTAAGGTTAGGGGTTCGAGTCCTCACAAGGTTGTCACTGTCCCCCCCCAGTGCAGCTAATTCGGTTATCAAAGGCGTGCCATGTCCCTCACTGTCTATGGTGAGAGGCATGTAAAAGAACCATTGCAGACTTTCGTAAAGAGTAGGCTGCAAAGCTGTCAGAGTGTTTCTGTCCCTTGCTAAAAGCGGTTGTGATAGGAAGGGCAGCCGATGTAAAAACCTATGACAAATCAAATGAACGAATCCGATGATTCGCTGTGGCGACCCCTGAGAAAAGGGAAAAAGCCAAAAGGAAAAAAAAGAAGACTCTTGTGGTTTGTATGTAGGATGAGTGTGGTGTGTGTGTGTGTATATACATAGGATGAGTGATCTTGAGGTGTGTGTATACATATGATGAGTGATCTTGTGTGTATACATACGATGAGTGATCTCGTGTGTGTATAAATACGATGAGTGATCTAGTGTGTGTGTGTATGTGTATACACACACGATGAGTGATCTCGTGAGTGTGTGTATACATACGGTGAGTGAGTGTGTGTGTGTATACATACGGTGAGTGATCTCGTGTGTGTATACATACGATGTGTGAACTTGTGGTGTGTGTGTATACGATGAGCGATCTTGTGGTGTCTGTTTATACATACGATGAGTGATCTTGTGGCGTGTGTGTGTATACATACGGTGAGTGAACTTGTGGCGTGTGTATACATACGATGAGTGAACTTGTGGCGTGTGTATACATACGATGACTGAACTTGTGGCGTGTGTATACATACGATGACTGAACTTGTGGGGTGTGCGTATACATACGATGACTGAACTTGTGGCGTGTGCGTATACATACGGTGAGTGAACTTGTGGCGTGTGCGTATACATATGGTGAGCGATCTTGTGGCGTGTGCGTATACATACGGTGAGCGATCTTGTGGCGTGTGCGAATACATACGATGAGCGATCTTGTGGCGTGTGCGAATACATACGATGAGCGATCTTGTGGCGTGTGCGTATACATACGGTGAGTGAACTTGTGGCATGGGTTTTCATGAGCTGTATGCCAAAATCATCCGTATTAAAACAATAAAAGACCTGAAATATTTCAGTTGTTGTGCAGTGAATCTAAAATATATGAAAGTTTAATTTTTATCAGTACATTACAGAAAATAATGAACTCATCACAATATGCTAATTTTTTTTGAGGAGGACTAGTATACATAGGATGAGTGATCTTTTGGTGTGTGTATATATACATAGGATGAGTGATCTTTTGGTGTGTGTGTGTGTGTATATATACATAGGATGAGTGATCTTGTGGTGTGTGTATGTGTGTATACATATGATGAGTGATCTCGTGTGTGTATACATATGATGAGTGATCTCGTGTGTGTATACATATGATGAGTGATCTCGTGTGTGTCTACATACGATGAGTGATCTCGTTTGTGTGTGTGTGTGTGTATGTGTATACACACTCGATGAGTGATCTCGTGTGTGTATGTGAATACACACACGATGAGTGATCTCGTGTGTGTGTGTGTGTGTGTGTGTGTATACATACGATGAGTGATCTTGTGGTGTCTGTTTATACATACAATGAGTGATCTTGTGGCGTGTGTGTGTGTATACATACGGTGAGTGAACTTGTGGCGTGTGTATACATACGATGACTGAACTTGTGGCGTGTGTATACATACGATGACTGAACTTGTGGCGTGTGTATACATACGATGACTGAACTTGTGGCGTGTGCGTATACATACGGTGAGTGAACTTGTGGCGTGTGCGTATACATACGGTGAGTGAACTTGTGGCGTGTGCGTATACATACGGTGAGTGAACTTGTGGCGTGTGTATACATACGATGACTGAACTTGTGGCGTGTGTATACATACGATGACTGAACTTGTGGCGTGTGTATACATACGATGACTGAACTTGTGGCGTGTGCGTATACATACGGTGAGTGAACTTGTGGCGTGTGCGTATACATACGGTGAGTGAACTTGTGGCGTGTGCGTATACATACGGTGAGTGAACTTGTGGCGTGTGCGTATACATACGGTGAGTGAACTTGTGGCGTGTGCGTATACATACGGTGAGTGAACTTGTGGCGTGTGCGTATACATACGGTGAGCGATCTTGTGGCGTGTGCGTATACATACGGTGAGCGATCTTGTGGCGTGTGCGTATACATACGGTGAGCGATCTTGTGGCGTGTGCGTATACATACGGTGAGCGATCTTGTGGCGTGTGCGTATACATACGGTGAGCGATCTTGTGGCGTGTGCGAATACATACGGTGAGCGATCTTGTGGCGTGTGCGTATACATACGGTGAGTGAACTTGTGGCATGGGTTTTCATGAGCTGTATGCCAAAATCATCCGTATTAAAACAATAAAAGACCTGAAATATTTCAGTTGGTGTGCAGTGAATCTAAAATATATGAAAGTTTAATTTTTATCAGTACATTACAGAAAATAATGAACTCATCACAATATGCTAATTTTTTTGAGGAGGACTAGTATACATAGGATGAGTGATCTTTTGGTGTGTGTGTGTATATATAACATAGGATGAGTGATCTTGTGGTGTGTGTGTGTGTATATACATATGATGAGTGATCTTGTGTGTATACATATGATGAGTGATCTTGTGTGTATACATACAATGAGTGATCTCGTGTGTATGTGTATATATACACACGATGAGTGATCTTGTGTCTGTATATACACACGATGAGTGATCTCGTGTGTGTGTGTGTGTGTGTGTGTATATATACATACGATGTGTGAACTTGTGGTGTGTGTGTGTGTGTATACATATGATGAGTGATCTTGTATGTATACATACAATGAGTGATCTCGTGTGTGTGTGTGTATGTGTATATATACACACGATGAGTGATCTTGTGTCTGTATATACACACGATGAGTGATCTCGTGTGTGTGTGTGTACATACGATGAGTGATCTCGTGTGTGTGTGTGTGTGTGTGTATGTGTGTGTGTGTATGTTTACATACGATGTGTGAACTTGTGGTGTGTGTATATACGATGAGTGATCTTGTGATGTCTGTTTATACATACGATGAGTGATCTTGTGGCGTGTATGTGTATACATACGGTGAGTGAACTTGTGGCGTGTGTATACATATGATGACTGAACTTGTGGCGTGTGTGTGTATACATACGGTGAGTGAACTTGTGGCGTGTGTGTGTGTATACATACGGTGACTGAACTTGTGGCATGTGTATACATACGATGACTGAACTTGTGGCGTGTGTATACATACGATGACTGAACTCGTGGCGTGTGTATACATACGATGAGCGAACTTGTGGCGTGTGCGTATACATACGGTGAGCGAACTTGTGGCGTGTGCGTATACATACGGTGAGCGAACTTGTGGCGTGTGCGTATACATACGGTGAGCGAACTTGTGGCGTGTGCGTATACATACGGTGAGCGAACTTGTGGCGTGTGCGTATACATACGGTGAGCGAACTTGTGGCGTGTGCGTATACATACGGTGAGCGAACTTGTGGCGTGTGCGTATACATACGGTGAGCGAACTTGTGGCGTGTGCGTATACATACGGTGAGCGAACTTGTGGCGTGTGCGTATACATACGGTGAGCGAACTTGTGGCGTGTGCGTATACATACGGTGAGCGATCTGGTGGCGTGTGCGTATACATACTAGTCCTTCTCAAAAATTAGCATATTGTGATGAAGTTAATTATTTTCTGTAATGTACTGAAACATTAAACTTTCATATATTTTAGATTCATTGCACACCAACTGAAATAATTCAGGTCTTTTATTGTTTTAATACTGATGATTTTTGCATACAGCTCATGAAAACCCAAAATTCCTATCTCAAAAAATTAGCATATTTCATCTGACCAATAACAAAAAGTGTTTTGATACAAAAAAAGTCAACCTTCAAATAATTATGTTCAGGTATGCACTCAATACTTGGTCGGGAATCCTTTTTCAGAAATGATTGCTTCAATGCGGCGTGGCATGGAGTCAATCAGCCTGTGGCACTTCTGAGGTGTTATGGAGGCCCAGGATGCTTCGATAGCGGCCTTAAGCTCATCCACAGTGTTGTGTCTGGTGTCTCTCAACTTTCTCTTCACAATATCCCACAGATTCTCTTTGGGGTTCAGGTCAGGAGAGTTGGCAGGCCAATTGAGCACAGTAATACCATGGACGGTAAACCATTTCCCAGTGGTTTTGGCACTGTGAGCAGGTGCCAGGTCGTGCTGAAAAATGAAATTATCTCCATAAAGCTTTTCAGCAGAAGGAAGCATGAAGTGCTCCAAGATCTCCTGAAAGCTAGCTGCATTGACCCTGCCCTTGATAAAACACAGTGGACCAACACCAGCAACTGACATGGCACCCCAGCCCATCACTGACTGTGGGTACTTGACACTGGACTTCAGGCATTTTGCCATTTCCTTGTCCCCAGTCTTCCTCCAGACTCTGGCACGTTGATTTCCGAATGACATGCAAAATTTGCTTTCTTCCGAAAAAAGTACTTTGGACCACTGAGCAACAGTCCAGTGCTGCTTCTCTGTAGCCCAGGTCAGGTGCTTCTGCCGCTGTTTCTGGTTCAAAAGTGACTTGACCTGGGGAATATGGCACCTGTAGCCCAGTCCACTGCTTCCACAGGTCCCCCAAGGTCTGGAATCAGCCCTTCTCCACAATCTTCTTCAGGGTCCGGTCACCTCTTCTGGTTGTGCAGCGTTTTCTGCCACACTTTTTCCTTCCCACAGACGTCCCACTGAGGTGCCTTGATTCAGCACTCTGGGAACAGCCTGTTCACTAAGAGATTTCTTTCTGTCTTACCCTCTTGCTTGAGGGCGTCAATGATGGCCTTCGGGACAGCAGTCAGGTCGGCAGTCTTACCCATGATTGCGGTTTTGAGTAATGAACCAGGCTGGGAGTTTTTAAAAGCCTCAGGAATCTTTTGCAGGTGTTTAGAGTTAATTGGTTGATTCAGATGATTAGGTTAATAGCTCATTTAGAGTACCTTTTCATGATATGCTAATTTTTTGAGATCGGGATTTTGGGTTTTCATGAGCTGTATGCCAAAATCATCAGTATTAAAACAATAAAAGACCTAAAATATTTCAGTTGGAGTGCAATGAATCTAAAATATCTGAAAGTTTAATTTTTATCAGTACATTACAGAAAATAATGAACTTATCACAATATGCTAATTTTTTGAGGAGGACTAGTATACATAGGATGAGTGATCTTTTGGTGTGTGTGTATATATATACATAGGATGAGTGATCTTTTGGTGTGTGTGTATATATACATAGGACGAGTGATCTTTTGGTGTGTGTGTGCATATATACATAGGATGAGTGATCTTTTGGTGTGTGTGTGTGTGTGTATGTATATATATATATATATATATATATATATAGTGTGTATACATAGGATGAGTGATCTTGTGTGTATACATACGATGAGTGATCTCGTATGTGTGTGTGTGTATATATACATACGATGAGTGATCTTGTGTGTGTGTGTGTGTGTGTGTACATATGACGAGTGATCTCGTGTGTGTGTGTGAACTTGTGGTGTGTGTGTGTGTATACGATGAGCAATCTTGTGGTGTCTGTATATACACACGATGAGTGATCTCGTGTGTGTGTGTGTGTGTGTGTGTGTGTGTGTGTATACATATGACGAGTGATCTCGTGTGTGTGTGTGAACTTGTGGTGTGTGTGTGTGTATACGATGAGCAATCTTGTGGTGTCTGTATATACACACGATGAGTGATCTCGTGTGTGTGTGTGTGTGTGCACACATGGGACGAGTGCTCTTGTGGTGTGTGTGCACACATGGGACGAGTGCTCTTGTGGTGTGTGTGCACACATGGGACGAGTGCTCTTGTGGTGTGTGTGCACACATGGGACGAGTGCTCTTGTGGTGTGTGTGCACACATGGGACGAGTGCTCTTGTGGTGTGTGTGCACACATGGGACTAGTGCTCTTGTGGTGTGTGTGCACACATGGGGCCGAAGTGCTGTTGTGGTGTGTGTGCACACATGGGACGAGTGCTCTTGTGGTGTGTGTGCACACATGGGACGAGTGCTCTTGTGGTGTGTGTGCACACATGGGACGAGTGCTCTTGTGGTGTGTGTGCACACATGGGACGAGTGCTCTTGTGGTGTGTGTGCGCACACATGGGACGAGTGCTCTTGTGGTGTGTGCGCACACATGGGACGAGTGCTCTTGTGGTGTGTGTGCGCACACATGGGACGAGTGCTCTTGTGGTGTGTGTGCGCACACATGGGACGAGTGCTCTTGTGGTGTGTGTGCGCACACATGGGACGAGTGCTCTTGTGGTGTGTGTGCGCACACATGGGACGAGTGCTCTTGTGGTGTGTGTGCAGACACATGGGACCAGTGCTCTTGTGGTGTGTGTGCGCACACATGGGGCCAGTGCTCTTGTGGTGTGTGCACACATGGGACGAAGTGCTCTTGTGGTGTGTGCGCACACATGGGGCAGTGCTCTTGTGGTGTGTGTGCGCACACATGGGGCAGTGCTCTTGTGGTGTGTGTGCACACATGGGACGAGTGCTCTTGTGGTGTGTGTGCGCACACATGGGTCGAGTGCTCTTGTGGTGTGTGTGCGCACACATGGGACGAGTGCTGGTGTGGTGTGTGTGCGCACACAGGGGACGAGTGCTCTTGTGGTGTGTGTCTTACACATGGGACGAGTGCTCTTGTGGTGTGTGTGCGCACACATGGGACGAGTGCTCTTGTGGTGTGTGTGCGCACACATGGGACGAGTGCTCTTGTGGTGGGTGTGCGCACACATGGGACGAGTGCTCTTGTGGTGTGTGTGTGCCACACATGGGGCCAGTGCTCTTGTGGTGTGTGTGCGCACACATGGGACGAGTGCTCTTGTGGTGTGTGTGTGCGCACACATGGGACGAGTGCTCTTGTGGTGTGTGTGTGCGCACACATGGGACGAGTGCTCTTGTGGTGTGTGTGTGCGCACACATGGGACGAGTGCTCTTGTGGTGTGTGTGTGCGCACACATGGGACGAGTGCTCTTGTGGTGTGTGTGTGCACACATGGGACGAGTGCTCTTGTGGTGTGTGTGTGCGCACACATGGGACAGTGCTCTTGTGGTGTGTGTGTGCTTACATGGGGCCAGTGCTCTTGTGGTGTGTGTGTGCGCACACATGGGACCCAGTGCTCTTGTGGTGTGTGTGTGCGCACACATGGGGACGAGTGCTCTTGTGGTGTGTGTGCGCACACATGGGACGAGTGCTCTTGTGGTGTGTGTGCGCACACATGGGACGAGTGCTCTTGTGGTGTGTGTGTGCGCACACATGGGACGAGTGCTCTTGTGGTGTGTGTGTGCGCACACATGGGACGAGTGCTCTTGTGGTGTGTGTGTGCGCACATGGGGACCCAGTGCTCTTGTGGTGTGTGTGTGCACACATGGGACCCAGTGCTCTTGGGGTGTGTGTGCGCACACATGGGACGAGTGCTCTTGTGGTGTGTGTGTGCGCACACATGGGACGAGTGCTCTTGTGGTGTGTGTGTGCGCACACATGGGACGAGTGCTCTTGTGGTGTGTGTGTGCGCACACATGGGACGAGTGCTCTTGTGGTGTGTGTGTGCGCACACATGGGACGAGTGCTCTTGTGGTGTGTGTGCGCACACATGGGACGAGTGCTCTTGTGGTGTGTGTGCGCACACATGGGACGAGTGCTCTTGTGGTGTGTGTGTGTGTGTGTGTATACGTACATGGCACGAGTGATCTTGTGGTGTGTGTACATGGCACGAGTGATCTCGTGTGTGTATATGGGACGAGTGATCTTGTGGTGTGTGTGTGTGTATACGTACATGGCACGAGTGATCTTGTGGTGTGTGTACATGGCACGAGTGATCTCGTGGTGTGTGTACATGGCACGAGTGATCTCGTGGTGTGTGTGTATATGGGACGAGTGATCTTGTGGTGTGTGTATACGTACATGGCACGAGTGATCTTGTGGTGTGTGTGTGTGTGTGTGTGTGTGTGTGTATACGTACATGGCACGAGTGATCTCGTGGTGTGTGTACATGGCACGAGTGATCTCGTGGTGTGTGTACATGGCACGAGTGATCTCGTGGTGTGTGTGTACATGGCACGAGTGATCTCGTGGTGTGTGTGTACATGGCACGAGTGATCTCGTGGTGTGTGTGTACATGGCACGAGTGATCTCGTGGTGTGTGTGTGTACATGGCACGAGTGATCTCGTGGTGTGTGTGTGTACATGGCACGAGTGATCTCGTGGTGTGTGTGTACATGGCACGAGTGATCTCGTGGTGTGTGTGTGTACATGGCACGAGTGATCTCGTGGTGTGTGTGTGTACATGGCACGAGTGATCTCGTGGTGTGTGTGTGTGTACATGGCACGAGTGATCTCGTGGTGTGTGTGTGTACATGGCACGAGTGATCTCGTGGTGTGTGTGTGTGTACATGGCACGAGTGATCTCGTGGTGTGTGTGTGTACATGGCACGAGTGATCTCGTGGTGTGTGTGTGTACATGGCACGAGTGATCTCGTGGTGTGTGTGTGTACATGGCACGAGTGATCTCGTGGTGTGTGTGTGTACATGGCACGAGTGATCTCGTGGTGTGTGTGTACATGGCACGAGTGATCTCGTGGTGTGTGTGTGTACATGGCACGAGTGATCTCGTGGTGTGTGTGTGTACATGGCACGAGTGATCTCGTGGTGTGTGTGTGTGTACATGGCACGAGTGATCTCGTGGTGTGTGTGTGTGTACATGGCACGAGTGATCTCGTGGTGTGTGTGTGTGTGTACATGGCACGAGTGATCTCGTGGTGTGTGTGTACATGGCACGAGTGATCTCGTGGTGTGTGTGTACATGGCACGAGTGATCTCGTGGTGTGTGTGTACATGGCACGAGTGATCTCGTGGTGTGTGTGTACATGGCACGAGTGATCTCGTGGTGTGTGTGTGTACATGGCACGAGTGATCTCGTGGTGTGGGTGTATTGGAGGGGTGATCTTTTGGTGTGTGTATCTGTGTATAGGAGGAGTGATCTTGTGTGTAGGAGGAGTGATTTTGTGGTGTGTTTGTGGGGGGATAGGAGGCATGGTCGTGTGTGTGTTCATAGGAGGAGTGATCTTGTGTGTATAGGAGGAGTGATCTTGTGTGTGTCTGTGTGTAGGAAGAGTGATCTTGTGATGTGTTTTTGTATATCCACTGTACCACTGATTACATGAACTTCTGCGTGGACAGCACTGTGCCAACACGGAGGGTACGGTGCTTCTCCAACAACCACCCGTGGGTCATCCCTGAGCTCAAAGTCATGAACCAGAAGAAGAAGGCTTTCATCTCGGTGGATAGAGAGGAGCAGAAGAAGGTCCAGCGTGAGCTCCAGTGGAGGATCAGGAGGGCCAAGAAGGATTATGGGAAGAAGATGGAGGAGAAGCTGGCTCAGAACAACGTGCGGGACGTCTGGAGAGGACTAAAGACTATGTCAGGATTTGGGCAAAGTGTCAGAGGGACAGCTGATGGTGACCAGCGCTGGACGGCTTAATTAAACTGTTACTTCAACAGGTTTGATTCTCCCCCCTCCCCCTTTGCCCCCTCCCTGTTCCTCTTCACATGTCTCCAGACCAGCGGACTCCTCCCTCCTCCCCAGGCCAACTTCACCTGACTGCAGCAGCCCCACAGACACATCCCCCTCCCTCTCTCTCATGTCAGACCAGGTGAGGAGACAGTTGAGGCGGCTAAATCAGAGAAAATCTGCAGGACCAGATGGCATCAGTCCCAGTCTGCTGAGGACCTGTGCGGACCAGGTCTGTGAGGTCCTATGCCAACTCTACAACCTGAGCCTCAGCCTGGAGAAGGTTCTTGTCCTGTGGAAGACTTCCTGTGTGGTCCCGGTTCCTAAAACAGCTCAAGCCAAGGAACCAGCCCACTACAGACCTGTCGCCCTGACCTCCCACCTCATAAAGACCATGGAGAGGCTCCTCCTCGACCACCTCCGCTCTGTGGTGAGCCCCACCCTAGACTTGCTGCAGTTCGCCTACAGGCCCAACATCGGGGTAGAAGACGCTGTCATCTACCTTCTGCAGTTGGCGCTCACCCTCCTGGAGATCGCCGGTAGCGCTGTGAGGGTCATGTTCTTTGTCTTTTCCAGCGCCTTCAACAGCATCAGGCCGGCGGTTCTGCGGGGGAAGCTGGAGGACGTAGAACTGGACAGACATCTTGCTGCCTGGATCATCAACAACCTCGCTGACCGTCCACAGTAAGTGCGGCTGTGAGTCAAAGGTGGTAGTCTGCAGCACAGGGGCACCCCAGGGCACCATCCTCTCACCTTTCCTCTTCCCCATCTACACCTCAGACTTCATGTATAACACAGACAGCTGCCACGTCCAGAAGTTCTCTGACGACTCCGCCATCGTGGGACGTGTGTCAGAGGGGAACGAGCTGGAGTACCGGTTGGTCATCGTCTACTTTGTGGACTGGTGTGAGTGCAATCACCTGTGCTTGAACACTAGTAAGACAAAGGAGATGGTGGTCGACTTCAGGAGAAGCACACCAACACACTCACTAGTGAACATCCAGGGACAAGACATTGAGACAGTGGATAGTTTCAAGTACCTGGGAGTTCACCTCAACAATAAACTGGACTGGTCCCACAACACTAACACCCTGTACAAGAAGGGCCAGAGTCGCCTCCACCTTCTTAGGAGACTTAAATCCTTCGGAGTATGCAGACATCTGCTCAGGACATTTTATGACTCTGTGGTAGCCTTTCCAATCCTCTACGCTGCTGTCTGCTGGGCCCTGGGCAGCACAGAAAGATCACTCGTGCCATGTACACACACACCACAAGAAATCTGCTCAGGACAGAAAGAAACTGAACAAGCTGGTCAGGAGGGCCAGCACTGTCCTGGGCTGCCCACTGGACTCTGAAGAGGTAGGTGAGAGGAGGATGGTAGCCAAGCTTACATACATCCATCATGGACAACAGCTCTCACCCACTGCACCAGACTGTAGAGAGAAGCTGAACAGCCCCTTCAGTGGACGACCGAGACATCCTCAGTGCAGGAAGGAGCGCTACCGCAGGTCTTTCATCCCCACCGCTGTCAGACGGTACAACGCCACTTGTTCTGTGCAATAAAAAAAACTGTGCAATAAACCACTTTAATCAACCACATCTACCCCCCTGTGACTGTGAACCATATCAATCCATCTAATCTGCCCTCAGATACATGTATATTTGTATATTAGCCAGTCTACAAAGCTTTTTTATTGTATATTATTTTTATATTTTATATAATATATTTATTTTTGGGTGTTTTTTTTTTTTTGTTTTGTTTTTTTTGTTACTTTTATATTTTATTGTTCTGTTCTAATTATGACTCAATGATGTTACACCTTTCTGAGCTATTTTGCACCCCCTACTGACGGTACTTCAAGAGCCTGTAACAGTAAATTTCTCCATTGTGAGATTAATAAAGATGTATCTTATATCGGAGGTGTGATCGTGTGGTGTGTGTGTGTGTGTATCGGAGGTGTGATTTTGTGGTGAGCGTTTGTGTATATCGGGGCGTGATCTTGTGGGGCGCGTGTGTGTATTGGAGGTGTGATCTTGTGGTGTGCATGTGTGTGTATAGTACGAGTGATCTTGGTGTGGTTGTGTGTATGGGAGGAGTGATCTTGTGGTGTGTGTGTGTGTGTGTGTGTGTGTGTGTATAGGAGGGGTGATCTTGTGTGCACGAGGAGTGGTGTGTGTGTGTGTGTGTATAGGAGGCATGGTCGTGTGTGTGTGTATAGGAGGCATGGTCGTATGTGTGTGTTTATAGGAGGAGTGATCTTGTGGTGTGTGTATAGGAGTGAACTTGTGTGTGTTTGTGTGTGTGTGTCTGTATTGAGGTTTTGCACGTGACATCACAGGGTCACGTGACTTTTGTTTATCTGCCATATTGGACGGCACGGTCCGGACGGCGCTCGCTCATTCAACATCGCTAAACATTTTAAAATAAGTAATAGTGGTTCAACATTACCCAACTGGATGTTGTTTGTCGGTTACTAACTTCCCCGGAGTGATACAAAATAACCAGTGAGTATGGTTATATCGTGTTGCGCTGTTGGATGTGCAAAAATAGACAGAGGAGTAAAGCCTGCACTGTCATTTTATCATTTTCCATCTGACCCGGAGAGAAAAGCCAAGTGGATCACAGCAGTAAATAGGAAACGCTGGAATCCTACAGAATACAGTAGAATATGCAGCGAACACTTTGTATCAGGTAAATAAATGTCTGTCTGTCTTCCTTTCGGCTTTTTCCCTTTTACTCGGGAGTCGCCACAGCGAATCATCTGATTCGCACGTTTGATTTGGCAGAGGTTTTTACATTGGATGCCCTTCCTGTCACAACCCTTTTAGCAAGGGACAGAAACACGCTGACGACTTTGCAGCTCCTCTTTACGAAAGTCAGCAATGGTTCTTTTACATGCCTCACACCATAGACCGTGAGAGACATGACCCACCTTTGATAACCCAGTTAGCTGCACGGGGGGGGGGGGGGACGACGACACAGTGACAACCATGTGGAGAGTGGGACTCAAACCCCCAACCTTTGGATCAGCGATCCACACTAGACCGCCACTGCCCCCTAGGCTATTGTCATTGAGGTAGCATCCCGTAAAAATAAAATTGATGCTATAAAAAAAATATATATATATACACTGCATAGGCTTATATATATAAATAAAATATGTGAATTTATACAACCATTATAAGCACTAATAATTGTAATCTATTATTGCATAAGCGCTTGTTTGTGTAGGTCTTGGGGAGAGAACACGCACCTTAGCCGTTATGAGGTGGTAAGTCTCTCTTCCCGGTTCCTGGCTCCCATTGTTGCATACAGCTTACAAATCCGGCAACAAAATACTTGTAAGCTTCCATTGATTTGTCAGCTTTTAACTCTGCCAGTAAATGGAGATGGGTCGTGGACAAGATGTACAAAGATCTAAGTAGGCAAAAGCAGGAAGGGAAGAATGGTTGCATTCTAACACCTTCCTAAACATTGACTGCGGCATTAGATACGGATCGCTGCTTTATTTTACTCAGATACCTCGCCCTCTGGTCACGTCAGATGATTGACAACGTCTGACAATATTATAGTGTCATTGCTTTTGCCTTCGACACTCGGATATTTTGCTTTCGCTGTCATTATCGGTTGTTGTTGAAGCCATGCTTAGTGAATCGTGTGTGTGTGTGTGTGTTCTGTATCAAGCTTGCCGTCCAAGATGGCGCATGAAGGTATTGAGGTCACGTATAGGAGGCTGATCTTGTGATGATTCTGAAAATGTTGAGGTTCTCTTTGGGAGTAACGTGGATGGATAGGATCAGGAATGAGTACATCAGAGAGACAGCACATGTAAGATGTTTTGGAGACAAAGTCAGAGAGGCTAGATTTAGATGGTTTGGACATGTACAGAGGAGGGATAGTGAGTATACAGTAGGCCCTTGACTATTCGCGGTTTTACACTCACGGTTTGAGTGCAGTCTGCTCAGCAACCGGCACGTGATTCAAATTCAGCCAATGGCAGTCCTCCTTTCTGCTGATTGGTTGAGAGCTGATGTCCCACCCCTTTTTACTAATTCGCGCACAAGTTGTCAATGAGCCTCTTTTTTCTGTGTTTTAATTAGCAGTTAAGCTCTATGATACCACTCAAACACTGTGTCGTCTCTGGCTAAGGGATAGAAAACGCTGGATGTCTCTTCTGAAAAAATAAGACCTTCTCCTTTCTCTGAACTGTTGTATTAAAATCTTTTTCTAAGTCCATATTTATGTGTGAGATTTTATGTTCTGTAGTATGTTTAACAGTACTCTTCATGTCCTTTTACATTGAAGTTGGAGTAACGTGTCAAATGGCACTGCCCAGAGGGCGACGTCACGGAGTTCTCAGAGTCAAATTGTTTCTTTGTTCGTTTTAATTTGTTTTATTTGTTTGTTCATGTTTTGCACTATGCTCGTCTATGAGCAGCTTCGGGCAACTAAGCATGCAATAGTCTTCTATCTTCTATCTATTCTATGCTACGGAGCTCCATACTAGCGGTTAGCTAGCAGTTGGCTAGCGGCTACCGGCTGAGCCCGGAGCTCTGAGAGGCTTGGTTAGCACTTCTGGCCAGACTGGGATAGCTGGGATGCGGCTCGCTGCCTATCATAGCATGTCAGCTCTGCTTAGTTATACGCTGCTGTTATAACTAAGCACGCTCAACTTGGCTTGTTCGCCGGGATGCGGCTCCATAGCATACTAGCTAACAAAGAAGCTGAGGCGGGAAAGGGGCCGAACGATGACTCCGGCGCTTGGGATAGCAGGGGATGAAGGCCGTGTAGCCGGCTGGTGTAATCGCCTTATCGGGTGTAGTCTCCTCGAGCCATGTTTCACAGAAACGCAGTCCTGTAGATCCCTCTGCGCTGCGATCTGAGCATGAAGCTCGTCCATCTTTTTTCAAAGGGAAAGAATATTTTCAAGTACGTAGTATGGCCGGAAGTGCTAACCAAGCCTCTCAGAGCTCCACCTGGGCCTAGCCGCTAACCGCTAGCATTGAGCTCCTAACCAAGCGCCGGAAAATCTCAAAACTTCGCCTGGGCATAACATAGCTGCTCAAGATATGCTATTGCCCGAAGCTCAAGCTGTTCATTCTGTAGTAGGGTCGACCGATCATAGACGAGCATAGTGCAAACCATAAACAAACAAATAAAACAAATTAAAACGAACAAAGAAACAATTTGACTCTGAGAACTCCACGAGGTTGCCGTCTAGGCAGGACATCTTGGACACGTCACTCCAAGACGTCACTCCAAGTTCAATGTAAAAGGACATGAAGCGTAATAAAGTTATCCTTTTGGTATCATTTGTTAAACATGCTACAGAACATAAAATCTCATAGGGTGAGATGGAGGAAGATGATTCGCTGTGGCGACCCCTGAAAAAAGGGAAAAGCCAAAAGGAAAAGATCTTGTGTGTGTGTGGGAGGATGGATCGTGTGTGTGTGTGTGTGTGTGTGGGAGGAGGGATCTTGTGTGTGTGTGTGTGTGTGGGAGGAGGGATCGTGTGTGTGTAGGAGGGGTGATTGTGTGTAGGAGGAGTGATCGTGTGTGTGTAGGAGGGGTGATTGTGTGTAGGAGGAGTGATCGTGTGTGTGTAGAAGGAGTGGTATTGTGTGCGCGTGTGTGTGTGTGTAGGGGGAGTGATATATATTGTGTGTGTGTGTGTGTGTGGAGGAGGAGGGATCTTGTGTGTGTGTGTGTGTGGGTGGGAGGAGGAGGGATTGTGTGTGTGTGTAGGAGGAGTGATCTTGTGTGTGTAGGAGGAGTGATCTTGTGTGTGTAGGAGGAGTGATCTTGTGTGTGTGTGTGTCGGAAAACTCAAAATTCAATGCTTCGGATTCAAGTTTTCATGACCAACACGGCTGTTTACTGCATTTTGTGCTGTCTTTTAATTCTTTGTACGTTTATTCTACTTTTAACAGTCCAAGCAAGAGTTGATCTCATTTATTTACTTTCCAGGGATCTCTGGGAAAAGTCAGATACTCTTTGCTTTGGTTTTCACAACACGTTATCTGGATTTGCTCACCTCCTTTATTTCACTCTACAACACATGCATGAAGGTGGGTGACTTGACAGTTCAGCGAAATAAATAAATAAATAAATAGTGTGTGATTTCATAGAGTTTTCATCGCACCTTTTTTTTTCTCTGCGGTATCTTTCCAGATCATCTATATTGGCTGTGCCTATGCCACTGTGTACCTCATCTACATGAAATTTAAGGCTAGTTACGATGGAAACCATGACACCTTTAGGGTCGAGTTTCTAGTAGTTCCAGTTGGAGGCCTTTCCTTTTTGGTTAACCATGATTTCTCGCCATTGGAGGTATGTTGCATCAAAAGTCATTATTTTTACATTAAAGTGGTCAGCAGTGAAGTCGCATATTTTCCATTATTTACCAGGAAAAATAACAGGAACAAAAAATGTGTTATGAAATCAGATCCTGTGGACCTTCTCCATTTACCTTGAGTCAGTCGCCATCCTGCCTCAGCTCTTTCTCATCAGTAAGACTGGAGAGGCTGAAACCATCACCACCCACTATCTATTTTGCCTGGGGGTCTACCGTGCTCTCTATCTCTTCAACTGGATCTGGAGGTTCTACTTTGAGGGCTTCTTTGACATGATTGTCATTGTGGCCGGGGTGGTTCAGACCATCTTGTATTGTGACTTCTTCTACCTTTATTTCACAAAAGGTGAGGTTTACATTGAACACCCCAAGTTTTCCCTCGGGTTCAAACCCTATATCTGAAAATCCGGTGATGTGTGTAGGATGATAACTTCCTTTCTCCCACTATACCTGATGCAGGTCATGATAATTGTTGAGTCAGTTGACTTGCTGTTGTTTCTCAGGGCTTGAGTTGGAAACAAATGAAAGTTCCATTTCAAATTGTGATTATTATGAAGTGAAAAAAAAAAAAAAAAAATCTGTCTGATTAAGGCTCGTTCTGACATTTGTTTGTCTGGTCCATACAGTGCTGAAAGGAAAGAAACTGAGTTTGCCGGCGTAAATACCAAAAGAACAGAAGACCTGTGTCACCGTTCAGACTCGGGGGTGGGATGGGACAACAACGCAAGGAGGCGCATATGAAACTGCTGCTGTTTATGAAGTGTCAGCCGGATGAAAAATAACAGCATAACGACTGCATTGAAGATCTTGGATTTGGAAATTTTTGTTTTCAACATCATGCAAAACTTTTTCAGTGCTGATAAGAAAATTGCAAACAAACAAAAAAAAATTCAAATACTTTTTCTATGTGAAATGTTACACAAGCTTTGAGATTAAATGTTAAAAATTGGCCTCATTAAACACATCCTTTAACTCCTACTACATGTACTTTCGAACATTTATTTGTGGTCTCAGGGTTTGTAGGAGTCTAATCAGGATAAGTTTGATGTTTAATATCTGTGACCCATAATTTCTCCTTCGAAAAATAGATTAAACCGTCTTATCTTCCCCTGCAACATAAAATTTCTTACGACTCCAGTAGCCCTTCAGGGTTCATAAAAATACACAAAAGCCTTATGTTTACTTAAGCAGTTTTATAGACCGAATTTAAACCGAAATGTTTACTTGTAAACGTGTCTATGTGTAAAAGAAAATTGTTTTGTACTGCCAAGTCATACAGCACTGACAAGTTTTGCTCCTTTATTCCCTCAAAACAATTTTGGATTTTGTAATCCTGTTCAGGCTGTCTCAGTTCAGTACCTGTACAACACCCAGAGCATGGAACAGGATCGTGTCTATCGTTGTCTTGTCCAGGCATTTGTTCTTTCGTACTTTATCAGCAAAGAACAATGGGATTTAACGCTCTACTAACCAGCATAGCACATCTGCTACATGAGCTGAAAGGCATAGAATTTAAATTTTTTTAATTATTTATTATTCCCCCCTCATAATATTGACACAAAATCAACTTTTATACCTGGAGGAACAATTCTAATACAATTCAAAAGGTTAAAAGAGGGTTAATGCGATGTGTAAATTGTTAAACAATATCTGGTGTGTTTGTGTATTTCAAATGATTCATAGAACACTGATTCACTTCGGACGTTCATTTATATATTCATAATGCTTGATGTGTCCTTAATGAATCGTTCCTCGAGTCATTTATTTTTCAGTTTTTACTGTGTTATCATCAATAAAAACAGCCTATTCTTTATTATTATTATTTCCGCTTTTTATTTCTGCTTTTTTTTTTAGCTGTTTTATCATCAACATTTGGTAAGATTGTAGGTAGTGTGTAGTATGTGTCCAAAAATACGTGCAGCATTCTGACAGATAAAGTAAATGCTGAATTGATTCGCATAAATGATTTGTGACGTTTAACAATGCATTACTGTAAGGAAAGGGGAAAAAACTTTATGCATAAGAAACCTGCAAGTAAATGTTGGCATAAATAAGGCTTTAAAAGAAGATAAAAAAAATAAAAAAAAAATCCCCAAATTGCACCAAAAGTATTCATGCTGTACTTTTAATATCATCTGGCACTGCGGGTATATTTCTGAACTAGTGTCATCGCAAAATATGTAAATTAACCAATTGTAATGCACCAGTACATTTCATGGACTGTCGGAAAATCACTGTTAACGTTATCTGAAAACCTGGGTGTATATTCATTCATGAAACCATCTAAACCATGTAATCATGCGGCAGCAGCACAGGCCATAAAATTCATCGGATATTAACCAGAAGCCTTTGGTAATATTTACGTCAACCATCAGAATTGACAAAAATATGATAATTTGAAAGTTATATCGCTGGTGTCAGATGGGCTAGTTTGTGTAGTATATACAGTTCATTTCAAGTCTTACAATAATATAACAAATACAATAATCTCTCTGTGGTCAACATCTAGTGACGGTGCAAATCTCATTTATTTATTTATTCGCTCACAGATGCCCAACATGATATCGAACTGTCTAAAAATTCCCATCAGTAAATAATTGATAATTGCTGTTTTATGCACTTACAGTATTTCGAAGTGGCCCGCGCTCAGGATCCATGCTTACGGACGACCGTTGGGGGGGGGGGAAAAAAAAAAATCACAATTATCCCAAATAAGGGATTCGGCCAATCAGAGACAGCGATGGCTGCAGCCTGGAGACTCCAGACTCGTGTGTGTGTATAACAGCAAGTCTACAGAGTCAAAAATCTGAATTTGTTGGGTTTTTCCCAAATATGGTGGTGGTTTTTTTTTGTTTGTTTGTTTGTTTGTGTGTCGAACTGAGAGGTGGCATTTTTGGTAAATTTCCATCGGGGAAAGTTTTTTTTTAAACTGTCCCTTTAAACAAACCAAAAAAATGTTTGAAGTATTACATGGACCATTTTACCCATCCGAAGAGCTTGTAACATTGCATTTGAAACGCCAGGTGTCCCTGACACGCGTTCATCTTTATTGAAGAAATATCAGTGGTTACGTTTTCTTTTTTTACCCCCATTTTCTTCCTAATTTATTCAGGTTCAGTTCCTATTTATCAAGTATTACCTTCCTTATCTGACCACCACCAGGTGACAAACGTATGCTACACTAGCCACCCATGTCTTTACGAACTGCTACGTATGTGTATTTGGGAGCGGGTCTAATGCACTCTGAGGGAACGCGCTATCTGTCCCCTTGTACAAATGGGTTCACAGACACCCTCGATTGGCTGGCTCCCTCCCATGACAGCTCAGCCAATCAGCTGCAATGGACAGCTGTGGCATTAACCTAGATTTTGGGAATTGGGATCTTCAGGTTAATAGTCACGCACCTTGTTGATGTCCCACTAAGGAGACTTTTTAACTACCCCAGTGTTGGGAAGACCCCTTTCCGAATCCACAAGGTCTTCCTTTCCCACAGGGGGCGTGTTGGTGGGATTGAGAAGGTCCTCAAAGTATTCCTTCCACCTCCCGACAACCTCCCCAGTCAAGGTGAGCAGCTCTACACCTGCAGTGTTTGTTGAGAGCTATTTCCCCCTCCTGGGTTGTTGGATGGAGGTCAAGAACCTTTTCAAGGTTGACTGTCTAGATGTAGTCAGACTTCCTCAATACATAGGGCTCTGGAACCACCAATCTCATGAGGGGCTGGACCTTTCAGGTTGGGCTGTTGCCGATACAAAATCTCGGGTGTTGGAGGAGTTGAAGGTCTGGAGACAGACTATAGGCTACAAACTCAAATTGCAGAAGGACGAATGGTTTCCGGTCAACGAACCCAACCGTCCTTATCTGCTTAGTTCTTTGTCTTTTAAACTTTAAATAAATTCACATACTTTGGTGTGCATGTAAAAGAAATTCTCTAGAATCTTTTCCACCAACTTCATACCGCTCTTAAAACAGACTAAACTCGGCCGTAAACTTTGAGGTCCCTTCCACTTTTTGGAGCAGGTTGTATAAATTCAATTCAGATCAACATTCCCATATGTACTTGTTTCAGTACATCGCCGATATTCCTTCCAAAATTATTCTTTATCAAGCTTAATTCTATTATTTTATCATTTGTGTGGAACATCAAAGCTCCCCACCTTTCAAGAAGCATTTCACAGCATCCAAATCAGGATGTATGGCAGGCCGAGACTTTCATGTCTATTACTAGGCCTCCTATATACGCCCCATTGTCCCTTGGCTGTAGTATGAGGACCCTGGAATTTGATGCGTCATCATGGTTTATTCTGGAAAGCCTGTCTTCTCTACCCTCCTCCTTACCTGTTTTGGTCTATTTCCCCTACCTTTCTATCTCCAACTGCGTTTACTAAAAATAAAATTGTGGCGTCAACTATTAAGATTTGGACACAGATGCGTCGTCACTTTGGATGGACGTCTTTTTCTTTAAAAGTTCCTTTTGCATTCAAACCATACTTTTGCTTCCTCTTTATTAGATAAGTCTTTTTTAATGTAAGCTGTTAAGTCTTAGGCCGCACAGTGGCATAATGTCCACCTTACAGCAAGAAGGTCCTTGGTTTGATTCCCGGCTCGGGACTCTGTGTAGAGTTTGCTTGTTCTCCCCATGCTTGCGTGGGTTTCCTCCCACAGTTCAACAACATACACAGTAGATGAATTGGCTGTTCCAAATTGCTCCTCGGATGCGATCGTAAGTAAGAATGTTTGTGTGAGTGTACCCCACCCTTGTCCAGAGTCAGCTGAGATGGGTGCCAGTCTCATCGCGACCCTAAATAGGATTAAGCAGTTCTGAAAATTAATGAATGTTAAGTCTTTCTATGACTGTAACAAATTTAACCTTCCCAAAATCAGCTTCTGCTGATACCTTCAAATCAGTGATTTCCAAATCTTGCCAAGAATTCCCAGCATGCGTCCCACTTGATTCACTGGTAGAACAACCTGAATTATTCACGAGAATGTCTTCCTTTTGACTTTTTCTCTTTTACTCGGGAGTCGCCACAGCGAATCATCTGATTCGCACGTTTGATTTGGCAGAGGTTTTTACGTCGGATGCCCTTCCTGTCACAACCCTTTTAGCAAGGGACAGAAACACGCTGACGACTTTACAGCTACTCTTTACGAAAGTCAGCAATGGTTCTTTTACATGAACCTCTCACCATAGACAGTGACGGACATGGCCCGCCTTTGATAACCCAGTTCGCCGCACTGGGGTGAATTATTCACGAGAATAATCTCCAAATTTTACAGCAGGTTTACTCAACCAACCTTCCTTCTCTAAGAGCTGATTGGTTGCATAATCTGGGAGGAAAAAATTAACAAAGAGTTGTAGCTGTTTGTACGAGGTAGACTCATATATGTGCTATGCATAATCTAATGCAATGCGAAATCCTACACCTATCCCATTGGACCAAACTAAAACTTTCCCTGACTTTGATCCTACTCGCAGCCGATGTGTCATATTCCCTGCCAGGCTTTCTCATATGTTCTGGTCATGTAGCAAACTGAAAGGCTTTTGGTGTTTGATCGATAAAGATTAGAGCATATTGGCACACGCATCAGCCACTGCCCATTTATAGCATTTTTGGAGTGACCCCAGACCATCTCAAGTTATCCGAAATACAATCTGATTGCATTTTTAACTTTTATTCATAGACGTTTGATCTTATTTAAGTGGAATGATCCTCATGCACCCACCACACTGGACTGATGTACAGTGGTACCTCACCTGACGAAATTAATAAATTAATCCGTTCCAGAGCCTTTTTCTTAACCTGGATTTTTCGTGAATTGAACCGCATTTTACATGTAAAACATGTGATTCATTCCGAGGCCCCCAAAACTACCCCCTAAACCCTTTAAAAATTATAAAAGCATACCTTTTAAGACCTCCTTCTGCTTCAATATCGTACCGATGGTAGACGTGTTTGGCCATATTCCTTTGCAATATCACTCAACCACATGCCACGTGCCCACTTCTTCTTTTCACTCACACCGGAAATCACATGCGCGCGTGTTGACCATGTCTTCATAGCAGAGTTATAATCTTACAAATGTTTATATAAGGTTAAAAGCCTGAGTCAAAAAATAAAGCAAGAAACTCATGAAACAACGGTAACTCGGTCCTTTACACGAAAAGCATTATGGGAGATGCAGCGCCATAATAGGCAATGGGAGGGAGCTGCATCATCCCTCCTAGCCAATGGGAGGCCAGCAGGGCGGGATGTTGGGAGATAGCCAATGGGAGGGAGCTGCGTCATCCCTCCCAGCCAATGGGAGGCCAACAAGGTGGGATGTTTGAACATCTTTGATGGGAGAGCAGCTCGTGCAATGTTTGAATGGCGCGTTTTAATGTTTGAATGGTGTGTTTGAATGGCGCGTTTGGCGCGTTTCGTAAGGAGAACTTGTTTCGTTTACAGAGACAAAAAATTTTGGAAAATGTTTTTCGTAACCTGGATTTTTCGTTTTGCTGAGACTATCGTAAGGTGAGGTACCACTGTACGTGCTTTACTTTCTTAAACTGGAAAAAATAAAGTTCTTATTTATGACTTGTATAATACATTGATTAATCTCGTCAAAGATAAAATGAATCCACCAGCAACATAAAAGGTATCATACTGCACATCCAGTGTCCAGCACTGCCAGGTTATCCATCCAGTGTAATATTTGCTTAGAACTGTTTTTTCTAGTATGTAATTTTCTTTGTATGTGTGTGGGGGTGTATCCTGATATCGCTGTCCTTATAATGTTTGCGCGCGTGTGTGTGTATGTACGTGTTGTGTTGTTGAATATGACACGTATGACAGCTTATTGTACAATCTTTGAAAAATACCAATAAAGGGGAGGTATATATCAGCAGTGATATGACACTTGATTTTACTGATTTAATACTTTGTCAAGTATTAATATTTACTAAATTGTGTTCTTGCTCTACATATCTTTTAGTAGTAATGCAAAAAAAAAAAAAAATGTTTTATGTACGTGTTTAATTTAAAAAAAAAAATGCTTTATTTTGTGTTTTTTGTGGTAAACATGAAAAAAAAGTTTTGAGAAGATATGAACATTTGTAAAATAAATAATTTTTCTGAAAATTAACGTTCATAAAAGCTTTTGCTAATAAATAATGCATATTTACTCCACCAGTATAAGTTTTGAAAGAACACAAGTGTCCTATAATAATAATAATCACAGTAAAATAACTTTTGTATTGGAAATGTTGTAATGCAGCGTGACATCTGAAAATCACATTTTAAAAGTTCCATGGCCCGCTAGAGAGATCCATATTTTTTGCCAGAAGAACCAGGTCGTTCCTCAGATATTTGACTCTTTTAACGTTCAGTTAATCAAATCCTTAAAAAAAAATCATGTTAAACAACACAGATTGCAACTTTAGAACAAAAAAAGGTAATCTTAATATCATTTTAAAACATAGTCCCACTTGTGTGATGAATAAAATAGACTACAGTTAAAAAATAAAATTGAAAAACAGCTCTGAAGGTGCATGCGCATGTTATTAAAGATAGTTTGTAGAAAATAATCCTTAAAATTTGAATTCTACTAATTTATACTGTAGAATATAATTTTTTTTTTTATTTTATATTTTGCTGTAATTTATGATTTCACACTGCAGGACAATTTGTCTGAACCTGTAAGAAATTATCCCCGGCTTATTATTCAGCTTGAACCCCTGTTGAGGCTCTGGACTTTGCGATTTGAAAGTAAGCACACTTGCTATAAGCAGTCTGCAGGAAATTGCACAATTTCAAAAATTTGTGTGGCACACTAGCAGAAAGGCATCAGCTTTTACAGGCATACTTGAGTATACAGGGAATTTGTTTCCACCTGCTATCCAGCTGCATAAGGGTATAGAATTTAATCCAGAATTCTACTGAACTAAAATCAAAGAATCTGTTCGAAGCTTAGGTTTTCAAATAGAAAAAAACTGTTGCTGCACAAATGGTCGCACTTGAAGGCACTCAATATAAGACAAATATGCATACAGTATTGTGATTGAACAAAATGATGATGGTGTTGTCTTTAGTAGAATAAAATTGATCCTTGTGAACTGTGGATCAGATGTGTATTTTTCTTCTTCTTGTTTTCCTTTCGGCTGTTCCCTTCAGGGGTCGCCACTGCAAACCATCCGCCTCCATCTCACCCTGTCCTCTATCTTCTACTCTTACTCCAACTACCTTCACGTCCTCCTTCACCACATCCATAAATCTTCTCTTTGGTCTTCCTCTCGGCCTTCTGCCTGGTAGTTCCAACCTCAGCATCCTAATACCAGTATATACCACCATCCTTCCTCTGTACATGTCCAAACCATCTCAATCGAGCTATTTTGTTACTGAAAAATACCAGTCAAAGCCATTGGTAGATCTAGGTATCCACTGTTTAGAAGAATCATTTTGGCAACAATTATTTATGCATTGAATCGGAAAGGCTAATAGATTACAGTACTACCCTTGACCAGAATACAGAATTAGTACTTTCAAGTACTTTCAGTAGTAGCGCTTTCACCATTCCATTCCTTTATTGAAAAATGCCAACAAACACCATCAAAGACTCCATACGAGCAATCCTACCAAGTCTGCCCAGATGATGGTGTAAATTCATTAATGAAGAAGTTGTCAGATGCTGGGATAGAATATGAAGATGACCTCCAGTATGTTGAAGAGGTGGATTTGCAGGAGCATCTCAAACCTGTTCAATGCTTTTAAGTTCGTGGAAACGGAAAAGTACTGTTAAAATTTTGAAAATCAACAAAAATTGGTACAGATCATATTTAATTCATATTAATATCAATATATATGTAAAACTGCACATGCATGAAAAGCAATGCTCGCTCTAATTTTCTATGTGTCTGAGCAAACACATCCCTTGGACCACTGTGAGCAACATCAGACCTGTGCACTGTCGTCACGCCAGTATCGCATCCATCCAAGTGGCACGATTTATTAAAAGAATCAAATTACAGCATTTAAATTTCCGTTAGAATTCTTTTAATTAAGTGCTTTACCAAGCTTACAATGTAAAGGACAACATACTTGTTAACCTGTGGACTGTGATAACACTATTCGAAGTATAACTGTTTGCTTTTAACTACAGCAAAACATAAATTGCCAACCAAGCCAACTATAAACTCAACTTTCATTGTGAAGCTCTTTCTGGGTGAGAGCACAGACTGAATAGTTATATATTTATTTTATTTTCACTTCAGGTGGGATTTCTATTTTTTTGTGCGCAGTGCAAAATATCTGTGCAATGCAGCTGTGAGGGGGGGGCACAAACCAGTGTCTCTGCCTCACGCCGGTCCCAAGCCCGGATAAATGCAGAGAGTTGCGTCAGGAAGGGCATCCGGCGTAAAACAAATGCCAAATAAACTATGCGAATCACAAGAAAGAATGACATACCGGATCGGTCGAGGCCCGGGTTAACAACGACCGCCATCAGTGCCGTCAACCAACAGGGTGCTGATGGAAATTGGACTACTGTTGGTCGAAGACGTCGAAGAAGGAGAGGCGGGAGGCGTGGAGCGTGGAGAGGTGGGAGGGGTGTGCGTGGAGACCGTAACACCAGTGCGCAATTGCACATGCGCGCAGCTTAGAGGGAACATGGATGGAAGGTAACACGTGTAGAGACTCCAGCGAGTTGAAATCATATTAACCTCAATATTCATATTTTATATTTCCGAGCCTGTCAGAGATGTCCCAAGCGCACCACCAACCATTCCATCTAGTTCAGCTACCCCAATAACTTCAGCAACTCGTTCCACTCCAGCAACCCCAACAACTCCAGGATCAAGTGGCCTTCCATCAGCTCATCATGACACTCCCATTTCATTAGCCTGGGCAGAGGCATTTGAAATTCCCTTGGACAAGATGTCACACAGGCTGCAGTTATTAGTTGCAAAGGTCAAGCGGCTAGAATTTTCTGACAGAAACATGTTCTGTCGTATTGTTGTAAACGCCATATGAGAATTTGATCCCAACCCTACTCGTGCCGACTGCAAAATTGCGGCCAGAAAGGTTGTTAACAAGTTTCCTCCCTTCCAAGACAAAACTTTTGAGGGGAAAGTTCTTGGTTGTGGCTACAACTCCCTCACCGTGCAGCTAAAATCACGCGTTGAACACACCAATCGAGGCAAAAGCCCTGTCCGGCGTAGGAGGCCACGAGGTATGCCAAGACCAGCTGTGACATCAGAAGCTGGTACCTACCCAGAAGCTGCAACAACTGATGCGCTACCAACAGCACCTCCTAGAGGCCCCACTGACATGTATGGGTGTGTCAGGTGGCAGCCAGAGGAATTGCTGGAAGGGGAAACAGTACAAACTCTGGAGATCAAGTACCAAGAAATGATTGAACTTCACCGCAGGAAGGGGGTACAGAGTGCCGACAGGGCAACAGTGGCTACATTAATGCATTTCACATATGACCTCCAGAGGGTTACAGTGAATGCAAGTCCACCAACTTCAATTCAAGAAATAAAACAACAGTGGCCCTTCCTTTTCTTGCAGAGATGGATGTGCAGCCATTTTCAACAGCTGACAGACATCCCAGTGTACACCGGGATGAGGGAAGCCCTTCAAAAGAAAGGAGACAGAATTGAGGCTTTCTTCACAAGGGACAGACATAAAGAGGAAGTAAGATACAGCCTGTCTCTTATGACTACTGATGAGGAGCCAAAGAAGGCAACAGGAGTCCTCCTCCTCTTGCTGATGGCACACTTCAAGGAGAAGAAAGAAAGCCTACTCCTTCGTGCTGTTGTAAGTCCTAGTTCACTCGTACTATGTTTATATCATCTAGGATATGATGTGCATAGAAAAATAACCAAATACAGTGGTACCTCACTTTACGAAATTAATCCGTTCCAGCGCCTTTTTCGTAATCTGCATTTGTCGTAAATTGAACAGCATTTTACATGTAAAACACGTGATTCGTTCCAAGGCTCCCAATACTACCCCATAAATCCTTTAAAAATTATAAAAGTACACCAATTTTGTATGAAATATGTATGAAATGTGTTAAAAGTAAAAGAAAATTATTTACCTTTTTTTAAATCTTGCAAACACCCCTGCGATGCTTTAAAGTCCGGGGGTTGCTGGTGTGAAGAATCCTCACCCTCGTTCACGAGGTCCTTAAATATGGCGGTTGCTTTTTTCGAAATAATCGCCTCCGTCACTGTATCTCCGCTTTTAAGTTGAATGAGTTTAAATAAGGATTTTTTTTTTTTTTTAATTTTTTTATTTCAGGCACATTGGTGCACCTTGAAGTTTTTTTTGTTACAGATTAAAATGTGAATGAAGTTTTTCTTTATTGTAAGATGAACTATTTTTCTTTTTGCTTTTAATGCTAATTAACATACAATGTTTTGCAGAGGTGTATTGATAATTTTATAGACAGATAATATGACAGTATTTATAGTCGCTTGCAGGGCGATGTGTGTGTGTGTGTGTTGGGGGAATGTTTTTTCTTCCTAGAGGGGGCGCCACAGAAGGGGCAGTGGTGGTCTAGTGGTATAGGGCGCTGGATTGCTGATCCAAAGGTTGGGGGTTTGAGTCCCACTCTGCACAAGGTTGTCACTGTCCCCCCCCAGTGCAGCTAACTGGGTTATCAAAGGCGGGCCATGTCTCTCACTGTCTATGGTGAGAGGTTCATGTAAAAGAACCATTGCTGACTTTCGTAAAGAGTAGCTGCAAAGTCGTCAGCGTGTTTCTGTCCCTTGCTAAAAAAAGGGTTGTGACAGGAAGGGCATCCGACGTAAAAACCTCTGCCAAATCAAACGTGCAAATCAGATGATTTGCTGTGGCGACTCCTGAGTAAAAGGGAAAAAGCCGAAAGGAAGACAGACAGGGGGCGCCACAGAAATTAATTGAGAAGCACTGGTTTAGGGACATCACTGAGTGGCTTAATATTTTTTGTTTGTTTTATCATTGATAAATAACAATAAACAAATAACTGAGTGCATGTAAAGGAGATAATGAAGCAATGCGTGTGTGAAACAGAAAATATTTACACAGGAGACACATTGACAGAAGAGAATCTGTAGCGGTGGACGTTGTTCAGTTTCAACCTTTTTTATGAAACATTTCCCCCTGTTTGACTTATAATAGTACAAATTAGGGCACACGAGCAAGAGCGAGTTCCTGAGTTGAATGTTCCCCTTTCTATGACTTCTGTTTGGAGTTTTTGCTCGTTGTGAGTATTACCGCAGAGGCTTTATGCTTTTAACTGGTTTTTCCAGGTCGGTTCAGGTTTTCGTATATGTCTTCTCTCCCTGTGTTGGGCTGGAGATTTTCAACCTGTAACAGATATTAAAGCATGTTAGTTCACAAATTGGCCTTTTATGAATAAATGAATAAATATAATAACAAAACCTTGTTTTCCTGTGAAACTCCGCTGGACATGTTTTTCCTCTTTCTTTGCAAGTTCCTCTTGCTATACAGTTCTTGCACTACAGCTCTGAAGTCAGCTCTTCTGGTTGAATCACCCTGATACGTGAAAGAGGAAACAAAACTTTTTTTTTTTTTTTTAACATGGCAAGATAACTTATAACACCAAGTGTACATTAAACTGTAGTGGACATCAGATATCTATGGTAGGATTCAAGTTTTAACATCTAATTAAAACCTTTTCAAAAAGGAATATATGTATGGATATGTGTGTCCTCTCCATGAGCTTTGGCACCTACATTATAAAACTCCGGTGCCAACTGTTTTGAGTTATATTATTTCTCTTCCACTGCTTAAATTAAGGGGTTTTTTTTGTAATCAATAAATGATGGCTCGTACTTTTCAACCATTCAGGCCTATATTTAATCTTTTACTTACTGTTATTACCAGTCTCATTTAAATACTCAAACCCGATTGGTCAGTTGAGCAGTTTGTTATTGCTTTATATTGGACAAATGACAGACCCAAGAAAAGAAATAAAATAATTTTTGTCTGTCTGTCTTCCTTTCGGCTTTTTCTCTTTTACTCGGGAGTCACAACAGCGAATCATCTGATTCACACGTTTGACTTGGCAGAGGTTTTTTTACGTCGGATGCCCTTCCTGTCACAACCCTTTTTAGCAAGGGACAGAAACACGCTGACGACTTTGCAGCTACTCTTTACAAAAGTCAGCAATGGTTCTTTTGTGGGCAGTGGTGGTCTAGTGGTATAGGGCGCTGGATCGCTGATCCAAAGGTTGAGGGTTCGAGTCCCACTCTCCACAAGGTTGTCACTGTTCCCCCAGTGCTGCTAACTGGGTTATCAAAGGCGGGCCATGACTCTCACTGTCTATGGTGAAAGGCATGTAAAAGTAGGCTGCAAAGTCGTCAGCGTGTTTCTGTCCCTTGCTAAAAGGGTTGTGACAGGAAGGGCATCCGACGTAAAAACCTCTGCCAAATCAAACGTGCGAATCAGATGATTTGCTGTGGCGACTCCCGAGGAACAGGGAAAAAGCCGAAAGGAAGACAGACAGACAGACAGACAGCAATGGTTCTTTTACATGCCTCTCACCATAGACAGTGAGAGACATGGCCCGCCTTTGATAACCCAGTTAGCTGTTAGCTGCACTGGGGGGGACAGTGACAACCTTGTGGAGAGTGGGACTCGAACCCCCAACCTTCGGATCCACGATCCAGCGCCCTATACCACTAGACCACCACTGCCCAAATAAAATAAAATAAAATAATTTTTGAATCAATAAAAACATGACATTTTGTAACTAGCTGGGTAATAAGTAGGATAAAGTCACAATCATGAAATGAACCCCTTCATGGATGTGTAAGACCGGATTTTGATTCCCCTGTTTGGCTTTATTTTGCAATAATGGCTGTATTATCGCTTACATGGCATATAATCGCAATTCATAATAACAATTCATTAACTCGGACCTTGAGAACAAGTAAGAAAATATAGAAACCCTTTGTACCAAATTATTGATTTCTAATTAAATAATCCTAAAAAGTGGAATAATTCACAGTAATTCAGTTATTAAAAAGTATAAAAAAAAATTCCGTCTTGAAAGATCTCTCCACTTCACCAAATCGTAAGATTTATTTCGTAGTAATAATTGTCTCATACATGTTCCCTGACATATCACTGGCATTTTAACAATTCCCTCAGCAGCTTCCCCCTCTCCCAATGATGGAAACAAACAAAATTTACAAATAAATAGATAAAAAATGATAAAATTAGAATAAGTATTGATTTTTATGTGCATTATTAAAAAAAACCTCTAATTTGCATTAAATCTGAAATGTTTGTCAGATCCATTCTTTTACATTTAAGAGTTCAAAGGGCATGTGGCATCATAAAAGTTAGTACATGAATAAAAGTAAAATGGAATAATACCTTGTTATTATGTTTTCTTTTCTTTGAGAGCAGGCCTCTGCCAAACTGAAGGATTACAGAATTACATTTACTCTGGTTAATTTATATATTGAAAGGTATTTGAAAGAATCCTGACATGTGTGTGTGTGTGTGTGTGTGTGTGTGTGTGTGTGTGTGTGTGTGTGTGTGTGTGCATGCACGTATTCAAACAAAGCAACAAAAAAAACCCAAAACATATATCCACAGTAAGTCCTTCACTATTCGCGGTTTTGCACTCGCGGTTTGAGTACATGCGGTCTGCCCAGCAACAGGCACGTGATTCAAATTCAGCCAATGGCTGTCCTCCTTTCTGCTGATTGGTTGAGCTGATGTCCCGCCCCTTTTCCCTCATTCACGCACAAGTTGTCAATGAGCCTTTTTTTGTGTGTGTGTGTTTTAATGACCAGTTATGATACCACTCAGATGCTGTGTGTCTTCTCTGGCTAAGTGATAGAAAGCGCTGGATGTCTCTTCTGAAGAAATAAGACTTTCTCTTGAGAAACGACGGTTTTCTCTGAACTGTCGTATTAAAATTTTTTTCAATTATTATTCCAGTACAGTACCGAAGTTCATGTTTATGTGTGAGATTTTATGTTCTGTAGCATGTTTAACAAACGATACCAAAAGGATAAACTTTATTACAGTTCTCTTCATGTCCTTTTACATTGAAGTTGGAGTGACGTCTCCAAGATGGCGCTGCCCAGAGGGCGACGTCGCGGAGTTCTCAGAGTCGAATTGTTTCTTTGTTCGTTTTAAATGTTTTATTTGTTTTGTTTGTTCATGTTTTGCACTATGCTCGTCCACAACTGGTCGACTCTACTACAGCTATAACATCGGAGTATCATCGGGCGTGTATAACTAAGCAGAGCTAGCATGCTATTAGTGGACCTAGCACACTATTAGCAGACCTAGCATACTATTAGCAGACCTAGCATGCTATGGTATGTTTTGCACTATGCTCGTCTACGACCGATCGACTGTACTACAGCTATAACATTGGAGTATCTTCGGGCATGTATAACTAAGCAGAGCTAGCATGCTATTAGCAGACCTAGCATGCTATTAGCAGACCTAGCATGCTGTGGTTCGTTTTAATTTGTTTTATTTGTTGTTTTGTTTGTTCATGTTTTGCACTATGCTCGTCTACGACCGGTCGACTCTACTACAGCTACTGTATAAGATCGGAGTATCTTCGGGCGTGTATAACTTAGCAGAGCTAACATGCTATGGTAGGCAGCGAGCCGCATCCCAGCTAACAAAGGACCCGAGGCGGGAAGGGGCCGAACAACGACTCCGGCGCTTGGGATCGCAGGGGATGAAGGCCGTGTAGCCGGCTGGTATAATCGGGTGTACTCTACTCAAGCCATGTTACCCAGAAACACAGTCCTGTAGATCCCTCTGCGCTGCAATCTGAGCATGAAGCTCGTCCATCTTGTTTCGCAGGGACTGAACATTTTAAAGTAGTATTGCCGGAAATGCTAACCAAGAGCCGGA
The DNA here is from genome assembly GCA_024760905.1 of Plotosus lineatus. Classification (NCBI taxonomy): domain Eukaryota; kingdom Metazoa; phylum Chordata; class Actinopteri; order Siluriformes; family Plotosidae; genus Plotosus; species Plotosus lineatus. Next base: position 16,784,010 of record CM045738.1, read on the forward strand.
GAATCTGAAAACTCCACCTGGGCTTTAGCATGGCATAGCAGCTCAAGATATAAGTTGTTGCGTGCTTAGTTGCCCGAAGCTGAAGCTGCTCATAGCTGTAGTAGGGTCGACCGATTATAGACGAGCATAGTGCAAAACATGAACAAATAAATAAAACAAATTAAAATGAACAAAGAAACAATTTGACTCTGAGAACTCTGCGACGTTGCCCTCTAGGCAGCGCCATCTTGGACACGTCACTCCAAGACGTCACTCCAAGTTCAATGTAAAAGGATATGAAGCGTAATAAAGTTTATCCTTTTGGTATTATTTGTTAAACATGCTACAGAACATAAAATCTCACGCACAAACATTCTAAGAATTAACTGAGGTACTGTACTGGAATAATAATTGAAAAAGACTTTAAAACGAGTGCTTTACAACAGTATATGCTGTATAATGTTTATATATTTATTACTAAATATCACAGTACAAAATTAAAAAGTTTTTCTTAAATTATGACTACATTTTACTACATTAATACTGTATTAATGAGTAAGACTGTAGAATGTGTTTAAGAAGCATATTTTAGCACATGTAATAGATACATGGTATTTTACTGCCGGCTGCTCATTCACGCATGTGACGTCATGCATGGGGTTTTACTTCCGCGTACAGGCCCGGAACTGTACCCCCGCAAATGTCAAGGGCCTACTGTACTGTTCTCTCTCTCTCTCTCTCTCTCTCTCTCTCATATATATATATATATATATATATATATATATATATATACACACACACACCGTATAAGGATCTCTCACTTTCTCCAGTTAATTAGGACCGAGATCCCTTCAAGACCACCGAATTCCGTGAAGTAGGATCACCCCCCTCAAGCCCCCACCCCCCGACTGATGTATACGTACATGTATATGTGTATTTAATATCAATAAATACATATTCAGTGCTATAAATGCTTATAATAACAATTAAATATTAAAAAATAATGCATAAGATGTAAATAAAATATAAATACACACACATACAGACGTGCGCACATGCGCTCGCACGTACGCAGATGTGCGTGCATGCACTCAGATGCACACCTCACAAAAATGTAACTAGTTTTGATGGGAGGTTTGCATAATTGGCCTTATTTTTGTGGCATTTTCCTTAACTTCCCCCCCTATTCTTCCTTAATTTCCTTAATTCTTAATTGAATCAATATTAAAAAAAAACAAACAAAAAAAACCCCCGCGATCCACTGAAGCTGCATGAATTGAAGCGCATTCAAAAATAATGCATGATATGTAAATAAAATATAAATACACACTCATACACATACATGTTTATGTGAGGTGCGCATCTGAGTGTGCCCACTGCATCTGTGTATGCGCACGCACTCAGATACACACCTCACATAAAAATGTAAATAGTTTTGGAGGGGGTATTTCGGGTTGTTTTTTTTGTTTTTGTTTGAGGTTTCTTTGCAAAATTGGTCTTTTTTGTGGCATTTTCCTTAACTTTTCCCCCTATTCTTCATTAATTTCTTTATTTTTTAATTCAATGAATATTTAAAGAAAAAAAACGCAAAGTATTGAAGCCACATGAATTGAAGCGCGAATTAGCGAGGGATCCCTGCGTGTGTATGTATGTGTATATATATATATATACATACATGTGTATGTATATATATATATATATATATGTATGTATATGTATGTATATATATATATATATATATATACATATATGTATATATAAGATGCAAAACCCAGTATTTTAAATTATTTTAAACATTGAAATTCACCTTGTGATAAGTGTGAATTTCAACTTTTTCTCTTTTTGTGATACAATGTTTAAGGGGCACTGAACAAAATATGACATTGCTCAAAATAAACCATTTCCAGGTAATATTTTTGTTATCAAACAGAACAGGACCAGTGCACTTACTAGGTTTTGCACCTAAACAAACAAACAAACAAAAAAAATATGTACACACACACACACACACACACACACACAAATGCACTTTACCTTCATACTCATGAAGAGAATCAGGATTATTAAACTATAGAGGGACAGTAAGGCCACCAGTGTGAACAGTAGAATGTGTCCAGTGTTATATGCATTCTCTGAATACAAAAAAGAATTTGAAGATAGATTTAGCAATGATTACAAAAGCAACATGTCATCTGAGACACAATGCATTTTACCTTCCACAGTTAGTGTTGTCCCAGTCCCAATAGCCTGTGCACCACTGTTTGTTGAATTTCTGTCTGATGACACAGCGCAGTAATACACACCATTATTACTGTCAGAAAGCCATTTGATGTGCAGGTCTGCGTTGTCCAAACTGTACTTTCTTGACTGAGTTTTTATATCCAGTCGATAACATTTGGCTTTGCTGAACATATACCATTCCACATGCTTGTTTGGACAAGATGTGTTGACATCACAGGAGATGGAGACTGACTGGTTCAATCTCCCATGAAGATGCTTCTCTGGCTGTGTGACTTTTACAATGCAATCGGCGAGTCCTGCAATGGAAAGATCCCAAAATGTTTAATTTCCTCCTGATTCACCTCTTCCAAGTTAGTGCTACAGCTTATACATCCAGTATACAGATGCTCCCCATGGATGTAGTGAAGCAGGACATGAAGGTAGCTGGTATAAGAGAAGAAGACGCAAAGGATAGGGTGAGATGGAGGCAGATGATTCGCTGTGGCGACCCCTGAAGGGAAAAGCCGAAAGGAAAAGAAGAAGATACAGACGCTCCCCAACTTACGAACGAGTTACGTTCTAGACGGCCGTTCGTTTGATGAAATTGTTCGTAAGTCGTTACAGGGCATTCTTTAGAGGGAAACGTATGTTTAAAGCTTGTATAAGTAACGGAACGGGAACTGGTTGAGTGCGGAGCTGAATCCAGGAGCCAGAGAGATCACAGGAAAACAGGGACGTGAAGAGGAACAATCTTCTAGCACCGGGATGAGTGCGCTGCTCGTCTTCATAGCACGTTAGATTGGTGAGTAGGATCAGGTGTGCGCAATGCGATCCGCCCGCGAGTGTCAGCCACGCCCCTCTGCCGGAGCCTAATCGAATATTAAGTGTACCTCAGGATAATATCAATTATATTTCATATTCATATTTATGATCTAGCTTTCTATAGATTTTATTCAATTTCTATCTCTACTTGTTCTTCAATTTCATTTCACTTTCACTTTCGACCTCAGACATCCCTAGTCGTATGTCCGGATGTTCGTAAAACAAATGTTCGTAAGTAGGGTAGCATCTGTATTTTTAAGAGTTCCACTTTTGTTGGCCCCACTATTTCTACACTGGTTTTCTCATAAATATGGCATTGAACACTACAGAAACAGTGTTAGGAAAGCAGGTTTTGATCATTTCTCTTGATGGATCATTCCAAATCATTTCAACCAATGGTCCCCACCTGATTCCCTCAGATTTTTCTGATTTGTTCTGTATATAATGAAATATATACTAGTACTGTATGTATGTATGTATGTGTATATATACATATATATATATATATATATATATATATATATATATATATATATATATACACCAAAATTTCAGCATATAATTCCTAATAACTTCAAAGTTATGGCCCACTGAACAGCACTTGGGTTCCCTAAACTTATAGCTTTTGCATCTTCATTTTACATTTTCTTAGATTCGTAAAGTTTAATAAAACAGAGATATGAAATTTTAAGTATTCATTCACAGATCTGTTATGCAGAGAATGATGCAATAATAGCCTAATTGTTTGCAATATTCTTTTCTACAGACAGAAGATAAATTTGCAATTTGCACTTGTGATCTTACACAGTGCCATTTTCAGCCACCAGTATTTCAAAAACTATTCAACTTGCAATATTGCACATCATGTCTTCACTTCCTAATCTGTTTATATTATAATATTAAATTTGTACATGTAGTTTTATTGAGATATTAATGGTTGAAAACTGAAAATGGGCAAAAAAATAGTCAGGTTCTTAGGCCTCAGCATGTGGGATAAGTTGAAGTGAAAATCAATTTAAAAAGGCTGAAATTTCAGCTTTTACTCCAAAAAATGCTCCCAGGCACCACCCCTTGTTTAAGATCTTTTATTTTTCCCCGATTAAAAACCTCTATAAGGTTGCAATGCCATTGTGTTAGAATAAGTATCACCGAAACACTTAAGAAATATTACAATATAAAATAGCTTATGTGTCCAGCTTGAAATGTCCTTTAATATTTTTACATCTGCATTTGTGATGATTAAATAATACATATTTTAGCATTAAAATTTGATGGTAAATGGCCCAGTTTAATTTGTCAGGTGAAAACTTTATAAACCAGGAGCTCCAGCCACTATCGCTGACAAATCCCAATGCTTGTATTCCTGAGTGAAAAACGTATTATACACAATATCGGTGTTTCCCCCCTGAAAGAGCTGGAGGAGGTGGCTGGCGAAAGGGACCTCATGTCTGGACCTCTCTGCATTGGCTGCTTCCCCGTGACCGGACCGCAGATTAAGTGGAAGAAGATGAGATGAGATCCTCCCCATTGTGACTGTCATTGTCAATAAATGCTTAGAGGTTTTGAAATGCTGCCATGGTTTGACGGGTCATGTCGGGTGAACCAGTTGATATCTCATACTCAGTAGCAACTTTAAGGGCTCCAAGAGTTTGGGGACAATGATTATGATGATTGATGACAATACTCATGATTTAAGGTTCCCCCACAGAAAAATAATCCCAAGGGCTGAGTTCATGGGAAGGAGCTGGCCACCCGACATCCTCATGCAATAAGATCATCCGATTCAGGAACATTTCCCTCAGGCAGTTCTATTGATGTTCGAGCTGTGTGTGCTGTACCACCATCTCACCGAAACCATACATTGAGTTGTTGAAAACTCAAGATGTTCAGGTTTAGCTGGGGTACCAACAGACTATAGCACTGCTTTTTATGCCCCAGTTTCCTGTATTAGATAATATTTTAATATTATAGAATGACATTTGAGGAGTACAAATAATAATTTAGTTGTTTTTAGCCTTTTTTGTACGTACCTTTGAAATACGTATGGGATGTTTTTGGGTCACACTGTATTATAGAATATCTCTTAATCCACTGCAGTGCATCGAGTTAATGGTTTGCACATTTTAAATAATTACACAACTTAAGTTTCATATGAAGTGTCATATTTATATTAAGTCATTTTATGTAATTATACATATAGAGTACTTTAGTCAAGAACTTACAGAGATCAATATAGTACAATACCATATTACTCAGAAATAAACCCCAAATTTGTTTCTGTATCAACAAAGCAAAGCTTTCAGTTTCTTACCTGTTCTAAAGGTGGACATAAATATGATGTGAACGAAGTGGTAAAGGACGATCTTCATGACAGGTTTCACCAATAAGTATCTTGTTAGATATCTGTCTGTGTGATCTGGATTAAAATAGTCCTTTATAAGTTGCTGACAGACCAAAGGTTTGATAAAAGAGAAGTGACCTTTCTCCAAGAACCGTCCTTCCTTTCTGACAAAGTGACTGACGTTATGAATTTACTTCATAACGGCTCTGCTGAGTAATTCCTTCCTGTCTAAAAGTAAGAAAAAATTGCGTCGACAAAGTCATGTAAGCTGAAATATTCAAGCCATAGTTTGTTTTCCATGACACAAATGATAATTAATTAAAATAAATACTAGTCCTTCTCAAAAAATTAGCATATTGTGATAAAGTTCATTATTTTCTGTAATGTACTGATAAAAATTAAACTTTCATATATTTTAGATTCATTGCACACCAACTGAAATATTTCAGGTGTTTTATTGTTTTAATCCTGATGATTTTGGCATACAGCTCATGAAAACCCAAAATTCCTATCTCAAAAAATTAGCATATCATGTTCAGGTAGTATAAACGAGCTATTAATCTAATCATCTGAATCAACTAATTAACTCTAAACACCTGCAAAAGATTCCTGAGGCTTTTAAAAACTCCCAGCCTGGTTCATTACTCAAAACCGCAATCATGGGTAAGACTGCCGACCTGACTGCTGTCCAGAAGGCCATCATTGACACCCTCAAGCAAGAGGGTAAGACACAGAAAGAAATCTCTGAGCAAATCGGCTGTTCCCAGAGTGCTGTATCAAGCCACCTCAGTGGGACGTCTGTGGGAAGGAAAAAGTGTGGCAGAAAACGCTGCACAACCAGAAGAGGTGACCGGACCCTGAGGAAGATTGTGGAGAAGGGCCAATTCCAGACCTTGGGGGTCACAGGTGCCGCATTCCCCAGGTCAAGCCACTTTTGAACCAGAAACAGCGGCAGAAGCGCCTGACCTGGGCTACAGAGAAGCAGCACTGGACTGTTGCTCAGTGGTCCAAAGTACTTTTTTCGGATGAAAGCAAATTTTGCATGTCATTCAGAAATCAAGGTGCCAGAGTCTGGAGGAAGACTGGGGAGAAGGAAATGCCAAAATGCCTGAAGTCCAGTGTCAAGTACCCACAGTTAGTGATGATCTGAGGTGCCATGTCAGCTGCTGGTGTTGGTTCACTGTGTTTTATCAAGGGCAGGGTCAGTGGATCTTGGAGCACTTCATGCTTCCATCTACTGAAAAGCTTTATGGAGATGAAGATTTCATTTTTCAGCACGACCTGGCACCTGCTCACAGTGCCAAAACCACTGGTAAATGGTTTACTGACCATGGTATTACTGTGCTCAATTGGCCTGCCAACTCTCCTGACCTGAAGCCCATAGAGAATCTGTGGGATATTGTGAAGAGAAAGTTGAGAGACACCAGACCCAACACTGTGGATGAGCTTAAGGCCGCTATCGGAGCATCCTGGGCCTCCGTAACACCTCAGCAGTGCCACAGGCTGATTGCCTCCATGCCACGCCCCATTGAAGCAGTCATTTCTGCAAAAGCATTCCCCACCAAGGATCGAGTGCATAACTGAACATAATTACTTGGAGGTTGACTTTTTTTGTATTAAAAACACTTTTTTTAATTGGTTGGATGAAATATGCTAATTTTTAGAGATGGGAATTTTGGGTTTTCATGAGCTGTATGCCAAAATCATCAGTATTAAAACAATAAAATACCTGAAATATTTCAGTTGGTGTGCAATGAATCTAAAATACATGAAAGTTTAATTTTTATCAGTACATTACAGAAAATAATGAACTTTATCACAATATGCTAATTTTTGAGAAGGACTAGTATGTTCTTACAAATAAACAAAATAAGGTTATCTTTCATAATAGTACCAAATTCTAAACTAAAGTACTGGCCAAGTTAAAATTATATTTAAGTTGATACAAGCTAAATGAAAGTTTCCAATATTTTTAGGTCCCACGATAAAAACCAAGGTGGGGCCGGTGGCGTAGTGGTTAGGGTGCTGCGCTCATGATCGGGAGGTTGCGAGTTTGAATCCCACTGAGACCCTCACTGTGCTAAGACCACTGGGCAAGGTCTCAACCACGTGTGCCTCTGTTCACCCAGCAGTATAAATGGGTACCAGTAAAAATATAATGGCAAGGTAACCTGCGATGGACTAGCGTCCCATCCAGGGGGAGTTGAACTCCTGGTTGGTTCACGCTATGGAAACCAGGGATAAGCACCGGCCTGATGAGACATGAGGCTCGGATGTAAAAACCAAAGACACTTGTTTTCAGGATTCAATTGGGGAGTAGAAGGAGTCCGAGAAAGTTAAGAGAAGACGCCAAGTCAATGATTTTCAAACAACATCTCAGGTAAAATATAAAAGTAAAAAACAAAAAAGAAACAAAAAGAACACAAGAAAAAAGAAAGAATAGGACAGAGAAAAAAATTAGACCAGAAAAGATAAGACAGTTGATAAGCCCAGGCTTGGGCGAGACCATCACACACAAGTTCTGAACAATACGTGAACAATCATTTCAATTCATTTCAATACTGTTTAATTTGTATGGAACTTCTTACAACTGACTTTGTTGCAAAGCAGTTTTTCGTAAACAAATTTGGTAAAGAATTTAAACTGATGGTTTTAAACATCCCTGTACAGTGGTATGAAAAAAGTATCTGAACCTTTTGGAATTTCTCACATTTCTGCATAAAATCACCATCAAATGTGATCTGATCTTTGTCAAAATCACACAGATGAAAAAACAGTGTCTGCTTTAATTAAAACCACCCAAACATTTATAGGTTTTCATATTTTAATGAGGATAGCATGCAAACAATGACAGAAGGGGGAGGAATAAGTAACTGAACCATCACATTTAATATTTTGTGGCCCCCCCCCCCCCCTTTGGCAGCAATAACTTCAACCAGACGCTTCCTGTAGCTGCAGATCAGTCTGGCACATCGATCAGGACTAATCTTGGCTCATTGTTCTTTACAAAACTGCTGTAGTTCAGTCAGATTCCTGGGATGTCTGGCATGAATCGCTGTCTTGAGGTCATGCCACAGCATCTCAATGGGGTTCAAGTCTGGACTTTGACTTGGCCACTCCAGAATGTGTATTTTGTTCTTCTGAAACCATTCTGAAGTTTGATGGTGATTTTAGGCAGAAATGTGAGAAATTCCAAAAGGTTCAGATACTTTTTCATACCACTGTATAAAACCTATACATCCCTAATGAGCAACCCTGTGGCAACAGTGGAAAATAGGCAACAGTAAAAACTCCCTCAGTCGAACGCAATAAAGAAACCTTGAGAGGAACCAGATTCAAACGGGAAGCCCAACCTCATTTTGTGTGACCAAATAAAAACAACGCATGCAGCATAAACTTGACTGTTGTTTCTATAGTACACAAAGTCTAGCTGGTTATCTTCCAGCTAGTGATGGTCAAATGAAGGTTCATGAAGTAATGATGCTTTCAAGACCGGTGATTCACCAAAGGGTTCATTTACTTGAGACTTCACTTAACCAAGTGTTGACTGGCAACACCTTTCAGGTAAATGATGGCGATCAGACCCTGGTTATGGTGTAAAACATAATTTATGGTGCAATTATAACCGTTAGTCTGTTACCACGGCAACTACTAATAGCAGTCATGATATTATACTGTACATATTAATACTGTTTAATCTGCAATGATTTGCTGTTCAGGGTGTACTTCGTCCTCAACTGGAGTCGCTCACCTTCCCAATACACTAATTAGGATTAAGTGGTTCAGAAAATGAATGAATAAACAATTACTGGCTAATACTGTTTTATATGTTTACATATATTATTTACAGTTTTTTTTTATATGTATGTATGTATGTAACGGTGATTTGGATTGTAAGTAATGACAAATTTCTAAAAATAAACAGTACAAGAAAATCCATAAATAAAGAGGGGTAAGTAGTTTTATGAATTATTTTATTTTATTTTATTTTTGTGGGGAATTTGTGCTTGTAATGATACGATAAGCAGACAAAAGACTGATGAGTGCATTACAATATAATGTGAACACAGAAATGAATGTTAAAATAACGATTATGTAATGACAAGCATTGCATGACTTTAAAAGCCTTGTTAGTTGCAACAATTTCAAAATGTTCCCACACAGGGGAAGATATTTTTTCTTCTATCAGATTCCATTTTAGAAAACAAAATGGGGAATAGAAAGAAAGAGAAAAAATGCATAGCTAAATAATAAATATACAGTTAGATCTATTCTGCTATTGTTTGCTCCTCTCAAAGCAAAATAAGGAAGTAGGCCATCTGACTCGACTCTGGATTGTCCGTTGGATGATTCTGTAACAAATACTGTAGTTTTTCTGGGATAGTGTTGTTGGCCCTATTCCAAATCCTCAACCCGGACGATGAGGGCTACCTGTGAAGGGTTTCGTTTCCTTAGACTGGATGCCCTCCGGGTTTATGAGCCCTGTCTACTCAGGTTTGTCCAGTTAATCTTCTCTTAGACTGGAGACTTTGTACGATTAATGAGTCCTGTCTAACCAGGTTTGAAATCAGAATGTTCCGTCTCTTAGATGGATTGTCTTCCATGATTGAGTGCCATCTACCTGTCCATTTAACCCACAATGGGACAAGATTGATAGTATCAGGGAGTGTCCACATGCCAATGAACCTGCACACTATTGTAACCCACATTCGAATATGGTGAACAATAATAGATCATTCATTCATTCATTTTCTGAACTGCTTAATCCTAATTAGGATTGCAGGGAGGCTGGCACCCATCTCAGGCGACTCTGAGCGAGAGCAGAGTACAGCCTATAGAGCTCGCCAGTCCATTGCAGGGCAAAATCAATAATTTTTTTTTAAAAAGGGGGTTTCATAAATTTTGTGTTCATTTAATTTAAAAAAAGGTAGTTAAAGTGTTAGCATAATAATAATTTAATGTCAAAAGATTAAATGCGTAGAAAATGTTCACGTCACCGACCCTTTACGGGACCGATCACAGCACCAAAGTGATGTTCTAGCAGCAGAGACGTGAGACAGCGATCATAGTAGAGGTTGGAAGATCATAAGCAGCTTTTAACAAATGGCAAATACAGTGATAAAGTTGATCTGTAAAAATTAAGCCACACTAATTTTGGTCAGGTTTTATTTATTTAGTTTTTCGGTTAAGAGCTTGGACAAAGTGAAGATTTCATGTGTGGTGGGCATGCTGCACACATGGGCAGGATTATAAATGGCAACTTTTGTCTTTTCGCTGTTATTCGCTACCAGAGCGTTCCCCCAGTGCAGCCAACTGGGTTATCAAAGGCCGGCCATGTCTCTCACTGTCTATGGCAGTGCTTCTCAAATAGTGGGGCGCGCCCCCCTGGGGGGGGCGCGATGGGATGCTGAGGGGGGCGCGTGTGACCCAGGAGAACATGCTTTTTTTCCGCCGTACTACAAGAAAGTGTAATTGCACATCCACTCCAGTAGTTGGCAGTGGCGCCCTCATTGCCATTGTTTCTCTGCTGTTGCTGCACTGAAGACCAAGTACAGGTCCCAGCTAAACATTGAGCAGGAGCTGAGAGTTGCAGTGTCATGCTTCAAACCTCGCTTTGAGAAGCTGTGCGCTGCAAAACGTGCTCATTGTAGCCATTAATCTTGGCTTCCTCATTTTGAGAAAAAAAAAATCAGCACAAATTGTTCTATTTGTTCTTGTTTTGTAGGTTAAAGTGTTGATATATTGTGCTCCTGAGTTAATGTTTCTGAAATCAATTTGAATTAATTATTTATTGATTTTATTTTCAGCAGCAAATGGTGTGGTAAGTTTGTCAAAAATGTAACAAGGATATTATTATTTTTAAATTTAAGGCAAATTGATGCACTTTCTTTTACAGACTAATAAAAATGTTAAAAAGTTATTCTTGTAAGTCGAACTATATCTCTTTCTTTTTGTTTTATTTATGTTAACAAGGATACGATATAATGAAGAGATATACCTGTAACTATATTATAGAAAAAAGTTATAATTTATAGTTGCGGCGGAAAGTGGGTGGTGGGGGGGCGCGAATTGTTTTCTTCTTGCTAAGGGGGGCGTAACAGAAAATAATTGAGAAGCACTGGTCTATGGTGAGAGGTTCATGTAAAAGAACCATTGGTGACTTTCGTAAAGAGTAGCTGCAAAGCCGCCAGCGTGTTTCTGTCCATTGCTAAAACCTATGCCAAATCAAAACATGCGAATCAATCGCTGTGGCGACCCCTGGGGGAAAAAAAGGGAAAAGGCCGAAAGGAAATTTCTTATTCGCTACCAAAGCATTAGGAATCAGATTTTGTTTTATTTTGGTCTGAATTGGAACCGAGTATTATTATTTTTTCTTTTTGAACTGAACCAAACTTAACTTCTCTTGAACTGTGACAAATAATAATATCTAATGAATTAATTAAATAAGATACTTATACCAAACACTTTATCTAATGAGACAATATCTTTTAGTTATACTTTCAGAGAAGCAAAATAAAAAGATGCAATCATGAGTTCATGATATTTTGAGAGTGAACTGTGTTAGTGAGAATTTTTACTTTGACCAAGTAATCCATCCACCTCACCGATGTGGCAACTCAAGATTAGACAGCATGACTATGGTATCGGTGTGCCTTAGGCTGGCCACCGTAAAAGGCTGCTCCAAAATTTGCAGAGAGAGCTGTACAGCCTCTACACAAACTTTATATGCTTTAACATAAATACATTTTCTTTTTGAAAGATTATTGTGTCATTTTATTTTGTTCTGAACTTCTGGCTTCAATATCTTAAAAAATTTCACCATACAATGCAGCTAAACTGAATAGTTATGCTAAATTGCCCTTAGGGGTAAATGGGTGCATAAATATATGTGGTTCCCTGCGGTGGTCTGACACTTCACTCAGTGAATTCTCCACTACACCCCTGGTATGCTTAAGGTTTCCATGATATTTGCAACACACCCCTTAGGCAGGAGCAGACTCTAAATTTACAGATTCCTTATGTGTGGTGGTAAAAAGCCAACATCTGGTTAATCATAGACAAACACATGTCTATCAGGTATTTCACTGGAAACATTCATTCATTTGCTGAACTGCTTAATCTTAAGGCCATGAGAGGCTGGCACCCATCTCAGCCGACTCCGGGTAGGCCAGAGTATAACCTGGACAGCTCGCCAGACCATAAAGATGCTAATGGCTACGCAGGCTCCTCTTTACAATAATCAGCAATGGTTCTTTTACATGAGCCTTTACTATAGACAGTGATAAACACGGCTGGCCTTTGATATCCCAGTTCGCTGCACTGGCAGGACAGCAGTGACAACCCGTTGATAGTGGGGTTTGAACTCCCAACCTTGGAATTAGTAATCCAACACCTTCCGACCAGACCACCACCACCCCCTTACTGAGAACGCTCAAATTAAAAAAAAAAATTTTTTTTAAAGGCAAGGCTTCTGAAATTCTAAACATTAAAAGAATTTCAAAGATTTGGTTCTGTGTGTGAAATGTTTGAGACCTTTACTCCACGGTCACTTGCAGTTGGGCTGATGATAAAGGGGGAAAACATAAATAATCCACATCAAAGTCTTTCTTTCTTAGTTACATAAAAACTAGAGTTACAATTTTAGTACTGTACTGTACTTATTTGCCTGGAAATATAACTCAGTTATTACATTCTACATTGAGTTTGTTAAAGTCTGTCAGATATGTTACAAAACTGGTTTACAGCAAAGAATCTTTACATGCATTTAGAAGAAGTGTGGGTGTGAGACATGAAATTGATTTATTGTGTGATGAAAAATGGTGTTCTTACTTGTTTTGAACATTTCATAGGGCAATCTTGTAAATTTTCTAGTTCTGTTTCTAAACCATACAACATCGCTGGCCTCAACACCATCTCGTACACTTTTCTTTTCATTCTTGCCGAGACCTTCCTATCACACATCACACCGGACACTTTTCTCCAACCATTCCAACCTGCCTGCACACGCTTCTTCACCTCTTTTCCACACTCTCCACTGCTCTGGATTGTTGAGCCTAAGTACAGTAAAACCTCCGCTGACGAACGCTTAAGCTCACGAACTTTTCGCCTCAAGAACATTAAATTTGCGAGCATATAGTCTCTGCTGACGAACTAGTTTTCGGCGGACGAATCAAACCACGCGGTCGAACAGCGCCACGGTGGCGGCCACGAGAAGCTGACGCACGCTCACGGCGTCACAGTTCGTCACCCCCGAGTGCGGAAGTGGTTTGTGTTTGCTAGACATTTTGGACCATATTGAGTGTACTTTTGCTATTATGGGACCGAAAAAGACCCCACCACAGGCGGAGATCATTGAAAAACACGAACGAGGTGTGCGTTTGTGTGACTTCGCGTCCCAGTACAGTACGCTAAGTCTACCACCATCCTTAAGAACAAGGAAGCTATTAAGGGTGCGTGTGTGGCTAAGGGTGTTTCCAAACAGTAGGCGTTTCCAAACACTCCTTCCAAACAGTAAGTCCCTCCCTCCCTCCTCCTCCCACTCCATTCCATCAAGCCATCAACTACCATCACAAAGGTAAATAAAACCACTTTATTATACAGTACAGTTTATTTCTTTAATTACAATACAATAGCACATTTATTATACATAAAATAAGGTATATTTTTGTGTAGTTTTAAGGCTTATTTAGTAGAAAATTATGTTTTATGGGGACCTGGGAACGGATTATTCTCATTTTAATGGTTTCTTATGGGAAATAAATGTTCGGAAGACGAACTTTTCGCCTTACACACACTTTCTGGGAACCAATTATGTTCGTGAGCTGAGGTATCACTGTACTTAAAATCCTTCACCTTATTTATCTCTGCCCCCTGTAACCTAACCGTTCCTCTTGGGTACTTGTCGTTCACAAACATGTATTCCGTTTTATTGCAGCTAACCTTCATTCCTCTCCTTTCCAGGGCATACCTCCACCTCTCTAGATTTTCCTGCACTTGTTCTCTGCTTTCACTACAGATCACAATGTCATCTGCAAACATCATAGTCCATGGAGATTCTTGTCTAACCTTGTCTGTCAGCCTGTCCATCACCTTAGCAAACATAAAGGGGCTCAGAGCTGACCCTTGAGCTGACCCTTGATGCAGTCCCACCCCCACCTTGAACTCTTCTGTCACACCGACAGCACACCTCACCACTGTCTTACATCTCTCATACATGTCCTGCACCACTCTAACATACTTCTCTGCTACTCCAGACTTCCTCATGCAAAGCACAGTTCCTCCCTTGGGACCCTGTCATATGCTTTCTCCAGATCCACAAAGGCCAAATGCAGCTCCCTCTGACCTTCTCTGTACTTCTCTATTAACATCCTCAAAGCAAACACTGCATCTGTGCTGCTCTTTCTTGGCATGAAACCAAACTGGCTCATCAACTTTATCCCTCTGTAGTTGCCACAACTCTACACGTCTCCCTTGTTCTTAAAAATGGGCACCAGCACACGTCGCCTCCATTTCTCCGGTATCCTCTCACTCTCTGAGATCTTGTTGAATGTTCTTGTCAAAAAGTCTACTGCTACCTCTCCTAGACACTTCCATACCTCCACTGGTATGTCATCAGGACCAACTGCCTTTCCACTCTTCATCCTCTTCAATGCCCTCCTCACTTCACCCTTACCAAAACTTTGCTACTTCCTGGTCCTCAACAGTCACCTCGTCTACTCTTTTTTCTCTCTCAATTTCCTCATTCATCAGCTCTTCAAAGTACTCTTTCCATCTTCCCAGCACACTTCTGTCATCAGTCAATACATTTCCCTATCTGTCCTTAATCACTCTAACTTGCTGCACGTCCTTCCCATCTCTATTTCTCTGCTGTGCCAACCTGCATAAATCATTTTCTCCCTCCTTACTGTCCAGCCTATCGTACAAGTCATCATACGCCCTCTGTTTGGCCTTTGATCCCGCTACCTTCGCCTTATGCTGTGTTTCCCTGTACTCCTGTTTACTCTCTTTGGTACTCTCTATGTCCCACTTCTTCTTAGCTAACCTCTTCCTTTGCACACACTCCTGCACGTCCTCATTCCACCACCAAGTCTCCTTATCTACTTTCCTTCCAGAGGACACACCAAGTACTCTCCTACCTGTCTCCCTTGTCACATTAGCTGTAGTTGTCCAGTCATCTGGAAGCACTTCCTGACCACCCAAAGCCTATTTCAACTCCTCCTTGAAGACAACACGACACTCTTTCTTTTTCAGCTTCCACCACTTTGTCTTCTGCTCTGCCGTTGCCTTCTTCACCTTTCTCACCATCAATATCATCCTGTACACCACCATCCTATGCTGTCAGGCAACACTCTCACCCACTACTACTTTGCAGTCACTGACTTCCTTCAAATTCCATCGCCTACACAAGATGTAGTCTACCTGTGTGCTCCTACCTCCGCTTTTATAAGTCACCCTATGCTCCTGTCTTTTCTGGAAGAAAGTATTCACCACACCCATTTCCATTCTTTTTGCAATATCTATCAACATCTGTCCTTCTGTGTTCCTGTCCTGGATACCAAACCTGCCCATCACTTCCTCGTCCCCTCTGTTGCCTGCACCAACATGTCCATTGAAGTCTGCACCAATGACCACTCTGCATCACTTCTTCTAACTCATTCCAGAATCTCTCCTTCTCTTCTAGCTCACATCCTGCCTGTGGGCATAAGCACTAACAACATTACACCAAAATTCATATGACACCCCCTGAAAAGTTAATTATGGAAGGGACTTACAACACTTTAACCCTCTACTGACTAGCGTAGCATATCTTCCACATGAAGTTAAAGGGGTTAACAGCCAATATTTGATTGTTGTGTTTTTTTTACATTTTTCCAAATATTGTCCCAAAATCTGCATTTTTGCCCAGGGAAATAATTTTAAGACAATTAGAAAGTGACAATTAGAATGTAGTTAACAGAGGGTTATGGTTTTTTTTTTTTAAGATTTTTTATGAACGGTTAGAATAAAACTGAGATTGAAATTATATGTTTTAGTGTCAAAAGCTGCATGAATGAAAAATAGTGAATGTCAAAGTCTTTTTAAAGTCCAATTATTTATTTGCTTCTTTTGTTAACAAAAAAATAAATACTGATTATGTAATGTATGCAATAACCCATCCTGTATGTAATCTAATTACTGAAATATTATCATAATACATATATATTCCTTTTCTATACCTCTTATCCACTGTGAGTTGTGGGTAAGCTGAAGCCAATCCAAATTAACATTGGGACAGAGACAGAATTCACCCTGAACAGGTCACCCTGAACAGTGGCGCTAAAACAGAGAGACAGCCACCCAATAAAACTCACATTCACTCTGAATTAGCCAACTGAATTAATCTGCATATCTTTGGAATGTGGAGAAAAAAAACTTAAAAGGAAAAACGACAACAGAAGAAATTTATATACTGTACATACAGTTATAAAATGCAGTATAAAAACAGGTTTACACCCAACACCTTGCTTTGAAGTGACAGTGCTAACCACTACACTACTGTACTGCTCCCCTCATAATTATACATTATAAATGTATGTCAGAATTAACAACTGTATAAAACAAACAAGAAAGTACATTTAACAGAAATCAAAGCCCTTACACTGACTTGTTCATGTATCATTATTATTATTATTACTATTATTATTATTATTATCATTATTAAGCAATGTTCACTGCATTACTACATACTGGTATGAATCAATTAACAAACCTCTTCTGTGTGATACCTTCATTTTAAACACACACACACACACACACACACACACACACACACACACACACACACACACACACACACACTGCAGCTCCATTCATAAACTACAAAACTAGATGTACTAATAACAGATGCTTATAACAAACTTGTCATTGTAAAACTCATTTTCTTTTATCATTTCCCCCCATTTTCTCCGCTAATTTTAGTCATATTCAATTCCAACAAATCAAGTGTATTCAGATTACACGGCCACCACCACCAGGGGACCAGGAAGGGGCGTAAACATGCACATGCCCCCTCCGTGACGCGTGCTGCTGCCACTTGCCTCTTTATGAACTGCTGTGCATGAGTATTTGCAGGCATAGAGAAAACGCTATCTGCACTCTTGTATGAATGAGCTCACTGATGCACATGATTAGCTAGTGATCACAGGGAGTGACAGGGAAGTGAGAGTACGCCATTCCTCCTTCATTTGAGAGCTGGACATGAGCTTCCATGGACTCCCAATCACAGATGGCTCTGGCATTAACCTGGATTTTGAAACAGTTATTTTCAGGTTGATAGTCATGCAACTTGTCAATGCACTGCTCAGGCGGCATTCATTCATTTTCTAAGCCGCTTAATCCTAATTCTGGTCACCAATTTCAGCCTACTCTGGGCGAAGTCGGGGTACACGGAGTAAACAACAAAAAGTCAAGATAAACTCTACATAAACCCTTATCTTATTTACAGCACAAAGTTGTAGGAATCCTATTATACTTTGAATCTTTGTCTTGGCAAACACATTAAAGTAATTAATATTAAAAACATTTAAACTCCCAACATAAAATTGCATCCAGAAAACACTACACAGTGCCCATAGTTAATTCCTTTTAAATGATGTGACAAACCTAAAAATGTAATTCTGAGTGTCGTACAATGATGAAACAAACACAAAAATATGTCTCCAAATTCCAGAAAACCAAACATGTCTTAATATCATGTCACATCATATTAAAAATTCACCTTAAGAATCAAACTCATCTTTTTGTTCTGGTAACAGCAAGTCGACATGGAATTTTAGGTGAAAAGAAAATATGGACACTCCCCGCTTTACGTTCATTCGTTTTAAGTATTTTTCGATTTTACGTTTAAAAAAAATTGTCAAATTGAGTTAAGTGTGCTCTCTGTAGTACGAGACGTACCTACGTAGTACGCTGATGTAATACGCTACTTCCACATACCACTGCGTCCATCGTTTACAAACGACAGCCTGAACGTGCCCCTCCTTCTTCCCAGTTCACTGCGTGTTACCCTTGTGTTAAGATGTCGTCTCTGTAATCTTTGTGTTTACACTGTTTTGCGGACTTTTGTAACCCTAAGCAAATAGGGTTGGTCTGAAGCATAAGCCTACTAGTGATAGTGGTAATCAGAAAAAGCGGCAAGCCATCTCATTAGAAACGAAGATGGCTATTATCAAGAAAATCGATGCTGGTGAAAAACATGTGAATGTTGCACGTTTCTTCCAAATGGCTCCGTCGACCATCGGAACCATTTACATGCAGAAAGATCTCATCTCAGAGCATGTTAAAGGTTATATTTGATACTGTATTTGATATTTGATGAGTGAATTTGATTAAAATTTATCTATTTGAAATTATTTTGCTTGAATTTAATTTATTTGAAATGAATGTTGATATTATTTGATATATTTGATATTATTTTACAATGTTATGTTTATAATAATTGATTTAGGGGTGTTTTATGAGATCCGGTAATCGTATTTATGGATGTATAGTACAGTATAAACGTCATACGTCACTGGAACATACAGTAACAACTTACATTTTTTTTTTTCACCTTATGTTCGGCCGTCCGGAACCGAGCTAAAACATAAGTCGGGGAGCGTCTGTATCCTTATTTTTTCCTTATTGGGAGGTAAGACTACAATTTATGCTTGACTATGCTTTTGTCATACACCTTTCAGGCTCTTTGGTCGTCCTTTACGTTTGTCAACACGTTCTGTGTCTTTGGCCAATTTATGGAATTTATCCAAGTACTCGTTAACATTCTCCATCATCCACTCCTCCACCGTGTCTGAGAAGTAGATCATTATCATCTCCATTCTGAACTTCTCCATAACACGATCCCATTCATTCACCGAACTAAAAAAGAAAAGGATCAAAGAAATAACCAACATCAGGATTTTATGTTTAAATGTGATGTTATATTTTAAATGTGGAAGTTAATAAAAAATAAAAATAAGTCGGAGGTTATACAGTGCAGTCACTGTAAGAAAACTTCCTAAGACATTATAAAGCTACCTGTACATATTATTTCAATTTTCATTTAATGTTTAATGCTATAGATGATAACAGCTGTAGTCAAGAATATTTTATATTGCAAGAATATGTTATAAGCATGTCGGGTGTTTCTGTGTGGAGTTTGTATGTTCTCCTTGTGCCAGTAATAGTTTCTTCCAGGTACTCCGGTTTCATTCCACGGTCCAAAAAATGCACAGTAGGCTAATTGACTGTTCCAAATTGTCCCTAGGCATGAGTCTGAGTGACACGACAATTGTTGTATGTGTGTTGGCCCTGAGATGGGCTCCAGCCTCCCCCAACCCTAATTAGGATTAAGCGGAAAATAAATTAATGGATGAAATATGATTTCAATCATCACATTTTTAGACAAGTCTTAAATTTACATAAAGATAACTTAATTTTAAAAATGAGACAAAATTCACACACACACACGTAATATTGGACTAATTCCTTCATTTATTTATTAAGGAAATTAGTCCAAAATATCATATATATATATATATATATATATATATATATATATATATATATATATATATATATATATATATATATATATATATGTACACACACACACACAGTAGGCCCCCTTTATTCGCAGCGGTTCAGTTATAGCCTCTCCCGCGAATCAAGATAATCCGCGAGTTCTGTACTCGGAAGTGAAACCCCATGGATCATATCACATGCCTAAAATATGCTTCTCAAACACACTCTATATACAGTCTTACTCATTAATACAGTATTAAATGTAGTAAAATGTAGTAATCAAGTAAAAACTTTTTAATTTTTTTCTGTGATATTTGTTGATTTAAAAAAAATATATATAATATATAATCAATAAATACCACAGTACAAAATTAAAAGTTTTACTTAATAATTACTACATTATATATAGAAAATATACAGAGAACATAAAAGTGTGATGTAATGACATAATGAAGTTTCAGTCGGACCCAGAATGCGGGAGGCAGTATGAGATGGCACAGAGTGGATTTATTATTAAAAGGAGAAGCACTTAAGCAGAGCGCACACACACTTTAAATACAGTACTGATGAAGAAGAAAAGCACAAACATTAAACACTGGAACCAGGAGCCAGAGAGAACACAAGAAAGCAGGGACGTGATGCGAGACAATATTTTGGCGCAAAGGTGTGCGTGCTGTTTGTGTTTATAGGGAGTAGATGAGAGGAGTGAATTCAGGTGTAAACTACTGCAATCAGCCCGAGCAGCTCGGCCATGCCCCTCAGCTGGAGCGGGGAGAAAACAGAACACAGGGAAGCAGGGACGTGATATAGGTTAATCCTCTGACGCAGAGGTGAGCGTGCTTGTGTTTATTGGGAGCACAGGTCCTTCTCAAATATTGTGATAAAAGTTCATTATTTTCTGTAATGTACTGATAAAAATTAAACTTTTACATATTTTAGATTCATTACACACAACTGAAGTAGTTCAAGGATCTTATTATTGATAATTTTGGCAAAAAAGTAAAGAAAAATCAAAAATCCCTATCTCAAAAAATTAGCATATTTCATCCGACCAAAAAAAAAAAAGTGTTTTTAATACAAAAAGTCAACCTTCAAATAATTATGTTCAGTTATGCACTCAATACTTGGTCGGGAATCCTTTTGCAGAAATGACTGCTTCAATGCGGCATGGCACGGAGGCAATCAGCCTGTGGCACTGCTGAGGTGTTATGGAGGCCCAGGATGCTTCGATAGCGGCCTTAAGCTCATCCACAGTGTTGGGTCTGGTGTCTCTCAACTTTCTCTTCACAATATCCCACAGATTCTCTATGGGCTTCAGGTCAGGAGAGTTGGCAGGCCAATTGAGCACAGTAATACCATGGTCAGTAAACCATTTCCCAGTGGTTTTGGCACTGTGAGCAGGTCGTGCTGAAAAATGAAAATCTTCATCTCCATAAAGCTTTTCAGCAGATGGAAGCATGAAGTGCTCCAAAATCTCCTGATAGCTAGCTGCATTGACCCTGCCCTTGATAAAACACAGTGGACCACCAGCAGCTGACCTGGCACCCCAGACCATCACTGACTGTGGGTACTTGACACTGGACTTCAGGCATTTTGGCATTTCCTTCTCCCCAGTCTTCCTCCAGACTCTGGCACCTTGATTTCCAAATGACATGCAAAATTTGCTTTCGTCCAAAAAAAGTACTTTGGACCACTGAGCAACAGTCCAGTTCTGTTTCTCTGTAGCCCAGGTCAGGCGCGTCTGCCGCTGTTTCTGGTTCAAAAGGGTTTTTCTGGTTCAAAAGGTTGTTTCTGGTTTCTACTCCAGACTCAGTCCACTGCTCCCACAGGTCCCCCAAGGTCTGGAATCGGCCCTTCTTCACAATCTTCCTCAGGATCCGGTCACCTCTTCTGGTTACGCAGCATTTTCTTCAATACTTTTTCCTTCCCACAGACGTCCCACTGAGGTGCCTTGATACAGCACTCTGGGAACAACCTATTCACTCAGATTTCTTTCTGTGTCTTACCCTCTTGCTTGAGGTTGTCAATGATGGCTTTCTGGACAGCAGTCAGGTCGGCAGTCTTACCCATGATTGCGGCTTTGAGTAATGAACTAGGCTGGGAGTTTTTAAAAGCCTCAGGAACCTTTCGCAGGTGATTAGAGTTAATTCGTTGATTCAGATGATTAGGTTAATAGCTCGTTTAGACTACCTTTTCATGACATGCTAATTTTTTGAGATGGAATTTTGGGTTTTCATGAGCTGTATGCCAAAATCATCAGTATTAAAACAATAAAACACCTGAAATATTTCAGTTGGTGTGCAATGACTCTAAAATGTATGAAAGTTTAATTTTTATCAGTACATTACAGAAAATAATGAACTTTATCACAATATGCTAATTTTTTTAGAAGGACCTGTAGATGAGAGGACTGAATTCAGGTGTGAGCTATTGCAATCAGCCCAAGCAGCTCAGGGAGAGTTAGAGAACACAGCCACCAAAATCAAAGTTCCCCAAAAATACAGACCATAACAAAAGAACATAAAAGAACATGAAGTGTAATAAATTGGATAAAAAATCAAAAGGATAAACATGCTACAGCACAGTACATAAAATCTCACACACAAACATTCTAAACATTAACTTAGGTACTGAACTGGAATAATAATTGAAAAAAACTTTAATACTACAGTGTTTTACAACAGTTCAGATGATTATTCCTCTTCAGGCACCTCAGAGGAAACTGTCGTTTCTTCAGGAGAAAGTCTGATTTCTTCAGAAGAGACATTCAACGTCATTACCTTTTTCTAGCACTTAGCCAGAGAAGAGGCACAGTTTGAGTGGCATCATAGAACTTAACTGGTAATTAAAACACACTAAAAAAAAAAAGGCTCGTTGACAACTTGTGCGCGAATGAGGAAAAAGGGGCGTATATATCTCAACCAATCAGCAGGAGGGATAACGGCCATTGGCTGAATTTGAATCACATGACAGTTACTCGGCAATCCATAAATATGTGGGGGCATGAGTGCAAACTGTAAATAGTCAAGGGCCTACTGTATATATATATATATATATATACACACACACATATCAATGAATATCACAGTACAAAATTAAAAAGTTTTTACTTAATCATTACTACATTAACACTGTATTAATGAGTAAGATTCTATAGTATGTGTTTAAAAAGCATATTTTAGCGCATGTAATATGATACATAGGGTTTTATTTCCACGTTGATCATTGCGCATGTAATATGATGCATAGGGTTTTACTTCCAGGCACAAGAACTCACAGATTTTCTTGATTCACGGGAGGGGCCGGAACCGAATCCCCGCGAATAATGGGACCCTCTGTATATATATATATATATATATATATATATATATATATATATATATATATATATATATATATATATATATATATATATATATATATATATATGTGTGTGTGTGTGTGTGTGTGTGTGTGTGTGTGTGTGTATGAAACAATAATTGTAAGTTGCTTTGGATAAGAGAATCTGTCAAATGGTGTAAATGTAAATATGTCAGTAACTAAAACTGTAAACAATGCTGTGTTTGCCTTCTAAAAACAAAGTTTCTCATTTAAATGAATACATTTCATTGGGGTCTATTCCACGCACAAAATATGTTCCAGTAGCCTTATGAATTGTTTCGGTGTTCTTGTATAAGGGCAGTAAAGTTCTTGTTAGAGAACTCTACTTCCTCTAGTTTAGTTTATTTATTCCTTTGTGGCCTCACTGACTGTAACACTGTGATCTTTTTTGGTCTACTATTCCTAAAAGGGGTGATAGTACAGTAATTTTAAATTTTGCACAATCTACACTGATGCAGACAAATACACAGTAGTCATTTCCTTCTTATGCAAATTAGTCCTATAACCTGAAAATAATATATTTAATTTTTTTATTTTTTCTAAACTCACATCAATCACTTCTCATTCTTCTCCATTTAAATTATTACTAGAAGGCAAAGGATTATGAATCATTGCATTTTTATAAAAAAGGGCAAACTGTGCTTGCAAGGTTTTATTAAGTTTGGTGTTAATTTCTCTTTCAAGATTATTTTGTAGCCTTTTTCAACCTGAAGAGCCACACCGACTCTTGTTCAGAGATCTTTAGAATTTTATTATTATTATTATTATTATTATTATTATTATTATTATTATTCCATGCACAACTACAAAGTAGTGTGAAGATCAGATCTTATTTGTTCAAAGGAAAAAAAAAAACAGACTCACAAATCATGGCACCCACTTTAAACCCGATTGCCATTCAGTTGTTTAAAAAAAAACCCCTGAGTATTTGTGCCTTTAAATTAACTGCTAATCTTAAATTTCACACACCTTTACCAGTGACATAACCTAATGCTTAAAGAAGTGGCTTTGGGATCGATTCCAGAATCAGCAGGAAAAAAAAATGTGTGGCAGTGGGGATGTAGCGCCTTCCCTTTCTCCACATAAATGGCTGAAGTCCCCTGAGCAAGGCACCAAACCCCCAACTTCTCTCCAGGTACCCCAACGTATGTGTAGCAGCTCACTTCACTGTGTGTGTGTGTGTGTGTGTGTGTTCACGTTGGATGGTTAAATATAGTGGAAATAATTAATCCTTTAT
This sequence comes from Plotosus lineatus, assembly GCA_024760905.1. Classification (NCBI taxonomy): domain Eukaryota; kingdom Metazoa; phylum Chordata; class Actinopteri; order Siluriformes; family Plotosidae; genus Plotosus; species Plotosus lineatus. Next base: position 16,808,531 of record CM045738.1, read on the forward strand.
AGGATTAATACAGCGCAGTGCAGCCCAGTGCAGCTAACTGGGTTATCAAAGGCCGGCCATGTCTCTCACTGTCTATGGTGTGAGGCATGTAAAAGAACCATTGCTGACTTTCGACAAGAGTAGGCTGCAAAGCCGTCAGCGTGTTTCCGCCCTGCGATGGCCTGGCGAGCTGTCCAGGGTGTACTCTGCCCTCGCCCGAAGTTGGCTGGGATGGGCGCCAGCCTCCCCGCAACCCTAATTAGGATTAAGCGGGTACAGAAAATGAACTGAACTGAGGATTAATACAGTACATCCAACAAAATGTATTATTGGATTATTTTTCCTCAAAAAATAAGTGATCAGGCATAACGTTTAGGTATCTTATAAAAATCCAAGGGTACTTTTGTCATATGTTTGCAGAAATATTGACAATTCTAAAGGTTTTGCAAATTTTCAAGCAGCACTTTCAATAAATCACTACTTTCTTTTCATTTGTGTTTTTCCATATCATTGCCATTTTCTTACTTGAGATTGTGTGTGTATGCAGGTATGTCATACTGACTACTTCTCATTCAAAGATAGATAACAAAAACAGCTAGACACTTTAAGCAAGTATAAAAGAAAAAACCAAACCTACCTGGTCAGTATGAACTTAAAACGTGCAAGATTTCTCGGATTGGCAAAGTTATATTTCCTCTGGTAAGGACTAAATGATCCTCTTAGGTAACTGTGCATCAGATCAAAACATACACATTTCTTTGTTATGATGAAAGATTCTATTCAGTAAAAAAATATGAAAAAACCTGTGGTTGAAAATGCCTAAAAGGGGAGTGATTCACAAAGGCACTCACGCATTTCGAGATAATTGTTCCCAGGAATTCTGAAGTTCATTGTGGATTTTATGAATCATGTAATAAATTTCTGAGCCTGGAAACGTCCCATTACCTTTACTGGAGGACAAAAAGAGACATCTCACAGGAAGGTGCAATTAACAGTACGCTTTTTTTATAATATACTTCCTACTACACACCCACAATGTCTTATATGTATAGGAAAAAGAAATTGAGGGGAAGTAATGTTGTATACCATATACTGGCTTTTATGTCAACTTTGCAGCCCAACATCTTTTCTACAGCAGTTTCTGCATTACTATTAAATGAACCTGAGTAAAACATAGACAATTGCATGAAACAGCTGATTACAAGTATTATTCAGACTTTTTCTTAATGTTTTATGTCTCTTCTCAGTACTCACCGTGTTTTAGAGTCTCTAAACAGATGGCCAGAGAAGGGATGGCTACAGGAAACAGTTCACATAGAACTGTGTGATGCTCGTATCTGAAATGTTTACAAATAAACTTTGTACCTTAAATTTGGACATTTTCTAAATACTAATGTTAAAATTTTCATTCATTAATTAAGTATGGAACAAAGCATAATGTGGCTTGCTGTTTCAGAAAGTACTGTGTCTGCCATCAGATAACAAATATTTTTAATCCTATAAGAGCATGCCCTAAATAGTCTTTTTCGGGGCCAGTGGTGTCGTGGTTAGGGTGCTGTGCACCTGATCGCTAGGTTGTGTGTTTGAATCCCACTGAGACCCTGACTGTGCTAAGACCCCTGGGCAAGGTTTCAACCACAAGTGTACCTCTGTTCACCCAGCAGTATAAATGGGTACCAGTAAAAGCCACAAGCCACAATGTTCTTTCTCACGCCACTCCCAAGCCCAGATAAATGCAGAGGGTTGTGTCAGGAAAGGCATCCGATGTAAAACCTATGCAAAATCAACCATGTGAATCATCAATATGACTTTCAAACCGGATCGGTCGAGATCCGGGTGAACAACAATTGCCATTAGTGCTGTTAACCAACAGGGTGCTGCTGGTGGAAACTGGAATTCTCTTGGTTGAAGAAGAAGAAGCAGGAGGCGTGTTCATAGGCAGAGAAAAGAGGAAAGGCATGAGTCTAGGACTGACAGTAGGGACTTTGAATGTTGGAACTATGACAGGAAAAGCTAGAGATCTGGCTGACATGATGCAGAGGAGGAAGGTGGACATACTGTGTCTTCAGGAGACCAGGTGGAAAGGTAGCAAGGCTAGAAGCTTAGGAGCAGGGTTTAGCTGTTTTATCATGGTGTGGATGGGAAGAGAAATGGAGTAGGAGTCATCTTGGAGGGGGGGGGGGGGTCAGGTATGTCCTAGAAATGAACAGAGTGTCAGACAGAGAGGTGAGTCTCAAGTTAGAAATTGAAGGTTTGATGTTCAATATAGTTAGTGCTTATGCCACACAGACAGGATGTGAGCTAGTAGAGAAGGAGAAATTCTGGACCGAGTTAGATGAAGTGATGCTCAGGAGTTCCCCCAGAGGTAAAAGAGTGGTCATTGGTGCAGACTTCAATGGACATGTTGCTGCAGGCAACAGGGGTCACAAGGAAGTGATGGGTAGGATAGATTTTGCAAAAATGATGAAAATGGCTGTGGAGAATACTTTCTTCCAGAAGAGACAGGAGCATATGGTGACTTATTATAGCGGCGGTAGGAGCACATGGGTAGACTACATCTTGGGTAGACAATGTAATTTGAAGGAAGTCAGTGACTGAAAAGTAGTAGTGGGTGGGAATGTTGCCTGACAGCATAGGATGGTGGTGTGCGGGATGACGCTGATGGTGAGGAAGGTGAAGGCAGAGCAGAAGACAGTGGTTGAAGCCGAAAAAAGAAGAGTGTGTGTTGTCTTCAAGGAGGAGGTGAAACAGGCTTTGGGTGGTCAGGAAGTGCTTCCAGATGACTGGATACCTACAGCTAATGTGATCGGGGAGACAGGTAGGAGAGTACTTGGTGTGTCCTCTGGAAGGACAGTAGATAAGGAGACTTGGTGGTGAAATGAAGTGCGGGAGTGTGTACAAAGGAAGAGATGAGCTAAGAAGAGTGGGACATTGAGAGGACTGAAAAGAGTAAACAGGATACAGGGTGACTGTTGAGGACCAAGAAGTAGCAAAGATTAGTAAGGGTGAAGAGAGGAAGGCGGTGAAGAGGATGAAGAGTGGAAAGGCAGTTGGTCCTGATGATATACCAGTGGAGGTATGGAAGTGTCTAGGAGAGGTTGCAGTAGAGTTTTTGACAAGAACATTCAACAAGATCTCAGAAAGTGAGAGAATACCGGAGGAATGGAGGAAAAGTGTGCTGGTGCCCATTTTTAAGAACAAGGGAGATGTGCAGAGTTGTGGCAACTACAGAGGGATAAAGTTGATGAGCCATACGATGAAGTTATGGGGGAAAAAGAGCACTACCAGATGCAGTGTTTTTTTGAGGCTGTTAAGAAAGGAAGTACAGAGAAGGTCAGAGGGAGCTGCATTGTACCTTTGTGGATCTGGAGAAAGCATATGACAGGGTGCCAAGAGAGGAACTGTGGTATTGTATGAGAAAGCCTGGAGTGGCAGAGAAGTATGTTAGAGTGGTGCAGGACATGTATGAGAGATGTAAGACAGTGGTAAGGTGTGCTGTCAGCGTGACAGAAGAGTTCAAGGTGGAGGTGGGATTGCATCAAGGGTCAGCTATGAGCCCCTTCGTGCTTGCTATGGTGATGGACAGGCTGACAGATGAGGTTAGACAAAAATCTCCATGGACTATGATGTTTGCAGATGACTTTGTGATCTGTAGTGAGAGCAGAGAACAAGTGAAGGAAAATCTAGAGAGGTAGAGTTTTGCCCTAGAAAGGAGAGGAATGAAGGTTAGCCTCAGTAAGACAGACTACATGTGTGTGAATGAAAAGGAACCAAGAGGAACTGTGAGGTTACAGGGAGAAGAGATAAAGAAGGTGGAGGATTTTAAGTGCTTAGGCTCAACAGTCCAGAGCAATGGAGAGTGTGGAAAGGAAGTGAAGAAGTGTGTGCAGGCAAGTTGGAATGGTTGGAGAAAAGTGTCCGGTGTGATGTGTGATAGGAGGGTATCTGTAAAAATGAAAGGAAAAGTGTTACAAGACGGTATTGAGGCCAGCGATGCTGTATGGTTTAGAAACAGTGGCCGTGGGAAAAAGACAGGAGGCAGAGCTGGAGGTAGCAGAGATGAAAATATTGAGGTTGTCTTTGGGAGTAACAAGGATGGATAGGATCAGGAATGAGTACAGCAGAGGGACAGCACATGTAAGATGTTTTGGAGACAAAGCCAGAGAGGCTAGATTGAGATGGTTTGGACATGTACAGAGGGGGGATAGTGAGAACATTGGTAGTAGGATGCTAAGGTTGGAACTACTAGGCAGAAGGCCTAGAGGAAGACCAAAGAGGAGATATATGGATGTGATGAAGGAGGACATGAATGTAGTTGGTGTAAGAGAAAAAGATGCAGAGGATAGGGTGAGATTGAGGCAGATGATTCGCTGTGGCGACCCCTCAAGGGAACAGCCGAAAGGAAAATAAGACGAAGACCTTGTACACTAAAACTCTGAATAAGTTTCATAAAATGGCTTAATAGAAGGCATGCCTCCATTGTGATGACCATTGTCAGATTTTAAAAAGCAAAAATGAAACCTAAATATGTTTACTATGCTTTTCTTATGTTTTATGTTTCAATTTCTTACTGTAAAAGTGGAATGTATAATAATTAAGATTCTAAATCAAGTATACAAACCTTTGCCAGCCTGTTAAAGCAATGCCATCTAATTTCATCGGATGGTATTTAGACATGGAATCCATAACTTTAAGCCAGGCTTGGTGATTTCCCAAGTGTTGTTTGAGTGGTGTCCATCTTTGGTCTATGCCTGACGCCCCTTTGAATGCACTTGCAAACCACACGTGAAGAAATCCGGCCTTTTGGTAGTTAGAAAGCAATTTTCCTATAAAATAAAGTTTGTCATTTTTACTTGATTCTTTTAAAATGGCCTGATATATATAATGTGTGTGTGTGTGTGTGTGTGTGTGCGCGTGTGAGTATACTTAATTATGTTCATGTCCTACCTATATACGTCAAATTCATGTTTGAATTATAATTCCATAATACAGGGGATGCAAGCTGTGGTAAACTCGATTCTAGAAAATGAAAACACAAACAAACACTTATATATATATATATATATATATATATATATATATATATATATATATATTTTTTTTTTTTTTTTTTTTTTTTTTTCTTCCCCCCATTCTTGTAGGTCTAAACTACTTGCCCATATTAAATCGGAAGTCAAATTTCCACAATATAGGTTATTTTGTAGAATTTTCTGGCTGTAGTCAGTAGATTATCCTGCTAATTTTTGTAGCCTTCTTATAACAAACCTTTTATTAAGTCAACATCGATCTTCCGGAGCATATCCTCCCAAAATATAGGCTTTATTCCAGGCTTCAGTTCCACCAGAAAGTTGCAGACCGTTGTCACATGGCTGAGGAAGAGCGCTTTTATACTTGAATTATTTTCCTTCAACCAGTTTTTCGACTCCTCACTCTCGCCAAGTCCCCAAACCTGAATGTTAAGTGTGAATAATGGCTCATTATTTAGTCATTTAGACAGATATTATATCTAATAAATATTTTTTGTATATTTTTATTTAATAAATAACAGATTTTAGAGAACTTAAGTCAAACCTCATCAGCTCCAATATGAAACCATCGTGTCAGTGGGTGCTTTTTAAGCACTTGAATTAGCATTTCTTTAACCAGTTTTATGCTACCAGGAGCCAGAGGGTTCAGGCTATTTGGAAAGTTTGCCACTTCTCTCAAATTAAAAAAATTTTCATGTTTCAGCACAAACTACACAGGAGGAGAAGAGTTATTTATTAGCCGTGTGGTCAATATGATTAAAACAATGATCACAACAAATTTTTACAATATCTTTTCATCCTGACTGAATCCATCTGCTCCACCTGTCCTCTCTGATTGCTTAAGACTTTGCCGACTTCGTTGATGGGAACAATAAACAAATCTGTCAGACATTTACTCCCACGCCAACTCCGACACTGCACAGTGTAAATTCTACTTACCCTACCCTTGCACAGTTTTCCAATCTCACAACTGAAGACATCCAGCAAGTCATTTCATCATGCAATTCTATCATCTGCTCATTGATCCAGTTCTTTCCACAATACTCCAGACTATCCGTCAATACCTTCTTCCCTTGGTCTCCACTATCATAAATAATTTATTATCATCTGATCAGGTACCAACAGCATTCAAAAGAGCCAGGGTTCTACCCATCTTAAAGAAATCCTCTGTGGATCAATCAGACATCAGCAAATAGAGATTAGTATCACTTCTTTCCTTCCTTTCTAAAATTCTCAAAGGCATGATTTATAGCTGTTTGAGTCTTTCTATCTTTTGCAGAGTAACCTACTTGACCCAAATCAATCAAGCAGCACATTCCACAGAGACTGCACTCTTGACTGTCACTGAGGAGCTACATGCTGCAAGATCAGCCAAAATGTCATCAGTCCTCATCCTCCGCGACCTTTCAGCAGCATTTGACAAGGTGGAAGACAAGACTCTCTTGTCCATGCTCAGGACTTTAGGAATTTGTGGTGCAGTATGGCAATGCTTGGCTTCCTACCTTTAACATCGCTCATATGAGGTTACATGGGGAGGATCCACATCTTCTCCACAATGACTTTCCATTGGTGTGCCCCAGGGCTCAGTTCTTGTTCCACTTCTGTTCTCTCTTTATACTAAGTCCCTCGTTATGTCATATCCTCACACGAGGTCTCATACCAGTGCTATAAAGAAGACCGTCAAATTGTTCTCTCTTTTCCTCCCTTGGACACTGATACTTCTGCCTGGATCTCTGCATGTCTGGCAAGTCTCTCCTCATGGATGGCAACTCACCAGCTGAAGCTTAATCCCAGCAAGTTTGAATTGGAGTTTATCTAAGTTCAATCTCACTGACCTAGAATGCAGCTGCACGACTTATTTTCATTCATTAATTTTCTGACCTAATTAGGGTTGTAGGGAGGCTGGCGCTCATCTGAGCCGATTCTGGCCAAGGGCATAGTACACCCTGGACGGCTTGCCAGGCCATCACAGGGAAGAAACATGGTGATGGCTATGCAGCTCATCAGCAATGGTTCTTTTACATGAACTTCTCACCAGACAGTGCGAGACGTGGCCGAGCTTTGATAACTCGTTAGCTGCACTAGGGGGACAGCAGTGACAACCTACTGACAATGGGGCATGAAACTTTGACCTTGGAATCGGTAATCCAGCACCTGTCCACCATGCTACCACTGCCCTAGTTAAAACATTTGTAGTGCTAAAAGCTAGCATAACTACATCTTCACTTACCTCTAGATGCCCAAACACCTGCACCAGGGGTATCAGCTCAAGATTGTGGGTGCTGGCCAGGGTATTAATTATTTTTATGTCTTCCACACTGTTGCAGTTAATAATAATCAGGTTCAGTAAAATACACCAAGAACAGCATTAGGATAAATATCTAGTAGGACAAACAGTGTACTGTAATGCTACACGGCTCCGAGCTGAAACTTGAACTTGTATTTAATATACATCCATCTGTACAAATTAATAGGGTCACAGGGGTTCCAATCCCAGCTGACATGGAGCAAGAGGCAGGGTACAAAACTGAAAGGATTACCAGTCTATTGCAGGACTAACACAAGCACACTCAAATTTACACCCATGGGCAATTTAGAGTAGCCAGTTGACCTAATGTACATGTCTTAGGAGTGTGGGAATAAAACTGGAGTATCCAGAGGAAACCAACACAAACTCCAAAAAAAAGTCTGTTGGCCAAGATTTGAATACCAGACTATATTTTTGTACTTAATAAATCTGTACTTTTATGGTTCCTACATTGCTAAAATTCACATTGCACCACCCATATTAATTTCATGCCTTAGATCACATGGTAGATTTTTAAAATACATTTCCTCATGCCCCTTCAGAGAATGTTCTTTCTGCACAGTTGGGGCTTCCTAATCAACCGATTGTAGCTTGTATAGAGTAATAAATCAAACTAACCTGTATGCAAAAGGTGACCTGAGAACTTTAAGCTCTCCCTCATACGGAAACATATCCTCATACTCCATCAAAATCCCATCAGCACCAAGACTGGATATTAGAGGAAAGAGCTGAAATAAATGATAATAATGTAACCAGACAGCTGAATTTAAAGTAAGTACAATATCTCAGAGTTTTCCAAATATTCTCTCACCTGCTGAAGATAACTAACTTTGGGTGGAGCTCCCTTAAGATCTAAGTGCACCACACGAAAAGGACCTGTGTGTTTTCTCTCTGGGGCTTTTAGTGTGCTTTGTACTTCCAAGAGAATACCCAAACTTTCTGTGATCTGAGTATTGCTGAAATCAGGTTTTTTCTCTGATATCCAGAAATCACTTGGAATCCTGACAGGCTTAGGGTTCCTTGTGTTGTCTCTTCTTTGACTATAAGCAAATAGTCAAAATTGTAAACAAAGTTAGAACCAACAGTGCAAATGTTCACACACATAGTAGCAGAAAAAACCTGTTGAGAATTTAAAGTGTTTAACACACTGCAAAACTGAAACAGAAAAAAAGAAAATGACTTTTGTATAGCATGGATTACACAGATTAAAATGTAATTAAAGCCATTTTGCCATCCAATCTATTAAAAGATGAATACGTGACATTATGATAGCTTTTATACTTAATTTCAGATTATCATACTCACGTGCGTAACAAAAACTTTGCTATAGCAAGTAGAAACACGCAGGCAAACAGCAGCCTGAATATCCGCCTACAATCCATAGTGGTGTTACTAAGGAAAAAAAACATACAATCTAGAATGACAATGACAATCCGACACTGGAAGAAGGAAGCCACCATTATCAACACACAGCAAATATAGAACAATAGCACTTGGTTTCATATACTAATTGCAGCTTTTTAATTAATTGTCAACTATCGCTTAATGATAACGAATATATTATTGTATGTGAGAAATATCAAGTTAATGCTAAAAAAAAAAAAAGAAAAAAAAAAGTAATTTATTCTCAGGGTTAATAAACCTGGCAAGGCAACCTCAGTAAGGTCAAATTATGAACCCTCTCTCTCTCTCTCAGACACACTATGACTATATTCATTATGACCACTTAAGTGATAAAATCTCACTACAGTGACACCTGCCAAGGAATTTAATGTAACAAACAGAACTTAAAAAGTTGTTTTTTAAAGTTGATGTGTTAGAAGCAGGATAAATGATGAAGTGTAAGGGATCCGATTAGTTTGAGAAAGGCCACAATGTAAATCTGCATAGCTGGGTCTATTAATTACTCAAATGACAGGCCTCGTGGGGTGTTTCAGGGATGCAGTGGGAAGTACCTACCAAAGGCGAAACATGGTGACTCAGGTGGTTAAGGGTCTGACTTACTGATCCAAAAGGTCAGGAGCTTAAGTCTCAGTACTACTAAGTGGCCACTGTTGGGCCCTTAATTCTCTATTGCTCAATTGTACATAAAGTTGCCAAAACGCCAAATGCAATGCCAAATGCAGTAAATGAAAATGTAAACCAGTGTACTGGGTGCTCAAAGGTTACTGATGACTCAAAGCTTATAAGGCTGGTCTGATCCCATAGAATACAGAGATATTCCAGTGTATATTACTAAAACTGTAAATGTGTCTATGAGACAAAGTATCAAATCCCCAATGTATGGAGTCTTATGGTTCTAATGTTATAACTGATCAGTTTATAAAAAAATGTCTACAAATATTTATTTACTTTATACCTAAACAAATTATTTTAACCCTCAAGTTGTTTCTGCGACTAATATGACCGAGTGGGGTCATTTGTGACCCATTTTTATATAGGAATATTTCTATATAAATTATTGTTTTAGAGCTCTTATTTCAGTCTGTAATATAGTTATCCATCATCCGATGTACTGTAATAAAGTATAGAATTTGATAAATTTTCTCTAAAAGCAGCCAAAAACACACACAATGATAGAACAATCCTTGTCTGTTACATCTTGTAATATGCATGTTACCTTTTATTTCTTTGCATTATTTTTTCTTTGCATCAAAAATGAAAACAAATCATAAAATGTAAAGTTGCTTTGCATAAAATATGTATTACAATGTGGTAGGATCATTTAGATTTGGTAATAGAAATAATAACTATATGGCTGAACTATCTGAAACATGGCACTGTCAAAATGAACAACCATCAATACCACCTGAAGCTATAATGTCAAAAATCTCATAGATCTTCCTGAGGTCACAAGTGACCTCACACAAGTTTGGATTATACTTGTCACATGGATTGGCCAATCCTTACAAAATTCTATGAACAAATCCAGGACAAATAGATTGACAAATTCCTGGTAGAACACTTTCTGATTAAAAAGAGAAAAATGGTGCCCGAATATATATTGGCCGGGGTCATATATGACCCCACTCGGTGGCTTGAAGGTTAAACGATCAAAATTTGCACTCCAAATATTATTTTTAAACAGGTTCTTTCACTTCTTGTCATTTATCTCATGTAACAGGTTTACAAACAGGTCCATGAAAAGCAATTTGGCCATATTCTTTTTAGGGCAGTTATGGGTGTGTCAGATGAAACTCAATTGTGTGATGGGTCATGGCCAAGTGGAGTTTTAAACATTTCAAATGTTTTACCATTTTGCAGGTAATTCATATTAATCATGTCCTAAATCTCTTATATGGTGCTATATGTGACACACCTATGACATGGTTAGGCTGACAGTACATACATAATGTAAAATATGTTTTTTATTTGTACACCGGGGCAGTGGTGGCCCAGTGGTATAGGGTGCTGGATTGCTGATCGAAAGGTTGGGGGTTCGAGTCCCACTCTACACAACGTTGTCACTGCACCCCCCCCAGTGCACCCCCCAGTGCAGCTAACTGGGTTATCAAAGGCTCGCCATGTCTCTCACTGTCTATGGTGTGAGACATGTAAAAGAACCATTGCTGACTTTCGACAAAAGTAGGCTGTAAAACCGTTAGCGTGTTTCTGCCCTGCGATGGCCTGGCAAGCTATTCAGGGTGTACTCTGCCCTCGCCCGAAGTTGGCTGGGATGGGAACCAGCCTCCCCGTGACCCTAATTAGCATTAACCGGTTACAGAAAATGAACTGATTATTTGTACATCAACCAAGTTCCAGGATTATCATATAAAGATTTGACTTGTAACAACTGGTAATACACACACACACACACACACACATACATACACACATACTAGTCCTTCTCAAAAAATTAGCATATTGTGATAAAGTTCATTATTTTCTGTAATGTACTGATAAAAATTAAACTTTCATATATTTTAGATTCATTCCACACCAACTGAAATATTTCAGGTCTTTTATTGTTTTAATACTGATGATTTTGGCATACAGCTCATGAAAACCCAAAATTCCTATCTCAAAAAATTAGCATATTTCATTCGACCAATAAAAAAAAAAAAAGTGTTTTTAATACAAAAATAGTCAACCTTCAAATAATTATGTTCAGTTCTGCAGTCAATACTTGGTCGGGAATCCTTTTGCAGAAATGACTGTTTCAATGTGACGTGGCATGGAGGTAATTAGCCTGTGGCACTGCTGAGGTGTTACGGAGGCCCAGGATGCTTCGATAGCGGCCTTAAGCTCATCCACAGTGTTGGGTCTGGTGTCTCTCAACTTTGTCTTCACAATATCCCACAGATTCTCTATGGGGTTCAGGTCAGGAGAGTTGGCAGGCCAATTGAGCACAGTAATAGCATGGTCAGTAAACCATTTAGCAGTGGTTTTGGCACTGTGAGCAGGTGCCAGGTCGTGCTGAAAAATGAAATCTTCATCTCCATAAAGCTTTTCAGCAGATGGAAGCATAAAGTGCTCCAAAATCTCCTGATAGCTCGCTGCATTGACCCTGCCCTTGATAAAACACAGTGGACCAACACCAGCAGCTGACATGGCACCCCACAACATCACTGACTGTGGGTACTTCACACTGGACTTCATGCATTTTGGCATTTCCTTCTCCCCAGTCTTCCTCCAGACTCTGGCACCTTGATTTCCGAATGACATGCAAAATTTGCTTTCATCCGTAAAAGGTACTTTGGACCACTGAGCAATAGTCCAGTGCTGCTTCTCTGTAGCCCAGGTCAGGCGCTTCTGCCGCTGTTTCTGGTTCAAAAGTGGCTTGACCTGGGGAATGTGGCACCTGTAGCCCAGTCCACTGCTTCCACAGGTCCCCCAAGGTCTGGAATCGGCCCTTCTCCACAATCTTCCTCAGGGTCCGGTCACCTCTTCTGGTTGTGCAGCGTTTTCTGCCACACTTTTTCCTTCCCACAGACGTCCCACTGAGGTGGCTTGATACAGCACTCTGGGAACAGCCTATTGGCTCAGAGATTTCTTTCTGTGTCTTACCCTCTTGCTTGAGGGTGTCAATGATGGCCTTCTGGACAGCAGTCAGGTCGGCAGTCTTACCCATGATTGCGGTTTTGAGTAATGAACCAGGCTGGGAGTTTTTAAAAGCCTCAGGAATCTTTTGCAGGTGTTTAGAGTTAATTGGTTGATTCAGATGATTAGGTTAATAGCTCGTTTATACTACCTGAACATGATATGCTAATTTTTTGAGATAGGGATTTTTGGTTTTCATGAGCTGTATGCCAAAATCATCAGGATTAAAACAATAAAAGACCTGAAATATTTCAGTTGGTGTGCAATGAATCTAAAATATATGAAAGTTTAATTTTTATCAGTAGATTACAGAAAATAATGAACTTTATCACAATATGCTAATTTTTTGAGAAGGACTAGTACATACACACACACACACACACTGATCCAATGCATAGCACACTTTACGCTGTCCAGATCAAGTTTCTAGAAGCAGGATCAGTTCCTGACAAACATGCAGTGGAAGGCCTGCTACTACAATCACTGATGAAAACACTGAACCCCTGCAGCCAGTTCAGTAATAAGTCTATCTATCTATCTTCTCAGCAAACCGACGCAACTGTCGAATTTGGGTAAAGTCAAACCCAGCAGAAATTCTCAAGCATAAACAAAACTGTCCAAAGCCGATGGTTTGATGAACTATGTCTAGAACTAGGCTGATCTACAATGCTTCCAGTGACATGACTATGTTACAGGGAGAAATGACCTGAAAATGCTGCAGGAGTTTGCTGTGTCATAACTTCAGGAAAGGAGTCGCCTTGATAATTTCTTTTAACAACAACACGGCACACCTCAACACTTTGTTAGTTCAATGAGGGATTTCCAGAATATCACGTTTCCTGACTGTTGGATCTCCTGGGATAGGTTTTGCGCTCCCCTGACCTCACACCTTGTGACGGTTTTCTGTGGGGTTAAATTCAGCGAGGTCGGGAAAGTGATGCTACGTCTGAAGGTAGCTGAAAGTTGTCAAAAATGGAGGCACTCATGTGGAAGCATACAGCCATTCTTCAAGGTGTTGGAATATGATGGCAATTCTAACAAGTAAAACTTCAAACTTTAATAATTTTAAAGAATTTGTGTTCGTGTGTTTGGGGTAGGTTTGGGACACTCTGTATAGAGTGCTCAGCACAAATAAGTACACCCCAACGGATTTGTCAGAAACCTTTAATTTCCTTTTACAATCAACATTTTTAAGGGACACTACATTACAAAACACTACCACAAATGTTGGGCATTGATTGCAAATATCTATTAAACAGCGATTCAGTCAACAGTTGACCAGAAAAGGACATTACTTAACAAAGGACACCGTGCTGTCAGCAAAAAAAATATTTTTTATTTCTTTACAGAAGAGAGGTGAAGGCTATAAGAAGACCAGAAAAGCTTTACTGATCAGTCAGAATGCTGTGGGAAAAGCGATTCTAAAATTGAAAAAGTTGCAACTGCAGCCGTCTCACAGAGACATCCAGGATGCCCACAGAAGTTAACAGCTCAACAGGAGCATCTTTTGATCAGAAGGGCTGAAGGGAATCATCATGCAAGTTCACTGCATTTAGCAAAAGAAATAGAAAGCCAAACTGGGGTGACTGTTTCCTGTGACATGGCATACACTGTAGAGGAATGATATGCATGGGTGTACTTCATGAAGGAAGCCTCTCCTAACGTCCATGCACAAAAAAAAAACCTGGGCTTGCCAGGGTCCAGGCTGCAAAAGGGAAAGACTACTGGGACTCAATACTCTGGAGTGATGAGATCAAGATAAGTGTCTTTGGAACTGATGGCTTCAAAATTATATGACATCACAAAGGTGAGAAGTACAAAAAATTCAAGGGGCCGACAGTGAAACATGGTGGTGGCAGTGTCCTTATGTGGGGATGCATGAGTGCTGTTGGTGTCAGGCCTCTACATTTCATTGATGGTATCATGAATTCACAGACATACTGCTCTATATTGAAAAATAACATGCTACTATCATTTCGTGCCCTCGGTCATCGTGTACTTTTCCAACAAGACAATGATCCAAAGCACACCTCTAAGGCCACTGTTGTATTTCTGAAGTAAAACAGGCTGAAAGTGACTGAGCCAAGTATGTTTCCTGAACTGAAGCCAATTGAGCACCAGTATTTCTGAAACGAGAAGTTGAGAATTACTCTCCATCCAGCATCCCGGCTGTAAACTAGGTTGTTCTTGAATAATGTAAAAAGATAGATGCTGAATTTTGCTTCCAACTTGTTCAGTCCTTACCTAGTAGACTTGGCGATGTCATTAAAAATCAAGGATAACATAAAAAGAAATATGAGACGTAATTGTTTTTGTTGTGGGGTGTTCATTTTTACATCAACTACTTTAAGTAAAACTGAAGATTTAGTAATCTAACATATCAATATTATAACTTATTTACTTTTATGTTATGGGGCAGTGGTGGTCTAGTGGATAGGGCGCAGGATCGCTGATTCTAAGGTTGGGGGTTCGAGTCCCCACAAAGGTTGTCACTGTCCCCCCCCCAGTGCAGCCTACTGGGTTATCAAAGGCGGGCCATGTCTCTCACTGTCTATGGTGTGAGGTTCATGTAAAAGAACCATTGCTGACTTTCGTAAAGAGCAGCTGCAAAGCCATCAGCGTGTTTCTGTCCCTTGCTAAAGGGTTGTGACAGGATGGGCATCCGACGTAAAAAAACCTATGCCAAATCAAATGATTCGCTGTGGCGACTCCCGAGAAAAGGGAAAAAGCCGAAAAGAGAAGAAAAAGATTTATTTTTATGTTATGAGTTGAACCAAAAAAACAAACAAACAAACAAAAAAAACCCTGTTTTTTCCAAATTTTGGAAAATGTCCCGTTGTGTTTATTGAGATATTAAAATCTTACTATTCTAAAGGGGTGCACTCATTATTGCATACATACAATGCATTTGTGTTCCAGAGAGAAAGACATACATTTTAAAAGATATATGTATTTCTATTTTATGTGGACATTTTTAAAGGATCATTCATTTCATATCAAAATTGCAATTCATAATAAAATAAAGTCTGACTCAGTAGTCAGTAAATATAATTCATATTGTACTTACATTCTTAATGCCTCTGAAAGCAATTTCCAACAAGTCAGATGACAATGACGATTTACATTTCCCCCCTTTCTGCTCTATTTTCAGTCAAGTATTTTTTGAAAAAAAAAAAAGAAAAATGTATATGGCAGTGTAAGCAAAGCTTGACACTGAAGACACTTTTACATGACAATTTATTCTGTGGACACAGTTCTTTAGTGATCACGAGTCACCTGGGCACAAAATGAGTGTGTGTGTGTGTGTGTGTAAGAAAATGAGCAGATATAAAAACAGACTAAACTGGATCAACTGGTCGACCATCTTTTGCTGTTAGCATTGCATGTTTTAGATTTCTAATTACTAAAGTAAACTGATCACTGTATGTTATTTTACTGCATTTTCTTGACAGAAGTGGCAGTAATTCAGAAACTGTTTCCTTCTACCTAGGAATCACATGATCTTTTTTATTTTTCATACCATTTGGGCCTCATGCAGGACCATGTTTGTATAATTCAAAAAATCCCTTATACTTTTTAATAAGCTATGTGCCATGGTATCAGCGGACTTGAACAAGTCCACACACTACACTAGCCAGCAGGCTCCACAGTGTCACATGACATCAGCCGATATGTGATGAGAAGAACACCATCTAAATACATTCAAACTGTCAAGCATGAAGTAATTTTATTTTGTTCCTACCAAGCCTTTGATTTCTTTGTTTGCCTTCTTGTTTATGATTCGGTGTCTGTCTCTGACATTGATCTCCTGTGTATGAACTTTTTCCACCATAAGTTATGATTCTGTCTTGCCTACACTGGGTTGTTCATCTAATCGCCTGACCTCTGCTTGTCTACCATTTCCTAGTTTGGACTGTTTTAAGAATCTGCTCAATTCCTATAAAGAGCACAAAAAACAGTCCACATCTGGGTATGCATGTCTTCATAAGAACAGAAGATTTCCATAATTCATGACCTAATACTACACTATCTACTAGTATAGTCTCGAGAGGGCAGTGGTGGTCTAGTGGTTAGGGAGCAGGATCTCTGATCCTAAGGTTGGGGGTTCGAGTCCCCACAGGGTTGTCACTGTCCCCCCAGTGCAGCTAACTGGGTTATCAAAGGCGGGCCATGTCTCTCACTGTCTATGGTGAGAGGCATGTAAAAGAACCATTGATGACTTTCGTAAAAAGAGTAGGCTGCAATGCTGTCAGCATGTTTCTGTCATTCTCGGAACCACCACAGCCATCTCAGCCAGCTGAGCCACTGTGGAAGGGACCTAGGCCTGGACAGTGGGGATCAGCCAACGCGAACTGTCACTAGCTATACAAAAAATACTCAGCGCAGCCACAGTTCTGAGGTGTAGACAAAATAAAAAGTACCCCCCCCTCCCCATCTGTTTTTGCTGAGGTACACATGCTGTTTCTGGGATGCCGGTAATTCTGATCCTTCTGCTTCCTGAGTTCTGTGGTTTGCCTTGTGTGCTGATGCTGACTGGAGTATTCATCTTGGAAGCCCCTCCCTCCTGTAATGAAAATCTAAATGGACCCAGATGTGCACTAAAAGACTATGAAGATGACTTTTCACTGCTGGTCATATTAACTCTTTTCCCACAAGTATTTAAGACTTACATGTGTATAACCAACCAACATTTTGGACTATCATGAATTTCTCATATATGTATCCTTCTGTTGAATTTCCCCCAGTGCAGCTAACTGGGTTTTCAAAGGCCGGCCATGTCTCTCACTGTTTATGGCCATTGCTGACTTTCTTCAAGAAGAGGCTGTCAGCGTGTTTCTGCCACTTGCTAAGGGTTGTATCAGGAAGGGCATCCGACGTAAAAATCTATGCCAAATCGAATATGTGAATCATTGATATGACTTTCATAACGATGGCGGCAGATGATTCGCTGTGGCAACCCTGGAAGTGAACAGATGAAAGGAAAAGAAGAAGTATCATTACGTTGAATTTCTCGTATATGTATCCTTATGGTTTCACCCAAATGAGAATGGGTTTTCCTTTTGAATCTGGTTCCTCTCAAGGTTTCTTCCTCGCATCTACTGAGGGAGTTTTTCCTTGCCACCATCACTGCAGGTGACGCTCATTAGGGATATGCAGGGGTTGTAGACAATGTTAAAATTCTTTAATACTTTGTAAATTCCTACTTTAACTATGTAAAGCTGCTTTGCGTCAATGTCAATTCGAAAAAAAAAAAAAATGCTACACAAATAACATTGAATTGAATGGAATTGAATTGAAAAAGTATTTTGCTAGGGTAGCCCTGCAGGTGATATTAAATGATGAAGAAAGTAATGAAGGAGTGAAGACTTCTCAGCAATCAGTAGAAACAACAGAAAAGCTTAATGAAACTAATCCTTTTTATTGCAAATATTTCATGGGAAATATTTATAATTACTTTTGACGATTTCAAGTTATTGTGTGTTTTCTTCATTGGAAATGCTGGATTTAAATGGACTACTAAGGCAGGTAAAGAGACCGAATATTGCGAATGAGCAATAATCAATGTATGGAACGCCAAGGGGGGCATACAAAACCAGGTGACAAGGGAACGAAAAAGAAAAATAGCTCTCTATCAACAAACATGCCAGAAAACAAAGGCTATGACACAGTGGCTTTAGAGAGCAGACACATGTTTAACTTTATTGAACAACCAAGTGAAGCATCAGATTTCATTCTGAGTCAGCCTTATAGTCGATGACTATGCACAAGGCAAACAGAAGTAAGGAAAATGTCACCAGAAACAACAGAAAGTGAAGCTGTTAGTCCATTTCACCAGATAACATGAAAAGCAATTAAACTGGAACACCGGCATTTCTATTAGCATTGGAAAACTTCTCTAGGAAGTTGTTTACATGAACTAGAACAACATAATACATTTGCTAACTCAACACAGCTTCACATTCAATATGCTGTTTATAACAGGTGATCTAATTCATAACGTAATGTGGTAATATAAACAACATACTGTACGCATGTATGAACCCCAACCTGCTCAGAAAAAGATGACATGGTCTCCACACGGACCCCAATACAGAAAACATTTGTACAGTACAGTGGTGCGGCAGCAATAATGATGGCGCCCATGTTTGGGCAGGTAACAACATTATTTTTAATTTCATATGGATTCTATGGGTCGTGGGTCCACAACAACTCAAGTACAGCATTTGCTTCTGAGGAATGTGGACTAGTACATATTAGGTCAACTCGCCCTGTAGGGGTTTTACTTGCACTTGGTGAGTGGACAAGTGTCCATTTGCAACATTAATCTTCTTCTTCTTCTTTTCCTTTTGGCTGTTCATTTTCAGGGGTCGCCACAGCGAATCATCTGCCTCTATCTTTATGGAAGTCATATTGATGATTCACATATTCGATCTGGCATAGGTTTTTACGTCCGATGCCGTTCCTGACACAACCCTTTAGCAAGGGGCGGAAACACTCTGACGGCTTTGCAACTACTCTTTATGAAAGTCAGCAATGGTTCTTTTACATGAACCTCACACCATAGACAGTGAGAGACATGGCCAGCCTTTGATAACCCAGTTAGCTGCACTGGGGGGAGAGTGACAGCCTTATGGAGAGTGGGACTTGAACTCCCAACCCTAGGATCAGCGATCCAGCACCTTTTACCACTAGGCCACCACTTGCAACACTGATATGTCTGTCTGTCTTCCTTTCGGCTTTTACCTTTTACTCGGGAGTCGCCACAGCGAATCATCTTGATTGGCACGTTTTGATTTCGCAGAGGTTTTTACGTCGGATGCCCTTCCTGTCACAACCCTTTTAGCAAGGGACAGAAACACGCTAACGACTTTGCAGCTACTCTTTACGAATGTCAGCAATGGTTCTTTTACATGCCTCTCACCATAGACAGTGAGAGACATGGCCCGCCTTTGATAACCCAGTTAGCCGCACTGGGGGGGGCAGTGACAACCTTGTAGAGAGTGGGACTCGAAACCCCAACCTTTGGATCCAGCGCCCTATACCACTAGACAATCACTGCCCCTACTTGCAACACTGATATGTCTCCATTAATTTTGTTTTGGTACATCATTTCCAGAATCCAGCAGTCATTTATCTTGTCTAGTCTTTCTTTGTTTATTTCTTACACAAACAGAAGTCCCTGAACTGTATCAAGCTAAACTAAGCTCTTTTTTAAACTAAGCTAATTTTCCCTTGAATTACACGGACCCTTATTTTACCTGTACATTAAAGAGAAGTTTCAGTAGTATTGTTACTCTCTGGTTCAAGTATTCTGGTTGAAATAGCTTCAATCCAAGTTGTCATATTGTCATAATTATGTGTAATTAATTCTCCTCCTTTGAACTAATCAATCAATTACAATAAATTCCTACACAGGTTGGGTATCAAAACACCAACACTGTGTTTATTAATTAAATTCCATTTTATAATCACAAAATAATTCCCTTATATTAATTAGTGCTAAACACAGCACCGGGGTTAATCTTTTATTGAGCTAATACTAAAAGAGGACCCTATAGTATAAATATAGACCATTAGCTACTACATATATATTTATACTATCTTAGTGAAAATGCTGGTAGTTTATTAAGTGGTTTCATATATATTATTCATTTATTTACTGATTTTTCTAATCTGCTTAATCCTAATTAGGGTTGCGAGAAGGCTAGCGCCCATTTCTGCCAACTCTGGGTGATGGTGATTTACACCTTGCCAGGCCATTGCAGGGCCAACACTCACATAACAATTCATACTCACACTCAAACCTAGGAGTGATTTGGAACAGCCAATTAAACTACTGTGAATGCTTTGGTCTGTGGGAGAAAACCGGAGTACTCGGAGGAAACCCACACAAGCATGGGGAAAACATGCAAACTCCACACAGAAACACCTGAGCTGGGAATTGAACCCAGAATCTTCTTGCTGTGAGGCAGACGTGCTAACCGCTAACAACTCTTTGGTGGATAATGCAGGCAGAGTAGGATTACCGTACATATTTTGGTGGATAATGCACACATTTTTATTAATTGCATTATCCTACAATGCCATATGGCATTCTCAGAAATTTATATGCCGGGATACGCCATGGAGACCGACAACTGGTGTTACCTCTGAATCCACTTTCATGGCGAGGGTTACAGGTTCATCAATTTCATCTCTGAATAGATCCTCATATTCCTCAACTACACTTTGTGAAAATTTTATCATGAACAGCCTCCATGTGGTGCATTTCTTTTGTACAGTTTCTCATTGTGACTGACTGCTTTGTTGGTTTTAGGAGACATGACGTTGCATTCTTTTAACTTGAGGGATATGACATAAACTGTCACCAAACATTGTCCTTTCATGTCTTCACTGTCATTACGATTGAAGATTCAAGGAACATTGTCATTTTATCCACATATAGCTGCCACAGTACATAATGAGACGAAATGTTCCTCCGGGACCTGGTACTACATAAACATACAACATAACAATCAAATATGTAATAAACGCTGCACAGAGGAAGACCAACTTTTTTGTCCTGGCCACATAACGAGAAAAGTGCAACTACTAATAAGTGCAAACAGTGTAAAAACAGTACAAAAAGAATAAGACAACACAAGAACAAGACACTGCGCTGATAAAAAATTAAATGATGTACTTTGTTTGTTAGTTACTTGTTTCTTAGTTGATGTTGTTAGTGCTTATGCCCCACAGGCAGGATGTGAGCTAGAAGAGAAGGAGAGAATCTGGAGTGAGTTAGAGGAAGTGATGCAGAGTAGCCCCAGCGGTGAAAGAGTTGTTATTGGTGCAGACTTCAATGGACATGTTGGTGCAGGCAACAGAAGGGACGAGGAAGTGAGGGGCAGGTTTGGTATCCAGGACAGGAACACAGAAGGACAGATGTTGATATATTTTGCAAAAAGATGGAAATGGCTGTGGTGAATACTTTCTTCCAGAAGAGACAGAAGCATAGAGTGACGTATAAAAGCGGAGGTAGGAGCACACAGGTAGACTATATCTTGTGTAGGCGATGTAATTTGAAGGAAGTCAGTGACTGCAAAGTAGTAGCGGTTGAGAGTGTTGCCAGACAGCATAGGATGGTGGTGTGCAGGATGATGCTGATGGTGAAGAAGGTGAAGAAGGCAAAGGCAGAGCAGAATACAAAGCTTCCACTGGTGGAAGCTGAAAAAGGAAGAGTGTCGGGTTGTCTTCAAGGAGAAGTTGAAACAGGTTTTGGGTGGTCAGGAAGTGCTTCCAGATGACTGGACAACTACAGCTAATGTGATCAGGGAGACAAGTAGGAGAGTACTTGGTGTGTCCTCTGGAAGGAAAGTAGATAAGGAGACTTGGTGGTGGAATGACGAAGTGCAGGAGTATGTGCAAAGGAAGAGGTGAACTAAGAAGAAGTGGGACATAGAGAGGATAGAAGAGAGTAAAGAGGAGTACAGGGATAAACAGTGCAAGGTGAAGGTAGTGGTGTCAAAGGCCAAGCAGAGGGCGTATGATGACTTGTATGATAGGCTGGACACTAAGGAGGGAGAAAATGATATATACAGGTTGGCACATCAGAGAAATAGAGATGATAAATACATGCAGCAAGTTAGAGTGATTAAGGACAGGGTGGGAAATGTATTGACTGATGACAGAGGTTTGCTGGGAAGATGGAAAGAGTACTTTGAAGAGCTGATGAATGAGGAAAATGAGAGAGAAAAAAAGAGTAGAAGAGGTCACTGTTGAGGACCAGGATGTAGCAAAGATTAGTAAGGGTGAAGTGAGGAGGGCATTGAAGAGGATGAAGAGTGGAAAGGCAGTTGGTCCTGATGACATGCCGGTGGAGGTATGGATGTGTCCAGGAGAGGTAGCAGTATATTTTCTGACAAGCACATTCAACAATGTCAGAGAGTGAGAGGATGCTGTAGGAATGGAGGAGAAGTGTGCTTGTGCCCATTTTTAAGAACAAGGGAGACGTGCAGAGTTGTGGCAACTACAGAGGGATAAAGTTGATGAGCCATACAATGAAGTTATGGGAAAGAATAGTGGAAGCTAGACTAAGGGCAGAGGTCAGCATTTGTGAACAACAGTTTGGTTTCATGCCAAGAAAGAGCACCATAGATGCAGTGTTTGCTTTGAGGATGTTAATAGAGAAGTACAGAGAAGGTCAGTGGGAGCTGCATTGTGAATTGTGGATCTGGAGAAAGCATATGACAGGGTGCCAAGAGAGGAAGTGTGGTATTGCATGAGGAAGTCTGGAGTGGCAGAGAAGTATGTTAGAGTGGTGCAGGACATGTATGAGAGATGTAAGACAGTGGTGAGGTGTGCTGTTGGTGTGACAGAAGAGTTCAAGGTGGAGCTGGGACTGCATCAAGGGTCAGCTCTCAGCCCCTTCTTATTTGCTATGGTGATGGACAAGCTGACAGAAGAAGTTAGACAAGAATCTCCATGGACTATGATATTGGCAGATGACATTGTGATCTGTAGTGAGAGCAGAGAACAAGTGCAGGAAAATATAGAGAGATGGAGGTATGCCCTGGAAAGGAGAGGAATGAAGGTTAGCCTCAATAAAACAGAATACGTGTGTGAACGACAAAGACCCAAGAGGAACGGTGAGGTTACAGGGAGCAGAGATAAAGAAGGTGGAGGATTTTAAGTACTTAGGCTCAACAGTCCGAGTGTGGAAAAGAGGTGAAGAAGCTGGTGCAGGCAGGTTGGAATGGTTGGAGAAAAGTGTCCGGTGTGATGTGTGATAGGAAGGTACTAGCAAGAATGAAAAGAAAAGTGTACAAGATGGTGTTGAGGCCAGTGATGTTGTATGGTTTAGAAACAGTGGCCGTGGGGAAAAGACAGGAGGCAGAGCTGGAGGTAGCAGAGATGAAAATGTTGAGGTTCTCTTTGGGAGTAACGAGGATGGATAAGATCAAGAATGAGTACATCAGAGCGACAGCACATGTTAGAGGTTTTGAAGACAAAGTCAGAGAGGCTAGATTGAGGTGGTTTGGACATGTACAAAGAAGGGATAGTGAATATGTTGGTAGTAGGATGCTGAGGTTGGAACTGCCAGCCAGAATGCCTAGAGAAAGACCAAAAAAGAGATTTACGGATGTGGTGAAGGAGGACAAGAAGGTTGTTGGCATAAGAGAAGAAGATGTAGAGGACAGGGCGAGATGAAGGCAGATGATTTAGGTAAGATGGCGGCCATGAGGCTCGCCCTGGTACAAGCTCTGCTTCTATGTCTCGCACTTCTGTCAACGTTTTATGTTAAAAAAACAGTATGTCTTCTCATGTACACTTGTTGGGAGTTACTATCCCTTAGAGCAAACTCAGTAGCTACTGTTTCATCCGTGATCTCATCATTACCCGCAGAGATTCTAGCGATAAACAACTCGCCTGGATATCCGACCTCCTGGAGACACAAGGAGGACAGGAGAAAGCAACGAGTCGGCGTCCTTTCCAGGTTCAGGAAGCGCCCATACCGGCCACCTTTACCGACTCTGCTACTGACAAACGTGAGATCCATCAGAAACAAAACTGACGAATTCTTCCTTCTCCTCCAAAACAACAAGGACTATAAAGACTGTTCTGCCATCTGCCTGACCGAGACTTGGCTCGACCACACCGTGCCAGACCAAGCGGTAACCCCGCCCGGCTTCTCACTCTACCGTACCGACAGGTCAGTCAAGCTATCCACAAAAACTAAAGGTGGTGATATTTGTTTTTTGATCAACCAACGCTGGTGTAGCAACACGACTGTACTAAACACTGCATGCACCCCACAATTGGAATACATCAGCGTCAAATGCAGGCCCTCCGACCTCCCAAGAGAATTTGCTTCCGTTATACTGATTGGCGTTTACATCCCATCGGCTAACGCCAACTTAGGCATCACGGACCTAGCAACCTACATATCACCCGTTGAAAACTCTTACCCCGACGCAGCAGTTACTGTGCTCGGAGACTTTAATCACACCAAGTTGCCCACCGAACTCCCCAACTATATTCAACAAGTCACATGTCCTAGCAGAGGCACTAACACACTGGACCATTGCTATGTTGCAATCAGTGATGCTTACTGAGCTTTCCCAAGGGCTCCGCTCAGAAAATCCGACCACGCCATGCTGCTCCTTATCCCAAAATACAGACAAAAACTTAAATCCACAAACACCACGTCCAAAACAGTCAAGTCCTGGTCCACGGCAGCCGTTGACACCCTGAGGCTGCTTCTAATGCACTGACTGGGATGTATTCAGTGCAGGTGCGAGCTGCTTCGACTTGCTCACGAACGTGGTGACATCATACATTAACTTCTGCTTGGATTTGTGCATCCCAACAAAAACTGTGATACATACAGCAATAACAAACCTTGGTTTACAAAAGACATTTTACTCATATGCAAGAAAAAGAACTCTGCTTTCCTTAGCGGAGACAAGCTGTTATACACCACTGCTAAATATCAGTTGAGGTCTGCAATCAGGAAAGCCAAATACCTGATATGTATGGAAAAAAACTAAAGGCCATGACAGATTACAAAAAATTCCACCTGACACCGATACAGACCTTCCAAACAAACTAAATGAGTTTTATGGGAGGTTTGAACAGTCCCCCCCACACCCCCACACCCTCTCCCACCCCACTCTTTTTCTCATCCAGGTGGAAGAGGTGAGGAACGTCTTCAAGAGAACTAACAAGAGGAAAGCAGCTGGCCCAGATGGGATCACCCCAGCTGTTCTCAAGCACTGCGCAGCTCAGCTGGCCCCAATATTCACCACTATCTTTAATACTCGACCCTCATCAATTTGCTTACCGTGCCAACAGGTCTGTTGAGGATGCGGTCAACCTGGCCCTCTACCACATACTACAACACCTTGAGTCGCTGAACAGCTACGCCCGCATCCTTTTCATTGACTTCACTTCTGCTTTTAACACAATAAACCTGGTCAACCTCCTCAATAAACATGAACATCGACCCCTGTCTACGCCATTGAATATGGAGCTTCCTATGGAAAAGGAAATAAAGGGTTAAGATGGGTAACCTCTCATCTCGCCCTCTGACCCTCAGCACAGGTGCCCCCCAGGGTTGCATCCTCTCACCATGGCTTTTCTCTCTGTACACAAACCACATGACATCCCATCACAGCTCAGTTTCCATTTTCAAGTATGCAGATGACACTACCATCATTGGACTCATAACCACGGATAATGAACACCAGTACCATCAACAAGTAGCCCAAGCTGTCACCTGGTGCCAAGAAAACAACCTCCAGTTCAACCCATCCAAAACACAGGAACTAATAATTGACTTCAGGCACACAGCCTCTCCCAAAACTCCTATTCACATCTCTGGTGAACCCATAGCCATAACTGACTCTTTCAAATTTCTCGACACTCACATTAACAATACACTAAAATGGAACACCAACACAGACTACATTTATAAAAAAGTTCACCAAAGACTGTTTTTCCTGAGACAGCTCAAGAAATTCAGAGTGAAAACAAATCTCCTCCTCTGGTTCTACTCCGCTATCATTGAGAGCATTCTCACCTCATCCATAACAGTTTGGTATGGCAGCCTAGACAGTAACTCACGGAAAAAAACTACAGCGCATTGTCACGAAATCATCCAGAATCATTGGCACCCCCTTCCCATCAGTCGAATCAATTTATCACAAACGCTCAATCTTAAGAGCACAAAAAAAAAATCACCTCTGATCCCTCTCACCCTTCCCATCATTTGTTTCAACCGCTGCCCTCTAGGAGGCGATATTGCTCTCTACCCACCAGAACATCTCACTTCAAGAACAGTTTTTTCCCTACAGTCATAAGAACTCTGAACTCTTTGCACTAAATGCACATTGCACCCTTGTCTGTATGTTGTCTTGTCTGTTTCTTTTCATCTGTCATGTCTATAGTTGATATGAATTATGCTTGTAATATTTGTTTTCATATGTGCTGTCATTGTTGTATTATGTGTGTTGCTAATGTCTTTTGTAACTTTTGTCATAACCGAGTGCTGTACCAATAGCAAATTCCATCAACTTGGTTGTCTTGTCATTAATAAATGATTCTGATTTGTTGTGGTGACTCTTGAAGGGAAAAGCTGAAAGGAAAAAAAGAAGAAGAGTAGCAGCTGGGCAGGTATTCCAAATAAAAAAGCAGTTTGAAATCATCACTGTTCTATCCATGTTTTGCATCCACATTTGCATTTCTTCCATGTTTAGGTGAGAGCTACAAATACAAATGCGTATTTGAAAAGAGGGGAACTATTCAGGTGAAGATAGGATGAGGATGAGTGGGATATGTTGTAGGAAATGCAACACAGTAGGGGGAATTAAGTACAAAAGACACCCTCAAGAAGATATTGTTCTGGCCAAGGCATGTCAGGAAAGTGCTAAATATCATAGACATTGAAACGGCTACTTGCCTAGACTTAATCCCTGTAAGAGTACTAAAATAGGCTACACCAGAATTGGCTAAGCCATTTGCTCGACTCTTTCATCTGCTACTTAATAAGCTGTTTATGCCAAAGCAATGGAAAATTGCCCATGTTATCTCTTTCCACAAAAATAAGACTAAACACGACACTAACTATTACAGGCCAATGTCCCTACTGAGCATTATCAGTAAGGTGATGGAAGCCCTTATCAACAGGGCTCTGTGGAAGTACATATGCAAAAACAGACTAATATCAGATAAGCAATTTGGCTTCAGAGCTGGACATTCCACTGCAGATGTGTTCACATATATAAGTCAAAACCTGCATAATGAACTGGATAAGAGGCACGAGGCAAGACTGATATGCCTTGATATTAACAAGATCTTTGACAGGGTCTGGCATAGAGGTTTAGTCGCCTAATTGGAAGCCCTGGGTCTAGGAGGCTGTCTTCTGAAATGGATTAAAGACTACCATAGCAATAGGGAACTGAATAACTATCAATGGAACTGCTTCAAGTGCTAAAAAGATTAATGCAGGTGTCCCCCAGGGCTCAATCCTTGGCCCACTGCTTCTCATCATCTACATTGACGACCTGCCTGAGAAACTGAAAAATACAGCAATCCTGTATGTAGATGACTCATCGGTAACAAACATAATAAGAGACAGACACCTCAGAGCATCAGCAGCCAAATCCCTAAATGAGTACTTAGCTGAAATCCAGAATTGGGCAAATCGCTGGAATGTCCTCTTTGGTGCTGTTAAATGCAAAAGTGTCACAATAAGCCGACTGCAGGATGCTGTAGACAACTACCCAGATCTCCAATTCATGGATACCATCCTAACAGAAGTAGATGAAGTTGAACTACTGGGAATCACTATCAGGAAAGGACTCACCTGGACCCACATTGTTAAGAAAATGACATCCAATGCTGGAAGGTGTCTTTGCCTACTTGGAAGAGTATCACCATATCTAAGCCCAGATCAGAAAGCCATGATCTAGGAGTATGGTCAGGTAACATATGGAATATGTCTTCTCAGTTTGGATGGCAGCATCACGAACCTGCCTGCCATCGGCTTGATGCCATTCAATGAAGGGTCATTCAAATAATAAATCTCCCACATAAGCAACTTGAAGCCAAGCAGATTCACCCTTCCAGCAAGGAAGAAAGGTCGGTCACCTAACAGTCCTCCATCACATGTAGTATGGAGATACTCCTTCCCTTCTGACAACCTACTCCCAAAGCCTAAAGTTGTGGGATGAATAACCCGGCAGACTGGTGCTCAACTCTCAGCTACCTTTGAGCCCATATTCTATGCAACAAACTCTCACCTACTTGCCACAGTCCAACTATGGAGCAGTCTGCTAGAGAAAATGGTGACCATAAGACACAGACAGAACTTCAAAGATGAAGTCAACTCCTTCCTCAGTGCTCATCGCCAGCGTCCTATGTACAAAAACTGGTAGGCCAACTGCTAATACTGAGACAAGCAACAGTAACAAAAAGCAATTTTCTATTATGACCAGCGCTGTAGTGGTTAAAAAATAAGTGAGTACACTATGGCAGCGAAGCTGCCATTCAAGATTGCGAGGTGACCGAGGCGCGCAGCAGCACCTCAGCCCACGAAGCAGAGGGCGGGGAGGGTGCGGTAGGGGGTATCCCCCTCCCCTAATGGGGGTCTGGGGGTCACCCCCAGAAAATTTTGAAATTTGAAAAGCTGAGAGGTGCATTTTTGAGCATTTCAACTTTAAAAGCAGTTAATCTGAGCTATAGGGTACTAATGGTCTAGTGGATAGGGTGCAGGATTGCTGATCCAAAGGTTGGGGGTTCAAGTCCCCACAGGGTTGTCACTGTCCTCCCAGTGCAGCTAACTGGGTTATCAAAGGCTGGCCATGTCTCTCACTGTCTATGGTGTGAGGCATGTAAAAGAACCATTGCTGACTTTCGACAAGAGTAGCAGCAAAGCCGTCAGCATGTTTCCGCCCTGTGATGGCCTGGCGAGCTGTCCAGGGTGTAATCTGCCCTCGCCCGAAGTTGGCTGGGATGGGCGCCAGCCTCCCCATGACCCTAATTAGGATTAAGCGGTTACAGAAAATGAACTAATCTGAGCTTTTATAAAATTTATAGAACTTGACAATTAAGAAAACAACAAAACAAAGAAATTAGTAAATAATACTGTATGTTCATTATCATTTAAATGGGATACAGTGGTGGTCTAGTGGTATAGGGCGCTGTATCGCAGATCCAAAGGTTGGGGGTTCAAGTCCCACTCTCCACAAGGTTGTCACTGTCCCCCCCCAGTGCGGCTAACTGGGTTATCAAAGGCGGGCCATGTCTCTCACTGTCTATGGTGAGAGGTTCATGTAAAAGAACGATTGCTGACTTTCGTAAAGAGTAGCTGCAAAGCCGTCAGCGTGTTTCTGTCCCTTGCTAAAAAGGGTTGTGACAGGAAGGGCATCCGACGTAAAAACCTCTGCCAAATCAAATGTGGGAATCAGATGATTCGCTGTGGCGACTCCGAGTAAAAAGGGAAAAAGCCGAAAGGAAGACAGACAGTTCATTATCATTTAAATATAGACATTTTATTGTTAAAATGTTAAGTGCTGAAATCTATAATGAGTATGTTATATATGTATTTTATCTAACAATTATCAAAAATTGCATAAAAAACAGACAAGTTACTTGGTACATGTATTAGAAGTACAATATGGAAACCACAAATGACACATATATATATATATATATATATATATATATATATATATATATATATATATATATAGAGAGAGAGAGAGAGAGAGAGAGAGAGTATTTTTTTATTTTTTTGAGCAAATAACAATATAAATAAAAGGACAGGACAAAGACTTTCGATTGAAACTCCATTTATCACTACAGATCTGTTTCGAGGGGTGGATCTTCTATAATCACCTGAAGAGAGAGGATGGTTTCACCACCCTTTGAAACAGATCTGTAGTGATAAATGGAGTTTCAATAGAAAGTCTTTGTCCTGTCCTTTTATTTTTGTTATTTGCTCTACCAAAAAGTATTGAGCACTCTCCTACGGAAGGATCTACTCAGAAAATCCTCTATATATATATATATATATATATATATATATATATATATATATATATATATATATATATATATATATATATATATATACAGTAAAACCTCCGCTGACGAACGCTTAAGCTCATGAACTTTTCGCCTCAAGAACATTAAATTCGCAAGCATCTCGTCTCTGCTGACGAACTAGTTTTCGGCAGACGAACCAAACCACGCGGTCGAACAGCGCCACGGTGGCGGCCACGAGAAGCTGACGCACGCTCACGGCGTCCCAGTTCGTCACCCCCTTTATTTGAGTGCGGAAGTGGTTTGTGTTTGATAGACATTTTGGACCATATTGAGTGTACTTTTGCTATTATGGGACCGAAAAAGACCCCACCACAGGCGGAGATCATTGAAAAACACGAACGAGGTGTGCGTTTGTGTGACTCAGTGTCCCAGTACCAGTACGCTAAGTCTACCATTGCTCCCATCCTTAAGAACAAGGAAGCTATTAAGGGTGCGTGTGTGGCTAAGGGTGTTTCCAAACAGTAGGCGTTTCCAAACAGTAAGTCCCTCCCTCCCTCCTCTTCCCACTCCATTCCATCAAGCCGTCAACTACCATCACAAAGGTAAATAAAACCACTTTATTATACAGTACAGTTTATTTCTTTAATTACAATACAATAGCACATTTATTATACATAAAATAAGGTATATTTTTGTGTAGTTTTAAGGCTTATTTAGTAGAAAATTATGTTTTATGGGGACCTGGGAACGGATTATTCTCATTTTAATGGTTTCTTATGGGAAATAAATGTTCGGAAGACGAACTTTTCGCCTTACACACACTTTCTGGGAACCAATTATGTTCGTGAGCTGAGGTATCACTGTATATATATATATATATATATATATATATATATATATATATATATATAGCATATACACTGCAAGACATTAGGCCATTTCCAATGTTCCATAGACATCATGTAATTACAAACAAGTGTTGTTACTGCTAATTATAATTACAGTATTCATTCCTTCGATAATTAATGGTGACTTATTAAATGAAGATATCCAAGAAAGTACTTGTTCAATATGGATAGGCATAAAATCTTTTAAGATAGATTGTAAAAATAGAAAGGTTTTCCTCAAAACCGTTTCCACAGAGTACTGTATGGTGTCTATATACACAGTGGCATTTGATATATCATACAGACTAATACTGTATATAATATGTTTACAACGTTCGCTTGGATTAAACATTTACTTATTACCAAAAAGTAAGACCTGTCAACAAGGACAAACAGGGCATGAACTGACTGCAGAAATGCTTGTTTGATTAAAATATCAGTTTTCTGGGATGTCGGTCTGTAACCGGGTGAAGCAAATATAAACCCAGGCTAACTCAGCCTTACTTACCGGGGACTTGGTTGGACTCGGCTTGCTGGCGTTCTCCGCTCTTTACACGAGTAAACTCGTGCATGGCTGTGACTGTGTGCCCCCCCCCCCCGGGGGGGGGGGGCGCAACTGGGGGGGGGTGGCTTTCTTTGTTTTACGCATGATTGCAATTAAGAAGCCGGAAGTTCATTGGACACAAATCTTGAGCGCAGCTTGCAGTATCCAATCAGAGGTAGATTTACTAAAATTTGGCTTTGAAACTATTTATCGCTTCATCTCCGCTTTTTATTTACACAGTCGCGGAAATTTACGACTATAAAGTCGACCACAGAAGTCCGTACTGTACGCGCAACTCAGCCATTAAAACACGTGGGTACAGTACACGGCGCGTAACCGCGTGTGCGCACCACTACAGCACTGATTATGATCTATTCAGATTGCTGCGAGTTATGGAAGAGAGGCAGAAATGCTGTAAAATGGAATAATCATGTTGAAGAATGGGGAAAATGTGGGATTTTAAATTGCCTGAGAATAAAAACATAAGCTATGGATTTTACAACGTGATTTGACAGCCTTTATTCACACCTTGCATGAAATATATTACTGAAAGACATGAAATGTTGACTCAGCTTTTGGGGAAACAGCGCGGGGAGAGACACGGTGGGAACTGAATGAGAAAAGAAGACCATGGTGCACAGGAGGAAAATGTAAAAGGCGAAAAGTTCCGAAAGGTGAATCGAGTTGAAAGGAGCCGACATGAATGGATAGAAACTGAAGGTGGCAGTAATGCGGCAGCATGGATTCCAATTTCCGTTAAAATCGAAAGAAGAAGAAGCAGCAGCAGCAGAAGAAGAACGTTTTCCGGAAAAATCCAATGTGATTTGGTCTCGTTTTGTTTTCTTTCTGCAGCTCATGGTTTTATAAAATGGCTTCGAACTTTAGCGGAGTTTTACAACTCAGCGATTTGAATGATTTTATTACACCATCACAAGTAAGAACTGAAACGGCGCGTTTATGTCACTTTCACTGGGATCTGTGTTCAGCTAGCCAGCAAAAACTACTACTGTAGTACTAAACACTTGGTGTACATCTCTCTCTCTCTCTCTCT
The DNA here is from genome assembly GCA_024760905.1 of Plotosus lineatus. Classification (NCBI taxonomy): domain Eukaryota; kingdom Metazoa; phylum Chordata; class Actinopteri; order Siluriformes; family Plotosidae; genus Plotosus; species Plotosus lineatus. The sequence goes on from CM045738.1 coordinate 16,840,896, forward strand.
CTCTCTCTCTCTCTCTCTCTCTAACTCTGATGTGTGGTCAGTACAGTTTAAAGGTAAAATCCGGCTGTAGTGTGAACTGAATCTTCTTTTCCTTTCGGCTGTTCCCTTCAGGGGTCACCACAGTGAATCATCTGCCTCCATCTCTCTGCGTCTTCTCTTACTCCAACTACCTTCATTTCCTCCTTCACCACATCCATAAATCTCCTCTTTGGTCTTCCTCGAGGCCTTCTGCCTGGTAGTTCCAACCTCAGCATCCTACTACCAATATACTCACTATCCCTCCTCTGTACATGTCCAAACCATCTCAATCTATTTGAGTAGTGCTAACTGAATAACGCCTATTTTTTTTTTCTCTGACAGTCACTGAAGGACTGGGTACTCATCAAAAGCTGGTTGAGGGTTTTACCACCCCCCCACCCCCCAGTAAAAAGATTTTTTATTTATTTGAATCATATTGGAGTTTCTATTCGAAGTATAAGAGTTTGAGCAATGAAGAAGAAGGTGTGAGGCCTGTCCGTAGGCAGAGAGAGAAGAGGAAAGGCATGAGTATAGGACTGAGAGTAGGGACTTTGAATGTTGGAACTATGACAGGAACGTGAACAACAGTTTGGTTCCATGCCAAGAAAGAACAACAGTTTGGTTCCATGCCAAGAAAGAGCACAACAGATGCAGTGTTTGCTTTGAGGATGTTAATAGAGAAGGCCAGAGGGCGCTGCATTGTGCCTTTGTGGATCTGGAGAAAGCATATGACAGGGTGCCGAGAGAGGAACTGTGGTATTGCATGAGGAAGTCTGGAGTGGAAGAGAAGTATGTTAGAGTGGTGCAGGACATGTATGAAAGATGTAAGACAGTGGTGAGGTGTGCTGTCGGGGTGACAGAAGAGTTTAAGGGGGCGATGGAACTGCATCAAGGGTCAGCTCTGAGCCTCTTCTGGTTTGCTATAGTGATGGACAGGCTGACAGACGAGGTTAGACAAGAATCTCCATGGACTATGATGTTTGCAGATGACATTGGGATCTGTAGTGAGAGCAGAGAACAAGTGCAGGAAAATCTATAGAGGTGGAGGTATGCCCTGGAAAGGAGAGGAATGAAGGTTAGCCTCAGTAAGAAAGAATACATGTATGTGAACGACAAGGACCCAAGAGGAACGGTGAGGTTACCGTGAGCAGAGATAAAAAAGATGGAGGATTTTAAGTACCTAGGCTCAACAATCCAGAGGAATGAAGAGTGTGGAAAAGAGGTGAAAAAGCGTGTGCAGGTTGGAATGGTTGGAGAAAAGTATCCGGTGTGATGTGTGATAGGAAGGTATTGGCAAGAATGAAAGGAAAAGTGTACAAGACGGTGATGAGGCCAGCAATGTTGTATGGTTTAGAGCTGGAGGTAGCAGAGATGAAAATGTTGAGGTTCTCTTTGGGAGTAACGAGGATGGATAGGATCAGGAACGAGTATATCAGAGGGACTGCACATGTAAAATATTTTGGAGACAAAGTCAGAGAGGCTAGATTGAGATGGTTTGGACATGTACAGAGGAGGGATAGTGAGTCTATTGGTAGTAGGATGCTGAGGTTGGAACTACCAGGCAGAAGGTCTAGAGGAAGACCACCAAAAAGAGATTTATGATGTGGTGAAGGAGGACATCAAGGTCGTTGGCATAAGAGAAGATGCAGAGGACAGGGTGAGATGGAGGCAGATGATTTGCTGTGGCGACCCTTGACGGGAACAGCCGAAAGGAAAAGAAGAAGCACCATAACCGTTTGTTACACTGATTATTAAATCATATAGAGAAATAAGAATGAGTTCAGAGAAACAAAAAAATGATGTGTTTTGACAATTTGAATGTGCTTTAGGTGTTCACTATGGGGCTGGTGGTGTTGTGGTTAGGGTGCTGCACTCATGATCAGGAGGTTGTGTGGTCGAATCCCAGTTAGACCCCCACTGTGCTAAGACCCCTGGGCAAAGTCTTAACCACAAGTGTGTCTCTGTTCACCCAGCAGTATAAATGGGTACCAGTAAATTATACTGGGAAGGTAACCTGCGATGGACTAGCGTCCCATTAAGGGGGGGGTTAAACTCCTAGTCACTTCATGCTATGGTAACCGGAGATAAGCACTGGCCTGATGAGCCACTGTGGCTTGGGTGTAAAAAGCCCAAAGGACTTTACCTACTTTACCGTAGGTGTTCAGTACATTTAAATAATATTAAATTAAATGTTCCACTCTCATATACAGTACTTTTTTGTGTTTGCTCATGTTTACTGTGACACTTCATGTACAACCATTTAGCTTCCAAGTGATATTTCCCCAGGAATGTGTGAAGCCGGTGCACATGGAGCGGAAACGGGGCCAATCTGCAGCTACATTACAAATTGAAGATGATGGCACTTACTTCCAGGTTAATCAGGTTGGTGAAGTTTCTGTGAGTGAAGGAAATTGTTTGTTGATTATTTTTCAGGAATACTGGATGTGATATGTTTGTTATTGGCCTCCATGGACTAATAATATCTTCTTCTTTTCCTTTCGGCTGTTCCCTTCAGGGGTCGCCACAGCAAATGATCTGCCTCCATCTCTCCCTATCCTCTGCATCTTCTACTCTTACTCCAATGACCTTCATGTCCGCCTTCACCGCATCCATAAATCTTCTCTTTGGTCTTCCTCTGGGCCTTTTGCCTGGTAGTTCCAACCTCAGCATCCTACTACCAATATACTCATTATCCCTCCTCTGTACATGTCCAAACCATCTCAATCTAGCCTCTCTGACTTTGTCTCCAAAACATCTTACATGTGCTGTCCCTCTGATGTACTCATTTCTGATCCTATCCATCCTCATTACTCCCAAAGAGAACCTCAACATTTTCATCTCTGCTACCTCCAACTCTGACTCCTGTCTTTTCCCCAGGGCCGCTGTTTCTAAACCATACAACATTGCTGGCCTAATCACCGTCTTGTACACTTTTCCCTTCATTCTTGCCGATACTCTTCTATCACACATCACACCGGACACTTTTCTCCATCCATTCCAACCTGCCTGCACGCGCTTCTTCACCTCTTTTCCACACTCTCCATTGCTCTGGATTGTTGAGCCTAAGTACTTAAAATCCTCCACCTTCTTTATCTCTGCCCCCTGTAACCTCAAAGTTCCTCTTGGGTCCTTGTCGTTCACACACATGTATTCTGTCTTACTAAGACTAACCTTCAATCCCCTCCTTTCCAGGGCATACCTCCACCTCTCTAGATTTTCCTCCACTTGGTCTCTGCTCTCACTACAGATCACGATGTCATCTGCAAACATCATAGTCCATGGAGATTCTTGTGGACTCCATGGACTAATAATATAACTACTAATACTTATACTAATAAAAACAACTGTAAATTACTGTTATATACAGATGATAGCATGTTGATTGTGTCAGATAAAGATCCCAACACAATATCAAATGTACTTGGAAGATCGTTGAGTCATGTTATAACTGGCTAATAGATAACAAACTTTTTTTTTAATTAAACTTTGTTAAAACAGAATGCTCAGTGTTTGGGTCAAAACATAAACTAAAACATGTTAAAAACTTCGAAATCAATTGTGCTGGTCATAAAATCCAATTAACAAAAATGTTAAATAGTTAGGCATCTTACTAGATCAAGACTTGTCAGGCATTAATATAGTTGAGTTATTAATTAAAAGATGTTCATCCAGATTGAAATTTCTATCCAGACCAGCCAGTGTACTTAATAAAAACACAAGAAAACCACTGTGTATTGCGTCATAAGGAATATGCATCAACAGCCCTATCTAAACCTTTAAAAAACAAGTTACAAATTGTATAAAATAAAGCGGTCAGGTTTATATCTAAGGGCCTAGAACACGAATTAAAAGGCCTTGGATGGCTGAATGTAAAATATTGCCAAACTCAATTAAGATTAAACTTAATGTATAAAATGTTTAACAATACTGCACCTAAATATTCATGCAACAATTTTCGAAGACTAGTTAATATTCATAGTCATAATATAAGAAATAGTATGTATGGTTTTTATCTTCCAAATGTTAAAAATGCACTTTCAAATACTTTTTATATCCCGGGTATAAAACACTGGAACAGTCTTCCTCCGAATGTTCAATCAAGTCCATCTTTAAATAGCTTCAAAACCTCAGTAAAAATATTTAGATAATAAAGCCAGAGAAGAGTACAAGTCCATTTCTTTTTCCATAACTTAATAAGTGACTATCATGTAACTTTGTATTTACCAGTATTATACTGAGGTCTATTGACTTAAATAAGCACTTTTTCAATGTAACTTTTTTGTAATTGTAAGGACCCCATTGAAAATAAGTTTTTCCAAACTTTATGGCCTATCCGTGATTTCAACGACAATAGTAAAATTGTAAATGATGACTTTATCAACTATAACCCAATGTGATGCCAGTTGAGACTCATTGAAGTTTGTCAGATGATAAACAATTAAATTTTTTTATGTTTGATTAATATCCTTCTCAGGAACTACACATCTAGGGGGCAAATTTTCATTTTTACACATCTTTTTACACATCTTTCTGTGTCTTACCCTCTTGCTTGAGGGTGTCAATGATGGCCTTCTGGACAGCAGTCAGGTCGGCAGTCTTCGCCATGATTGGGGTTTTGAGTAATGAACCAGGCTGGGAGTTTTTAAAAGCCTCAGGAATCTTTTGCAGGTGTTTAGAGTTAATTGGTTGATTGAGATGATTAGGTTAATAGCTCGTTTAGACTACCTGAACATGATATGCTAATTTTTTGAGATAGGAATTTTGGGTTTTCATGAGCTGTATGCCAAAATCATCAGTATTAAAACAATAAAAGACCTGAAATATTTCAGTTGGTGTGCAATGAATCTAAAATATATGAAAGTTTAATTTTTATCAGTAGATTACAGAAAATAATGAACTTTATCACAATATGCTAATTTTTTGAGAAGGACTAGTATATATATATAAAATTAGACGAGATGATTCTTTGAGCTTGTTCACATAATAAAATAAATGACATAAGTAAATACATCTTATTAACTTATTTGCATGAAGCAGCATTTTACCCCTGTTTAAGTAGAAGAGGAGATTTCCACCATAACGCCATAATGCTGTGGTTAGTATGGAAGAAATATCATGTTAAATGGTGTGATAATAGAAACACAAATTGATTTTTGGCTTGAGACTCAGAGGCTCTAGATAACTGCGACTCACCAGGGCACAATCGTTGAACAGCGGCTTGAATTTCCTATCGTTAGAAAAAATGAGGCGTGGTCTGACCCTCTGTATTAAACATGCCATCTGTTCTAGTCAGCATACTGGGGTTGATTTCCCAAGAAAGTCTCACACACTTACATTTACATATGTTGATGTGAAGGAAGAAAAAGTTTAATTGTGTTCGTCCATGTAAAATTGTACTGAATTGACTTTCTCAAAGTGTAATTACTGGACCTTGGATAGTTCGAACGTAGTTGAGCTTTTTACTGGATATTACCCTGTTCAAGCAAATTCAAACTGGACTTCGCACTCTGCTAATCTCGCCATGGTCTTTACCTGGAAGTAAAACAAACACAAATGAGCTACATGTACAGAAACAGAGCAGAGAGGTGTGTTGAGAGCTTTAATTTTTGGACAGACGATGAGTTCCTGCTCTGAAACAATTCAATATTTTTAACACATGTATGGTTGAAAAACAAGATGTTAAAAATGTGGTGGAACAGAAAAATGATGCAGAAAATAAAATCATGTGTTCACTGAATGCTCTTGTAATGGTCCCGCTGCAGCCCCATGTTAAACCAAAAAAGGACACAATCAGCCTCCCTGCCCAAACTACACAAGATGGCAGGAGGTTTCTCGTGGAGAATAGAGCATGACATGCAGAGAAGTTTGCATTTTCATAAAAAATATGAAATATTCTGGATGTTCCAGGACTTCTGCCCAGTAGTGTATCTTCCAATCTTACAATTAATTGAAGGGCAGTAAATACATACTTGTACAACCAAAGAGACGATTCATGGATGTGGTGAAGGAGGACATGAAGATCGTTGGTGTAAGAGAAGAAGATGCAAAGGATAGGGTGAGATGGAGGCAGATGATTTGCTGTGGCGACCCCTGAAGGGAAAAGCCGAAAGGAAAAGAAGAAGAAGAAGAAATACATACTTGTACAGTGATACCTCACCTTACGAAATTAATCCATTCCAGAGCCTTTTTCTTAACCTGGATTTTTCGTAAAATTGAACCACATTTTAGATGTAAAATGTGTGTTCGTTCCAAGGCCCCCAATACGACCCCCTAAACCCTTTAAAACTTATAAAAGCATACCTTTTAAGACCTCCTTCTGCTTCAATATTGTACCGATGGTAGACGGGTTTGGCCATATTCCTTTGCGATATCACTCAACCGCATGCCACGAGCCCGCTTCTTCTTTTCACTCACACCGGAAATCACCTGCGTGTGTGTGTGTGTGTGTGTGTGTGCGCGTGTGTTGACCATATCTTCTTAGTAGAGTTATAATCTTACAAATGTTTATGGTTAAAAGCCTGAGTCAAAAAATAAAGTTGCAGTGAGTCAAAAAACTCATGAAACAACAGTAACTCTGTCCTTTACACGAAAAGCATTATGGGGGATGCAGATCCATAATAGCCAATGGGAGAGAGCTGTGTCATCCCTCCAAGCCAATGGGAGGCCAGCGGGGCGGGATGTTGGGAGATAGCCAATGGGAGGGAGCTGCGTCATCCCTCCTAGCCAATGGGAGGCCAGCAGGACGGGATGTTGGGAGATAGCCAATGGGAGAGCAGCTCGTGCATTGTTTGAATGTTTTAATTGCGCATTTTAATGTTTGAATGGTGCGTATGGCGCGTTTCATAAGGAGATCTTGTTTCGTATACAGAGACAAAAAATTTTAGAAAATGTTTTTCGTAACCTGGATTTTTCGTTTACTGGGACTATCACCACAGGATAACCAAGTTAGGTTGTAGTAAATTACTTTGTATTCGGTTATGACTGGTGGGGCAATTAAATAATAACTATGCCTAATGTATTTAACCACATTCTGGATAGTTTTAAATACATTTGAAACTTGGAGAAGATACATACTTTAAAGTTAGTGAAATGCACCAGTCAAGGAAGTTGATACTGTTGTTGAAAATCTCAAGGCTCTGCTGGTAGTGAGATCATCTGCTTGCTTTTATGCACAAATCTATTATAAGGACCAGTAGCACAGATATAAACACAAGACAAGCGCTCCTTGGTATTTCGTGTATATTTGGAATGTGCCATATCATTCCGGACACTATTTCTTTTGTCGGAGCAGGTTAATAATTGAAAATATTAATTTAATCATAACTCTGATTTTGTTGGTTTATCAACACCATTTAAAATCTCATAGCTAGTAATGCACTTATGACTCAAGTTGAAACTGAGAGTCGGAAAGATCGCATTTTCCCACTCCATCATTTTAAATCGATTTAGATGTGCATACAGCAATTCCTAAAGGTTAAAGCTATAAAAAGTGCATGAATTTATATACTGAAATCCTTGTACTCACTTTATTTATTTTTTCATAGGAAATACTGGCATACGAATAAATGTTAAGGCACGGCACAATCTCCTGCTTCCTGTAGATGGCAGGAAATTAAAAATTTGCAATATTTATACAGTATACTCATTTTTGCAGTGGTGGCCTGGTGGTAAAGGGCGCTGGATCGCTGATCCTACGGTTGGGGGTTCGAGTCCCACTCTCCACAAGGTTGTCACTGTCCCGCCAGTGCAGCTAACTGGGTTATCAAAGGCCGACCGTGTCTGATTTTCGTCAAGAGTAGCTGCATCGCCGTCAGTGTGTTTCTGTTCAGGGTTGTGTCAGGAAAGGCATCCGACGCTAAAACCTATGCCAAATCAAACATGCGAATCAGATGATTTACTGTGGCGACCCCTGGAAAAGGGAAAAGCCGAAAGGAAAAGAAGATTCAGTGTAGTCATTTTCAACACAATATTCACATTTTATCAAAAACAATGCGAATAATTCATTAATTTTATGAACTGCTTATTCCTAATTAGGGTCGTGGGGAGGCTGGTGCCCATCTCAGCCGACTCAAGGCAAGGGCAGAGCACACCCTGGACGGCTCGCCAGGCGATTGCAGGGCAGAAACACGCTGACGGCTATGCAGTTCCTCTTTTTACGAAAGTCAGCGATGATTCTTTTAAACAAATCTCTCACCACAGACAGTGAGAGACATGGCCGGCCTTTGATAACACAGTTAGCTGCATTGAGGTTTTACGGCAAATCATGATTTTGTTAACTCGAGGTTATAGTTTGACACAGGGACTATTTTGTACAGTTTGTAATGTTGTAAAGCTTAGGACTTACAATTAATGAAGTGGTTCCTTGAATAAAGAGCTGATATTTTCATGCTGGTTTGGGTTCTGCATGTTCTTTGTTCTGATTCAGGATTACATTTCGGTTTCAGGATGGTCAAAAGCAAAAGCTACAGAAAGCCAAGATTACTCTGAATGACTGTCTGGCCTGCAGTGGCTGTATCACTTCAGCTGAGAGCATCCTGATCACCCAGCAAAGTCACCAGGAACTATACAACGTGCTCCGCCTCAACAAGGTACTGACGGATGTAAAATGTGACCTGCAGAGATCACCAGGATTGCTTCACTGTTGACTGACAGACTGTATGACGTTCAAATACACAGATGTTTCTTTTACTTGCAAAAGATTAATCGCACATTTGCACTGTGCATACTGTCCCAGTCACTATCGTACAGTACTGACATTTCTATTGTCAGATTAGAGTTTCTGCAAATAGCTCCCATAGGATGATTTGCGTAGCGCTAACAGCATCTAACAATCCCTGAAAGTATGTCTCAAGCCTTCATATCCAACTGAGTATGAAATATAAACTCAATAAAACATAGAAATATCTGCATAAACATATAAATGCAATGTTTTTTATTTAAAAAACGAGTCCAAGATAATCTAAAACCTGTATAATTTAACTAAAAATAAGATTCAAAAAAGATAAAAATAAACAAAATTAAGCTCATCCCCAGTCTAATATTTTTTTGAAGTAAAATTGACAGGCATTTTGAACATTTTATAATTCTCTTTACCTAAATTTAAAAAACTGCCCGAGTTCTATGCTTCACTGTATGTATGGAGACAGTATTTTGTGTCCTTTTGAAATCATAGTTAAAAAGTCAACTTTATTTAAAAATTTTTAAATTATTTGCCCAGAAGTATTACTAAACTCTATCTGGATTTGGTTGATTTACAAGTAAGAAAGTCTTGCCACTTTTCCCTATAAAACATGTGAGAAATATGTGAGGTGGTTTGTCAGGTTAAATACTCCAGTAGTAGTAGAATGTCCACTAGTAGACATTTCTGCAGCTCCTTGTTACCTTGTCCTTGTTAATGTTGCTCTGGTCCTCTTGGCAGCCTCCCAGACCAGTTTTGGTTTGAAAATGTGTCAAGATCTTTGTACTGTTCAATATTTTCTTGGTTCGTTATGGCCATCTTCACTGTGTTCTATGGCATATGCAATGCCTTAGAATTCTTTTATCTTCTTTCAACAGTGGACAGGTATGCCAGTCAAAGTGTATTTACATCACATATTCAGTGTTCCTGGGATGGACCTAAAATCCCTGACCACGAATCCCATACTGATGTTGATTATTTGTTTGGAAATGTTCTTGTGTGCTGTCTGAGTGTGGGAACCACTTTCTACCTGCTTCCTGATTTCTTGTGTGTTTGGTAATAATGGAATTCTGCATGTTCACAGACATTAGTGATCAGGTTTTCCAAATTCACGAAATATGAGTGATGAGCGATTCTCTGTGTAGCAGCGTAGCAGCAGTGAGCAGAAGCTGGTTGTAGTGTCTGTATCACCACAGTCACGAGCTTCGCTAGCCACACGCTACTCTCTCTGCAGCAGTGAGGTGGCCAGGAGGCTTACAAGCTTCTTCAAAAGTCTCGGTGAGTAGTGACCTCTAAGATCAGGACAGTGCTCAGCATATACTAACATTTTTACACTAAGCCAAAACACTGCTGTCTGTGTTTTTTTCTTTAAAATAATATGGTTTTAATGTCTTTGGCAGCATTGTCTTTATGTTTATACATTTATGTGGATAGATTTTTTTTCTACTGATCAAGTTGTTGGGTGTATGCTACACTTCAGGTGTTCATTATGTGTTTGATACCGGCTTCAGTCGCACCTTCAGCCTGCTGGAGAGTCAGAGAGAGTTCCTTGAGAGGTTTGCTCGGAAAGAGGAGGAAAAGAAAGCCTTGCCTATGCTTTCATCAGCCTGCCCTGGTAAGCAAAATTCTCATCATTGTCCTTAGGCTCCTCCTACATTTGAAAAAAAAAAACCCTCAGATATCTGGCTCTACAAGCACCATCTGTGCAGACGTTCAATATGGAATTTCATCCTTCATAAAAATAAAATGCAATAAACAGAGGTGCAGCTACTTAAGGCCAAGGTCCTGAGATTGGTCCCAGAATATACAATATATAGCAGATTGTCCATTGATCAAGACTGCTGCAGGGTTAGAACCTAAACTGTCTAAATTCTTAAGTCTTTTATGTAATAAAAAAACCTCTAAGATTGTAGAACTAAGTGGTAAAGATTAAATTTATGATATCGGGCATAAAAATACTGTTTCCCTGAACTCTGATTTTTGCTTTTATTTTTGTTTTATTTTTATATTTACGTGACATTGAGCTATGGAGACGCCCATTGTGCTTCATATTTATTACTGACTCACAGAATCACTAAATAAGGATATACAGTGTTACCTCACTTTATAAAAGTCTCACCAAACGAAAAATTCGGGTTACGAAATGCATTTTCCTAAAAATTTTTGTCTCTGGATACGAAACAAGTTCACGTTACGAAAGCGCCATCTTAAAAATTCAAACACGCCATTCAAACATTCAAACAATGCGCTCCCAACACCCCTCCCCGCTGGCCTCCCATTGGCTAGGAGGGAGCTGAATCTTCATAATACAGTACTGTACCCATAATGCTTTTCGTGTGCCTTCGACCCATTGTTCGACACACACGTGAAGGAGATTTGTACTGGTGGTTCGTGAGTTTCGTGAGTTTTTTTGAGTGTGCTTATTGCAGCATTATTTTTCTTCATTAATCATGAGCCACAAGAAAGTGATTACCGGTGAGACTGAAAAGAAGAAGCGGGCTCCGTTATCCATAAAAGTAAAACAGGAGATGATAAAAATATGAACGTGGGATTCGGTTGAGTGAAATCGCAAAGGAGTATGGCCGAAACCCCTCTACAATCGGGACGATATTGAAGCAGAAGGAGGCCTTAAAAGCGGAGATACAGTGACGGAGGCGATTATTTCGGAAAAAGCAACCGCCGTATTTAAGGACCTCGTGAAGGGGGGGTGGGGGTGAGGGTTCTTCAGACCAACAACCCCCGGACTTTAAAGCGTCACATGGGTGGTTCGAGAGATTTAAAAAAAGGTAAATAATTTTCTTTTACTTTTAACACATATTTCATACATATTTCATACAAAATTGGTGTACTTTTTATAATTTTTAAAGGGTTAATGCGGTAGTATTGTGAGCCTTGGAACAAATCACGCGTTTTACATGTAAATGCGGTTCAACTTACAAAAAAATGCAGATTACGAAAAAGGCGCTGGAATGGATTAATTTCGTAAAGTGAGGTACCATTGTATTTAGTGCTCGGCCAGTTGCTACACTATATTCCATTGGCTAACTTTATTTGGGGCAATCACGTGGAGAATAATCTAGACTGTTCACCGCCCTCTCGTGGGTAACTGACTTCAACTTACGTTCATGGAAAAAACTCTCAAAGGTGCCTGTTATCTGTTGTGGGTTTGTGTTATTTCTGTGTATACAACTTCTTTTATCTTCAAATTTCGCTAACACCTTTTATCTCTGGGGTCAATTTGACCCCAGCAATTTAACTTCCGGAAAATTATTTTAACTAACATAGCCAAAGTTCTGATTCAGATTAGTTGTGTTTGTTTGTTTGGCTACCTAAATAGTCCTTTAAATAAAATAACTCCATTTATACATTCCAAATACCTGTTTCATGAGAAGTATGTCGATCACCATAAAATCACAATAACTAATTGAAAAGTATGAAAAGAAGAATTTTTTTTTTGTATTGTCATGGCTTTATATTATCATCATCATCATCATCATTATCATCATCATCATTATTATTATTATTGTTGTTGTTATTAAGTACATTTTTTAATCCGACTTATCCCCCTTTTTTTTTGGGGGGGGAGCCTCAAGCAGTTAATGTTAAAAAAAATAAATAAAACAATTTAATTACTTCAATGCATCAATCCAAGTCTATAATGCATTCACGTGTTTTTTTGTTTGTTTGTTTGTTTTTTGTCTAGAAAAATCATTCTAAATGAACATATTTACATATTTCAGTGTTTTGAAATCTTGAAGTCTTACATTTTTTTTGACCATTGAGCAGATTTCGATTTTTAGATTATTCTTCTCTGATCTTCTGTTTCCATCGACCAGGGAAATATGCCCAAAGCTGTAGTTTGTTTGAATAGTTGGCAAGTACTACGAGATTTACGGAAGACTCTTGTTTTGGCAGCAAGTGAGAAAGTGGCTTTACCAGTATGTCCTTAGCTGGTGAAGGTGCTCACGACTCTTCCTCACATTCTGAACTACTATTATTGAAACGATCACCTTGAAGAATTTGCTTCATCACTTGATATGATTCCAGATTATTCTGACTGATGGTTATTGCTGGTCACTGTACATATCTTATCAGTGTGACTGTTCCAGTTGTGTGTGATTCATAAGTGTGCAAGCGCCCTACTTATTTTTTTTCTGATTTTTTTTTTTCTTTCTTATTTTCTTGATGGTGATGCCGACATTTGCTACCTGCATGTAAAGTGCATACACAGAGTGTTCCACTGTAGCACAGTCCAGCAAAATTTCTCAGTCATAAGCATTATAGGCTTCACAACTGTGAAGACTTTAACGGACATGTTGGTGCAGGAAACAGAGGGGACGAGGAAGTGATGGGTAGGTTTGGTATCCAGGACAGGAACACAGAAGGACAGATGTTGATATATTTTGCAAAAAGATGGAAATGACTGTGGTGAATACTTTCTTCCAGAAGACACAGGAACATAGGGTGACTTATAAAAGTGGAGGTTCGAGCACACAGGTAGACTACATCTTGTGTAGGCGATGTAATTTGAAGGAAGTCAGTGACTGAAAAGTAGTAGTGTTGCCAAACAGCATAGGATGGTGGTGTGCAGGATGATGCTGATGGTAAGAAAGGTGAAGAAGGCAAAGGCAGAGCAGAAGACAAAGTGGTGGAAGCTGAAAAAGAAAGAGTGTCATGTTGTATTCAAGGAGGAGTTGAAACAGGTTTTGGGTGGTCAGGAAGTGCTTCCAGATGACAGGACAACTACAGCTAATGTGATCAGGGACACCGGTCGGAGAGTAATTGGTGTGTCCTCTGGAAGGAAAGTAGATAAGGAGACTTGGTGATGGAATGAGGAAGTGTAGGAGTGTGTACAAAGGAAGAGGTTAGCTAAGAAGAAGTGGGACATTGAGAGGACCAAAGAGAGTAAACAGGAGTACAGGGAGACACAGCGTAAGGCGAAAGTAGCAGTGTCAAAGGGCAAGCAGAGGGCGTATGATGACTTGTATGGCAGGTTGGGACAGTAAGGATGGAGAAAATGATTTATACAGGTTGGCACAGCAAAGAAATAGAGATGGGAAGGACTTGCAGCAAGTTAGAGTGATTAAGGACAGAGAGGGAAATGTATTGACTGATGACAGAAGTGTGCTGGGAAGATGGAAAGAGTACTTTGAAGAGCTGATGAATGAGAAAAATGAGAGAGAGAAAAGAGTAGAAGAGTTGACTGTTGAGGACCAGGAAGTAGCAAAGATTAGTAAGGGAGAAGTGAGGAGAACAATGAAGAGGATGAAGACTGGAAAGGCAGTTGGCCCTGATGACATACCGGTGGAGGTATGGAAGTGTCTAGGAGAGGTAGCAGTATATTTTCTGACAAGCACATTTAACAGGGTCTTAGAGAGTGAGAGGATGCCGGAGGAATGGAGGAGAAGTGTGCTTGTGCCCATTTTTAAGAACAAGGGAGACGTGCAGAGTTGCGGCAACTACAGAGGGATAAAGTTGATGAGCCATACAATGAAGTTATGGGAAAGAATAGTGGAGGCTAGACTAAGGGCAGATGTCAGCATTTGTGAACAACAGTTTGGTTTCATGCCAAGAAAGAGCACCACAGATGTAGTGTTTGCTTTGAGGATGTTACTAGAGAAGTACAGAGAAGGTCAGAGGGAGCTGCACTGTGCCTTTGTGGATCTGGAGAAAGCATATGACAGGGTGCCGAGGGAGGAACTGTGGTATTGCATGAGGAAGTCTGGAGTGGCAGAGAAGTATGTTAGAGTGGTGCAGGACATGTATGAGAGATGTAAGACAGTGGTGAGGTGTGCTGTCGGTGTGATAGAAGAGTTCAAGGTGGAGGTGGGACTGCATCAAGGGTCAGCTCTCAGCCCCTTCTTGTTTGCTATGGTGATGGACAAGCTGACAGATGAGGTTAGGCAAGAATCTCCATGGACTATGGTGTTTGCAGATGACATTGTGATCTTTAGTGAGAGCAGAGAACAAGTGGAGGAAAATCTAGAGAGGTGGAGGTCTGCCCTGAAAAGGAGAGGAATGAAGGTTAGCCTCAGAAAATCAGAATACATGTGTGTGAATGAGAAGGACCCAGGAGGAACGGTGAGGTTACAGGGAGCAGAGATATAAAAGGTGGAGGATTTTAAGTACTTAGGCTCAACAATCCAGAGCAATGGAGAGTGTGGAAAAGAGGTGAAGAAACGTGTGCAGGCAGGTTGGAATGGTTGGAGAAAAGTATCCGGTGTGATGTGTGATAGGAAGGTATCGGCAAGAATGAAAAGAAAAGTGTACAAGACGGTGATGAGGCCAGCAATGTTGTATGGTTTAGAAACAGTGGCACTGAGGAAAAGACAGGAGGCAGAGTTGGAGGTAGCAGAGATGAAAATGTTGAGGTTCTCTTTGGGAGTAATGAGGATGGATAGGATCAGGAATGAGTAAATCAGAGGGACAGCACATGTTAGAGGTTTTGGAGACAAAGTCAGAGAGGCTAGATTGAGATGGTTTGGACATGTACAGAGGAGGGATAGTGAGTATATTGGTAGTAGGATGCTGAGGTTGGAACTACCAGGCAGAAGGCCTCGAGGAAGACCAAAGAGAAGATTTATGGATGTGGTGCAGGAGGACATGAAGTTGTTGGAGTAAGAGTAGAAGATACAGAGGATAGGGTGAGTAGAAGGCGGATGGTTTGCTATGGCGACCCCTGAAGGGAAAAGCCGAAAGGAAAAGAAGAAGAAGAACTGTATTAAACATCACAACAGACATACCAAACTGCCATGTGTATTTAATCTTGATGATTTTCACTTTACCTTGATGAAGTCCTGAGATCAGCATCAGAACTGTTGCTTTCCACCATTGTTCAGCAGTTTCATTAAAACTCAGAACCTAAAACACATGCAAAAAACAGCCCGAATAAATTTGTCATTAATAGCGTTTTTATGTGGAAAATCATTTTGTGGTGTAAGCATCATTGTCTTGGGTACAGGTTGGATTTGCTATGCTGAGAAGACTCATGGAGACTTCATCCTCCCTTACATCAGCACAACCCGTTCTCCACAGCAGATAATGGGTTCACTCGTCAAGAGATTCTTTGCTCGCCAGCAGGTAACAGATGTTTTTTTTTCCCTTGTCCTGGCTTGCCCTTTGATAGCAGTGCACTCCACTTCATTCCTACACTGTAATGGAAATATACATAACATATTTATTCAGTACAAATAATTGAATCATCACTAGTCCACTATTAGGTTCATCAGAAAACTGTTGTCTGTCAATTCTTCTGCACAAAGGGCTGGTATTGGTGGTGGGTACAGGAACCAAGTCACGAGAAATGACTTTCCCCCCACGTCCTTTGTAAAGAGTTTTAAGAGAATTGAGTTGAGAATACATGTACACTAGTCCTCCTCCTCCATCTCTGAATGTCGAAAGAACTATAAAAAGATTACAAACAAAATTTTGACACGAACTTGTAGAACGGTACAGTATATTATACATACTAGTAGTAATACATGCACAGACCCGACTTATGTCCAAACCGTCTTACGACCTGTTGGTCAGAACCAAATGCGGTCGTAAGTCAGATAGTACCTGTGTGTGTATGTGTGTGTCTGAGAGAGAGAGTGTATATCTATATATACACAGGGTGACCCAAAAATGGGAACTTTTTAACAATACAATAAAACCAAGAGTCATGGAAGAAACCTTAAAACATGCCATTTAAGAATAAATGACTAACCTTTCATGGCAAAGTATTTACTTGTTCAAGGTCACTGTCTCGCAGTGTTGCCACTTGCTTATGTCTAGCAATACGCAATTCAAAAATTCCCAGGTTTTTTTTGGGTCACCCTTTATATTACAGTGGTACCGTGACATACGAAATTAATTTGTTCTGATGGCAAGCTCGTAAGTCCAAATGTTTGTTAGATAAAATAAAAATTCCCATAGGAAATCATAGAAAACCAATTAATCCGTTCCAACCCCCTCACAAACTCATATAATCTGATATTTGACCGAATATATTAACGATAAACATAACAAATATTTCATAAAAATACATGTACATTAACATTACTGTTTTTTCTGGACTATACGTCACTCCGGAGTACAAGTGACATTGGCCAAAAAATATATAATAAAGAATAAAAAATATGTAAGTCGCACTGGGGTATAAGTCGCACACTCATGGAAACGGTCTACCTTGGCTTGGAAATCTGCTGGCAGTTTTTGTGACGTTGTGCTCCTGACTCTGATAGAGAGGCAGTTGCATTGCATGAAGCAGCAACACCAAGAAAATCACACAAAGTCATTTTTATTTATCTCCTTGACAACTACCTGGATGTGGAGACGCAACTTCACTGTTGACAAGCCTCTCCCTGAGGCTCAAGCCCCAATATGCGAGCTCATTCCTCTAGCTGTGGCCATCTAGCTTTTAGCCAGCGATTAGCTTTTTTTTTGTTTTTTTTCTTCATTGCAGTAATAATAATCTCCGCTTTTCTGCCCACTTGTTGCCTTCTTGCGGTTGTGAGTGTAAAAATAAACGTAATAATTTCACTACCTGGACGTGGACGCAGCTGCACTGTTGGCAAGCCTTTCCCTACAGCATATTGCTCAAGCACCCATGTGCTAACTCGTTCCTTTAGCTGTGGCCATTTAGCTTTTAGCCTGTGATTAGCTTTTTTTATTTTCTTCATTGCGGTAATAGTAATCTCTGCTTTTTTTCCAGTCCCTCACAAGCTTCCCATTCACTCCAAACTTTCTTTCTGCTGCTCGATTACCATTTTCTGCTGCATATTTCATTACTTGCAGCTTGTAATCCGCAGAATAGGATTTTATTTTGGGGGCCATTTCTTCAGTGGTGGATGTGCAGGTACTGGTACCCAAGCCCAGAGTGCCCTCTTGTGGTTGTAAGTGTAAAAATAACAAAAATGTGAAATTATGCCTTCTTATTATGACGAACAGAATTATATGTAATAATTTCACATAAGCCCTCAGCGTGTTTCTGTCCCTTGTTAAAGGGTTGTGACAGGAAGGGCATCCGACGTAAAAACCTATGCCAAATTAAATGTGCGAATCAGATGATTCACTGTGGCAACTCCCGAGAAAGGGACAAAAGTCGATAGGAAAAGAAGAAAGAAGTCGTCGCTCTGGAGTACAAGTCGCACCTTCAGCCAAAGTATGAAAAAAAAGTGCACCTTATAGTCCGGAAAATACAATATATATACACACACACACACACACACACACACACACACACACACACACACACACACACACACACATATTTATATATATGTGTGTGATATATATATATATATATATATATATATATATATATATATATATACACACACACACACACACATACACACACACAAACACACACACAGTGGTACCTCACCTTACGAAATTAATCCGTTCCTGTAAGGAAGACTCTGTCCCTACTTCCTTGTCTCTAAGCTCGTCTGTGTCTCGATGTCAGAGTTCTCCGGGAACAGACAATGCCAAACCACACGAGTGAAATCAGTCTGGTTTATTCATCAGCTGCTCAGTGTGCTTCACTGGGCATAAAGCTTTTATACAGTGGACGTGTGTGCGAAAAAGTGGTTACAGAGTCACATGTTTCTTTGTTCACAGCCTAAAAGTTGTACCGTAAATCACAGTGCATAATAAGAAACCATACATCACATTCCTGTGTCTTAGGGGTGACATTTACTACACTGTAAACTTTGACCTCAGGAAAAATGCCGCCTCGTAAAACATCACAACAGCAATTAAAAAGTCCACGGTTATAAGCACAGGAATGCTGGCAATTATACGATGAATAAGGATAAGCAAGAATAAGATAACATAAGATACAGCTTTATTAGTCTCACAATTGAGAAATTCACTGTTACAGGCTCTTGAAGGGGTGCAAAAATAGATACATATACAAACATACACACATACATATATATTATATAAGTAAATAAATAAATAGATACATAAATAGTATAAAGTAATATAAAATAAAAAAGAAAGGAAGGGAACAATTTTGTAGACTGGCCTATATTCAAGTGTACATGTGATGTACCTTACAATGTGACCTTTCGTAACCTGGATTTTTCGTAAGTTGAACCGCATTTTACATGTAAAACACTTGATTCGTTCCAAGGCCCCCAATCCTACACCCTAAACCCTTTAAAAATTATAAAAGTATATCTTTTAAGGCCTCCTTCTGCTTCAATATTGTACTGATGGTACACAGGTTTGGTTTAGCCATATTCCTTTGCGATATCACTCAACTGCATGCCACGAGCCCACTTCTTTTTTTTCACTCACACCGGGAATCACATGCACGTATGTGTGCGTGTGCGTGTGTGTGTGTGTGTGCACTCGGGTGTGTTGACCATGTCTTCTTAGCAGTTATAATCTTACAAATGTTTATGCAGGGTTAAAAGCCTGAGCCAAAAAATAAAGTTGCAATCAGCACACTCGAAAACTCACAAAACAACAGTAACTTTGTCCTTTACATCGAAAAGCATCAGGGTATTATGGAGATGCAGCTCCATAATAGCCAATGGGAGGGAGCCGCGTCATCCTCCTAGCCAATGGGAGGTCAGTGGGGTGATATGTTGGGAGGTAGCCAATGGGAGAGCGACTCGTGCATTGTTTGAATTTTTGAGATGGCGCTTTCGTAACGTCAACTTGTTTCGTATCCAGAGACAAAAATTTTTAGGAAAATGCATTTCATAACCTGGATTTTTTTGTTTGTTGGGACTTTCGTAAGGTGAGGTACCACTGTGTGTGTGTGTGTGTGTGTGTGTGTGTGTGTGTGTGTGTGTGTGTGTGTGTGTGTGTGAGTGTGTGTATACACACACACACACACACACACACACACACACACGCACGCAGTAGGCCCCCATTATTCGCGGGGGTTTGGTTTCGTCCCCTCCCGCGAATCAAGAAAATCCGCGAGTTCTGTACCCGAAAGTAAAACCCTATGTATCATATTACGTGCATGAATGATCAACCGGAACCATGCGCTAAAATATGCTTCTTAAACACATTCTATAGACAGTCTTACTCATTAATACAATATTAATGTAGTAAAATGTAGTAATGATTAAGAAAAACCTTTTAATTTTTGTGTTGAAGTGTAATAAACTAGTTTGAACTTCGATAAACATACAGCACTGTACTGCACATAGTTGTAAAGAAATGCCCACTAGGGGGAGGCATTGCATTATATTTACTGTACAGAAAGAACATAAAAGAACATAAAGTGTAATTATTCAAATTTATCATTTTAATATTGTTTGTTAAACATGCTACAGAACATAAAATTTCACACAGAAACATTATAAACATTAACTTAGGTACAGTACTGTACTGGAATAATAACTGAGAAACATTGCAAACAAAAATGTCTCATGTTCTAATGTCACAAGAGAACTACGTATGTGCATTTTTATTTAATTTCCTGTGTAATTTTGTGTGAAAATTAAATCTGAAAATTCATACCTGGTACAGAATTTCCTTGAAGATGAAAGGCTATGGGATTTCGAGATATTCTGAATTATTTGCACCCCCAACCCCGATCCTTAAAAAATAAATAATATCTTAAACTTGCTGCACAGGGTGTTGAACCTCAAAAGATTTACCATATGACCGTGATGCCTTGCTATGACAAAAAACTGGAAGCTTCCAGATCTGATTTCTACATTAGCGAATCAGAGACCAGAGAAGTGGACTGTGTCATTACATCAGGTGAGGAACGCTGTCATATAGGATACGTGCCGACCCCCCCAACACTTTTCGTTTGTAATGTTGTTAATCTGACTCATTTCAGGAGAAGTTGTCAAAATGTTGGAAGAGGAGGGTATTTCTCTTAACGATATTGAACCAGCACCTTTAGATTCTATGTAAGTTTTATTTTTTATCAATAAAAACAATACAGTACAGTAGAATGAGATCAAACAAGACACCTCTTTTATTTTCGTTGTGACTGTAGGTTTAGTAATGTGTGTGGTGAGGATTTGATGCGTCACGCTGGGAGTGGTTCCGGAGGTTATCTTCATCATGTCTACACTCATGCTGCCAAACAGCTCTTTGGAATTGAAGTGGAAGAACTTACATACAAGACACTTAAGTGAGTGCACACAAACTAAGATGTATAATAATAATAATAATGAATATATATATATATATATATATATATATATATATATATATATATATATATATATATATATATATATATATTCAACAAGCTCTTAGAAAGTGAGCAGATGCCAGAGGAATGGAGGAGAAGTGTGCTTGTGCCCATTTTTAAGAACAAGGGAGATGTACAGAGTTGTGGCAACTACAGAGGGATAAAGTTGATGAGTCACACAATGAAGCTATGGGAAAGAATAGTGGAAGCAAGACTAAGGGCAGAGGTCAGCATTTGTGAACAACAGTTTGGTTTCATGCCAAGAAAGAGCACCACAGACGCAGTGTTTGCTTTGAGGATGTTAATAGAGAAGGACAGAGAAGGTCAGAGGGAGCTGCATTGTGCCTTTGTGGATCTGGAGAAAGCATATGACAGGGTGCCGAGAGAAGAACTGTGGTATTGCATGAGGAAGTCTGGAGTGGCAGAGAAGTATGTTAGAGTGGTGCAGGACATGTATGAGAGATGTAAGACAGTGGTGAGGTGTGCTGTCGGTGTGACAGAAGAGTTCAAGGTGGAGGTGGAACTGCATCAAGGGTCAGCTCTCAGCCCCTTCTTCTTTGCTATGGTGATGGACAGGCTAACAGACGAGGTTAGACAAGAATCTCCATGGACTATGATGTTTGCAGATGACATCGTGATCTGTAGTGAGAGCAGAGACCAAGTGGAGGAAAATCTAGAGAGGTGGAGGTATGCCCTGGAAAGGAGGGGATTGAAGGTTAGTCTTAGTATGACAGAATACATGTGTATGAACGACAAGAACCCAAGAGGAACTTTGAGGTTACAGGGGGCAGAGATAAAGAAGGTGGAGGATTTTAAGTACTTAGGCTCGACAATCCAGAGGAATGTAGAGTGTGGAAAAGAGGTGAAGAAGCGTGTGCAGGCAGGTTGGAATTGATGGAGAAAAGTGTCCGGTGTCCGGCAAGAATGAAGGGAAAAGTGTACAAGACGGTGATGAGGCCAGCAATGTTGTATGGTTTAGAGACAGTGGCCCTGGGGAAAAGACAGGAGTCAGAGTTGGAGGTAGCAGAGATGAAAATGTTGAGGTTCTCTTTAAGAGTAATGAGGATGGATAGGATCAGAAATGAGTACATCAGAGGGACAGCACATGTTAGATGTTTTGGAGACAAAGTCAGAGAGGCTAGATTGAGATGGTTTGGACATGTACAGAGGAGGGATAGTGAGTATATTGGTCGTAGGATGCTGAGGTTGGAACTACCAGGCAAAAGGCCCAGAGGAAGACCAAAGAGAAGATTTATGGATGCGGTGAAGGCGGACATGAAGGTCGTTGGAGTAAGAGTAGAAGATGCAGAGGATAGGGAGAGATGGAGGCAGATCATTTGCTGTGGCGACCCCTGAAGGGAACAGCCGAAAGGAAAAGAAGAAGATATATACATACACACATATATATATATACACACAGTCAGCCCTCTACTTACGAAAACCTGTGAATACGAAAAATCCAGGTTACAAAAAACATTTTTCTAAATTTTTGTTCTATGTATACGAAACAACCTCTTCTTACGAAAAGCACCAAACGTGCCATTCAGAAGAGGTTAGCTAAGAAGTGGGACATAGAGAGGACTGAAGAGAGTTAACAGGAGTACAGGAAGACACAGTGTAAGGCGAAAGTAGCGGTGTCAAAGGCCAAACAGAGGGCGTATGATGACTTGTATGATAGGTTGGACAGTAAGGAGGGATAAAATGATTTATACAGGTTTGGACAGCAGAGAAATAGAGATGGGAAAGACGTGACGCAGGTTAGAGTGATTAAGGACAGAGAGGGAAATGTATTGACTGATGACAGGAGTGTGCTAGGAAGATCGAAAGAGTACTTTGAAGAGCTGATGAATGAGGAAAATGAGAGAGAAAAAAGAGTAGAAGAGGTGACCATTGAGGACCAGGAAGTAGCAAAAATTAGTAAGGGTGAAGTGAGGAGGGCATTGAAGAGGACGAAGAATGGAAAGGCAGTTGGTCCTGATGACATACCGGTGGAGGTATGGATGTGTCTAGGAGAGGTAGCAGTAGATTTTCTGACAAGAACATTCAACAATGTCTGAGAGAGTGAGAGGATGCTGTAGGAATGGAGGAGAAGTGCGCTGGTGCCCATTTTTAAGAACAAGGGAGACATGCAGAGTTGTGGCAACTACAGAGGGATAAAGTTGATGAGCCATACAATGAAGTTATGGGAAAGAATAGTGGAAGCTAGACTAAGGGCAGAGGTCAGCATTTGTGAACAACAGTTTGGTTTCATGCCAAGAAAGAGCACCACAGATGCAGTATTTGCTTTGAGGATGTTAATAGAGAAGTACAGAGAAGGTCAGAGGGAGCTGCATTGTGCCTTTGTGGATCTAGAGAAAGCGTATGACAGGGTGCCAAGAGAGGGACTGTGATATTGCATGAGGAAGTCTGGAGTGGCAGAGAAGTATGTTAGAGTGGTGCAGGACATGTATGAGAGATGTAAGACAGTGGTGAGGTATGCTGTCGGTGTGATAGAAGAGTTCAAGGTGGAGGTGGGACTGCATCAAGGGTCAGCTCTGAGCCCCTTCTTGTTTGCTATGGTGATGAACAGGTTGACAGACGAGGTTAGACAAGATTTCCCATGGACATGTTTGCAGATGACATTGTGATCTGTAGTGAGAGCAGAGAACAAGTGCAAGAAAATTTAGAGAGGTGGAGGTATGCCCTGGAAAGGAGAGGAATGAAGGTTAGCCTCAGTAAAACAGAATACATGTATGTGAATGAGAAGGACCCAAGAGGAAGGGTGAGGTTACAGGGAGATATAGAAGGTGGAGGATTTTAAGTCCTTCGGCTCAACAATACAAAGCAATGTCAATGTTAATCAAATGTTTAAATTGTTTAATAAATAATTTTCTTTTACTTTTAACACATTTCATTCAAAATTGGTGTACTTTTATCATTTTTAAAGGGTTTATGGGGTAGTCTTGGGAGCTTTGGAACGAATTAAGCATTTTACATGTAAAATGCACCTCTGCAAAACCCCAGGTTGTGAAAAAGGCACTGGAACGGATTAATATCGTAAGTAGCTGGCTGACTGTACTTGGGCTCAACAATCCATAGCAATGCAGAGTGTGGAAAAGAGGTGAAGAAGCGTGTGCAGGCAGGTTGGAATGGTGGACAAAAGTGTCCGGTGTGATGTGTGATAGGAGGGTATCAGCAAGAATGAAAGGAAAAGTGTACAAGACGGTGTTGAGGCCAACGATGTTATATGGTTTAGAAACGGTGGCCCTGGGGAAAAGACAGGAGTCAGAGTTGGAGGTAGCAGAGATGAAAATGTTGAGGTTCTGTTTTGGAATAACGAGAATGGATAGGATCAGGAATGAGTACATCAGAGGGACAGCACATGTAGGATGTTTTGGAGACAAAGTCAGAGAGGCTAGATTGAGATGGTTTGGACATGTACAGAGGAGGGACAGTGAATACATTGGTAGTAGAATGCTGAGGTTTGGAACTACCAGGCAGAAGGCCTAGAGGAAGACCAAAGAGATGGATGGATGTGGTGAATGAGGACATGAAGGTAGTTGGAATAAGAGTAGAAGATACAGAGGATAGGGTGAGATGGAGGCAGATGATTCACTGTGGTGACCCCTGAAGGGAAAAGCCGAAAGGAAAAGAAGAAGACGAAGGAAGAAGAGGGGGAAATGCCACAAAAACAATGCCAATTATGTAAAAAAAAACAAAACAAAACAAAACAAAACCATACACCAACAAAAAACAACCCAAAACCTCCCATCAAAACTACTTACATTGTTGCATCTGTGAGGGATCCATGTGTGTGTACTAGTGTGTGTGTGTACTAGTGTGTGTGTGTGTGTGTACTAGTGCGTGTGTGTGTATGTGTATATATATATATATATATATATATATATATATATATATATATATATATATACTAGTCCTTCTCAAAAAATTTGCACATTGTGATAAAGTTTATTATTTTCTGTAATGTACTGATAAAAATTAAACTTTCATATATTTTTCATTCATTGCACACCAATTGAAATATTTCAGGTCTTTTATTGTTTTAATACTGATGATTTTGGCATACAGCTCATGAAAACCCAAAATTCCCATCTCAAAAATTTAGCATATTTCATCCAACCAATAAAAAAAGTATTTTTAATACAAAAAAGTCAACCTTCAAATAATTATGTTCAGTTATACACTCAATACTTGGTCGGGAATCCTTTTGCAGAAATGACTGCTTTAATGCGACGTGGCATGGAGGCAATCAGCCTGTGGCACTGCTGAGATGTTATGGAGGCCCAGGATGTTTCGATAGCAGCCTTAAGCTCATCAACAGTGTTGGGTCTGGTGTCTCTCAACTTTCTCTTCACAATATCCCACAGATTCTCTATGGGCTTCAGGTCAGGAGAGTTGGCAGGCCAATTGAGCACAGTAAACCATTTACCAATGGTTTTGGCACTGTGAGCAGGTGCCAGGTCGTGCTGAAAAATGAAAATCTTCATCTCCATAAAGCTTTTCAGCAGATGGAAGCATGAAGTGCTCTAAAATCTCCTGATAGCTGCATTGACCTGCCCTTGATAAAACACAGTGGACCAACACCAGCAGCTGACATAGCACCCCAGACCATCACTGACTGTGGGTACTTGACACTAGACATCAGGCATTTTGGCATTTCCTTCTCCCCAGTCTTCCTCCGGACTCTGGCACCTTGATTTCCGAATGACATGCAAAATTTGCTTTCCTCCGAAAAAAGTACTTTGGACCACTGAGCAACAGTCCAGTGCTGCTTCTCTGTAGCCCAGGTCAGGCGCTTCTGCCGCTGTTTCTGGTTCAAAAGTGGCTTGACCTGGGGAATGTGGCATCTGTAGCCCATTTCCTGCACACGCCTATACACGGTGGCTCTGGATGTTTCTACTCCAGACTCAGTCCACTGCTTCCACAGGTTCCCCAAGGAGTGCAATCGGCCCTTCTTTCACTTTTTCCTTCCCACAGACGTCCCACTGAGGTGCCTTGATACAGCACTCTGGGAACAGCCTATTCGCTCAGAGATTTCTTTCTGTGTCTTACCCTCTTGCTTGAGGGTGTCAATGATGGCCTTCTGGACAGCAGTCAGTTCGGCAGTCTTACCCATGATTGTGGTTTTGAGTAATGAACCAGGCTGGGAGTTTTTAAAAGCCTCAGGAATCTTTTGCAGGTGTTTAGAGTTAATTGGTTGATTCAGATGATTTGGTCAATAGCTCGTTTAGAGGACCTGAACTTCTTCTTCCATCTCACCCTATCCTTTGCATCTTCTTCTCTTACACCAACGACCTTCATGTCCTCCTTCACCACATCCATGAATCGTCTCTTTGGTCTTCCTCTAGGCCTTCTGCCTGGTAGTTCCAGCCTCAGCATCCTATTACCAATATACTCACTATCCCTTCTCTGTACATGTCCAAACCATCTCAATGTAGCCTCTCTGACTTTGTCTCCAAAACATCTTGCATGTGCTGTTCCTCTGATGTATTCATTCCTGATCCTATCCATCCTTGTTACTCCCAAAGAGAACCTCAACATTTTAATTTCTGCCACCTCCAGCTCTGCCTCCTGTCTTTTCCCCAGGGCCACTGTTTCTAAACCATACAACATCGTTGGCCTCAACACCGTCTTGTACACTTTTCCTTTCATTCTTGCCGATACCCTCCGATCACACATCACACCGGACACTTTTCTTCAACCATTCCAACCTGCCTGCACATGCTTCTTGACCTCTTTTCCACACTCTCCATTGCTCTGATTGTTGAGCCTAAGTACTTAAAATCCTCCACCTTTCTTATCTCTGCTCCCTGTAATCTCACTGTTCCTCTTGGGTCCTTGTCATTCATGCACATGTATTATGTCTTACTGAGGCGAATCTTCATTCCCCTCCTTTCCAGGGCATCCCTCCACCTCTCTAGATTTTCCTGCACTTGTTCTCTGCTCTCACTACAGATCACAATGTCATCTGCAAACATTATTGTCCATGGAGAATCTTGTCTAACCTCGCCTGTCAGCCTGTCCATCACCATAGCAAACAAGAAGGGGCTGAGAGTTGACCCTTGATGCAGTCCCACCTCCACCTTGAACTCTTCTGTCACACCGACAGCACACCTCACCACTGTCTTACATCTCTCATACATGTCCTGCACCACTCTAACATACTTCTCTGCCACTCCAGACTTCCTCATGCAATATCACAGTTCTTCTCTCGGCACCCTGTCATATGCTTCTCCAGCTCCACAAAGGCACAATGCAGCTCCCTCTGACCTTCTCTGTACTTCTCCATTAACATCCTCAAGGCAAACACTGCATCTGTGGTGCTCTTTCTTGGCATGAAACCAAACTGTTGTTCACAAATGCTGACCTCTGCCCTTAGTCTAGCTTCCACTATTCTTTCCCATAACTTCATCGTATGGCTCATCAACTTTATCCCTCTGTAGTTGCCACAACTCTGCACGTCTCCCTTGTTCTTAAAAATGGGCACCAGCACACTTCTCCTCCATTCCTCTGGCATCCTCTCACTCTCTAAGACCTTGTTAAATGTTCTTGTCAGAAAATCTACTGCTACCTCTCCTAGACACTTCCATACCTCCACCGGTATGTCATCAGAGCCAACTGCCTTTCCATTCTTCATCCTCTTCAATGCCCTCCTCACTTCACCCTTACTAATCTTTGCTACTTCCTGGTCCTCAACAGTCACTTCTTCTACTCTTTTTTCTCTCTCAGTTTCCTCATTTATCAGCTCTTCAAAGTACTCTTTCCATCTTCCCAGCACACTTCTGTCATCAGTCAATACATTTCCCTCTCTGTCCTTTATCAATCTAACTTGCTGCACGTCCTTCCCATCTCTATTTCTCTGCTGTGCCAACCTGTATAAATAATTTTCTCCCTCTTTACTTTCCAACCGAGCATACAAGTCATCAAACGTGCTCTGTTTAGCCTTTGACACTGCTACCTTTGCCTTACGCTGTGTCTCCCTGTACTCCAGTTTACTCTCTTCGGTTTTCTCAATGTCCCACTTCTTCTTAGCTAACCTCTTCTTTTGTACACACTCCTGCACTTCCTCATTCCACCACCAAGTCTCCTTATCTACTTTCCTTCCAGATGACACACCAAGTATTCTCCCACCTGTCTCCCTGATCATATTAGCTGTAGTTGTCCAGTGATCTGGAAGCACTTCCTGACCACCCAAAGCCTGTTTCAACTCCTCCTTGAAGACAACCCGACACTCTTCCTTTTTCAACTTCCACCACTTTGTCTTCTGCTCTGACTTTGCCTTCTTCACCTTCCTCACCATCAGCATCATCCTGCACATCACCATCCTCTGCTGTTTGGCAACACTCTCACCCGCTACTACTTTGCAGTCACTGACTTCCTTTAAATTACATCGCCTGCACAAGATGTAGTCTACCTGTGTGCTCCTACCTCCACTTTTATAAGTCACCCTATGCTCCTCTCTCTTCTTGAAGAAAGTATTCACCACAGCCATTTCCATCCTTTTTGCAAAATCTACCAACATCTGTCCTTCTGCGTTCCTGTCCTGGATACCAAACCTACCCATCACTTCCTCGTCCCCTCTGTTTCCTGCACCAACATGTCCATTGAAGTCTGCTCCAATGACCACTGTTTCACCTCTGGGGGTACTCTGCATCACTTCATCTAACTCCCTCCAGAATCTCTCCTTCTCTTCTCGCTCACATTCTGTCTGTGGGGCATAAGCACTAACAACATTGACCATCACACTTTCAATTTCTAACTTGAGACTCATCACTCTGTCTGACACTCTTTTCACTTCTAGAACATTCCTGACAAACTCCTCCTTCAAGATGACTCCGACTCCATTTCTCTTCCCATCCACACCATGATAAAACAGCTTAAACCCTGCTCCTATGCTTCTAGCCTTGTTACCTTTCCACCTGGTCTCCTGAACACACAGTATGTCCACCTTCCTCCTCTGCATCATGTCAGCCAGCTCTCTACCTTTTCCTGCCATAGTTCCAACATTCAAAGTCCCCACTCTCAGTCCTACACTCATGCCTTTCCTCTTCTCTCTCTGGCAATGGACATGCCTCCCGCCTCTCCTTCTTCGACGTCTTCGACCAACAGTAATCCAATTTCCATCAGCACCCTGTTGGTTGACGGCACTGATGGCGGTCGTTGTTAACCCGGGCCTCGACCGATCCGGTATATCATTCTTTCTTGTGATTCGCATAGTTTATTTGGCATTTGTTTTACGCCGGATGCCCTTCCTGACGCAACCCTCTGCATTTATCCGGGCTTGGGACCGGCGTGAGGGAGAGACAAACGGCTGCATTGTTTAGAGTACCTGAACATGATATGCTAATTTTTTGAGATAGGAATTGTGGGTTTTCATGAGCTGTATGCCAAAGTTATCAGTATTAAAACAATAAAAGACCTGAAATATTTCAGTTGGTGTGCAATGAATCTAAAATATATGAAAGTTTAATTTTTATCAGTACATTACAGAAAATAATGAACTTTATCACAATATGCTAATTTTTTGAGGACTTGTGTGTGTGTGTGTGTGTGTGTGTGTGTGTGTGTGTGTGTGTATATATATATATATATATATATATATATATATATATATATATATATACTGAGTAAGTATCTTAAGTAGCTTCCAAAGTAAACAAGGCAGTAAAAAGTTTAAAATAAGTGTGAAATATAACTGAATACAGGTTGGTTATCAAATAAAACAATATTATGAAGCATATGATATAAAACAGTGATGCGCAGAGGTGTCATTTATAAAACTGTGTACAAACCTTACTGAAACTCTACATAGGCTTAAAACCCAAAATTATTATGTGCACACAAAAAAAAGACATTTACAAATCATACAGACACACAGCTGGAGTCAGTCTGCACTTTATAAATCAGTGTCTCTGTGTCCATACCTGAATTCCAACCTTCTGGATGCCATTTTTTAATAGTAAATACCCAGAATGTGTTGTGCATGCAGGAACATGATTGCTTTTGTTTCTCTCCATTTCAACAACCTGGCTTCAATTTCCAACTACCCCATCTGTGTCTTTTCCTCCGGAGTTTGTGTGCAGGTGTGCACACCCCCACAACTTTATTTTAATAGATCACAATCTTTAATTCTTTGTAAGTGACACACACAATTATAACCGAGTTATGTACATTATTACCTTTCATGTGAGATACCTGACACATCGATTTTCATTCTGCGGGAAGTTGTGTGTGTTTATTTGTCCGGTGATCCACAATTTAATTTACTAAAACTTTAATGGGTAAAAGTGCTTTTAATTGTGATTTTGGTTTGGCCTCTTAAATATCATCCTTATCTGATCTGCTCAAAAGTGCTCAGCATTTGGTATAGTGAACCAGGTCAAACAAACCATGGTGATGTTTCTTATCCATCATCCAATCCATGTTGTGGTGGTTGCGTACACTTACTGCCATGCAATAGAGGTGTGAATGTTATTGTCTTGACATGCAGGTCACCTAGAAAAGTGATTAGTGGATAAACACATGTGTTCATTGACTTGTTGTGTGGCACCAACACATATATACAGTGGTACCTCACTTTACGAAATTAATCCATTCCAGTGCCTTTTTTGTAACCTGCATTTTTCGTAAATTGAACCACATTTTACATGTAAAATGCGTGATTTGTTCCAAGGCTCCCAATACTACCCCATAAACCCTTTAAAAATTATAAAAGCATACAGTACCTTTTAAGACCTCCTTCTGCTTCAATATCGTACCAATGGTAGACGTGTTTGGCCATATTCCTTTGTGATATCACTCGAGCCCGTTTCTTCTTCTCACCCACACCGGAAATCACACACTCGTGTGTGTGTGTGTGTGTGTGTGTGTGTGTGTGTGTGTGTGTGTGTGTGTGTGTGTGTGTGTGTATATACGTGTGTGCGCGCGCGCGCGTGTGTTGACCATGTCTTCTTAGCAGAGTTATAATCTTACCACTGTTTATGGAAGGTTAAAAGCCTGAGTCAAGAAATCGAGCATGAAACAACAGGAACTCTGTCCTTTACACGAAAAGCATCATGGTAGCTGCAGCTCCATAATAGCCAATGGGAGGTAGCTGCGTCATCCCTACTAGCCAATGGGAGGCCACCGGGGCGGGATGTTTGAACGTCATTGATGGGAGAGCAGCTCATGCATTGTTTGAATGTTTGAATGGCGCGTTTGAATTTTTAAGATGGTGCTTTCAGAATGTGCACTTGTTTCATATCCAGAGACAAAAATTTTAGGAAAATGCGTTTCGTAACCTGCATTTTTCGTTTGGTGAGAGTGAGGTACCACTGTGTGTGTGTGTGGTTTGTGTGTGTGTATATATATATATATATATATATATATATATATATATATATATATATATATATATATATAAAATGCAGATCATTGTTGTATAATCAGGTTTAATGTTAGGCTACATTGCTGGAATTACCCGTTTACACTAATACCAGTAAGAACATTACTATGTTCTTTGTGGTACCCTGTGTTATATCCTGTGTACCTACTCATGTTTTATTTTCTACAACAGAAACAAGGACTTCCAGGAAGTCGTACTAGAAAAAGACGGAGAAGTTCTTTTGCGCTTTGCTGCCACCTACGGCTTCAGGAATATTCAGAACTTTGTGCAGAAGTTGAAGCGGGGAAAGTCGCCATACCATTTTGTAGAAGTCATGGCATGTCCATCAGGTGAGAGTAATATGATCAATTGATGTCACCACCTCTAGATGTTGAGCCAGAGTCTTGCCCCAAACTGGTTAAAAATGAGGTTGTAGCATCCTGACCCCATTGCGCGTTGCCTTCAACTGGATCAAGCTTGTTTACCTTTGTTTTCTTTCTTGTATATTACCTATACCCAGGTTCTTACTGATCCTTTTTCAGATTTTTGTATTGCATGCATTTTTTGTATTTATGTTGATTCTGATGGGCAGTGGTGGTCTAGTGGTATAGGGTGCTGGATCGCTGATCCTAAGGTTGGGGGTTTGAGTCCCACTCTCCACAAGGTTGTCACTGTCCCCCTCAGTGCAGTTCACTGGGTTATCAAAGGCCTGCCATGTCTCTTACTGTCTATGGTGTGAGGTTCTTGTAAAAGAACCATTGCTGACTTTCGACAAGAGTAGCTGCAAAGCCGTCAGTGTTTTTTCCAGGGACAGGTGTGTTTCCGCCCTGCGATGGCCTGGTGAGCTGTCCAGGGTGTACTCTGCCCTCGCCCGGAGTTGGCTGGGATGGGTGCCAGCCTCCCCGCGACCCTAGTTAGGATTACGCGGTTACAGAAAATGAACTGATGATGTTTATTCTGAAGTGTCGAGAGCTTCGCGCCATTGTGCTTCATTCCTACAGTAATCATGACATGTATGTGTACACAGGATGCCTGAATGGAGGAGGTCAGCTCAAACCTGTAGGTGTCCAGTCCAACAAGGAGCTTCTGCAGCAGGTGGAGGAAGCATACCTATCAGAACAGCTGTCGGTACCAGAGGAGGACCAGCGTATCGCTGAGCTTTACCAAACGTGGCTGAAGTGTATGGCAGACGAGAAAGAACAAGAGCTACTTCACACACAGTATCACGCTGTGGAGAAAAATACCAATGGACTCTCCATCAAGTGGTGAAGATCTAAAAACTGTCAAGCAGCAAAGTGATCCTTACAGAGTAGTCCATGGCACAGAAATTCACAAGTGTTCAAGAAATGAGCTCATGTTCATAATACTGAGAAACTTCTTGGATATGATTGTAAGCAGAGCCAATTTCACAATCTCTCAAATTTACTTATTTTGTGTGGTCTTGTTTTACGCACCATTTTTTGATAATTTCGTGAGTTTCTAAAAGGGCAAAAATGAGACTGACACTCCTCAGAGCCGTCCATTCTGAGATCAAAAAGCATTATGAGAACATTTTAAAGATGGAATCCTCTGCATGTTGATTATTTTCCTTGTAGGTATATCAGGTTATGTATTTGTGTGGAAACAACGGTAACATTTCCCGAAATCAATGAATAGCAAACAAGATGCTTAGTGTCATCATCTGAGTCCCTGAAGCCATAAAAGCTTTTGTTTGACCTGAGAGATACATGTGACTTGTTCGATGTAATCAATAGCAGGAAACAAGAACATGTCATGGCACCTGCACTTTTTGGGCTTTTCTCTTTTTTTGCCAGTGATGCAGCACACATCTGCTGACCTCTGCACCACTGGTAGACTTCAATCACAAGCTTGAAACGCTGACAAAACACCCGAGTATCATCCATGACCTTCTGTTCGCCAGTGATGATGCACCACTAATCACAATATTAAAATATTACAAAAATTTACAACTTCTTCACCAAAAAAAACAGATTAACGGCATTAAACTAAAACCAGTTGAATTCCAAGATGTTCGTGTCACAACTGGCAACAAGAACCTGTTATATGTGAGATCTTTCATAGTAAAGGAAACTGTACTGCATCACTTGATGATGGAATCCAATGCATTTCCGTACAACATTACTCTATAGATAGGAATACAGGACACCTTTTAATCTCATATCCAACAGCTTGTTACTTTTTATAAACAATTTCTTTGTACCGTTTATGGCTATAGTTACCAAGATAAAGTTTCCAACAACACATGAACCAGCATCATTATGCAATTCTTTCTTATGCAGGATTATAAACAGATATGGAAATCCAAAGCTGAAGCTGGATTGGCTTCACACAAATGATATAGACACAAACCAAATTAATTCAATCTTGAAATGTGGGACACTTGTATGTCAAATCAACAGGTGAGTCAGTTTTGTGTGTGTGTGTGTGTGTGTGTGTGTGTGTGTGTGTGTGTGTGTGTGTGTGTGTGTGTACACGTATATGTATGTATATATATATATATATCTATATGTGTGTGTGTGTGTATATGTGTATATATATATATATATATATGTGTGTGTGTGTGTGTATGTGTATATATATATGTGTGTGTGTGTGTGTGTATATATGTATGTATATGTATGTATCTATATGTGTGTGTGTATATGTATATATATATATATATGTGTGTGTGTGTGTGTGTGTGTGTATATATATATATGTATGTATATGTATATATATGTATGTATATATATATATATGTATATGTATAGATATGTATGTATATGTGTATATATATATATATGTATATGTGTATATATGTGTGTGTATATGTGTGTATATATATATGTATATATATATACATACACATACACACACACACACACACACACACACACACAGTGGTACCTTGACATAGAAATTTAATCTGTTCCGAGGGCAAGCTCGTAAATCAAAATGTTCGTTAGATAAAACAAAAATTCCCATAGGAGATAACAGAAAACCAATTAGTCCAATCCCCTCCCAAACTCATATAACCTGACACAAACAAGTATATTTGACGTAATATATTAAAGATAAA
This sequence comes from Plotosus lineatus, assembly GCA_024760905.1. NCBI lineage: Eukaryota > Metazoa > Chordata > Actinopteri > Siluriformes > Plotosidae > Plotosus > Plotosus lineatus. The sequence continues at coordinate 16,875,196 of CM045738.1, forward strand.
CATATAAAAGCAAAAAATATTTCATAATAATAATAATAATACATGTACATTAACATGAATAATAATTAATAATGAAGAATAATAAAACCAGAATAATAAGTCAACTAACCCTTCTGATCATCGACTGCGGCAAAGATGTCATGTGTGCACGAAGATGATACATGGGCAGGCATGAGGTGGTGTGTACCAGTGAAGGAGGAGGAGAATTTTGTGCATTTGCACACAAGTGCGAGTGAGGAAAGGTTTGTGGTGAGCTCCCACAAAGCCAGCGCTTCTCAAATAGGGGGGGGCACATATGACCCTTGGGAAAATACTTTTTATATATACTATATATATATATATATATATATATATATATATATATATACTAGTCCTTCTGAAAAAATTAGCATATTGTGATAAAGTTCATTATTTTCTGTAATGTACTGATAAAAATTAAACTTCCATATATTTTAGATTCATTGCACACCAACTGAAATATTTCAGGTCTTTTATTGTTTTAATACTGATGATTTTGGCATACAGCTCATGAAAACCCAAAATTCCTATCTCAAAAAATTAGCATATTTCATCCAACCAATGAAAAAAAGTGTTTTTAATACAAAAAAGTCAACCTTCAAATAATTATGTTCAGTTCTGCACTCAATACTTGGTCAGGAAATCCTTTTGCAGAAATGACTGCTTCAATGCGGTGTGGCATGGAGTCAATCAGCCTGTGGCACTGCTGAGGTGTTATGGAGGCCCAGGATGCTTCGATGGCTTGACCTGGGGAATGCGGCACCTGTAGCCCAGTCCACTGCTTCCACAGGTCCCCCAAGGTCTGGAATCGGCCCTTCTCCACAATCTTCCTCAGGGTCCGGTCACCTCTTCTGGTTGTGCAGAGTTTTCTGCCACACTTTTTCCTTCCCACAGACGTCCCACTGAGGTGGCTTGATAGAGCACCCTGGGAACAGCCTATTGGCTCAGAGATTTCTTTCTGTGTCTTACCCTCTTGCTTGAGGGTGTCAATGATGGCCTTCTGGACAGCAGTCAGGTCGGCAGTCTTACCCATGATTGTGGTTTTGAGTAATGAACCAGGCTGGAAGTTTTTAAAAGCCAGTATATATATATATATATATATATATATATATATATACATATATATATATATATATATATATATATATATATACACATATATATATACTGTATGTGTGTGTGTGTGTGTGTATATATATACACGTATATGATGTGTATATATATATATATATATATATATACGTATATGATGTGTATATATATATATATATATATATATATATGTATATATATATACGTATATGTATAGGATCGGGATTTGAAAGAAAAAGTCTGATATAATTTGGCTTGCCGAGGCATATGGGGAGCGAAGGTTAGTCTGGGTGCTTTGTTCCCAGAGATAGTATTGAATGCTCAGCCTGAACGGAGTCAAAGCTGAATTTATTACACACGATGGTGTAGACATTGGCACAGCTGCCTCACAGCAAGAAGGTCCTGGGCTTGACTGCTGATCTTTGGCATTTCTGTGTGACGTTTGCATGTTCTCCCCATGCTTGTATGGATTGCCTCCAGGTACATCCCTCCCACGTCCAAAAACATGCACATTAAGCTTATCAGCTGTTCCAAGTTGGCTCTAGGTGTTGGTATTTTGCCCTCCGATGGTCTGGTGAGCAGTTCAGGGCGTTCCACACCTTCATCCAGTTGCAGCTGAGATAGTCACCGCTTCCTTGTGACCTCAAGTAGGAATAAATGGTTCATTCAGCGAAAGTGAGCCTGGCACAAACATCCAGGGTGTGGCATCCCTAGGCCATGCAGTACCAGCTGCCCCATAAGAAGCACGAGTTTTAATTCTGTAATTTTGACAGTAAGTTTTGTATATTGCAATGATGGCCTGGTCGTAAAGGTGCTGAATCACTGATCCTAAGGTTGGGGATTCAAGCCCCATTGTCACTGCCCCACCCCCCCTCCAGTGCAGCTCACTGGGTTATCAAAGGCCGGCCATGTCTCTCACTGTCTATGATGAGAGGCTGTAAAAGAACCAGTGCTGACTTTCGACAAGAGTAGGCTGCATAGCCGTCAGCATGTTTCTGCCCTGTGATGGCCTGGCGAGCCGTCCAGGGTGTACTCGGTCCTCGTTTGGAGTTGGCTGGGATGGGCACTAGCCTCCCTGCCACCTTAATTAGGATTAAGTGGTTCAGAAAATGAACAATGTTACAGAACATTTGTATACAAATTGTATACATTTGTAACACAAAGACAAACAATGTATTTATTAATCTTAAAATCTTATACACATCAAACAAACAATACAGTATATTATCCACGGTAATGGAATAAGGTTCAGAAACACTGTTGGCTTTTCCAGGCACTTTATTAATCACACACATACACATATATATATATATATATATATATATATATATATATATAAAAATCATTTTCATGTATTTATTTCTGAGAACAGAAAGTGACAGGCAGGGTGCTGTAATAATTTGGGCGTGGCAATTGTTGGCTGTACAGTACTGCATATGGGAAAAACTGTAAAGAAAGGAAGGGCCATGCATACTGTCGACCAGCCTGGAACTGCGGTCAGGGATTTTCTATCATAACACAAACATCTTCAAAACATTGCACATTAAAGGCATTTTTTTTTACTAATTAAACCGTGTTTGTACAAATGTATGTAAATACTTTTTTAAACCTTCCGCATCATCAAACTCAACCCATTACAAAAGCAAATAATCTAATCTAATCTGAGTGGTTGTTTCCTTTCTCAGATTCTATAAGTGACACTTCTAAGTACTTTTAACTAAAAATCTAAAAAAAAAAAAAAACCACTTTGTACTGTGCGAACATTGTCCCAAATCAAAACTAAGGTGCCGCAATATTGCAAAGCTTTATATATTCCCCTCTTTAGTACAATTAAGAAAAACAATTTAAACATTGACAATATAATTAACCAGAAACTGATTAAGCCAGTCAGCAGTTCTTGACTGCAGCTCTGTGATGGTCATGTGATGGTTCTTTTGAAGGTGCAAACCAGAGACATAACATTTAAATAAATTCTTCTGAAGACGTCTATGAATGTCAAATAAAGTTTAGTCGTCACCGTCCTGTTTGTATAGCGCAGCTGGTGCAAGTATGAAGTGCCTTAAGACTGTAACTGTGAATTTTCTCAGACTTAGTCCTTGGGCACCTTGAAGCTGTCCTTGTTTTTCCTGATTGTCCTCATCGTCTCTATGGGGTCAGTTGTCCCGGCATGTGTCTGGACTGATTTCTCTCTGGAGCACAAACAAATACAATTGCAAAACAAACACCAAAACAATGAAAATTAGTAAGTCGTGTAGAGTAATAGAGCAGAGAAGAGAGAAAAAAAAAAAAAAAAAAAACCCCGACACGGCTCAGTCCCACTCGGAGGACAAGCTCATTTCTGTAAGTAATTCGAGTATTAAAATGCATAAGTCTGTCTGTCTTCCTTTCGGCTTCTTCCCCTTTTACTCCGGAGTCGCCACAGCAAATCATCTGATTTGCACGTTTGATTTGGCAGAGGTTTTTTTTTTTTTTTTTTTACGTCGGATGCCCTTCCTGTCACAACCCTTTTTTTTAGCAAGGGACAGAAACACGCTGACGACTTTGCAGCTACTCTTTACGAAAGTCAGCAATGGTTCTTTTACATGCCTCTCACCATAGACAGTGGGAGACATGGCCCGCCTTTGATAACCCAGTTAGCTGCACTGGGGGGACAGTGACAACCTTGTGGAGAGTGGGACTCGAACCCCCAACCTTTGGATCAGCGATCCAGCACCCTATACCACTAGACCACCACTGTCCCCCATTAAAATGCGTAAGTAATTACATAAATAAAATGTATACGTTAAGATGCTACGCCTGTTTAGATTTGAAGTTGCATAAATGAGAGACTGATTAAAATGATGCCTCAGTTTTAGGCTACTGTTGACTGATTTTTAAAATGTTGGGTTTTTTTTTCTATTTTCACTTAATTTTGCACTTTAGAATTTTTTTGTAGCTTAAGACAGAAGGCAAGAAAATTGTAAGTGAGCAGCTGTGTTTACTCGATTCTGTTTACATCAACAAGTTTGAGTTTTCTATTAAAAGAATGAATTAAAAATGATATAATCAATATTGCGTGTTTTTACTCATTCATGCGCTCATTTTATCATCTAAATATGAAAAATCAATTTCCAGAATTAAGACTTTATAATGAAGCATGTAAGGTCAAGTTTAATTGTTAAAGCGAGGCCCAAAATTTGCTTACAAAAATAAAAATAAAAATAAAAAACTGGATACCAAGTTTCAGGCTTCTCTGTTGACTAGATTCAAAGTAATGGTTTATCAAAATCTGTTCTAGATCAAAATCATCATATGATAAATCCAAACGGGACATAAAATCCAAACTTATAAGCATCACAACTGTCGAACCAATTAGAAATTACGCCTGAAATTTTTGAATAACGCCATTATATACGTCTAAATAATAAATTACAGCAAATTCTGAGATCGTCGATATGGGACCACTAACTGAGTTGACATGGAACGACTCATTGTTTTTCTAGCTCATTTCTGATACATCCTTATTATTGGCTTTAAAACAGTATTATATATAATGTGCATCTGCAGTTCAAAATAATTGTACATAGATGTGTTTCTACCTGACTCTCATGAAGGGGTTGAATGTGAACTCGTCCGCTATTGTGGACGGAATGGTTGGCTCGCCATTATTGCATTTCTCCTAATTAACAACACAAATGGTTAGCTCAATCTATTTGAAGTGACATCAACATGGCTTTATAATAATTGTAATTATAGCAAAATAACATCATCAGGTACCTTTGCCCATGCCAGTTTTCTCCTGATGGCCTCATTATTTGGTTCGACGTGGCGTGCAAATTTTAAATTGTTGATTGTGTACTCATGACCGCAGTAAATACGCTGGAACACAACCAGAGCACATGACTGTACAGCTTACAAAGAGTCTTGTGTTATGAATAGAGGTTTGATAGTAATTATGTTAAAACTGAAAATTGTGTACAAAGCAGCGAGGTGCATTAAAGCAAGTTGGACACCGTGAAACCGTGTGTCAGGAAATGATTACCGTTTGAGGAGGAAGTCTTCCAAGAATGTCTACCAGAGCAATATACATTTCTTCAGCTGTACCTTCAAAGAACTTTCCACAGCCTGATACAAACAGGGTATCACCTGTGCACAATCAGAATAATACAACACTTTAAATAGAATGAAAGACACATAGGATGTTGGTTAAGAAGTGTATTTACCACATACTAGTTTTTCACAGAATTAAAATCATCTTATATATAAGGACGGTATCCGTTCCACTCGGGAAGGTGCCGCTCTCATTTCTTGCAATACAGTAGGCCCTTGACTATTCGCAGTTTTGCGCCCACGGTTTGAGTATTCGCGGACTGCCGGGCAACCGGCACGTGATTCAAATTCAGCCAATGGCTGTCCTCCTTTCTCCTGATTGGTTGAGCTGATGTCCCGCCCCTTTTTTCCTCATTCGTGCACAAGTTGTTAATGAGCCTGTTTTTTTGTGTGTGTTTTAATTACCAGTTAAGCTCTATGATGCCACTCAAACGCTATGCGTCTTCTCTGGCTAAGCGATAGAAAACGCTGGATGTCTCTTCTGAAGAAACAAGACTTTCTTCTGAGAAACGACGGTTTTCTCTGAACTGTTGTATTAAAATCTTTTTCAATTATTATTCCAGTACAGTACCCAAGTTCATGTTTATGCGTGAGATTTTATGTTCTGTAGCATGTTTAACAAACAGGGGGCAGTGGTGGTCTAGTGGTATAGGGCGCTGGATCGCTGATCCAAAGGTTGGGGGTTCGAGTCCCACTCTCCACAGGGTTGTCACTGTCCTCCCCAGTGCGGCTAACTGGGTTATCAAAGGCGGGCCATGTCTGTCACTGTCTATGGTGAGAGGCATGTAAAAGAACCATTGCTGACTTTCGTAAAGAGTAGCTGCAAAGCCGTCAGCGTGTTTCTCTCCCTTGCTAAAAAGGGTTGTGACAGGAAGGGCATCCGACGTAAAAACCTCTGCCAAATCAAATGTGCGAATCAGATGATTCACTGTGGCGACTCCCGAGTAAAAGGGAAAAAGCCGAAAGGAAGACAGACAGCATATTTAACAAACGATACCAAAAGGATAAACTTTATTACGCGTCATGTCCTTTTACATTGCAGTTGGAGTGACCTCTCCAAGATGGCGCTGCCCAGAGGGCGACGTCGTGCACTTCTCAGAGTCAAATTGTTTCTTTGTTCGTTTTAATTTGTTGTTTTGTTTGTTCATGTTTTTCACTATGCTCGTCTACGACCGGTTGACTCTACAACAGCTATGAGATCGGAGTATCTTCGGGCGGGTATAACTCAGCAGAGCTAACATGCTATGGTAGGCAGCTCAATAGGAGCCGCATCCCAGCGAACAAAGGAGCCCAGGTGGGAAGGGGCCGAACGACGACTCCGGTGCTTGGGATTGCAGGGCATGACGGCCGTGTAGCCGGCTGGTATAATCGCCTTATCGGGTGTACTCTCCTCGAGACACGTTTCACAGAAACACAGTCCTGTAGATCCCGCTGTGCTACAATCTGAGCATGAAGCTCGTCCTCTTGTTTCGCAGGGACTGAACATTTTCAAGCAGTATGGCCGGAAGTGCTAACCAAGCGCTGGAGAATCTGAGATCTCCGCCTTGGCTTATTGTTAGCATTGCGCTCCCATAGCATAGCATAGCATAGCAGCTCACGATAGAACTTGTTGCGTGCTTAGTTGCCCGAAGCTGAAGCTGCTCATAGCTGTAGTAGGGTCGACCAATCATAGACGAGCATAGTGCAAAACATGAGCAAACAAATTAAAACGAACAAAGAAACAATTTGACTCTGAGAACTCCGCGACGTTGCCCCCCAGGCAGCGCCATCTTGGAGAACTCACGCCAAGTTCAATGTAAAAGGACATGAAGCGAAATAAAGTTTATCCTTTTGGTATCATTCGTTAAACATGCTACAGAACATAAAATCTCACGCACAAACATTCTCAGAATTAACTTGGGTCCTGTACTGGAATAATAATTGAAAAAGACTTTAAAACGAGTGCTTTACAACAGTATACGCTGTATAATGTTTATATTTTATCATCAATAAAAATAAGAGTAAAAATTGAAAAGTTTTTCTTCATCATTAATACATTTTCCTACATTAATACTGAATTAATGAGTAAGACTGTCTATAGAATGTGTTTAAGAAGCATATTTGAGCGCATGTAATAGATACATAGTATTTTACTTCCGGCTGCTCATTCGCGCATGTGACGTCATACATGGGGTTTTACTTCCGGGTACAGAACTCGCGGATTATCTCGATTCGTGGGAGGGCTCGGTTTAAGAACAAGACTATTCAATCAGTGACTATCCAGAGCCAGAGCCAAAGCCAAAAAGCAGACAAACAGGCTAATCCGAGCGTCAGCTCGCCACAGAATTGAGTAACAGAGTGGTAGAATTGGAGAAGACTAAATTGGAGAGAATAACACTGCAGAAAACGTGTATTAACTAATTAAACATGCATCATCATCTTTTCCTTTCAGCTGTTCCCTTCAAGAACTCGCCACAGCAAATCATCTCACCCTGTCCTCTGCATCTTCTTCTCTTACACCAACGACCTTCATGTCCTCCTTCACCACATCCATGAATCTCTTTTTTGGTCTTCCTCTGGGCCTTCTGCCTGGTAGTTCCAACCTCAGCATCCTACTACCAATATACTCACTATCCCTCCTCTGTACATGTCCAAACCATCTCAATCTAGCCTCTCTGACTTTGTCTCCAAAACCTCCAACATGTGCTGTCCCTCTGATGTGCTCATTCCTGATCCTATCCATCCTCGTTACTCCCAAAGAGAACCTCAACATTTTCATCTCTGCTACCTCCAGCTCTGCCTCCTGTCTTTTCCTCAGGGCCACTGTCTCTAAACCATACAACATCGCTGGCCTCAACACCGTCTTGTACACTTTTCCTTTCATTCTTGCCGATACCCTCCGATCACACATCACACCGGACACTTTTCTCCAACCATTCCAACCTGCCTGCACACGCTTCTTCACCTCTTTTCCACACTCTCCATTGCTCTGGATTGTTGAGCCTAAGTACAGTCAGCCAGCTACTTACGAAATGAATCCGTTCCAGAGCCTTTGTCATAACCTGGGGTTTTGTAGATGAGCATTTTACATGTAAAATGCCTGATTCGTTCCAAAGCTACCAAGACTACCCCATAAACCCTTTAAAAATGATACAAGTACACCAATTTTGTATGAAATGTGTTAAAAGTAAAAGAAAATTATTTATTAAACCATTTAAACATTTGATTAACATATTAAACCATTTTATTAACATATTTATTAATTAAACTATTATTAAACATTTTTTATTAACACACATATACACAAAACACTGTCTCTCTCTCTCTCTCTCTCTCTCTCCATGTCTCTGTTGCTCTCTCTCGCTCTCTCTCTCTCTCTCACACACACACACACACAGACACACTCTCTCTCTCTCTCTCTCTCTCTCTCTCTCTCTCTCTCTCTCTCTCTTTTTTTTCCTCGAACCGATCCAATATGAAAGTCATATTGATGATTCGCATATCAAATTTGGTGCATGTTTTACGTCTGATGCCGTTCCTGACACAACCCTCTGCATTTATCCGGGCTTGGAACCGGCGTCAGGATGAACACTGGCTTGTGTTCCCCCAACGGCTGCATTTAATTAAACATGTATGTTTCTTGCAAACGGCACTACTCTCGGAGCTACTGATTAAGTTTCTGTAATAAAAATAATCAACACATTATGACTGATCAGATTCAAGGTCTTCAAGATTTAAGAATTCAACAAGGCTGTGGAATATTCTTAAATTTTGTTATGTTATTGGAACTTGCATCCTGATTCTCATCAAATACTTTATTATTGCGGTCAGAGTCAAGCATATCCTACAATGTCATACCTGCAGCTGCAGCATGCATACCTGTGAACACTGCCGGTGGCTCAGAACTATTTTTTGATGTCACAAAGTAGCAGATGTGACCACTTGTATGGCATGGTGTAAACAAACACTTTACAGTGATTGAACCCACCTAAGTATACAAGGAAAAAACAATTAAAGATTCACTGTTAAAAAAAATTAGGTGATAGTCTGCTCTTAACTTTTATGAGATACAGGAATCCCTCACTTTCCACGGTTAATAGGGACCGAGATCCCCACGCGACCATCGAAATCCGCGAACCCCAACCCCCGACTGATGTATACGTACATGTATATGTGTATATAATATCAATAAATACATATTCAGTGCTATCAATGCTTATAATAACAATTAAACATTAAAAAAAATAACATAAGACGTAAATAAAATATAAATACAGATGCTCCCCAACTTACCAACATTCATTTTGCAAACATCCGGAGATACGAACAGGTCTGTCCAAAGTCGAAAGTGAAAGTGAAATGAAATTGAAGAACAAGTAGAAATAGAAATGGAATAAAATCTACAGAAAGATAGATCATAAATATAACTATGAAATATGATTAAACATTATCCTGAGTACACTTAATACTAGACTCCAGCAGAGGGAGTTTAAACATGGGACATAATTTACAGATGATTATGTGAGGAGCGAGAGAGAGAGAGAGAGAGAGAGAGAGAGAGAGAGATTGTACACAGTACAAACTCGTATAGATCACTTATACAAGGTTTAAACATACGTTCCCCTCTAAAGAATGCCCTGTAACGACTTACAAACAAATTCATCTAAGAACGGCCGTCCTGAACCGAACTCGTTCGTAAGCTAGGGAGCGTCTGTACACACAAATACAGATGGTATGGAGAAGACGACTTGTATACATACGCGCGTGCACGCACGGGCGCAGATGAGCGTGCACACACACATGCAAAAATGTATCCAGTTTTGATACAAGATTTTGGGTTGTTTTTTTTTTTTTTTTTTTTTTGCACAATTGGTGTTTTTGTGACATTTTAGAGAGCCCTTTCCCCTATTCTTCCTTAATTTCCTTATTTTTTTTCATTCAATGAATATTTATTTAAAAAAAAACTGTGATGCACTGAATCCGACTCTGGGCAAGGGCTGGGTACACCCTGGACAGCTAACCAGGCCAACCTGATGTCTGTCCTGCCTGGATTCTACCACAAGGTCAGTTTTCCCACTGGACCAGGTCTAGACTAACATCCTGGATGCCTATAAAAACTCCCTCTGCCACATCTCGGACTCTCAGGTCACCTCTCTGTCTCCGATTCCTGCTTATAAACCTAAAAGCTGTAGCCAAGGACCACCAGTTAAAACAGTCCAGGTGCTGACTGAGGAAGCCACTGCAGCTCTACAGGATTGTTTTGACTCTTCAGACTGGGAAATATTCACAGAAGAGACAAACTTGATGGGTCAAACATCATCTGTACTCTGCAACAATAACTACTACACATAGAATGTGAGCATAACAAGGACTGTTAAAGTGTCCCGAATCAGAAACCATAATTTAACGGTGAAGTGTTCCTCCCTGCTTAGAGCATGGGATGATGCCTTCAAGTCAGGAGACCAGCAGGCCTACAAAGAAACATGTCAGGACCTACGAAAAAGTATCAATAAAGCTAAACATATCTATAAACAAGACATAAGACCCAGCAGATTTTGGTCACATGCTCATAAAATCAATAAATTCATAAAAGAACCGAACTTCATGAATATTTTTTGTGATAAAGATATGTGCTCCAATCACTATCACAGAAAACAGAGTTGTAGAAATGACTGGAACCTCAAAACTGCCCCGACATCCATGTTCTTATCAATATAAACTTTTGACCTCAACTGTAAATATCTCAACGTTACTAAAGTTAATAAACAGCGATAAAGTGTGGTGGTAAGTCTGTTGGGCTTTTACACCCGAGCCATAGCGGATCATCAGGCCGGTGCTTATCCCCGGTTTCTGTAGCGTGAAGCGACCAGGAGTTCAACTCCTCCTGGATGGGACGCTAGTCCATCGCAGGTTACCTTCCCAGTATATTTTTACTGGTACCCATTTATACTGCTGGGTGAACAGAGGCACACTTGTGGTGAGACCTTGCCCAGGGGTCTTAGTACAGTGAGGGTCTCAGTGGGATTCGAACTTATAACCTTTCGATCAGGAGCGCAGCACCCTAACCACTACACCACCGGCCTCACCATAAAGTGTGGCTTCAAATAATTACCTCTCACTTTATTCATTTTCTGAATCGCTTAATCCCAATTAGAATCGTGGGGAGGCTGGTGCCCATCACAGCCGATTCTGGGCGAGGACAGAGTACACCCTGGACAGCTCGCCGGGCCATCACGGGGCAGAAACACGCTGACGGCTATGCAGCTCCTCTTTACTAAAGTCAGAAATGGTTCTTTTACGTGAACCTCTCACCATAGACAGTGACAGACATGGCCAGCCTTTGATAACCCGGTTAGCTGCACTGGGGGAACAGCAGTGACAACCTGGTGCTAGTGAGGCTTGACCCCTCCCGACCTTGGCATCAGTAATATTGCTCAAATAATCGTGATATATGTAGGACATGTGTATGGGGTTTGAAATTTCCAACAAAAAAAAACTTGTCAATTAAGTGAAATCATACGAGAGCTTCGTCTTTAGGCCTAAATCCTATTCCATCATCAATTCCCATCAAATCCCGTCAAGCGACACTGTGCATGTCTCATGTATCTGTGTATCTGTCACAGCTTAATAAAATAACAGAATAACATTAATTAATTTGTCAAGATTGTCTCTGTTCACTCAAATTAAGATCTTGCGCTACCTCCTTGCATGCATGTTCAAAATTACTTGATTAAAATCTAATGTACTAACAAACACTTTTATACAGTCTCACATTTACGTGTGTTAACCGTTACGTTATGGTACATCACTGTATTGTCTCTTTCTATCCCATCAACTTTTTCAGGAATTCAATTTAAAAAATAATAATAAATTATATAACTTACATTGAACGTGTTGCCATGCGTCACTTTTTTGTTCAAGGCTCCAATTCTTTCATCCCCCCCATACACTGTCAGCCCAGGGACCAGATTCACCATCTTCTCATTTCCTCCAGCATGGTCCCTGTCAGAGCAACACAGCCAAACATGCCAAATACACAGACAAATCTAAAGGATGCAAGAGTCACATAGATTATTTAGAGCCAGTCTTACCAGTGATGGTGGGTCGTTAAAATGGATTTCAGCTTCACATTATGCTTTTTAACAGCTTCAACAACCTAACCAGTAGGAACATCAATTATACGGGATATTCAGAACAACGTGGCATTTCTACAGCTGCAAACATGAACCTCTTCTTACCTTTAAGGGTTCTACTGGGTCCACGATGGCTGCCTCTTTCGTGTCCTCATCAATGAGGAGGTACATGTAGTTATCAGTAAGTGCAGGCAACAGTTCTATCTTCATGGTGAACTGCTCCAGGAGACTCAATTTCCGAACCACTAAATTAAAATGAGCTGCTGAGGTCCGAGTAGTCGCTTCAGGGGAAAAGAAACACACAAGTAAAAAATCTTCAAGAAACTGCTATGAATACATGTTACGACACCTCAAAGTGAGAGAGCTGAGCAGAATCTAGGCTTTACCAGGTCAACTTGGGACATGATTACATTTATGACTTTATTTGTGGCCTAGCGATTGACGATAACAGTGAGTGGTGGTGATAGGCGATGAAGGGCTCTTAATCAGAATCAGAATACTTTATTGATCCTGGAGGAAATTGTTTGCACAAAGTTGCTCCATACAAAGTAAGAGTGAGATAAAGTCATTAGAGGGGGCTGTGCAGTGGCCACAATGTCAAATAGGTTCAAGAACATATTCAGTTCGTTGGCCCTGTCCTCACCGCCCACAGCTCATCTGCTGATGGATGGCCTGAAACCAGTGAAGGTTCTGATACCACTCCAAACCTTTCTCATGTTGTTCTGATAGTTTCCTCTTGTCCTTTGCCTCTCTGATCTTGACTCTCAGTGAACTTTGCATTGTTCTCACCTCCTCTCTATTCCCAACCCTGAGTGCCCTCTTCTTATCGCTGAGGAGGGATTTAATGTTGTTAGTCACTCACAGCTGGTTGATTGGGTAACAAAAGACCGTCTGAACTGGGACAATGGTGATGGTGCAGAAATTAATGTGTGAAATACATTCAGTAAGCCCATCAATGTCATCTCTGTGTGGCTCACAGAGCGCAGACCAATCTATAGCTTCAAAAGCAAGACTGTATGTCCTCCATAGCCTCCTCCGACCATCTCTAACAGTTCTTGTAGTTGCAGGCTGCCTCTTCACAACAGGCACACAACATACGGTCTGATCTTGGGAGGGAACTGCAGCATATTTTCCATGGTGACATCGTTGAAGTCACCCGAGATCCCATGAAAGCAATCGGTGCCGAATCTATGACTGGGCTAATAGCAGCATGAACTGGGTCACATGCAGCTGTTGGGTTGCAGAAGGAGCTACTAAGATCACACAGGAAAATTATCTCGGCAAATAAAATGGTCCGAGTCCAGCAGCACACAGTTTCCGGTTCAGAACTCCTTTGATAGTTCTGTGGGCGGGGTTACGCCACAGGTAATTGATGAGAATGGCGAGCCACCATTCTTTCCGCTTACCACTCAAGGTGCAGTCTCAGTCAGCCCGGACAGCATGAAAGCCCGCAGTAGATATCTTGTCATCAGGCATATCCTGATGCAGCCGCTATCTCACCGTCTCCTTCCTTCTCCTGTGCTGTCCCCCATCTCTGCATCCACAGTGTGTTTTTCCTCCAGACTTCAGCCAGTAAGTCCGTGGGTCTGGCCGCTAATCCGGCCAGCTTCAGGGCGATCAGCCGATCCCTGGAGTAAACAAGGTGAGCATGTAGTTGCTGCACTGCAGTCCAGGAAGTAAAAGTTCCGCAGCAAAAAAAAAAAAGTTAAAAAAAAAAAAAAAAACTTTCTCAATCCATATATTGAGAGTGCAACTACTTACAAACAATAAAATAATAACTATAAGAAAAAAGTTAAAGTAAGAAAAGACAGTTAAAAGTACACAAGATCATTAGTGATTTTAGGAACTGAAACGGGGTAAAGGACGCCTGGGATGCACTCGCACATACAAATGGAATCCAAAATTTTGGGAACAACTTGAGAATGGCCCCATATACCCGTATATAGGAACTGGAGGCTTTTTCCCCCCAAGAACAGTGAGCAGCTTTAATCGTCAGATAAAATAAAGTGCTTATTCACAGCTACCATAAAAGACCGCAAGCTGTCATTGAAGTTAATGAGACAATACACCGTATAAAAAACTAGGGGATGCAAATTTTTGATTGGTCTAGTTTCTGATGTCATAATGACTTACAAAGAACAAACACAATTGTTTGATAATAAAGGTCTTCATGCAACCACTACCCATGAGTGAAAGAAACGCTTTTGTATTATTACTCAGATTCTCTGAAAAATGTCCAAAAATCACAAATTTACTGGTCATGGGAATAAATAATTTAGCAACAAATAATGCGTTTATAGCAACTGCGAAAGTTATTTACAGACATAAATTCAAACACAATATTGGCACATCTGTCTCACAATAAGAAAGTCCTGGCTCAAGCATCATTCTGCTCGTGCTTGTTTGGGTTTCCTCCGGGTTCTACGGTCTTCTCCTACAGTCCAAAAACATGCACAGTGGGTTAACTGGCTGTTCCAAGTCACCTGGAGGTGTTAGTGTATGAATGGTTGTGAATTTTGGGGTGTTACATATTCGGCCAGTTCCCTCTTCAGATTACAGTGATACCTCTGCTCACGAACATAATTGGTTCCCAGAAAGTGTGTGTGAGGCGAAAAGTTCGTCTTCCGAACATTTATTTCCCATAAGAAACCATTAAAATGAGAATAATCCGTTCCCAGGTCCCCATAAAACATAATTTTCTACTAAATAAGCCTTAAAACTACACAAAAATATACCTTATTTTATGTATAATAAATGTGCTATTGTATTGTAATTAAAGAAATAAACTGTACTGTATAATAAAGTCGTTTTATTTACCTTTGTGATGGTAGTTGATGGCTTGATGGAATGGAGTGGGAGGAGGAGGGAGGGAGGGACTTACTGTTTGGAAGGAGAGTCACCTTCCATAAGGACTGTCCCATAAAGCAAAAGTACACTCAATATGGTCCAAAATGTCTATCAAACACAAACCACGTCCGCACTCAAAGAAAGGGGGTGACGAACTGGGACGCCGTGAGCGTGCGTCAGCTTCTCGTGGCCGTCACCGTGGTGCTGTTCGACCGCGTGGTTTGATTCGTCCGCCGAAAACTAGTTCATCAGCAGAGACAATATGCTCGCAAATTTAATGTTCTTGAGGCGAAAAGTTCGTGAGCTATTTACATGACTAGGGCAGTGAACTTTTAGTGTAGACTCTTAACTCTTCCCAGCTTTAGAAAGCCTCGTCAGCTGTATTTAATGTTAAAATCTTTAGATGAATCTGGGCGCTTCACCTGGACCTCTTATATTAAAAATATTCTATTTAGATTAGGATTCGGATTTGTTTGGATCTCTCAAGATATTTGGGATAGATTATTCTATTGCTGTATTTAAGCAAAGATTATCTGACAATTTGTCACAAGATTGGTATTCATCGCGTCATAAGACTACCAATTGCTCCAATTATATACAGAGATCCCTCACTTTCCGCGGTTAATTGGGACCGAGATCCCCTCGCAACCACCGAATTCCGCAAAGTAGGATCAACCCCCCAAACCCCCTGACTGACATATACATAGATGTGTATAATATATACGTGTATATAGTATTATAAATACAGACGCTCCCTGATGTACGTTCATCCATTTTACGGGTTTTTGATTTTATGTTAAAAAAGTCAAATTTTGAGTTTAGACGTACCTACGTAGTACGCTGATGTAATGACGTTGCATTCATTGTTTACAAACTACAGACTGAGTGTGTGTGTGTATATATATATATATATATATATATATATATATATATATATATATATATATCTCTCAGTTATATAGCGTGTTACTCTTGTGTGAAGACGTCGTCTCTGTGATCTTTGTGTTTACACTGTTTTGCGAACTTTTGTAACCCTAAGCAAATATGGTTGGTCTAAAAGTAAGCCTACTAGCATGTGTGCAAGTCTCATACACAGAGATGAATTAACTATCTGCTCAGATCGGCACAATCTACCATGCATACTCAGTTAAGCAAAGAGTTGTAAAATGAATGAAAACCCGAATCCACAAATTACAGAACAATTACACATATTTATTATCTTTTAGCAGAATCCTAAGAGTGTATACTTATTTTTATATTAATATTCATTAGGATTTGTACTTGTTCTTTGCATGCATCTCTTGAATAAAGTTTACGTACTTACACACAGGAAAGAATGCTCCGCTTTGCTGGGATTCACATTAGTGCAGGCTGTGTTCTAAATGAGTTCAACGGCACCCTTGTGCACTTGAAAGATGGGAAGTCTGTATAACCCACAGCAAGTACACTACTGTTGCAAGTACACTACTTTCGGTATTGAGCGCCTCACATATTGTAAGCGTTGATTGACTGTTTTAAGCTTTGTGTAAAGTGACTCGGTATAAATAAGTGACTTATTTGAAATTAATGTTGATATTATTTTACAATGTCATGTTTATAATAATTGATTTAAGGGTGTTTTATGAGATACAGTAATGGTATTTATGGTTGTATAGTACAGTATGAGCGTCATACGTCACACGTCACTGTAACAACTTACGTTCACTTTCAACTTGCGTTCGGCCGTCCGGAACCAATTAAAAACGTAAGTCGGGGAGCGTCTGTACACATACAGATGCACGTCTGCGTGCAGATGTGTGTGCACCTCACAAAAATGTAACTAGTTTTGATGGGGGGTTTTGGGTTGTTTTTTGTTTGTTTAGGGTTTTTTTTTTGCATAATTGGCCTTGTTCTTGCATAATTTTCCTTAACTTTTTCCCCTATTCGTCCTTAGTTTCCTTGTTTTTCAGTCCGATGAATATTTAAAAAAAATAAATAAAAAATGATGCACTGAAGCCGTATGAATTGAAGCGCGAAGCAGAGAGGGATCCCTGTACTTTTTAAGTCTCTACTAAATGTCGAGACTTAGCTTAGATTTAGCCCCGTATTTAAGAAATTGCTTGACAAAATACAGATGTGGTCATTTCGGATTGAGAAAAGAAACAGGCGGATACAACAATGTGCCTTCTGTCTTGAGATTTTGTCCTTTCTGCCAAAAACATGATCTTAATTTAATTGAAGATGAAATACATGTACAGTAAAACCTCCGCTGACGAACGCTTAAGCTCACAAACTTTTCACCTCAAGAACATTAAATTTGCGAGCATATAGTCTCTGCTGACGAACTAGTTTTCGGCGGACGAACCAAACCACGCGGTCGAACTGCGCCACGGTGGCGGCCACGAGAAGCTGACGCACGCTCACGGCGTCCCAGCTCGTCACCCCCTTTCTTTGAGTGCGGATGTGGTTTGTGTTTGATAGACATTTTGGACCATATTGAGTGTACTTTTGCTATTATGGGACAGTCCTTATGGAAGGTGACTCTCCTTCCAAACAGTAAGTCCCTCCCTCCCTCCTCCTCCCACTCCATTCCATCAAGCCATCAACTACCATCACAAAGGTAAATAAAACCACTTTATTATACAGTGCAGTTTATTTCTTTAATTACAATACAATAGACATTCATTATACATAAAATAAGGTATATTTTTGTGTAGTTTTAAGGCTTATTTAGTCGAAAATTATGTTTTATGGGGACCTGGGAACGGATTATTCTCATTTTAATGGTTTCTTATGGGAAATAAATGTTCGGAAGACGAACTTATCGCCTTACAAACACTTTCTGGGAACCAATTATGTTCGTGAGCAGAGGTATCACTGTACTGCTTTATTGCAAATCCTACAGCGTTATAACAAATTATCTTTTAGCTGAACATATCAACTACTAACTATCAAAACATAGCTTTGTTAATCCAATTTCTTCAACAAATGAATGTGCCATTAAAAACTTGTGCCTATTTTTATACAGTGTTAAGAAAATAAGGAACTTTCATGGCTCTCTTTAATCATGGACGTACTCTTGCACACTCATGCAATGTATATGTATGTTTATTTGTATGTGTATTATGAGCCAGTGGCCTTATACTGAATAAAATTTCCCCCTTTATTGCCCATTTAAGACTGACCGTGTCCTAAATGATTAACACGGGGAAAAAAGATGTCTCTCAAAAAAACCCAAACTAAATGCTGATTACTTTATTTTTTTTCCCCCACCTTATTTCGGATCCTGTTGGGAGAGACAAAATTCTCCCAGCTATGGGCAAATAGCTCTACTGCCTTGTAGGAATCTCGGGAGAGGAGAAGGCTAAGGGAGTAAACCCCAACAGAAAATCCGGAGCCAGAGTCCTTAAGGTGGCTCGATGCTGTACTCAGCCCATTCCGGCAACTCCTGCGACAGCGCGGGAATCGTGTGTACTGGCATCTGCCTTTCCACTGGATCATTCCAGCGACATGGAGAGGGGAGATCTACTGCATGGGTAACAGTTTGTCCTCCATAACCATCTACCCAGGCCCTTGCACACTGGAGAGGACACTACAGCTTCGCTGCGCAGCGTCGACAAAACACAGGAAGCAGCAGTCTACCGGTTAGCAGTCCTCACTTCGATTGGCGTAGAGCTGGACGCCAGGGGTTGCTTCCGACGGTAGGTGAGGCCACACGCCTCATTGAGCAGCTACCACCTGCCTTAAGCTGGGCAGCCCCCAGCCATTATGGTGCCCACCCAGGCTGCTGAGCATTATCAAATCCTTCCACAACGATATGACTGGCACAGTAGTCTTCGATGGCTCGACATCAGAAAGTTTCAAGGTCAAGAGTGGCGTGAAGCAGGGCTGCGTCTTCACCCCTACACTGTTCGGAATATTCTTTGCTGTTCTGATGAAGTACGCCTATGGATCAGCCACTAAAGGGCATCTATCTCCGAACCAGATCAGATGGCAAACTCTATAACATCTCCCCTCTTATGACCAAATCCAAAGTCCAGCAGAAATTCCTCTGTGACTTGATTTTCATGGATGATGTGGGTATCACGACCCGTACAGCGGAGGAGCTTCAAATGCTCATGGACCACTTCAGACAGGCATGTGAGACGTTCGGGTTGACAATCAACGAGAAGAAAACGCAAGTCATAGAGCAAGATACAGGCCCTCCACCTGATATCAGACTCTCTGATCAGACGCTGGAAGTTGTCAACGACTTTGTGCACCAGGGCTCTACCATCTCTGACTGACTCTCTTTCTCTTTCTCTCTCTCTCTCTCTCTCTGGACACAGAGATAGACAGGCGCATCGGCAACAAGAGAGTTTGGACACATGTAAAATTGACTGAGCACACGAAAATCCAGGTATACAAGGCCTGTGTTGACAGCACACTCCTCTATGGAAGTGAGGCTTGGATGATGAGAGCTAAACAGGAACACAGGCTCAACGCCTTCCACATGTGCTGTCTCCGCCGCATACTGGGCATCACCTGGCAGGACAAGGTCACAAATACCAGCGTACTGGACAGAGCCATAGTTCCCAGCATGTACAGTCTACTGAAGCAGAGGCGCCTGCGTTGGCTTGGCCACGTTGTGCGCATGAAGAACGGAAGAATCCCAAAGGACCTCCTTTATGGAGAACTGGCATAAGGATACCGTCCCACAAGCAGACCCAAACTCCACTTCAAGGATGTCTGTAAGAGATCTGAAAACCCTTAAAATCGACCTAAACACCTGGGAAGCCACTGCCTCTGACCGACCAACCTGGAGACAGTCAGTGAAAATGGGGCTGTCAAACTTTGAGGAGACCCTTGCCCAGAAGTCCGAGGCAGAGAGACAAACACATATACAAGCAGCTGCATTCATCTGTCCTGGATGTGGGACAGACTGCCATTCCCACATCAGATGATGTCTCCTGACAAGCCACATCAGATGATGTCTTCAACTCCAGCGTGCAAGCCTATAGTCTCTCCAGACTCGGATGCCTAAGATTTATGTATGTATTATAGGCCAGTGGCCTTATACTGAATAAAATGTCTGTCTGAATGGGTGTGTGAGTGGTGGCCCTGCGATGACCTGACGCTGTCCAGGGTGCACCCCACCCTCACCCGGAGTCGGCTGAGATGGGCGATAGCCTACATACAACAGGGTTAATTGGCCATCTCAACTTGCCCCTATGTGTGGTGAGAGTGGAAATGGTACTGCATGTTGGCCCTTCAGGGTGCACCCCACCTTCACGTAGTGTCGGCTGAGCTAGGCTGGCCAAACTCCCCGCAGCTGTAATACAGTAGTTCAGCAAATAGGTGAGAGAGTAAGTAGATAAACACACTGGAAACACATCAAAATACAGAATCATGAACATGATTCCAGTCTCAGGTGTATAATATACTAAAATAACAGCAAGAGTTACAACTCGAATAAGAACCAAACCGTTTTTATATAAGACAGAAGACATATATATATAAAATATATAAAAAATGTCTTCTGTCTTATGTGTGTGTATGTATATATATATATATATGTCTTCTGTGTGTGTGTGTGTGTGTGTGTGTGTATATATATATATATATATATATATATATATATGTCTTCTGTGTGTGTGTGTGTGTATATATATATATATATATATATATATATATATATATATATATATATATATACACACACACACACACACAGAAGACATATATATATATATATATATATATATATATATATATATATATATATGGATGGTACTTATTCAGTACTTCACAATATTATAAAAGTCATAGAGGAAATGCTGTCTGTTTCGTTCTGTGAACACTAATGCAGTGTCGTGTGCAGTGGGTCGGAACATTAGAACAGAGCCCAGTAAAGTCCCGTCATGTTCAGTCCGGCAGAACACGGACAGCTTGAGTTCCTCTCAGAGAAAGTCCTGTCAACACTGACTATAAAAACAAGGCTCGTCTACTTCAGTATTCTGTCCATGTAGTGCTGAATAATCGAATATAGTAAAAATAATTTTCTTGTAAATACATACCGAAGATATGCGCTGCTGCACCCAAACCGCAAGCACCCAACAGACTCTTAAATAACATGGTAATACGTACTGCGATTACGACACTACACAGAGGAAGCTGAAAGTTGGCTTTGAAACAACAGTCCCGCCCACTTTAACCTTTGAACCCAAGTGAACCAATCGGATTGAGGGCGCCTTGGCATACAACCATGTCGTCATTTTGTATCCTGTGTGCCGTAGACTCAAAGAGCGTTTCTGCGAATTCAAGTGCACTTGACTAAACGTTACTTTATAATAGAGGCAAGACTAAGTAGTGCTGTAGTTAAGGGGACTTGTAATAATTTGAGATTAAAACACGAACGGAAGTTTATCTAGTAAAGCAGCAACCTAAATTCAAACAAAAATGTTTTCATGTACTGTATTTATACATTACATTGGAATAACTATTTTAATTTAGTATAATCTCGTTAATTGCCGTCGTCTTAGATATATTTGATGTATTTCCTTTTTAAAATATTCCTTCCGATTGTTTTGTCGTTAATATTCCGGGAGTTAAACAGAGTGAAGGTCACGACACTGAACGGATCAGGTTCTGGTGTCACGTGGTGAAATAAATGTGTACGCGGAATGCGCTTCGGTTTTGGGAATTTGGGCGAAAGATAGTCTGCGTGGGGCGAAATTACGCAGAACACGCCAAGGAGCTAAATAACGAGCTGCCCACGGAGCCCGTGCTGTTCCTGAAGCCGCCTACAGCGTATGTAAGGGCGGGCTGCCCGATCGTGGTGCCCCGCTACACCTCCGCTCTGCACCATGAAGTGGAGCTCGGAGTCGTGGTGGGGAAAGCGGGCGCACGGATCCCACAGAGCTCCGCGATGGAGCATGTCGCCGGATACGCGCTGTGCTTGGACATGACCGCACGGGACATCCAGGACCGATGCAAGGCCAAAGGGTTGCCCTGGACTCTGGCTAAAGCCTTCGACACGTCCTGTCCTGTGAGTGACTTCATCCCCAAGGAGCGGATCCCAGATCCGGCAGGACTCGAACTGTGGCTGAAGGTGAACAGCGTCACTCGGCAGAAAGGCAGCACGGCGCAGATGATATTCCCGGTGCCCGCCCTGATCAACTACATCAGCGGGATCATGACATTAGAGGAAGGGGACCTCATACTGACCGGGACCCCCAAAGGAGTCGGAGCTGTGCACGAGCACGACGAGATTCAAGCTGGGATTCAGGGGGTCATCAGCATGACGTTTAAAGTCGCCGCAAGGGATTCAGTCCCCAACTAACAGTGCATTTCAGAATTACTACCGAGTTGTGTTTTTTTTAACTATAGAATTCGCTGTAGATTTTAATTTTATAATTTGTATACTGTATTATCATTACAAAAATCACAAGTTTTTCAACACAGTGAAATGGCGCCCCCCAGTGCACTATCTGGGTGATCAAAGGCCAGCCATGTCTCTCACTGTCTGTGCTGGAGATGCATGTAAAAGAACCATTGCTGATAAAGAGGAGCTACATCGTACCCTACCTTCGCCCAGAGTCGGCTGAGATGGGCACCAGCCTCCCTGTGATCCTTATTAGGATCAGCGCTTCAGAAAATGAAGCAATGAAAGAATGAAATGTTGCATAACAAATTGTACAGTATGGCAACAAAGAAAACAGCAGATTACTTAAAAGACACTTTACAGACAAAAATTTAATCAATATATTTACATGCAAATCAAGAAAATAATAATCGACAAAGATTTTAAAATGTTGAAAGTGAGTAATAAAGCAGGTGGTCTCAAATTTGTACATGGTGTGTTGTATGTGAAGTACTGTATGAGTAGTTTATTCAGTTGAGTGTAAGATTATTCTATTACTGTACTTCCATTCTGGTATAAGGATGGGTATAGGGGTCGCTGGGAGGCTTGGCAGTGTACACCCTAAACAGCTTGTCAGGCCATTATAGGGCCAACACTCACAAGTATTCACACTCTCACCTAGGGGTGATTTGGAACAGCCAATTGCCGTAGTGTGCATGTTTTTGGACTGTAGGAGGAAACCGAAGTACTCGGAGAAAAGCCACGCAAACAACACAGGGAGAACATGTAAAGTCCACACAGAAACATCCGAGCTCGGAATCGAAAGCAGGACCTTACTGTGAGGTGGTTGTGCTCACCATTGTGCACCCCACCCTGCCACACTCAGTAGTTTAAAATATTCAGCAGAACATTAAACATTGCATCCATCATGTTGTACTTACCCTCAGAAATCACATGAAATCAAGTCCACCTGTGTGAAATCTAAGTGTCACATGATCCTGCAATATAAAGTTTTTTTGTTTTTTTTTTGAAAGGCCCCAGAGGCTGCGAAGTTACTAAAGCAAACGGTATCACACCATGAAGAATAATGAGCTCTTTACACAAGAGACAAAGTTGTTCAGAAGTATAAGTCAGGGTTAGGTTATAAAAAATATCCAAATCTTGTGCGTGATTAGAAAAAAATCCATAACTTAGTGCTAAAAATAAGTCGTTTTAAATTTTCCAAAAGGCGTGTGTGGGCGACTCACCAAATGTATGGCGGAAGGTACTCTGGTCAGATGAGACTTGAATTAAACTTTTTGGCCACGAAGTGCAGTCTCACACTATGAATGACACGATTCTCTTAACAGATTAGAAAATGTTGTGGTGTTAAGGGAACGGCCCTCTTCTGGTATAAATCTTATTTAACTGATCTTCTTCTTTTACTTTCGGCTGCTCCCTTCAGGGGTCGCCACAGCAAATCATCCGCCTCCACCTCACCCTGTCCTCCGCATCTTCTGACTCCAACGACCTTCATGTCTTCCTTCACCACATCCATAAATCTCTTCTTTGGTCTTCCTCTCGGCCTTCTGCCTGGTAGTTCCAACCTCAGCATCCTACTGCCAATATACTCACTATCCCTCCTCTGTACATGTCCAAACCATCTCAATATGGCCTCTCTGACTTTGTCTCCAAAACATCTTACATGTGCTGTCCCTCTGATGTACTCATTTCTGATCCTATCCATCCTCGTTACTCCCAGAGAGAACCTCAACATTTTCATCTCTGCTACCTCCAGCTCTGCCTCCTGTCTTTTTAACTGATCATCAGTTTGTAGATGTAAATGGTGATTTCGCTACGTTCTAATGTTAAATTTGGTGTTTCACAAGGTTCTATCCATTTGGGTGTTAAAAATTCAAAGTATATTTTTTCAGTGGCACAAATTCGACAGGCAAAATTCAGTATACAAAAAATTAGTCAACATCCAGGAGGCCAAAGATGAGCAATTGAACACCAATTCAGTCACGCATCATGGATACGGACAGGCCATGCTGACAGTCCTGAACGATGGCACTTCAGGAAATTTGTTAACTATTTTACCTTCTTTTGATCGTAACAGATACAGTAACAGAAACGGGGCGGTGGTGGTGTAGTGGATAGGGCGCAGGATCACTGATTCTAAGGTTGGGGGTTCGAGTCCCCACAAAGGTTGTCACTGTCCCCACAGTGCAGTTAACTGGGTTATCAAAGGCGGGCCATGTCTGTCACTGTCTATGGTGAGAGGTTCATGTAAAAGAACCATTGCTGACTTTCGTAAAGAGTAGCTGCAAAGCCGTCAGCGTGTTTCTGTCCCTTGCGAAAAAGGGTTGTGACAGGAAGGGCATCCGACGTAAAAACCTCTGCCAAATCAAATGTGCGAATCAAATGATTCGCTGTGGCGACTCCCGAGAAAACGGAAAAAGGCAAAAAGAGAAGAAGAAGATCGTAACAGATATGAAAAAACCTGCCATGCTGATCATTAACAGAATTTACTGGACAGCATCCACAGTGGTAGCTTTGATGAACAGGGTTCACAAACGTTCTGCTGATTTAACTGGTTTTCATGTGAACTGGTGACATTGAATTACCCTCCGCCAACATTTACCATATTCGTCCAGACGACCTTTCTCGTTCCAAGTGAAATCTGGTGCTCTATTTGCTGTACCAATATGAATCAAAGAAAAAATAAATGAACGGATTTACTGATAATTACAATAAGTGCAGCGGGATTTGAACCCATGTCTTGACGTTATAAGGGGCCGGTGGCGTAGAGGTTAGGGTGCTGCGCTCATGATCAGGAGGTTGTGAGTTCGAATCCCACCGAGACCCTCACTGTGCTAAGACCCCTGGGCAAGGTCTCAACCACAAGTGTGCCTCTGTTCACCCAGCAGTATAAATGGGTACCAGTAAAATATACTGGGAAGGTAACCTGCGATGGACTAGCGTCCCATCCAGGGGGAGTTGAACTCCTGGTTGCTTCACGCTACAGAAACCAGGGATAAGTACCAGCCTGATGAGCCACGAGGCTAAGCCACTAGGCTCGGGTGTAAAAACCCAACAGACTTACCTTCACGTTAAGCAAATGATCTCATGTTAGGAGTCATAATTGGACAAAGTATTTCCGGGAAGGTGAGGGGAGGAATAACCTTCAATAAGGTATCTAGTACCCATTGCTGGCTGTAAAATAATAAAATAATCATGGCAAAGGCAGGAACTAAAGTTCCTAATGAACCATTCAGTCAAGAAAATAGCCAAAGGATGAGCTTTGGAGGACCAATCAGAGTTAGAACATAGTAAACCAATCAAAATGGAATGGGCACATTTTAAACCAATGCAAGGCTTATTGAAGGGGTTCGATCTTGGGTATGAAAGTGTCTTGGTGCCAACATGCCAAGGTCGACCGGTTTCTGTTGAGTTAAATTCAGCAAAGAATCCAGAATTTTTAAATTGACAGCACTACAGCCTTTCGTTGATCTGAAAGAGCATTCAAGAAATCAATAGTAATAAAGATATTTATATTGGTTTACCAGCAGTCAGTGTAAGTTATGCTGGAACATGATCTAAGCTGAAGCTGCCTTTGTGGGACGGATCTGCATTAAGAAGGGGCGTCGGCCCTCCACCATCACATCAGTCAGTAGTGTTGCTCCCTTGAGAAAAATATCCCGTGTACGATATAAACTCCATCCTGATTGTGTGCCTGTCAGTTTCAGTGCTTGTTTTTTTGCCTCCTGTACATATCAGGCCTTGACGTTTACTTTCTTAGGCCTAGGTTCCCCTCGTGACTCTTAAAACTTTCTCAGCATTAAGATTTTCAACTTAAGTGTCTGTCTGTCTTCCTTTCGGCTTTTTCCCTTTTACTCAGGAGTCGCCACAGCAAATCATCTGATTTGCACATTTTCATTTGGCAGAGGTTTTTACGTCGGATGCCCTTCCTGTCACAACCCCTTTTAGCAAGGGACAGAAACACGCTGACGACTTTGCAGCTACTCTTTACGAAAGTCAGCAATGGTTCTTTTACATGCCTCTCACCATAGACAGTGACAGACATAGCCCGCCTTTGATAACCCAGTTAGCTGCACTGGGGGGGACGGGGGGGGGAGACGGACAGTGACAACCTTGTGGAGAGTGGGACTCGAACCCCCAACCTTTGGATCAGCGATCCAGCGCCCTATACCACCAGACCACCACTGCCACTAGATTTTCAACTTAAGTGATAATTTAATATACCGTGTAAACTTTATCTATTAAAAGATTCATACTGAGATGCAGTCAATAACTTGTTTGAATTTATTCTGTTCACTCAGCTTTTTGCAAAGAAATACTGCAAGTTTACGGTACAATACATATTTTTACATGAACTCATTGTTCAAACAGTGCATTTTAAACTAAATTTAGATTTTTCCTTGCTGTGAAATATGTGCCGAATAATTTACACTGATTGCAGATCTGTGCTCACAATAAAAGTTTACCAAAAATAGACAATCCATGAAGAAGCAGCCTGTTAAAAAAACAGTCACTAATTAAAATGAGAAATGGATGAATTAAATATTTAAATTACATTTTTTAATTATTATTACCTGAGTGTAATTGAACCATTCAAATATTCAATCATGTTTATGTTTGATCTTTTCATAGCAAAAAATAATAACAAAAATTATGAGCAAAGAATGGAAAAAAAAAAGAAGCTAAAAATACACCTGGAGCAAATCAAATTAAATTTTTTAATCTAACATTTTTGGGAATCGTCTCCAATGGATGATGGAAGACATTAATGTTGAGTAGCATTTCCCCCCCAAAAGCATTATATCAAGAGAAAAAATAAAAAAGAGTCAGTTGAAATTACATTGCATGTAAAATATAAACTTTGCATCTAGGTGGGCCAAATGATTGTTAAAACTCAATGTAAACATTAACCGATTTAAATTTTAACAGATACAGAACACAATATCGTTTTATTGCTGTAATGTTTGGTCAATTCAATCTAAACCATGTGCAACATCACAATTTTACTCATTTACATTAAAATATCTCTGTCATAACTGTCTCACAGAAGAAATAAAAATGATCTGAACTGATATCAATATTGAACCACAAAAACAAAAGTAATCAAAAATGAATGCCTGACACTTAACCTACACTGTATTTTCATGTGTATTCTATTTTAAAAAAAAATCCCTTGATTATACAGCACCTATAAAGGGGGTTTGCTCTCATTAGAAATCAGTCCATGAAATCTCAGATACTTAAAAATGAAATCCTGCACTCAAAGTAACTGAGAGTTGAAAGTAAAAATGACTGACAGGAATAAGTGAGGTTCATCGCACACATGGTATTACACAGTGTGTGACTGAGAACTTTGTTTAAATGTGTCTCAAAGCTTTGTTTTAAAAGTTCTCTTACAATTCTGCAAAGTAAAACACAAAGGCAACAGTAATTTAAAAAAAAAGTAATAATACACATGCATGAAGTTTACAATATGAAACAACTTAAATGCACAGAAAAATCATGAAGATAAAGCCTAATCAAAGGGAACAATTCTAGCATGAGAGAGAAAGTTACAGTTGCGTGATATTAGCAGAGTAGCCAGTCGTGGTCTCCAACCCTGATCATCCACATACAGTATGACAATCAGATTATTGCCTTAAGAAGTTCTTTATCAGATAAAAGCGGTTCATTAGATTTTGGATGGAGATACAATATGCAGGAAGGCAGCTCTCCAAACACAGGACTGGAGACCCATGGTATACTGCATGCTTATCTTACATCAAGCTTTGATACAATAGTAATTTTGAAACAGTAACAGTGTCTAAAAAGTACTCTCAGTGCATAGAAGACCCCGGAGCTTCAGGATTGTTCACAGAGCAATAAAACAGCCATCAAAACAGCATTAAATTGAGAGATTGGCTGGAGGAGGAGGTTGGGTCTCCCACTCTCCTCAAAAGGTGGTGCTCTCTGATTGAGTCTCAGCTTCGAAGGGTGTAGTCACAGGCTGGTCCACAGCTATATGCGGTACAAAGAGTCGCCCAGACTCCTTCATTGCCAGGCCCACATCTGTATGATAAGAGATTACAATAAATCTAAAAAATATGTCTGATTGGTACCATTTCTAATAACTGCTTACATGTTTAGGAAAATAAGCAAACTCTCAAAATCACAATTTTACTAGATGCATTTAATGCCCAAGTTCAAAATAAATATGATAATTAGAAAGCATATAATAGGGTGCCGAGAGAGGAACTGTTGTATTGCATGAGGAAGTCTGGAGTGGCAGAGAAGTATGTTAGAGTGGTGCAGGACATGTATGAGAGATGTAAGACAGTGGTGAGGTGTGCTGTCGGCATGGCAGAAGAGTTCAAGGTGGAAATGGGCCTGCATCAAGGGTCAGCTCTGAGCCCCTTCTTGTTTACAATGGGATGGACAGGCTGACAGACCTCCTCCCTGAATCGCCACCGTATCGTGGTGGAGGGGTTTGCGTGACCTAATGATCCTAGGAGATATGTTGTCGGGGGCATAATGCCCCTGGTAGGGTCACCCAAGGCAAACAGGTCCTGGGTGAAGGTCCAGACGAAGTGAAAACGGATCGCTGCAGCCTCTGCTGTTAAGCGGAGCCTGTACCGGTCCGTCGTGGTGAAGAAGGAGCTGAGCCGCAAGGCGAAGCTCTCAATTTCAGTCGATCTACGTTCCAACCCTCACCTATGCTCACGAGCTTTGGGTAGTGACCGAAAGAGCAAGATCGTGGATACAAGCGGCTGAAATGAGCTTCCTTCGCCGGGTGGCGGGGTTCTCCCTTAGTGATAAGGTAAGGTACCATCCGTGGAGTGCTCGGAGTAGATCCGTTGCTCCTCCGCATTGAGAGGGGCCAGTTGAGGTGGCTCGGGTATCTGGTCAGAATGCCTCCCGGACGACTCCCTGGTGTGGTGTTTCGGGCATGTCCAACTGGGAAAAGACCCCGGGGTCGACCTAGAACACGCTGGAGAGACTATGTCTCTCGGCTTGTCTGGGACCGCCTCGGTGTCCCCCCCGGGAGAGTTGGAGGAAGTGGCTGGGGAGAGGGATGTCTGGACCTCTTTGCTTAGGTTGCTGCCCCCGCAACCCGACCCTGGCCTTAGCGGAAGATGATGATGATGATGATGAGGCTGACAGACGAGGTTAGACAAGAATTAACTTGAATTGCGGCACTGTAAGACATTATCCATGTAACAGTGGATTTGTGTACTTTTTTCCTCTTGTATTTCTAAATGAAGGTTAGAAAGCAGAATACACATCAGAGTCTCATTTATCAAAGCCCAAAACAAGCTTGAATTGTGTGCCTGAGAATCCCGACTGCGCAGTATATAATCTAAATGTCTGTATTCACATGCAGAGAATCAATATATTCAACGTAAGCTTGTGTGAAAAGGTCTGTGACTACTGTGCTTCGTTAACCTCACAAAGTTGTGTGCCATAAGCAAAGATGAAATAAAATGGCAATATGAAAATGTATTCATCCCTCGCGAACATTGATATCCTTAAACCCCCCCCCAAAAAAAAAAAGAAATAAAGAAAATTCAAGCAGAGCATCCTACTCTGAGCACTTGTCAATGTTGGATTTACATTTTATTTAATTTCATAACAAGTCCACAACTTATTTTGAGGACTGCAGTCAGCAGCTTATCTTGATTATGCTTAGTAGAAGTGGTGCATTGGTTGGTTTTGCGGTCGAGAAGTTAAGCAGTTGGAGTTGAAATCAAGCAGGGTTTCCCAAAACATTTAAATTCTGTTCATGACACTAGAAGATTGGGCTATCAGACACCACTGAGGGTGCTGTATGTTTTGGACCCATGACCTGAGGAAGGCCTATAGCCTACCGGTCCAAAATGTCATTGTCCTTCCCGATCACATATCTTAATTAATTATTGATCATAAACATCAGCATGAATACGAATATACATATAGAAACTGTAATATCTTTGGAATAACTGACCAATTCCTTTATTTAAAGACATTTGTAATCCTGAAATTGGACTGTGGAACTGTGCAATGAAATCGTCTATAATAAAATATACAGTATATTTAAATTATTAAAGATTATACCTATCGAAGAGTATTTGTATGAGTTACTGCACTATTTAATTACTGGACGATTTATGTGATTATTGTATGAAGAGTTTAAGTGAGTATAAAATTATTTTATTTTGGCCATTTCACACCCGTACAGGTATCGCTTGACTGACCTTGAAAATAAAACGAAATACCCGCCTTAAGCAATGCAGCCCTTCATGGTCAACTCACAGCAGGTTGAGGTAGATTAAGATATGATGTCATTAAAGACCAATCAGAACAAGGTCAAGTTGAGACATGATGTCATGATAGATCAATCCAAGTGGAACGGGCGATAGATACGCTACTGCAGAACTGTAAATGTGTCCGAGACTTTTCTCTCAGAACAACTACTTTTGTGTAAGTGATTGTATGCTCCTCTTCTCCCAAAGACCAAATAAACACCTGAAAATGAGTTTGGATCTCTTGCATCATTAACTGGACATATTTTGCCATGACTGTGCAATGGACTGATAGATGTTGAGCTGTTCAGGGTGTACCCCACCCTCACTTTATAACAGGTTTTAACCTTCCTGCGGCCCTTGAAAGATTAAGCAGTTTAGAATGAATTAAATAATTAATGGGTTGTTTTTTATTCCCAATTTTGTCCAAAAATTCATGAAAGTATTTTGTGAAATTCTCTGGAGAGATGGAACGTGGCTGCAATAGATTTCAGTAGTAATCCAGATAACAATTTGGATTCGAATATTTTAACAAGGATGCTTTACCCTTGCTGGATGTGCAAGTTTAACAATTTTTGATGTTAGCTAGATAAGTAATAACTACAATGCTTCCACAAAAATTATAGTAGATCTACAGTTGTGTTCAAAATAATAGCAGTGCGTATAAAATGTGAATAAAGTTGAAGTTGAGTGGAAATGTGTGTGTATATCTGATAGACAAAACTCCAGGGCTGTTAACAAAATGGGCTTGCTATGAGTCTGCCAAAAGCATCACGGCACATGTAGGTTAGTAAGCAGGCTATCTGTTTAATCTGTTGTGTTTGGACAAGCAGTAGTAGTGTGCAAAAGCATTCATAAGGAGGCATGTTGCAACAACGCTATGCATCAGCTTTTAGTTTTGGCATCCTTACCATGGCTCGTCATTCAACTCAGAGCATAGACAGGACGTCACAAATCTGTAACAATTCAACAATGCCACATCATGCTCAGAACACCCAATTCATTCAGCAATTACTCATAAATTACTTGTCCAGCAAGTGATTCAGATAACACTGGCTCAATAAAAAATAAATTAACCATAGCACTGTATATCTCACAGAGGTGATGATTCACTGATTGAAAAAAGACCCTAATTTCAGTGACTAATGAAAATGGAGTGATGATAAGCCTGCAGAGGTGGCATGAGGGGTGCAGTTGTAGACAGCAGTTCTCTTGCTTATGTACATGAATAGTGGAGGAGTTGTGTAATAAATTTGCAGAATAAGTGAAGCGAAATGGACATGGCTGGAGACTACTGAACTGTCTATAAGCAGTAAATCCATCCCTGAAACACATGATTTTTTTTTTTTGCTGTTCCAAACTTGATTTTTACTCAAACTAATGTACATTACACACAGAATGTGTCCATTATTTAGGACCTACTTAGGCTTAAGATGTAAAGATGCACGCTTTAGTTGACAGTTTGAAATCATTCATTCTCACCATGGGCACAGTTTAAAATGGATGTGACTTGGAAAAGGATCTAGTCGTAAAAACCCAAATAAAGCCAATGATTAAATGAATATAATCATCCTTGAGCTGGTGAACTATCCAGGGTGTCGACTGAGATAGGTACCAGCCTCCTCAAGACCCTAATTAGGTTCAAGTGGCTTAGAAAATAAATGAATCAATGAGATAATCATTCATCTAAGAAACTCTTCAGTGTCTGGATTATCAGTGCTCAGAGCAAGTTAATAGTACTTTTCCTGTCATGGTGAAAACCCCTACAGGCACCACCCAACCCTCAAAAGTACACAAAATTAGCTGAAATGCTAATTTATGGCCAATTAGCCAATATAGTTCCCTATACATCCAAGAGTACAAGATGGTGTTGAGGCCAGCGATGTTGTATGGTTTAGAAACAGTGCCATGGGGAAAAGACAGGGGGCAGAGCTGGTGGTAGCAGAGATGAAAATGTTGAGGTTCTCTTTGGGAGTAACGAGGATGGATAGGATCAGGAATGAGTACATCAGAGGGACAGCACATGTAAGAGGTTTTGGAGACAAAGTCAGAGAGGCTAGAGATTGAGATGGTTTGGACATGTACAGTGGAGGGATAGTGAGTATATTGGTAGTAGGATGCTGAGGTTGGAACTACCAGGCAGACGGCCTAGAGGAAGACCATGAGAAGATTTATGGATGTGGTTAAGGAGGACATGAAGGTAGTTGGAGTAAGAGTAGAAGATGCAGTGGATAGGGTGAGATGGAGGCAGATCATTTGCTGTGGCGACCCCTGAAGGGAACAGCCGAAAAGAAAAGAAGAAGACATCCCCACCACTGCCAATAAACTCAGCTTTGTATGTTTCTTAGAGATTGAGCACTAAAACTGATCCACGGTTATGTACAACATCGTCTTAAATGGAGGAAGAACGTGATTGAAATGCAACTTTATGGTAGTAATGACTTGATGCTGTGTCTGGTTTTGGAGTTTCACCACCGGTTTCCGCCATTTTCTCAAGATCGCTCAAGTGCAAGTTCACCTGAGAGCTCAGGTCTGACAGCTGCATTTTTAACCCTTCAAATTTATTTACAATTTTGATAGCTGATGTGCAGCATTGCAGCCAGTTTTTGAAGTATGTCATTAATGAGAATCCTCTTATTTGGAAATCTACTACAGGAAAAGTATTATTATACAGCACTGATAACCCAGGCGATGAAGAGTTTTCTAGTCCAACTCTTTGGTCGAACTCTCCAACTTTGCATATTCTACTCTGTAGATTTTTCAATTTTATACTATTTAACCTATTGAAGTACAGACGCTCCCCGACTTACATTTTTAATTGGTTCCGGACGGACGAACGTAAGTTGAAAGTGAACGTTCACTGTTGTGTTACACTGTTACAAGTTGTTACACTGACGTATGACGTGTGATGTATGACGCTCATACTGTACTATACATCCATAAGTACCATTACCGTATCTCATAAAACACCCCTAAATCAATTATTATAAACATAACATTGTAAAATGTCTGTCTTCCTTTCGGCTTTTTCCCTTTTACTCAGGAGTCGCCACAGCGAATCATGGTGATTCGCACGTTTGATTTGGCAGAGGTTTTTACGTCGGATGCTCTTCCTGTCACAACCCTTTTAGCAAGGGACAGAAACACGCTGACGGCTTTGCAGCTACTCTTTACGAATGTCAGCAATGGTTCTTTTACATGAACCTCTCACCATAGACAGTGAGAGACATGGCCCGCCTTTGATAACCCAGTTAGCAGCACTGGGCTAACATAACATAACATTGTAAAATAATATCAAATATATCAAATAATATCAACATTAATTTCAAATAAGTCACTTATTTACACCGAGTCACTTTACATGAAGCTTAAAACAGTCAATCAACGCTTACAATATGTGAAGCGCTCAATAGCGAAAGTAGTGTACTTGCAAAAGTAGTGTACTTGCTGTGGGTGAGACAGACTTCCAATCTTTCAAGTGCACAAGGGTGCCGTTGAATTCGTTTAGAACACAGCCTGCACTGATGCAGTCTTCCAGAAAAGCGGAGAGTTCTTTCTTTTGTGTAATTCAGTAAGTAAACTTTATTCAAGAGATGCATACACACATATATATATATATATATATATATATATATATATATATATATATATATATACACACAAATATATTGTACCACAAAACCTGTAATTTAGCATTTGAATGTGTCCCTTTTTAGAAACACTATGGTATACAAGAACCCACAACTGATTTTTTTGTCCAAATGCATCTGCCCTCATTTGCTCATGTGCCACAAATGTATGTTTTCTTCCGCCGATAACAGAAAAATGTCAAATTCATAACTACTATTTTAAGGCTTTTGTTTGGTCAGAAAGGTTTTTATCTTAGAAAGCAAATGTTCATTGATGACTTTAAAATTCTTTAACCAGTGGGAGGCCTGGATTGGCCTCTGATCAGCATCTGATTATCTGCTGTTCATTCAAAAATGATCAAAGGTCACCCTTTGATGGCCTGGTGAGCTGTTCAGGGTGTACAGTGCCCTCACCCTGAGTCAGTCGAGATGGGCACCTGCCTCCCTTCGACCCTAATTAGGATAAAGCAGTTCTGAAAATGAATGAATGATCACCGGTCTCATAGTTTGTAGAGTCCCTTTAATATCGATCTATAAGAGGCTGAAGTAGATGAGGTTTGCTGAACAGTCTAGCTCTGTCATTGAGATTATTTTTTGAGGATCCCCAAGCAGTACTGTGCATAGGAATAAAAAATGATTAAAGGTCAAGTGTATATATTTTCATATTTAACTAAAACAACTGAAAAGTGTTGTGTCAATATTACAGAAGTTATTTTGGATTCAAAACAAATGCATAACAAGTTTGAATCTCTGAACTATAAGCAAGTAATGCTTGAGATCTCATACCTGTCATGGTCTTGGAGGCAGAGATGCAGACTCCATCAGTGCTTTCACTCGGAGGCTGGGGCGGTGGTGGTACACTGGGTCTTGGTCGTGGTCTGGGAACAGGCCGAGGGCGGGACAAAGAAGATTGAGTGGAATCATGTGGGGGCGTGCCAGGAGGAGTCGGGCTGTTGGGAGGGGATTGCTCTGGGTCTGCTGAATTCTGTGGTGGCTGCGGGGGAGGGTGATTTGGTGCATGGATGGGCATTTGGCTCCCGGAGTGTCGGCGAGGTAAAGTTGCAGGCTGCATCGGACTAGGGGCTGGGTTATGGTTTGGGGTCTGTGTAGAGCAAGGGGGTGTGGTTTTGAGGGAAGTACTTGCAGAGGATGAAGGGTTGGGAGCCACTTTAGGTGGTGCAGGGGCCTGTTTTTTTGTACCTGAAAGCAGAAGTCCAATACATGTTATTTAATTTTGAACATACAGTACACATATGCAGTAGGTGAAAGTGTACAAGAACAAGAAAAGAGTCATTTGCAGAAATACCTGCCACTTCACTATTTTTGTAAAAACACATTGTGTAAAATTTATGCATCGTGTCAAACACTGAAAGGTTAGATTTATTCATGCCGAAAGTCTCGGAGAGGCCAACGACTTACCTTTGCGCAATATGTGTGGACTGGGGCCCTTAGCAGCAGATGCTGGAGTCCCCACAGCCAACTGCCCAGGTGTTCCACTGGGGCCTCCAGGGCCATTTCTCAGGGTTGAAAAGATGGAGGTTGGTTCTCGCAAAACACTGCTGGTGTACAAACACAATCATGATGAGCTGCTTTTTTCTGAGAATCCTCTATTTTATTTATTTATTTATTTGATTTTAATATACTGCATTAATCATGCAAGGGAAATTATTATCTGTGTATTTGACTCATGCAAGGTGAGCACCCATACTCAAAACAGTAAGCTGACACACATATGCGGGCACCCCATTGCAGTTGGGGGTTAGGTGTACCGCTCAAAGGCACTTCAACCATGAAGATGGAGGAAGGGAAGGTGTAGCTCTCTCCCCTTGCACCACCACAGTGTTCCTGCTGGTTTGGGAATCAAACCAGTGAACTTTCAGTCCCAAAGCTGATTACCCAGTAGGTTATGGGTGCCCCCATTAAAAGCAAGCATTTTCATGTTAAAAGTTATGCAGCTTGTGAACAAGGGCAAAAATAAATAAATAAACAAACAAATTAATGAATTAAAAGTAGTATAAAAAACAAACAAGCAAACAAAAAACCCACTTTTACACTTAAATCACCTAAAAGTTTTTAGATGCAGGTGAATGAAAATAAAAATTGGGATTAATGGTGTTTATACTAAATGACATCCACAAGAATAAAGGAAATGATTCAGTAACCTGAGAAAGAGAAGAGAAACAAACAATAAGGAAGTCAGGAATTACCGACTGAGAAAGTCATACAGAAACTAGGCAGAGAAACGTTTCAGGACTGAAAGCGTTTATACTCAATCTCAGCCACAAGGTACTTTTTTTTAAAATCTCATTTCTTTACTTTTCCAGGGTTTAATTGCTACATTGATTTACAGGATTAAAAAAATTGGTGAAAGTTAAACAACAAAAAATCATCAGGTCGCTAGATTTTTTTGAAATTTATTTTTGGCATCTGCAACGTGGTGATGGAAAGCAATCTTTGCGCCTCTCTGCTCTTACCTGCTCTCCTCAGCAGATTGGTGCTGGTTTATAGGCTGTTGGTTCTGAGCCGTTATAGCTCCAGCCTCCAAGCACCCTACAGCTGACAAAGAGTGGGCTTCAGACGCTGTGACCCCCCCTTTCTCCAGTGGAGAAAGAGGGGGCTGGAATGGTGGAGCGGCGTGCTGCTGTTGCTTTCTATTTTGAGTGCCAGATCTACGAGGTGCATGCTCCAGATGTTTGCTAGCGGGGCTATAGGGCAAAGGGAAAGACAGTGACACACAGACACCTGACAACCCACTACCTGCAGTCCCAGAGAGGAATTAGAGACAAAGGAGAAGTGAAAAGGAAAAAATGGAGCAGGAGGCCACGACACACAAAGCACACCAGGGCAAACAAACGAGGAACTAATGTTCCAAATGCACTTATAGGAAAGTTATTTTTACACATGTATTGTTTTCTAGTGTCTGCAAAATCATAACATGTTTGGCAAAGTAGTTATAAGACAATCTTTTGCTACAATTTTAAGAAGTTTTCCAGCACAGTTTCAATATAATCTTCACCACATTGTTATGCAAGTCACAATATAGATATTTCTTCTGGACTCAAAAAATAGAAAACTTTATTTGCATGACACTCAATTATATCGGTACAGTCATAAAATACGTATGTATCAATTTTTCTTTCATAATTCATTCAAATTTATTAAAATACCTTTTTGGCATTTTCGAGACTTTTACACAAATGAAGTAATCAGAATTGTTATATAATATGTATTAATTTCTAATAATTGTGATAAGATAATAGTTCTATCTCTATAATACACACTTGTGAGATAACTATTCGAACTAATCATATATCATTGCTATCAGCAAAGAAAACCGAGATTAGGTTGAAAAATGCTGGAGTTTTCTTGAAAGTCATGACTGTGCAAACTACTGTAAGACGTAGTTCAATAGAGTAAATCATTACAAAATCTCTACTACAGCAGCACTACATCATCACATGACTGAAAGACCTTTCATCCTTTGGATCTTTGAACCATCAATTAGTCAGCAGACAGGAGATGAGGATGTGGTACCACTGAAGTTATATTTAACAAACTCCTCAGAAATACAGCTACAGGTGAGAATCTGTCAATTCAAGTCACAACCGATCAAACTTCATGAAGTAAATAATTTATAATCATGATAAAAGTATATATAAAAAGTGTAATCATGACTAAGACCCATTCTACTGAAGATCCAGTCGTATCAGAACAACTTGTTGAAAACCATCTGAATAAACAAATCGTCTCACTCATTTTATTGCGTTGAACAAGGGAGCAAAGTGTTTTATTGATGTAATAAAGTATACAAAAACTGGAAGGGAAAGAAAAAACAAACATATTGATATTTAATGCACAATGCACAGCCTACTAGGTTTGATTATCTGCTTTGACTGTGACATACTCGTTGGCCACTACATAGAAGGCAGAAACAATTGTGGATCTGGACTCTTGCCTGTGAAGGCAAAGGTGGGATTGATACCTGTCTTTGCGGGTTTCAGTCTCTAATACCCCCTGGTTGCTGGAGCGTCTCCTTTCTATAGTGGCATATTCAGGCTCAGGGGTAGCAGGATGGCCAGGCTGGTGCACGGGCCCAGTGGGCATTGCAAACATGTCTGATACATTGAATTCCACATCTGCAAGACAGGGAAAACAGTACAAATACTGAGGGTGGTCTCCCGGAAGCTTTAAATTAGGTCAAGAGTATGTTTTAACCTAGAACAAGAGGTCTCCAACCACCGGGCCACGGATTGGTACTGGTCTTTGAGTCATTTTATTACTGAGCCCTCAGAAAGGTGGAATAAAAAATATTTTATTATTTATTGGAGTATGAAAGAGATTTTATTTTGAAAAACCTCTCGCCTCGGTCACCTGATGCGGTACATCACAAAATAAACGCACAAAAATGAGTAAAAAACAAACATCTTCGGAGAGCCTTCCACTAATTCAGTGGGAAGGTAAGTTGTATATTTATGCACTTTGTTTTTAGTTGTTTCTATACCGCTCCATGAAAATATTGTTGTACGTGAAACTGGTCCATGACACAATAAAGTTTGAGGACTGCTGATCTAGAATATCTATCATGGCTCAGGAAATGGCTTTAAGAAACACAGACTAATTACAGATTACTAATACCTGGACTAAGTAGTCTTAATTTACAACATTTAGATAAAACTTATCAATTTTATTCGATCAGTCTCTGCAACGGTAAAATGAGGCGTTCACTGCCTGTAAAAGTGAGTTTACACAGTATTTCAATACCCCCGGCCACTGGGGACTGTCTATTCTGTTCATCAGTAACAACACATTTGATCTGCGGTGCTGTGTTCTCTTAGTAAATGTCCAACAAGATGAACCATTAGAAACTGATACAGCAAAACTATGGGATGCTCTGAATAAATGGGATGAACCAGATATGGATCTATCAGGAAGTGATGACGAGTATTTTTCACCTAATGCTCCTGCTCACTAACATCACACATTTAAAGACGTTCCTGGCCATGTGCTTTTCAACGTGCCATGTGCTAAAGTTGACATTAATGTTAATTGGCTAGATTTTACATCAGGGAAAATCAAAGGCTCTCTCTTTTTTTATTATGCTGTTTTCTGTTTATTTTCAGCTTTCATGTAAGTAATTTGGTTGATACCACAAATTGAATAACACAAATACCAGTAAAACTCTTTTATCGTTCTGTTATTATTCATGTTTTCTATCTCTATGGTAATAAGCACTTACTGTTCTACTCTGCTGGTAAACATTTTAATAAGCACCCACCCACTCGAAATTTTTTAAGTGCCCTGGGCGCTTATCACACCGAATATGGTATGTAGATTAAAAGCCAGTTTGGTGCATTAAGACTCATTTTGAAGTGATGCGTCACATATGGGTGTGATGGTCAGATGTCACCAAATCTCTGGCGATAATGTGCAAGAATATATTCCCTACTTGAAAATAAATGTGAGAGCTATATTACAATTGTTGTAGGTGTCTGGAAATCCTGTGAAGATAATGTAATTTTCAGGTATAATCTTGTCCATAAACACATATTTTTGTAAAAATGTCTAAATAAGCAATTAATAGTAGCAGTTTTGATGTTGAGTAGTGGTGAAGTGTGTTTAGATAAAGTGCTCTGGATAAAAAGATATTAATCTCCACCTTCTGGGAAAAACCAGTCTGCATGCTGAATGATGGGTTCAATTATAGCCAGCACATGAACAGATGTAGCAGCTGCCATTTCAGCAAGAGTCCTAAAGATATGGAATAAACCCACATTCATCAGTGTTTGACCAAGAACAGTTCTTAAAGTTAAAATAGACAAACAGAAATACTGGCTTACCCCTCACTTTTGGCCCACAGCAGGTTTGGACCCAGAACAATGGCAATGTTGCTTGGGGTCATTTTATTGACCTCACTCTCTTGAGCTAGTTTGGCAAGGAACTTCACCAAATATCTTTAAGTACATAAAAAATACATGATACATTACCTCAATATGTAAAAAAGTTATTAAAAAAAACATTTTTCTCACTTGAACGATGTCCGAGGTAAAGCTTTTAACTGTTTTCCTTTACAGAAATTCTAAAAATGGAGGATGTTGCACTACACAGCTGCTACGTAACAAGCTAACTGGCAGTTTCATGGATGTTCAACATGTATCCATCAATCCATTCATCCATCCATCAGCATTGCTGAACCACTTAAGCCTATTAAGGTTGTGGGGAGGCTATAACCAATCTCAGCCTATTCTAGGTAAAGCTGGGGTACACCCAATGAACTTTAAACCAGAAGTCATCACTTGTGGAAAAAGATTGTTGAGACTTTAGTTCGGAAACCATACCAACACAACACAAATCTACCTTCACTGTTCCTTCAGAGTATCCACCCCACAAATTCATAAGTGCATATTACCAAGGCAACCACATCAACAATGACACCCACATCTCCTTTCAAATCAATTAGGAAAAGGGTGTGTTTGCGCTGTGCATAACCCAGTGGCTCACTTCCTTTGTTTCCCCTTTACAGAGCCAGAGCTGTGTACAAACACTGGAGATTTTTATAAGAACACGCAGAGTGGACAGTTAACAAACCTTGAGGAGATATATATCAGGATGGTTTTGTATTATAACTGACAAGCAAATACTGAAATGTAACTGAAAATAGTTTAAGAAATATATTTAGCGGACAAAATATTTAATATTTGGAGCAGTTCCAGGATCAACAAGCAGACAAAAAGCATGAAAGTCCATATGAATATACAGTGGTACCTCAATTTATGAAATTAATCCATTCCGGAAGTGGTTTCGTAACCTGGATTTTTCGTAAATTGAGCCACATTTTACATGTAAAACGCGTGATTCGTTCCAAGGCCCCCAAAACTACCCCCTAAATCTTTTAAAAATTATAAAAGCATACCTTTTAAGGCCTCCTTCTGCTTCAATATCGTACCGATGGTAGACGGGTTTGGCCATATTCCTTTGCGATATCACTCAACCGCATGCCACAAGCCCACTTCTTCTTTTCACTCACACTGGGAATCACACGTGTGTGTGTGTGTGTGTGTGTGTGTGTGTGTGTGTGTGTGTGTGTGTGTGTGTGTGTTGACCATGTCTTCTTCGCAGCGTTATAATCTTACAAATGTTTATGCAAGGTTAAAAGCCTGAGCCAAAAAATAAAGTTGCAATGAGTACACCCGAAAAACTCATGAAACAATAGTAACTCTGTCCTTTACACGAAAAGAATTATGGGTGCTCCATAATAGCCAATGGGAGAGAGCTGTGTCATCCCTCCTAGCTAATGGGAGGCCAGCGGGGCAGGATGTTGCGAGATAGCTAATGGGAGGGAGCTGCGTCATCTCTCCTAGCCAATGGGAAGCCAGCGGGGCGGATGTTGGGAGATAGCCAATGGGAGGAAGCTGCATCATCCCTCCTAGCCAATGGGAGGCAGGCGTGGCGGGATGTTGAGAGATAGCCAATGGGAGGCCAGCTGGGCAGGATGATGGGAGATGTAGTCAATGGGAGAGCAACTTGTGCATTGTTTGAATTTTTGAGATGGTGCTTTCGTAATGTGAACTTGTTTCATATCCAGAGACAAAAATTTTAAGAAAATGTTTTTTGTAACTTGGATTTTTTGTTTGTTGGGGCTTTCGTAAGTTGAGGTTCCACTGTATAAAAGTCCCTTAAGTAACAAGTGCTAAATGTTTGGATGTAATAAATTATTAATCCCATTTCTTATGATGCCATGCCGCAATGTGTGTCATTCCCCTACTGAACCTACTTTAGGTTAGCCTTGTTGGCTTTTGGCAAGTGGTCACACGTTACCCACAATGCCTGCAGTCTCTTGTCTGGATCAGAAACACTGCACAGAAAGTGGCATACAGACAAATAAGAAAAGCTCATGCAACATAGTTTAAATTAACACATTCTGTGAGATAAAGTGCTAAGACACACATAATTTTCATGTGATCTGTAATGTTCCCAATTCTAAATAAATAAACATATTGATATGCATGTGTTCATGCTTTATGTCATTATGCTTTGTCATTTACTTTGAAGCTTGAATCCAATCATCATATAGTTGGAAGCTCATAAGTGGTTCAGGCAGCTCCCTCAGGTATGACTTCAGGGCTCCTGATTGTGGGAAACCAACACAAAACAAAAATCAAAAACAAATGCAATGCATCTCATATCAATGTGTTGACATTTGTAACAGATCAGGATTAGTTAGACAAAAACTCTCAAAATCTTTTTTATGTGTGCTTTTTAAAAAAAAAGATTTAAACATTTTGAAAACTTTTTTAAAAAATGATTTCAAATGAAACATACCAGCTACAGCATGGGGGTCAGAGTAAAATTCCTCGAGTTGAGAAGTTGAACAATCCAGTGCTGCCTTAAGCTTTTTGAGTTTAGAGACTCCTGCAGCAATACGAAATAATCCCTGCAAAAAGAGATCACGTGAATATAATACATAAAAACATCAATTTTATCTAAAAATATTAGGTTTTTTTTTCCCGGACTATATAAGTCGCACTTTAATGCAGCCATGAGGCGAGGGGGCACTAACCAGTGTCTCTTCCCCTTATGGTCCCAAGCCTGGAGAAATGCAGAGGGTTGTGTCAGGAAGGGCATCCGACGTAAAACCAATGCCAAACTTTTATGATGCAAATCAGAAGTATTACCCCCATACCGGATCGGTCAAGGCCCGGGTTAACAATGACCGCTATCAGTGCTGTCAATCAACAGGGTGCTGATGGAAATTGGACTACTGTTGGTCGAAGATGTCGAAGAAGGAGAGGCGGGAGGCGTGTCCGTAGGCAGAGAGAGAAGAGGAAAAGCATGAGTCTAGGACTGAGAGTAGGGACTTTGAATGTTGGAACTATGCAAAGAAAATATAGATAGCTGGCTGACATGATGCCGAGGAGGAAGGTGGACATACTGTGTGTTCAGGAGACCAGGTGGAAAGGTAGCAAAGCTAAAAGCTTAGGAGCAGGGTTT
Organism: Plotosus lineatus; assembly: GCA_024760905.1. NCBI lineage: Eukaryota > Metazoa > Chordata > Actinopteri > Siluriformes > Plotosidae > Plotosus > Plotosus lineatus. The sequence continues at coordinate 16,918,571 of CM045738.1, forward strand.
AAGCTGTTTTATCATGGTGTGGATAGAAAGAGAAATGGAGTAGGAGTCATCTTGAAGGAGGGGTTTGTCAGGAATGTTCTAAAAGTGAAAAGAGTATCAAACAGAGTGATGAGTCTCAAGTTAGAAATTGAAGGTGTGATGCTCAATGTTGTTAGTGCTTATGCCCCACAGGCAGGATGTGAGCTAAAAGAGAAGGAGAGATTCTGGAGTGACTTAGATGAAGTGATGCAGAGTACCCCCAGAGGTGAAAGAGTGGTCATTGGTGCAAACCTCAATGGACATGTTGGTGCAGGCAACAGAGGGGACGAAGAAGTGATGGGCAGGTTTGGTATCCAGGACAGGAACACAGAAGGACAGATGTTGGTAGATTTTGCAAAAAGGATGGAAATGGCTGTGGTGAATACTTTCTTCCAGAAGAAGCAGGAGCATAGGGTGACTTATAAAAGCGGCGGTAGGAGCACACAGGTAGACTACATCTTGTGCAGGCGATGTCATTTGAAGGAAGTCAGTGACTGCAAAGTAGTAGTGGGTGAGAGTGTTGCCAAACAGCATAGGATGGTTGTGTGCAGGATGACGCTGATGGCAAGGAAGGTGAAGGCAAAGGTAGAGCAGAAGACAAAGTGCTGGAAGTTGAAAAAGGAAAAGTGTCGTGTTGTCTTCAAAGAGGAGTTGAAACAGGCTTTGGGTGGTCAGGAAGTGCTTCCAGATGACTGGACAACTACAGTAAATGTGATCAGGACACAGGTAGGAGAGTACTTGGTGTGTCCACTGGAAGGAAAGTAGATAAGGAGACTTGGTGGTGGAATGAGGAAGTGCAGGAGTGTGTACAAAGGAAGAGGTAAGCAAAGAAGAAGTGGGACATTGAGAGGACCAAAGAGAGTAAACAGGAGTACAGGGAGACACAGCGTAAGGCGAAAGTAGCAGTGGCTAAGGCCAAACAGAGGGCGTATGATGACTTGTATGCTAGGTTGGACAGTAAGGAGGGAGAAAATGATCTATACAGGTTGGCACAGCAGAGAGATAAAGATGGGAAGGACATGCAGCAAGTTAGATTGATAAAGGACAGAGAGGGAAATGTATTGACTGATGACAGAAGTGTGCTGGGAAGATGGAAAGAGTGCTTTGAAGAGCTGATGAATGAGGAAAATGAGAGAAAAAAAAAAAGAGTAGAAGAGGTGACCATTGAGGAGCAGGATGGAGCAAAGATTAGTAAGAGTGAAGTGAGG
>CM045738.1:16924796-16974796 GCA_024760905.1 Plotosus lineatus
CAACGTTTGTCACTGCTGTTCTCCCAGTGCACTCACTGGGTTATCAAAGGCCGGCCATGTCTCTCACTGTCTGTGGTGAGAAGTTCATGTAAAAGAACCATTGCTGACTTACGTAAAGAGCACTTGCTGAGCTATAAGCGAGGTTCTGCCCTGCAATGGCCTGGTGAGCCGTCCAGGGTGTACTCCACTCTCGCCCGGAGTTGGCTGAGATGGGCACCAGCCTCCCCACAACCCGAATCAGGATTAAGCAGTTCAGAAAATGAAAGAATGAATGCTTATGCTCAATAAGACATTGACAGCTACTTGTTACCAAAGTGAAAATAATATAGCAGACTTTGCACATTAACAAGAAGGGAAATAGATGTCTGCTTTCAGTTTTATTATTAGGCTCCATAGTCTGTGTTAAAATAGAAAAGAGAAGTGAACTACACCGTAACATCAATCGTTTCAATTACACTTTCATAGCTTCACTGAATTGGTGCAAGACTGGCACAAGTTAGACTGTCAGTTAGGTAAAGAAATGTTTGTTAAAATGTGTATAATTTACAATAGGTGTAGACTCTCAGAAAAGAAATATTAAATGTCTGTTTCATACAAAATTAACATACAAAATTATTTCCATAAATATAAAAACCACACATTTACCTCAAACCCTAGCAACACAGAAACAAAAAAAAGTTTACAGACTTGCACATTATAGACAGCATGATTTCATAACCCGAACACTGACACACTGAGGGCAGCCATCCTGGGCAGCCGATATCACATTCTCTCCTGGTGCAATCTGCCATAATTTCTCTGAATTTACAACATATAATTAAACAATGATACAAAGTTTTTTCTTTCAGAAGTGACATGCATAGACCCCAAACATGAGAAAAATAATTAGGACCACTTTCAATATCCTCAAGAGCAAGATGTCATGGTTTCAATACTGGTTGCAGGAATAACTTCTGATATGGTTTTTGAATTCAGTCTGAATTATTTCTCAAGATTATGTTAGACTTTTATGTTCCTGGTTGAACTCCTTACCTCCTCTTTCATGCCTGTTTCCAACAGCATCATCACACAGGCTTCGAGAGGTAGAGCAATCTCCCTGTTTGTGCGCTTGAGGTGTTCCTCAAGTGCTGTGCCATATGCTGGCATCTCCATCCATATCTCTGGAATCAGGAAGAATGGTGTAGAGACGGTGGGAGGGGTACAAGAGAAAAATATAATCTGTCAAATTAATAGTAAGTGGCATTCAGACGGACAGCAGATACAGAAATATACACTACAGTTCACAGCAATAATCTGTTTTGTGTTTCAAATTAAAAAAAAAAAAAATCATAACATATTTGTATCAGATTTGTTTTGCATATGGAGTTGTTTCATGTAATTCTTACACAAGTATGTCCAGAATTTAAGTCCTATTCAAATCCAGCATGTCAATAATTTTTACAAATTACTTAAGTTTAAATCACATTCAGGGATGAGATCAGTATTAAAATCTGGTGAAATCAAATGAGGTGCACACAACGTAGGCAGGGGGGGGGTTTCCATTGGAATTTTTTTTGAAATCCTTGGAGTTAAATAGTGTTTTCTCCTTAAATATTACACCAAATTTTCAAGGAAAACCACTTCATGGCTTAAGTATATAAAATGATATTCAAAATGCAAGCCATATTTCCCCACAATTCCCCTTTTTGTATTTTTCCTATACATAACACAATATCAATAAATGGAGATAAACTGCCCAATATTTATACTAATTAGTGCAGCACAAGGGCACAGTGGTTAGCATGTCTACAGTAAAAAGGTCCTGGGTTCAATTCCCAGCTCAGGCTTTTCTGTTTGGAGTTTGCATGGGTTTCCTCTGGGTACAATAAAAAAAACCTTTACATTAAAACAGATAAATCAAGATAAAGATAAATAGAACATATAGAACAGTTGTATAAGATTTATTTCACCATTTACATAACTAAAGTGAATTTTTCAAAGCTGTTGCTGTCACACTTTCAGGAATGTAGCAAAGAAACAAAATAAAAAAACATGACTTCACTGTTGTTTTCATAGCAATTAATTGCAACTTTGAAAAATTCCTCTTCAGACATCTGTCCATTTTCTGCCATATATTTAAGACTATAGATAACATCAGATGACACCCCATGGCAGGTGCAAAGAGTTGCATAACAGCATCTCAAAAAAAAAAAAACATTTAAAAGTTTTTATAGTACCATTCAGAAACATGACAAAGCAGTGTGAAAACATAGCCTTTATGTACCCAACTGTTGGAAATGTGGGGTGGGAATGACTTCAGCTGTCACCTGAGCTGGAGCAGTACCAACTGCATATAATTGGCCTCACCTCCACAGAGCGTGGCTCTGGAACCAAGCTCCTCATGAGGGGTGGGAAGGCTATGGAGAAAGACTTTCGGTTGGGCTCAAGGAACTCAAGGAAGTTCTGGAAAAGTACTGTATTCTGCAAGTTAGAAAAAGTTTGCTTAATTTCGGTGGAGAACTCCTAATCCAGATTGGGGATATATTCAGGCGGTGGAAGAAGCACTTCAAGGATCTCCCCAGTAAGGCCACAAAGTCCTTCACCATGGAGGACTTGAGGGAAGATGAGGCCATTACCCTGGAAGAGGTCAAAGAGGACGCGAAAATATTTCAGTTGCTGAAGGGCGCCAAGGGTGGATAAGATTCAGCCTTACATGCTGAAGGCTCTGAATGCTGTGGCACTGTCTTGGTTGACACAACTCTTCGATGTCATATGGACAACACCTGTGGAGTGGCAAAAACACTTTTAAAAACGAAACTAGAAAGAGTGTTCCAACTATCTGGGAATCGCAATGCTCAACTTTCCTGAGAAAACCTCCAAGGTGTTAGAGAGGAGGCTCAGACTAATAGTAGATATTCTTGGATTCAGGAGGAGCAGTGTGGAACAGCAAACCAGCTCTTTACCATTGCATAGTTCCTGAGGTGGCCATGCATTTTGAGGACTTGAAGAAGGTCTATGACCATGTTCCCCAGGGATTCTGTGGAGATTGCTGAGGGACTATGGGGAACTGGAGCTTAGAGATTGCAAGTCTGTTTTTTACAGAGAATGTGTTTCTGCTGGCTTCTTCACAAAGTGACCTACAGCATGTGATTCGCAGCTGAGCGTGAAGGGGCCAGAATGAGAGTCAGTTCCTCCAACTCTGAAGCTGTGGCTCTAAACTGGAAAAAGATGGGTTGCTTCCCCTGCGTTAGGGATAACGCTCTGTTTCAAGCAGAGGCCTTCAAGTTTCTCAGGATCTTGTTTATGAGAGATGGTAGAATAGAGGAGGAGATGGACAGAAAAATCAATGATGCATCAGCAGTAATGAAATTGCCGCACTGGTCTGTTCTGGTAAAAAAGGCTACAGGTGCCGCATTCCCCAGGTCAAGCCACTTTCGAGCCAGAAACAGCGGCAGAAGCGCCTGACCTGGGCTACAGAGAAGCAGCACTGGACTGTTGCTCAGTGGTCCAAAGTACTTTTTTCGGATGGAAGCAAATTTTGCATGTCATTCGGAAATCAAGGTGCCAGAGTCTGGAGGAAGACTGGGAAGAAGGGAATGCCAAAATGCCTGAAGTCCAGTGTCAAGTACCCACAGTCAGTGATGGTCTGGGGTGCCATGTCAGCTGCTGGTGTTGGTCCACTGTGTTTTATCAAGGGCAGGGACAATGCAGCTAGCTGTCAGGAGATTTTAGAGCACTTCATGCTTCCATCTGCTGAAAATCTTTATGGAGATGAAGATTTCATTTTTCAGCATGACCTGGCACCTGCTCACAGTGCCAAAACCACTGGGAAATGGTTTACTGACCATGGTATTACTGTGCTCAATTGGCCTGCCAACTCTCCTGATCTGAACCCCATAGAGAATCTGTGGGATATTGTGAAGAGAAAGTTGAGAGACACCAGACCCAACACTGTGGATGAGCTTAAGGCCGCACATCCTTTATGCACATAATTATTTGAAGGTTGACTTTTTTTTGTATTAAAAACAGTTTTTTTTATTGGTTGGATGAAACATGCAAATTTTTTGAGATAGGGATTTTTGGTTTTTCTTTACTTTTTTGCCAAAATCATCAATGTTAAAACAATAAAAGGCTTGAACTACTTCAGTTGTGTGTAATGAATCTAAAATATATGAAAGTCTAATTTTTATCAGTACATTACAGAAAATAATGAACTTTATCACAATATGCTAATTTTTTGAGAAGGACTAGTATATATACTCGTTCTACTAATAGCTCGTTTAGAGTACCTTTTCATGATATGCTAATTTTTAGAGATAGGAATGTTGGTTTTCATGAGCTGTATGCCAAAATCATCAGTATTAAAACAATAAAATACCTGAAATATTTTAGCTGGTGTGCAATGAATCTAAAATATATGAAAGTTTAATTTTTATCAGTACATTACAGAAAATAATGAACTTTATCTTTAACTTTATATATGCTAATTTTTTGAGAAGGACTAGTATATCCTTCCTACCTTCATTTTGGCTTTTTCCCTTTCTCGGGAGTCGCCACAGCGAATCATCTGATTCGCACATTTGATTTGGCATAGGTTTTTTCGTCGGATGCCCTATATGTCACAACCCTTTAGCAAGGGACAGAAACATGCTGACAGGTGTGCAGCCTACTCTTTATGAAAGTCGGGCAATGGTTCTTTTACATGCCTCACACCATAGACAGTGAGAGACATGACCCGCCTTTGATAACCCAGTTAGCTGCACTGAGGGGAAAGTGACAACCCTGTGGGGATTTGAACCCCCAACCTTAGGATCAACGATCCTGCGCCCTATCCACTAGACCACCACTGCCCTATATATATATATATATATATATATATATATATATATATATATATATATATATATATATATATATATATATATATATATATATATATATATATATATATATATATATACACATACACACACACATACACAGTAGGCCCTTGACTATTCGCGGTTTTGCACTCACAGTTTGAGTATTCACGGACTGCCAAGCAGCTCGTACGTGATTCAAATTCAGCCAATGGCTGTCCTCCTTCCTGCTGATTGATTGAGGTGATATAACGCCCCTTTCTCATTCACGCACAAGTTGGCAATGAGCCTTTTTTCATGTGTTTAATTACCAGCTATGTTCTATGATGTCACTCAAATGCCTGCTTAAGCACCAGAAAAAGGTAATGAGGTTGGATGGCTCTTCTGAAGAAATAAGACTTTCTCTGGAAGTAACGACAGTTTCCTCTGAAGTCACGTCATTGCTGAAGAGGAATAATCGTTTGAACTATTGTAAAACCATCCAATATTAAAGTCTTTTTCAATTATTATTCCAGTACATGACCTAAGGTAATGTTTAAAGTGTTTGTATGTTATATTTTATTTACTGTGGCGTAGCATGTTTCTCATTGTGTTTTGTTTATCCAATTTATTACATTGCTTGTTCTTTTATGTCCTTTTTGTTTTGGGGGCCTTTGATTTTGGCACTGTGCCTCTCACTAACTGTTTACTTCCTGAGGGGCGTGGCTGAGCTGCTCTGTAGCACACACCTGAATTCACTATTCCCATTTACTCCCAATAAACAAAAGCATGCTCACCTCTGTGCCAGAGGATTAACTCACATCAACATCACCGCTTCTTTGGTTTGTAACGCCTCTTACTCTATCACTCTAAAACTCTGTTTTGTACTTCTGCTCCGGCTGAGCTGCTCGGACTTAATGCAGTTAATACCTGAATTCACTCATCTCATGCCTAATGCAATACGTTCCTCTAGTGGGGTATTTTTGAAAACTTATAGTGCTATATGTTTATAAAGAGAATGAATGCATTGAAAGGTGTTTTTATATGTATGCTGTATAATGTTTATATTTTAGCATCAATAAATATAACAATAAAAATTGAAAAGTTTTTCTTAATCATTACTACATTTTACTACATTAATACTGTATTAATGAGTAAGACTGTCTATACAATGTGTTTAAGAAGCATATTTTACGCGCATGTAATGGATACATAGTATTTTACTTCCGGCTCCTCATTCATGCATGTGACGTGATACATGGGGTTTTACTTCCGGGACAGAACTCGCGGATTATCTCGATTTCCGGAACTGAACCCACGCGAATGTCAAGGGCCTACTGTGTTTATGTATGTATGTGTGTGTGTGTGTGTGTGTGTGTGTGTATATATATATATATATATATATATATATAAATATATATAAATATATATATATATATATATATATAGAGAGAGAGAGAGAGAGAATTTTCTGGGTAGATCCTTCCGTAAGAGTGCGCTCAATACTTTTTGTAGAGCAAATATAAGTAAAAATAAAAGGACAGCACAAAGACTTTCTATTGTAAATTCATTCTCACTACAGATCTGTTTCGAGGGGTGGTGAAACCATCCTCTCTCTTCAGGTGATTACTTCTGTAATTATATTTACTTCTGTAAATATACACACACACACACACACACACACACACACACACACTCACACACAATTTAAATTAGCTTCTGTTTCTGTTTTTGTTTCAGTACTACCCTGTAAAGCCTTGAAGGGTTCCCATTTCACAGCTCTCTTAGGCTCTACTCTGCCTGCCCCTGCCTGTAATGGGAGTTCATCCATCAAGATTAAAAAAAAAACCTGCATGAATGAAAAAAGGACCCTCCGACCCCCCCCCTTAATGTGCATTTTTTTTTTCTCTTTGTTGATAATGTAAACTAATACAATTATGCACTCCAGGCTCAGGGGGTGTCATCTCCAGTCATCTCATGTCATCTCCTTCGATTATGGTGCATAATTGTTAGTTATTTGTTATTTCTCATTTACTTACATTTCATAATTGTTAATTATTTTTCAATGGGAATTTATCCTAATTACAGACCTTCTCCTTAACTTTACAGACACCCACATAAATTGTTATTTAAATTTATATTTATCCAAAACTGTTTCTTTTTATGTCATGAAACCAAAAGCTAGTACAGTATACAATTTTTATGTTGAACATTATGTCATACCTTGTTTTGATCTGATAGCAGGCAGGATTCCTTCAATGGAAGCCAGAGATCTTTTGTGGTATTCAGCTTGGGCCTCTAACAACTAACAAAAAAAACATAAGATTTCTTACATGGCTTTCTTCGTTAATACAAGAAAGCATCATAACAGAAGATGGAACTGGAAAGGAAAAATAACTAAATTTATTTCACAAAAATACATTTCTGGAATAAATGGTCATATTAAATCACAGTCTTTAAAGTAACAGCTAGGAACCCAGCCAGGTTTAAACAGAAAACTCAAGTAGAAGCATTTGTGTAGAGGATATATTACAACGATACATCAGTCGAAAACAGAGGGAGACCTCACCATGACGTAATAACGTGCATATTCTCCCACTTTGGAAGAGAAGTTGTACATATCAGCAGCCAACTGATCCTGAAAAAAAAAAAGAAATGAAGGTATGTTTATTGAGTTTAGTTTATTTCAGTCCTTTTGAAATAACATAACCTGCCGCAGACTCATATTAAGCTCATCATCTTCATCTTCATACATGCACAGCACAACAGATACTGCTTTCCACTGAATTCTCCATATTTCTGTATACCTTTGTTTCTATCTCGGGTTATTTCAGGAAGGTGTCCCCATTATTCTTTTACGTTCATCTACTGCCATAGCTCAAGGCCATCAGGAGATATAGAATCCCTCCATTTTAATTTTACAACTATAATCCATACCTTACATATCTCAACTTTGTTGTGGGCTTCATCCATCTCTTCTTTACATGAGTCAGCTTTGGCAGACATTGCCTGATTATTTGTGGCTGTGAGAATTGCTTTATTGGCCTGCTGATATCTTGATCATGTAAACAAGAAACAAGTCAAATGATTTTATATAATACACTTGCATGAAATACTTGTAGTGTAGAGAAATATACAGTTTTGTAATATAACATAAAATCTTCCTATAGGCCTTCCAGGGAGAAAAAAAAATACACACACACACACACACACACACACACACACACACACACACACACACACACACAGACGCTCCCCAACTTACGTTTTAGTTTGGTTCCGGATGGCCGAACGTAAGGTGAAAAAAAAAACGTAGGTTGTTACTGTATGTTCCAGTGACGTATGACGTTCATACTGTACTATACATCCATAAATACCATTACCGTATCTCATAAAACACCCCTAAATCAATTATTATAAACATACATTGTAAAATAATATCAAATATATCAAATAATACAAACATGAATTTTAAATAAATTAAATTCATGCAAAATAATGTCAAATAGATAGATTTTAATCAAATTCACTCATCAAATATCAAATACAGTATCAAATATAACCTTTAACATGCTCTGTGATGCGATCCTTCTGCTTGTAAATGGTTCCGATAGTCGACGGAGCCATTTGGAAGAAACGTGCAACATTCATGTTTTTCACCAGCATCAATTTTCTTGATAATAGCCGTCTTTGTTTCTAATGAGATGGCCTGCCGCTTTTTCTGATTACGCTTCTGACCAACCATATTTGCTTGTGTGTGTGTGTGTGTGTGTGTGTATTCCTTTTGGCTTTTTCCCTTTTATTGGGAATCGCCACAGCGAATCATCTGATTCGGTCTTTTTGATTTGGCAGAGGTTTTTATGTCGGATGCCCTTCCTGTCATAACCCTTTTAACAAGGGACAGAAACACGCTGACGACTTTGCAGCCTACTCTTTACAAAAGTCGGCAATGGTTCTTTTACATGCCTCTCACCATAGACAGTGAGAGACATGGCCAGCCTTTGATAACCCAGTTAGCTGCACTGGGGGGAACAGTGGCAACCTTGTGGAGAGTGGGACTCGAACCCCCAACCTTTGGATCAGCGAGCCAGCGCCCTATACCACCACTGCAAAACAGTGTAAACACAAAGATCACAGAGACGACGTCTTAACACAAGGGTAACATGCAGTGAACTGGGAAGAAGGAGGGGCACGTTCAGTCTGTCGTTTCTAAACAATGGACGCACCGTCATTACGTCAGCGTACTTCCTAGGTATGTCTCGTACTACAGAGAGCACGCGAAACTCAAAATTTGACTTTTTTTTTTTTTAAACCGTAAAATCTATCTATCTATCTATCTATCTATATATATATATATATATATATATATATATATATATATATATATATATATATATATATATATATACTTGTCTCTTAAACCAAATTAGCAATGGGGCTGTTTCTTTAACCAATCAGATTTCAGATTCACCTCACAGGGCCAGTTAGTGGGCTTGCAATAATGTCAGCATTTTTCTGTCCTCTGATTTGTTGTTCTGGGTAAAGCTAGGTGAATCGTGTGTCGTGATCTGCACTTGATCCATTTATTTTTTACACACAATGGATAGCAGAGGACAAATTAAATTTTTTTAATTCCTAAAAATACATTTTCAGGGGGCATTTCCAGAAAATCTAGACATCGTAAGGAGATGTCGAGGAAGTGGAGATAAGATTTACCATTTTCCCTTTTGGCTCAGTGCCAATTTCCCATCGGTTTCCACCAGTAAACACCAGTACCAGTGAAAGTGATGTAATACTCAGAGTTAATGGCAGAAATGCCTCTCACTCTGCAGTGCCACACCTTGTTATATTGTTTTTGTGCGTTATTGATGGTTTGTTATGTTATAGTGATGGAAATTACAGGTATATTAAGTCAATAAGGTCCCACTGAAGGCCCAGATACCAAATGCATGGCACGCCACTGAGCTAAATACTGTATAACTATGTGTATTTTAAACTTAACATTTGCATAAATGTGTTTAAAGTTGACAGCATCAGAGTTGTGATGGCTCACCTTGTTCTTGCAGAATCATAATCCAGGACAAGTTTAGCTAACTGCTTTCTCTGCTTCATGATATTGGGAATATCAACCTGTGGGCAGAAATACATGAAGCAAGCTGTTCAGGATGTACCCTGCCTTCATCCAGTGTTGGCCGAGATAGGCTCCAGCTTAGTGTTTGAGTAAGTGTTTGATATTATGTTCTGTCATTATAATAAACTTATCTGTTTATCATTTGATGGGGATTTCTCAATGTACAGGCTGCATTAACCCATAATTCTGTGAAAGACTTCCTATGAATATTGTAATCAGTGTACAGGATATTATGTTGCAGGTTATAGCAGTGAATGATTATACGTACATAGAAAATTATGTTGCGTGAAATAGTAAAATAAAATGTAGGTAATTGGGAAATAAATAAACATGGATGCTTGTAATAAATGAAATCTCAGGTTGGTAAGTTCTTAATCCTTTTACCTGCACTAATTACCACCCAGACAGTGAAATTAACGCCATAGACTGCCAAAGCACACTGTCTTTACAAAGATGAAAACAAAAAACCCAAAGTATCTGATTCCTCTTTGAAAAGATAATCAGGAACTCAACATACATTGTTTATTTGGGAAAGAGTAATGAGTTCAGCATGTTAACTGAAAAGCAATCAATTAAATAACTTGTGTTGAATGTAATACAGACGCTCCCCAACTTACGTTTTAGTTCGGTTCCGAACGGCCGAACGTAAGGTGAAACAAACGTAAGTTGTTACTGTATGTTCCAGTGATGTATGACGTTCATACTGTACTATTTATCTTCCTTTCAGCTTTTTCCCTTTTACTCGGGAGTCGCCACAGCGAATCATCTGATTTGCATGTTTGATTTGGCAGAGGTTTTTACGTTGGATGCCCTTCCTGTCACAACCCTTTAGCGAGGGACAGAAACACGCTGACAGCTTTGCAGCCTACTCTTTACGAAAGTCAGCAATGGTTCTTTTTCATGCCTCTCACCATAGACAGTGACAGACATGGCCCGCCTTTGATAACCCAGTTAGCTGCACTGGGGGGGGACAGTAACAACATTGTGGATAGTGGGACTCGAACCCCCAACCGTAGGATCAGCGATCCAGCGCCCTATACCACTAGACCACCACTGCCCCGCGACCGTATCTCATAAAACACCCCTAAATCAATTATTATAAACATAACATTGTAAAATAATATCAAATATATCTAATAATATCAACATTAATTTCAAATAAATTAAATTCAAGCAAAATAATTTCAAATAGATAAATATTAATCAAATTCACTCATCAAATATCAAATACAATATCAAATATAACCTTTAACATTCTCTGTGATGCGATCTTTCTGCTTGTAAATGGTTCCGATGGTCGACGGAGCCATTTGGAAGAAACGTGCATCATTCACATGTTTTTCACCAGCATCAATTTTCTTGATAATAACCATCTTTGTTTCTTGGCTTGCCACTTTTTCTGATTACTACTATCACTAGTAGGCTTACGCTTCTGACCAACCATATTTGATTAGGGTTACAAAAGTCTGCAAAACAGTGTAAACACAAAGATCACAGAGATGACGTCTTAACACAAGGGTAACACGCGGTGAACTGTGAAGAAGGAGGGGCACGTTCAGTCTGTCGTTTGTAAACAATGGACACAGCGTCATGTGGAAGTAGCGTATTACGTACATACATCTCGTGCTAAAGAGAGCACGCTAAACTCAAAATTTGACATGTTTTTATTAATTTTATTTAAACAGTGGTGGTCTAGTGGATAGGGCGCAGGATCGCTAAGGTTGGGGGTTTGAGTCCCCACAAGGTTGTCACTGTCCCCCCAGTGCAGCTAACTGGGTTATCAAAGGCTAGCCATGTCTCTCACTGTCTATGGTGAGAGGTTCATGTAAAAGAACCATTGCTGACTTTCATAAAGAGTAGCTGCAAAGCCGTCAGCGTGTTTCTGTCCCTTGTTAAAGGGTTGTGACAGGAAGGGCATCCGACATAAAAACACATGCCAAATCAAATGTGCGAATCAGATGATTCGCTGTGGCGACTCTCGAGAACGGGAAAAAAGCCGACAAGAAAAAGAAGAAAGAAAATCGAAAAATATGTAAAACGAATGAACGTAAAGCGGGGAATGTCTGTACACATCCGGTGCTGAATTACTGAGTTATTATTTGATATATGCAGGAAAAACACTAAATGAAAAAGGCTGTAATTCATAACCACTTTCCACCTGCCAGTATAGTATTTTATTTAGAAGGCTAAGTGTCAATTAGAACGCCACTAAGAATACACATACGGCGCATGCAGTGGAAACACAACAGATATTTAAGGTGGCGTGATGAACTTCCTGTGGACATCAGGATAGCTGAGTCTCTGCGTATCTTCAAACGAGGGCTGAAAACTTACCTTTTTCAGCAGCACTTTACATTTATGACATTTTTTTATTACATGATTTACACCATGCTGTATACAAACCCACACACCACTAAAAACAAACAAACAAACAAACAAACAAGCAAACAAAAAAACCCCACACAACACCTGCCGACTAACTTTGACTGATGTTCTAACAAACAAGGATAAGAATATATTCACTGATGAAGACTTTAAAGCTTCTATAAGTCGCTCTGGATAAGAGCTCCTGATAAATCCTTTAAATGTAAATATTACCAAATTTTATTTGTCGGTGCTAACCTCTGCGAGCTGGTTGAGTGGATCCAGGACATCCCTTTCAAGGCTGACTTCATACTGGCTTTGCTCATAGGCAAGTATATTTTCAGCTTCTGCACACACCTCCATCATCTTCCTATAGCAGCACAATCATAATCATACACAGTAAGTTTCACTTGTGTCTTCTTTATATTTCGCACTGCCTTTCATTGTTTTGAATTTCTGTACACATGCCCTTTGTGTTTTTATATGTAGTGTCCAGTAAAAACTAAATTTTTCAAAAATATTTGTGCTTATCTAAAAACTATTAAAATAGTGCATATTTCTTTATTTTATGCAACAATGAAGAAGACTGCATTTAAAATCTCAAAAATAAACTCTGTAGCAGCAGACATTTGTGTAAAAAGTTAACCAAATGAAATTTGAAAGAAAAATTTAACCCTTTAAAGATTTATTTACACAAAGTGTTATGAATATTTTTTTAAATTGGACTATTCAAAGAATAGCGTTTTTTCCTAAAGTTTGGGTTCACCTTCATTTTTCATCACCAATTTGAAAGAATCTTTGATGATGTTCGTCATCTAACCTGGAACACTCATAATGTTTCCTCATAACGTATGTAAACACTCATAATGGTTCAATGATTGCGAGACATATTTACCAAGTAAATCAGAAAGATTTGATGAATCTGAAGCATTAACATTAAGTAATCTCACAATGTGCCTCCATGTAAACAGGAGGTGCAGACTCGAGATTTTGTTGCATTTTATGTTTTCATTAGGTAATGTCTAAACATTCCAGTCTTTTATGCTAATTGATAAATTTCACCCACTGTTGCATTAATTGGCAGCATCTCAAAAAAGAGTCCTGCATCTTCTAATGGGTTTGGTGCTGGAGGGTCACATATACAGCATGCATATACGTATTAGGCTGTAGCCTAATGGTTAGAGAAATGATTTTGGAACCGAAAGGTTGCTAGTTCAATTCCTGAACCAGCAGGAAAAATGTGTGGTGGTGGGGGAGTGAGCTGCACCTTCCCTTCCTCCACATTCCTGACTGAAGTGCCCTTGAGCAAATCAACTGCTCCCCGCCGCCCCTGTGTGTGTGTGTGTGTGTGTGTGGGTGAAATGCAAAGGAAATAATTTCCCTTACGGGATTAATGCAGTATATCAAAAATAAAAGTATATTTGTATCACACTGCTGAATAAATTGCTTATTAGGACACATAAGAGACACATTTGCATGTTCAAAAGAAATACTGTCATTCACTTCCTGTTATGGTGCCTCGCACATATCTATTAGTGCTACTCATTTGGGTTTACAGTGAATAAGACAGAAGTAAAGCAGTCCCTTTGTAACCAGTAAACACAACCTTGATGTGAACTTTTAATATTAATTCTTCTGGACGATCTGAAACTGTGAAGGGATCAGCAGGCAGGTGAACTTACCCGATCATGCAGTCTTCTCCTAACTGACCTCCTCCATCCACCATGGCTTGAGAAAGGCCCATCAGAGGCAGTTTTTTCTAAGGTGGAACAAAAATGTACCATGTTACATTGAAGTGCAGTGTGTTCTAACTGTGACCCCAAAGTGGACGTGCACTCACATGTCTCTTTTCAACGTCTGCTCCAGCACTGCCCTGCAGACATAACGCCATCTTTTTGTGCACATTATGCGAGACCAACCGCACAGTCTCCATGCGGCGCTCAATCTGTAAACAGAAAATCTGAATTAATGATCAGAAATTGTCGTTCTCACTCTAATGTGGATGTGGTTTTAGCAAGATTTTATAACAAACTATTTTTATTTTACGTGAGCTAACATTAGGTGAGTTAAACCGCAGATGACTGTGACTGACATGGCAGTAAAACTGTCAGTCTCAGTCCAGTAAAGCATAGCTACCTACAGCCGTTCAAGTCAGAATGGATTCAGTTGCTAAGCAACTGAATTAATCTAGATGTAAAAGAAATCCATCCTGCACCCTTACAAATGATGACAGCTTTCCTGCCTTTCAGGTATGCTCAAATAGTGGGTGTCTAATGTACAGTGGGGCCAATAAGTATTGGGCAATGTAAAAATGTGCAAGTTCACCCATTTAAAAAGATAAGAGAGGTTTGTAATTGTCATCATAGGTACACATCAAGCTTGAGAGACAGAATGTAAAAAAAATCCAGGAAATCACATTGTATGATTTTTCAACAATTTATTTGTGAAAATGGGAGGCCAAGAAGTATTGGGCAGCCAGCAAAAGTTACTTTTAATACTTTGTAATGTAACCTTGGTTGGCAATGACAGAGGTCAAACGGTTCCTGTAGTTCTTGACCAGGTCTCCACACACTTTAGTTGGTATTTTGTCCCACTCCTCTGCACAGATCTTCTCTACAGCTGTGATGTTTGAGGGCTGTCGCTTGGCAACTCGAAGTTTTAACTCCCTCCACAGGTTTTCGATTGGGTTGCGGTCTGGAGACTGGTGAGGCCACTCCAGAACCTTGATATGCTTTTTACGGAGCCACACCTTGGTTTTCTTGGCTGTGTGCTTTGGATCGTTATCATGCTGGAAGACCCAGCCATGTTTCATCTTTAATGCTCTGATCGAGGGAAGGAGTTGCCATTGATACGGTGCAGTCTTCCTGTCCCTTTTGCAGAAAAGCATCCCCAAAGCATGATGTGTCCACCCCAATGCTTAACAGTAGGTATGGTGTTCTTGGGATGCAACTCGGCATTCTTCTTCCTCCAAACCTGGCGAGTGCTGTTTAAACCAAAAAGTTCAATTTTGGTCTCATCTGACCACATCACATTCTCCCAATCCTCCTCTGGATCATCCAGGTGGTCTTTAGCATATTTCAGACGGGCCTTTACATGTTTTTTGTTTAGTAGGGGACCTTTTGGGCAATGCAGGATTTCATCTCATGATGACGTAGTGTGTTAGTTATTGTCATCTTTGTGACGGTGGTTCCTGCCGTCTTCAAATTATTGGCCAGTTCCTGCCGTGTAGTTCTAGGCTGATTACTCACTGTTCTCAGGATCCATTGAACCCCACGAGGTGAGATCTTGCATGGAGCGCCACTCCTAGGGAGGTTGTCAATGATGTTATACTTCTTCCATTTTCTAATAATGTTTCCAACTGTTGATCTTTTCTCACAAAGTTGTTTACCAATTGCAGTTTGACTCATCCCAGCTTTGTGCAGTTGTACAATTTTATCTCTGGTGTCTTTGGGAAGCTCTCTGGTCTTGGTCATGGTGAAGACTGCAGTCTGACAGTTTGAAGGTGTGTGCAGGTTTGAAGGTCTCTCTTATGCATCTAATCAGTTCAAACAGGTGTCATTCATACTGTTAACGAGTGGGGGCTGAAATAATGTTTGTTTTCTAACTGCCCAATACTTATTGGCCTCCCATTTTCACAAATAAATTGTTTAAAAATCATACAATGTGATTTCCTGGATGATTTTTTTTTACTTTCTGTCTCTCAAACTTGATGTACATTACAAACCTCTCTTATCTTTTTAAATGGGTGAACTTGCACATTTTTACATTGCCCAATACTTATTGGCCCCACTGTACATGACTGTAGGGGGCTGCTTACAGTGTTAGGTCTGCTACATGTTTTATTTCCATCTTAAACACGTGGATGGCAATAAAGCTTGTTTTGATTATAACTAGCATGAGGATTGCAATGTCAGTCTCTATACACATATAGGGAACCTTCCCTAAACATTAAACGTGTCATTTCAGTGAAGTACTAACGGCACTAAAACTGAAAATGTCTGGGTTTAATGGACATGTCTTCATCTTGCATGCAGTGTTCAATAGATTTTTTTTTTTTAAAAGCAGTAAAGAGAAAACCTGTAACAATCAAGATAGGAGGTTACTGGACATGCATTTCATCAACTGTATGAAAAATGATCAACAAAGAGTAACAGGTGTATAGAATGATCACTGAGAGGAAGAGGCACTTTAAGCAGCTTTAGGCCTAATGGCCAGTGTTGAACACTCAAATCACACGACTTGTGTGTGCGCGTGCGTGTGTGTGTGTGCGTGTGTGTGTGTGTGTCAATATAGCTATCAGTGATTATCTGCAATGGTCACTCATTTTTGACTGTCTTCTTTTTAGTTGTGGCAGCTGGTGGCCATATTGAAAACTTACCCCCCCCCCCCCCATATTCTCCCTAATTTAGTAATATCCAATTCCCACCCATCAGGTACCGCTTTCCCTATCACACAACCACCACCAACTAGGGGTTGAAAGCGAGCGAAAGCAGGCACATGCGCCCTCCGTGATGCAATACTAGCCACCCTCCTCTTTTCAAACTGTGACACATGCATATCTGAGGCGGTCTAACACACTTGGAGGGTAAATGCTATCTGCTTCTCATACTAATGAGCTTACAGACACCCTGATTGGCTGGCAATTGCTGTGAATGACCGAGAATTAAACATTTCCCATCTATCCCTCCAGTGAGAACTCGGCCAATTAGCTCCCATGGACTCCCGGCCACGGACAGCTGTGGCGTTGACCCAGATTCGAACTTGCGATCTTGGGTTAATAGTGATGCATCTTGTCAATATGCCACTCGGGAGCCATCGCTAACTATCCTTAACTATGGTCACAGACATGGTTGCAGATAGTCATGAATAGTTGCAGATTTCCTGAGACTGTCTGAGACTTTGTTTGCTACAATCAGTGACCATAGTCACAACCCAAGCTGATGATATCTATGACCACACTTATTAATCCAAGTACATAATGTTGGGTGGGGCCGGTGGCGTAGTGGTTAGGGTGCTGCGCTCATGATCGGGAGGTTGTGAGTTCGAGTCCCATTGAGACCCTCACTGTGCTAAGACCCCTGGGCAAGGTCTCAACCACAAGTGTGCCTCTGTTCACCCAGCAGTATAAATGGGTACCAGTAAAATATACTGGGAAGGTAACCTGTGATGGACTAGTGTCCCATCCAAGGGAAGTTGAACTCCTGGTCGCTTCACGCTACGGAAACCGGAGATAAGCACCGGCCTGATGAGCCACGAGGCTCGGGTATAAAAACCCAACAGACTTTACCTTTACCTACATAACGTGGATGCACCTCAAACGATTAAACGTTAAAAATAAACAAGGTGTGCGCATACAAAGTCCAAGGGAAATAGATAAGAGGAGGAATAATATGACATTTATCTATTAAATTAAAGAAATGGACAAGAGAAAGAATAATGAATGTATTATAAGTAAAAGTAGAAGGATGTGTGCGGTAGGATATTTTTAATTTAATTATTTCGTTATTTAACTTTATTCAATAAAGTTCAACGTGGGGCAGTGGTGGTCTAGTGGATAGGGCGCTGGATCGCTATAGTTAGCTGCACTGGGTTACCAAAGGCGGGCCATATCTCTCACTGTCTATGGTGTGAGGTTCATGTAAAAGAACCATTGCCAACTTTCGTAAAGAGTAGCTGCAAAGCAGTCAGCGTGTTTCTGTCCCTTGCTAAAGGGTTGTGTCAGGAAGGGCATCCCACGTAAAAACCTATGCCAAATCAAATGTGCGAATCAGATGATACGCTGTGGCGACCCCTGATAAAGGGAAAAAAGGCAAAAGAAAATCTCATCTCATTCAATAAAGTTCAGCATGTCACATTTGTGTTTTGTACCAAGACAAATTATAAATAAAACAAAAATAAATAAATTGTACTTAACAGTTTAAAAAAGCAAGGTATGTTTTAAACTCAAGTCTGTTGATTAAAAATGTGCAGTTCCACACTTGCACGTCTCCTTATCAGCGAAACTAATATGGTGGTAAATAATCTTTATTTGTACCTTCTCTCTCAAAAGCATAGCTAGACCCATGTTAATGTTTAGTCACAACTTATTTTGGCTTTCCATGTTATGTCCTTATCCCAGTCTGTACTACAGTGATTAACATGGGGGGAAAAAAAACAGTTAAACTAAAAAAAAGTATAGATTTTTGCATAATTCAGAACACATTGAATTCTGAAGCTCCAAGAGCAGAAAAGCACACTGGGTTCCACTTCTGTCGGCTAAAAACAATAAACTGAGCCTGCAGAGACCACAGGCTCACCAAAACTGGACAGTGGAAGACTGGAGCCTGGCTCCTCTGAATCCCACTTCCTTTTGAGGAAATTAGATAGATACTATAACTAAGATAAGTTACAGATTTTGAGATCTGAAACATTTGAAATAGTTCAGTAGTGAAAATAAAAGCATTTTATTAAACTGAACTGAAACCAAGTTTTGATTTTGAAGCTTAAATGGTAGCATTAAATCAAAGAGGATGGTCAGGTCAGCACAAGGCATCTCTGATCCAATCCACCCCAGCCACACACTCTTCATGCTCTTGCCATTGGACAGAGGGCTCAGCAGCATCCAGACCCACACCAGAAAATTTAGGGGCCCAAAAAGAACAAACATGTGTATATATACGTATAGACTTGCAGAAGATGTGCAAGTAAAGGAGGGGAAATCACACCATGAAGATCAAAGTTGAGAAGTACAAGTTAGGGTTACAAAAAAAATCCATCTTTGATGATCAGCATTAGCAGCATCAATTTCATTGTCTTCAAATGGAAATAACATGGTACCACAACACACCTGGCAAGAGGGGGCTGCCCACCAAAACTCACACACCAGACAAAAAGGCATTAATCAGAGATACAGCACAGAGACCAAACGTAACCCTGAAGAAACTGCAGAGTTCCACAGCAGAGACTGGTGTATCTGTGCATTGGACCACAATAAGCCATACACTCCACAGAGCTGAGCTTTATGGAAAAGTGGCCAGAAAAATGACATTACTTCGTATTAAAAATAAGAAAACATGTTTGCTAAAAGGCATGTGGGCAACTCCCCAAATGCATGGTGGAAGGTACTTTGGTCAGACGAGACTAAAATTTAAAACCCAAACCTCAATCCGATTGAGAATCTGTGGTCAGACTTGAAGATTGCTGTTTACAAGTGAAAGCCATCAAACATGAAGGAGCTGAAACAATTTTGCCTTGAGGAATGGGCAAAAATCCCAGTGTCAAGATATGGAAGGCTCATATCCAAAGCAACTTGCAGGTATAACTGCCACAAAAGGTGACTCTACAAAGTACTGACCTTAGGGTGGTGAATACTTATGCACGCTGAAGTTTTCAGTTATTTTGTCCTATTTATGGTTTGCTTCACAATAAAAAAATTACATCTTCAAAGTTGAAGGCATGTTCTGTAAATGGAATGATGCAAAACTTCAAACAATCCATTTTTATTCCAGGGAACAAAATACAAAAAATGCCAAGGGGTGAATTAATCCGTTCCAGCACCTTTGTCTGAACCTGGAGTTTTCGTAAGTAGAGGCGCATTTTACATGTAAAACGCGTGATTTGTTCCAAGGCTCCCAAGACTACCCTTTAAAATTAAAAAAGCATAGCTTTTAAGGTACTTACTTCGTGTTGACCTTGTCTTCTCAGCAGAGTTATAATCTTACAATGACCATGTAATCGGGAATCACATGCGCGCACGTGTGTGTGTGTGTGTGTGTATGTGTGTGTGTGTGTGTGTGTGTGTGTGTGCGTGCGCGTGTTGACCATGTCTTTTTCGCAGAGTTATAATCTTACAATGACCATGGCACCAGGAATAACTTTCACTGGGAATCACACGTGTGTGTGTGTGTGTGTGTGTGTGTGTGTGTGTGTGTGTGTGTTGACCATGTCTTCTTAGCAGAGGTATAATCTTACAAATGTTTATGGAAGGTTAAAAGCCTGAGCCATAAAATACAGTTGGAATGACACAAACACGAACACGGTTCACACACAAACATGAATAAAGTTGGAACAACAGCGTAATCCCTTCCTAGCCAATAGGAGGCCAGCGGGGCGGGATGTTGAGAGATAGCCAATTGGAGGAAGCTGCGTCATCTCTCCTAGCTGGGAGGCCAGCAGGCCGGGTTGTTGGGAGACAGCCAATGAGAGAGCAACTCGCGCATTGTTTGAATTTTTGAATGGCGCAAGAAGCGTAAGAAGAGGTTGTTTCGTGTACAGAGGATGAAAGTTTAGGAAAATGTTTTTCGGGACATGGATTTTTCATATTCAAAGGCTTTCGTAAGTAGAGGGCCGACTGTGTGTGTGTGTGTGTGTGTGTGTGTGTGTGTGTATATATATATATTACACAGGCGGCCCCCAATTTACGAAGACCCCTTTTTACGAAATGTCCGAATTACGAAAAACATTTTCTTGAGTTTCCGTTTCCGAAATACAAAACATCCCCCTCTTACGAAAAGAAATTTAAAATTCAAACGCACCAATCAAAATTTCACACGACGTGGGAGTTGCTCTCTCATTGGCTGTCTCTCAACATCCCGCCCTGCTGGCCTCCCAGATAGAGACAGAAGGAAGCTTCACGCTTTAGTTTTTAGTTTAGTTTTTTAAGTTGTTTTAATTCAGTAAATGTTTAATAAATGTGGGTGAATTTGAGCTCATCTGGCATCCCGATCCCTCAAGGAAACAAATTAAAGATGAGTTTGTGTGGCCCGCAGCCCACGTGGGACAGAGAGAGAGAGAGAGAGAGAGAGAGAGAGAGAGAGAGAAGGAATAACGATTTAGTTTTTAGTTTAAGTTGTTTAATTAGGTAAATGTTTAATAAATGTGGGCGCATTTGAGCTTATCTGGCATCCCGATCCCTCAAGGAATCAAATTAAAGTTGCGTTTGTCAAGCAGGGAATGCGCTTTGAATTCCACGTCTTGTGGGCGTGGCCCGCAGCGCGCACGCGAGAGATAGAGAGAGAGGGAGAGACAGAGAAGAAGAGAGAGCGAGAGAGAGAGAGGTGTGTGTGTGTGTGTGTCTAAAATGGTAAGGTAATAATATAGACAGACAGACAATATCAATAAATACATATTCAATGGTCTGTCTGTCTTCCTTTCGGCTTTTTCCCTTTTACTCGGGGGTCGCCACAGCGAATCATCTGATTCGCACTTTGATTTGGCAGAGGTTTTTACGTCGGATACCGTTCCGAATATACATTCAATGGTATAAATGCTTATAATAACATTAAAAAAATAATGCAGAGGATGTAAATAAAATATAAATACGCAGACACATACAGACGCACACCTCACAACAATAACTAGTTTTGATGGGAGATTTTGGGTTGTTTTTTGTTTTGTGTTGGTTTAAGGGTTTTTTTTTTTTTTTGCATAATTGCTCTTGTTTTTGTGGTCTTTGTTTTTATTATGCTATATATAATATAACAGTTACCTGCTATAATAATGTAAGATGTTTTGGGGACAAAGTCCGAGAGGCTAGATTGAGATGGTTTGGACATGTACAGAGGAGGGATAGTGAGTATATTGGTAGTAGGATGCTGAGGCTTGAACTACCAGGCAGAAGGCCTAGAGGAAGACCAAAGAGACGATTCATAGATGTAGTGAAGCAGGACATGAAGGTAGCTGGTATAAGAGAAGATGCAAAGGATAGGGTGAGATGGAGGCAGATGATTCGCTGTGGCGACCCCTGAAGGGAAAAGCCGAAAGGAAAAGAAGAAGAAGAAGACCTGCTATAATAATAAAGGAATAAACAGTATATAGGAAATATAGTTACCTGTAAAAGGTCATCACTAAGGACTTCTGTTTTTTCTGCTCTGAAACAGAAAAGAATAATAATTGCACTCTCTGGTGACTTTAATATAACACCTGTACCCTGCTTATTCAGGACATCAGTCAATCAGCAATAATACAGTTGAAGTTCAAATCAAGCATAATAAAGGGGAAAATAAGATCTTATATTATGAATATAAAATGCCTTTCTAATGTGAGAGTTGAGTGAAGAATAGTCAGACTGGTTTGAGATGAAAGGAAAGTTTAAAAAAATACATACAATGGCAATGTCATAAGCATTTTTTTTACAAACATGATAACATGAAAAGCATCTCAGAACAAATATCGAATCAAATCTTAAAGTAGATGAGCTTCAACAGCATTGTACCACAATTCAGCACTGTCAACCACAGCTGTGTCTCTCTCCTTGTGTTACTTGACCTTAGTGCCGCCTTTGACACTATTGTTCATACGATTCTCTTTGACATATTAGAAAATGTTGTTGGAGTTAAGGGAACGACCCACTCCCGGTTTACGTCTTATCTGACTGACGGTTATCAGTTTGTAGACATTCAGTTCAGTTCATTTTCAATAACCGCTTAATCCTTCCCATATCAGCCGTTTCCGGACGAGGGCAGACTACACCCTGGACAGCTCGCCAGGCCATCACAGGGCAGAAACACACTGGCGGCTTTACAGCCTACTCTTTACGAAAGTCAGTAATGGTTCTTTTACATGCCTCACACCATAGACAGTGAGAGACATGGCTAGCCTTTGATAACCCAGTTAGCTGCTCTGGGGGGGGGGACAATGACAACCTTGTGGAGAGTGGGACTTGAACTCCCAACCTTAAAATCAGCGATCCAGCACCCTATACCACTAGGCCACCACTGACCAGTTTGTAGACGTAAATGGAGATTTCTCTTTACATTCAGTTCTTTTTCTGTCTGTCTTCCTGTCTTCCTTTCGGCTTTTTCCCTTTCTCGGGAGTCGCCACAGCAAATCATCTGATTCGCACGTTTGATTTGGCAGAGGTTTTTACGTCGGATGCCCTTCCTGTCACAACCCTTTTTTTTAGCAAGGGACAGAAACACGCTGACGACTTTGCAGCCTACTCTTTACGAAAGTCAGCAATGGTTCTTTTACATGCCTCGCACCATAGACAGTGAGAGACATGGCCCGCCTTTGATAACCCAGTTAGCTGCACTGGGGGGGGGTCAGTGACAACCTTGTGGAGAGTGGGACTTGAACCCCCAACCTTTGGATCAGCGATCCAACGCCCTATACCACTAGACCACCACTGCCCCCTATTCAGTTCATTTTCTGTAACTGCTTAATCCTAATTAGGGTCACGGGGAGGTGGGCACCCATCCCAACCGACTCCTAGGCCACCACTGCCCAGTTTGTAGATGTACATGGTGATTTCTCTTTATGTTCTGACATTAAGTTTGGTGTTCCACAAGGTTCTGTCCTAGGCCCATTGTTTTTATCTATACATGCTCCCTTTGGGTAATATCATTCATGATCATGGTCAGCTTTCATTACGCTGATAATACACAGTTATATATTTCAGCAAAGCCAGATGAAAGACATCAGCTTAATAAAGTTGAGAAATGCGAAAAGGACTTTAGACACTGGAAGCTTACTAACTCCCTCTTATTAAACTCTGATAAGAAAGAAGTACTTGTACTCTGATCACGAGAAGCTATTTCTGGACACAACAGAAATGACATCTACTGGCATAAACAAGTAACTGGCTGATCCAAATAACCACCATGTTACCTGGAAAATTAGATGCTATAACTCTGGTCTGTGTTCATTGACCCGACCTTAGTTCAAAACATCCTGTTTCTCAGCTAGTTGTACAATGCTCAATTATATTTTCTCTCTTTATATATAAAGATTTTTTTTTTCATTCCCCTAAATGAAGTCTGTCTGTCTTCCTTTCGGCTTTTTCCCTTTCACTCGGGAGTCGCCACAGCGAATCATCTGATTCGCACGTTTGATTTGGCAGAGGTTTATACGTCGGATGCCCTTCCTGTCACAACCCTTTTAGCAAGGGACAGAAACACGCTGACGACTTTGCAGCCTACTCTTTACGAAAGTCAGCAATGGTTCTTTTACATGCCTCACACCATAGACAGTGAGAGACATGGCCCGCCTTTGATAACCCAGTTAGCTGCACTGGGGGGGACAGTGACAACCTTGTGGAGAGTGGGACTCGAACCCCCAACCTTTGGATCAGCGATCCAGCGCCCTATACCACTAGACCACCACTGCCCCATTCCCCTAAATGAAGTATCTATTCAAAATCATAATCTAATTAAATCTAAATGTTAAAAAATTGTTTTTTTTTTGTTTTTTTTTAACAATAATATTGTTGTGCACTGACAACAAGGAAACATCTGGATGTTGATACAGCAGGGACCACAGCAATATAGACCAAGGAACTGTCATATTATTGTTGGTAAAATTTAAAATTGTATTGCCCACGTATCAGTAAAGCCACTTCAAAGTATTCTACACAGAAGATTTAAAAAAAAAAAAAAAAAACAGCAGGCCACAACAACCTTTAGGTAAGACCATATCACAGTTATTTGCTGTTGTTATTAAGATAGTAAGGGGGCAGTGGTGGTCTAGTGGTATAGGGCGCTGGATCGCTGATCCAAAGGTTGGGGATTCGATTCCCACTCTCCACAAGGTTGTCACTGTCCTCCCCAGTGCAGCTAACTGGGTTATCAAAGGCCGGCCATGTCTCTCACTGTCTATGGTGTGAGGTATGTAAAAGAACCATTGCTGACTTTCAACAAGTGTAGGCTGCAAAGCCGTTGGCGTGTTTCTGCCCTGTGATGGCCTGGCGAGCTGTCTAGGGTGTACTCTGCCCTCACCCGAAGTTGGCTGGGATGGGCGCCAGCCTCTCCGCGACCCTAATTAGGATTAAGCAGTTACAGAAAATGAACTGAACTGAATTAAGATAGTAACACTGATTCTGTTTTGATTAGGTTATTTTCCATGTCTATACTCAAGAGGTAAAAGTAATGCTTCTCATCTACTTACTCTCACTCACACATTTGTATAACCAAATAATCCTACTAGGGTCACTGGGAAGGAGGTGCCTATGTTAGACGATAGTGGGCAAATACAAGGCACACCCTGAATAGCTCGCCAAATCATTGCAGAGCCAACACATACTGGCCTAGAGGCAATCTGAAACAGCTAATGAACATAATGTGCATGTCTTTGGATTGAAAATACCCAGAATACCCATACAGAACCTATGCAAACTCAACACAGAAATAATTTCGTATTGTATCATAAAATATGTGACATTTGACAACTGTACATCTTATAGTAAAAACTTTATTGTCCAGACTGACTATTACTATGATCACTACTATGATTATTTATCTTCCTCTACTCTCCAAATTAGAGGATTCTGAAACTTAAGAGACTGTGAGATCTACTAGGATCTACTGATAAGCCACAAGCTGAGTAGAGAACTATAGGATGAAGGGACTTTTTAACTTCCCATTAAAATTGAATTAGCTTGGAATTAAGCATTGATATGGAGTGCAACAAATGAATGCTGTGCAGGCTATTCTTTATTCCTCATGAAAAAAAAAAAAATCAAAGTCCAGCATAAACACGCCCTTAGCAGAGAATGCTGAGTGTACACGCCCTGTGTGTATGATTAAAGTCAGTCACAGAAACACATACATGTAGCTACATCAAGCTATGTCCCCCTTGGAATGTATTGTGGCAAGGCTTTAAAACAGTATAATAAATACATTAAGTGTGGATAATGGTTTGTGTAATGCAATTCAAGTTACAGTATTTATCAAAGCTTAAGTCTCCAGTGCAATGTTTTTTTTTTGTTTGGGTTTTTTTTTGCACTGACATTTATCTTTTTCCAAATCCAAAGTTCAATATGTCTCTCCACTTATTTTCCACTGATTTTTATTTGCACTGATTGTGGGAAAGGCTGTAGGTTTTATTGGAAACAGCTGCTAGAAAGCTGGTCAGTGTGTTGTAATGGGCCTCCCACTGATAGATGGCCTTTAATCTGTCATTCAACTCATTTTTGATGTCAGGTTGATGTGTTCGGATTATGTGACGCAACAATGTATAAGAAGAGTGAGATTTTCTTTCTGTGCTAATTTCCAAACCTGCACAATAGAACTTGGGGATCACAAGCTTCTCCTAATCCCAGAAAGCTCCCCGTTTGGTCTGGGACACTGGAACATAATCTGTCATATTATGATCAGCTCCGTGAGCAACTGGATTATCAGATAACCATCGGAACAGGTTCCTCAAGAGGTTTTGTAATTCAGTCAACTACCCACAGTTGCAGTGCCCTTTACTTACGAAACCCCCTGGGTACGAAAATTCCCGGTTACAAAAACATTTTCTTCTCAAGTTTTCTTCCCCGGGATACGAAAACAACCTCCTCTTACGAAAAGCGCCAAATGCGCCAATCAAAATTTCACACGATGCGCGAGTTGCTCTCTCATTGGCTGTCTCCCAACATCCCGCCCCACTGGCCTCCCATTGGCTAGGAGGGATGACGCAGCTGAACGTTACTGATACTTCCTGTACCCATACTTCCTGTTTGTCACACGCGTGAAGGAGAGTTGACTGTTGGCTTGTTTTGAGATTGATCATGCAGCGTTATATTTCGTTATCGCCAAAACCCCTCTACAATCGGGACGATATTGAACCAGAAGGAGACCTTAAAGCGGAAATACAGTGACGGAGGCGATTATTTCGGCATGTTATTAAAACAGAGTGCTCCGTGGGAGAAGACCTCCGATCTCGCAAAGAAGCAAGTTAATATTGAATGAGGACCTCTGATCTTACAAACAGGTACTGTAATTCCGCTTTAAATAAAACATCCCGTCCATTTAAACATTTAAATAGAATTGTCCTTCAGCTGCGCGTTGCGTCTGGGCGTGGCCTGAGTTTTGTGTGTGTGTGTGTGTGAGAGAGAGAGAGAGAGAGAGAGAGAGAGTGATAGATAGAGACAGAAGGTTTCTTAACTCTTTAGTTTTTAGATTAGTTTTTTTAAGTTGTTTATATTCAGTAAATGTTTAATAAATGTGGCGCATGTGAGCAAAACGCGGCTCATCTGGACCTCCGATCCTTCAAGGAATCAAGTTAAAGTTGAGTTTGGACCTCCGATCTGTCAAGCAGGGAATGCGCTTTGAATTCCACGTCTTAAAATGCTCCGGCATCCTGCTTGTGGGAAATATACGTTTAATAGTACTGTATTGTGTGTGTGTGTGTGTGTGTGTGTGTGTGTGTGTGTGTGTGTGTGTGTGAGAGAGAGAGACAGGTGTGTGTGTGTGTGTGTGTATGTGTGTGTGTGTGTTAATAAAAAATGTTTAATAATGGTTTAATATGTTAATAAAATGTTTAAATGGTTTAATAAATAATTTTCTTTTACTTTTAACACATATTTCATACAAAATTGATGTACTTTTATCATTTTTAAAGGATTTATGGGGTAGTCTTGGGAGCCTTGGAATGAATCAGACATTTTACATGTAAAATGCACCCCTACTTACGAAACTCCCGTGTTACGAAAAAGGCGCTGGAACAGATTAATTTCGTAAGTAGGGGGCAGACTGTATTATCAATTTAATCTAAGATGGAACTGAAGCAATACTTTGTTATTTTGTAATTATTTTCTGAATTCACATATCATGTTAATGAAGATCAGTATGTTGTTTTTTTTAAAATATTTTTGCTTACATGCCGTTCATTGTTTAAATCTGAGATTAAAACATCTAACATGTCAAAATACTTGTTCACACATACAAGTTCAGATATTTTGAATACAGACTTAAACATGTCTCTGTGCTTTTGAGGAGTCTGTACATGTAAGACTGCGTGTACCATCTCTCTCTCTCTCTCTCTCTCTCTCACATTCTCTTACACACACACACACACACACACACACATATATATATATATATATATATATACACACACACACATACACACACACAAAACACTGTATGTTTTTCTAAAAATACATGTTATGGGTTTGAGTTTAATACATGTACATGTAAAAGATGCTAATCCAGAGTTTTTATGAAGCAGAAAATTGAAATAAACAAGTACTTTTTAAAAGGTTCTTGTAATTTATGATTGTTTGTTAATTTATAAAGCTCAGCAAATTGCTTGAAGTGACCTCAAGCTCCTAGTTTTAGTGATTTTACCTACATTTAGCTTTAAAAGCTTTTGAACTTTGACGGTCACAAAAAAACATTCCACATTCAGCTTTTCAAAAAGTTCTGATGAGAAATCAAACATTTCTTTAATCAGGCCCTAGCGACATAAAAACTGATGTAACTCAGCAATAAAATTTCATTTTATAATCCTATTTTACATCTCAGCTTGAAGAATATTAAATTCTCTTTTCAAATATATTAATATTTCAGTGTGTAAAATTTCCTACTTTCCCTGTATTATGCTGGAGTGGAGAGAGAGCTCTAGATGCAGATATAAGTTTGAGAGAATGAAAATAAATATATACAAATGCATATAAATTTATATTTAAAAAAAACAAGTTTAATTGGAGCTCATGTATTTTGTGTGATTCTATCTTGGTTACACAAGCAAATATAAAACCTGACACTTTCATCATATTACCAGTAATGCTCTGGGAAAAAATACAGTGGTACCTCACCGTACGGGATTAATTCGTCCCAGAAGTGGTTTCGTAACCTGATTTTTTCGTAAATTGAGTAGCATTTTACATGTAAAAGGCCTGATTCGTTCCAAGGCCCCCAATACTATCCCTAAACCCTTTAAAAGTTATAAAAGTATACCTTTTTCAAGCAGTATAACCGGAAGTGCTAACCTTCCACTGCTAACCAAGCGCCAGAGTTGTTGTTCAGCCCTTCCTCACCTGCCGCATCTCCGCCTGGGTTTATTGTTATCCGGGGTGCAGCTAGCATTGAGCTACCATAGCATATTAGCTCAGGATAGGAGATGAGCGTGCTCAGTTCTAAATGTCCAAAGACTGTGCTCTAAGAGCTGTAGTAGGGTCGCACAATCATAGACGAGCATAGTGCAAAAAAGCAAACGAACAAAAACAACATTTAAAATAAACAAAGAAACAATTTGACTCCAAGAACTCTGCGACGTCGCCCTCTAGGAAGCACCATCTTAACCATTTAAGGCCTCCTTCTGCTTCAATATCGTATTGATGGTAGACGGGTTTCGGCCGTATTTCTTTGTGATATCACTCAAACGCATGCCATGAGCCCGCTTCTTCTTTTCACTCGCACCGGGAATCACTTTCTTTGGGCCCATGATGAATGACGAAAAATAAAGTTGCAATGAGCACACTCGAAAAACTCACGAAACAATGGTAACTCTGTCCTTTACGCGTGTTAGAACTCTGTGACGAACAATGGGTCGAAGGCACACGAAAAGCATCATGGGTATCAGGGAGATGCATCCCTGCATCTTCTCGAGATTCTGGTAAGGAGTTTTCACTTAAGTGTCATATCTTGGGTGACGGCAGATTGTTAATTTTACTGAAAAGGCCTTCTGCCTGACACAGGGGCCAGGTTGGGTTGGGTTGGATTTTTCGGAGTCGTCCGGACTTCACATTAGTAAGCCAGTAAAAGTTTCTAAGAAATGCAGCATGTTGTAGGTAATCAATCTAGTGCAGTGTAACATATGATATAAATGTTTGTCTTTTTCTTAAATTTTCTTTAGCGAGACTTTACCTCACTCTTACTTGTACAGAGTAACTGTGTGCACACAATTTCCACCGGGATCAGTAAGGGATTCTGGTTCTGATGATTTTGATTATATACACTAAAGTGTATTCTATTAAGAGGCAGTGGTGGTCTAGTGGTATAAGGCACTGGATCACTGATCCTAAGGTTGGGGGTTGAGTCCCACTCTCCACAAGACTGTCACTGCCCCCACAGTGCAGCTAACTGGGTTATCAAAGGCCGGCCATGTCTCTCACTGTCTATGGTGAGAGGCATGTAAAAGAACCATTGCTGACTTTCATAAAGAGTAGCTGTATAGCCGTCAGGTTGTTTCTGTCCCTTGCTAAAGGGCTGTGTCAGGAAGGGCATCCGACTTAAAAACCTATGCCAAAACAAACGTGTGAATCATTCGCTGTGGTGCAGGGGTCAGGGAAAAAGACAAAAGGAAATCGCTCTCTCTCTCTCACACACACACTAAAGTGTATTCTATTATCAGATAAATTCATCATTGTATTCTATTAGAATTATATCATCGTGAGTGGTGTGTCTAATACTATGCACTATAAAATAACTCTACTTACAGGTACTTAAAGTAACACAGCAAATCATCCTATGTCTTTATAAATTGGATGCCAGTGGCATAATTTGTAAAACTTTACTTTTTATATACAACCATCTAATAAGCAGGTGCTACAGGAAAACATCAATGTTTCTACAGAATCCTTACTCAAAGGGAAAGGAACTGAAAGTCACCCTCAGATACCTGTGTGTTTGTGTTCATGCTCTAAATAACCACAAATGAAATGTCAGAACTGAGACTTTTACGATAGCCTGGTTTAGCATTCTCCTTAATCCACTCGCGCAAAGGTCTGTTTTTAAAAATACCCACCAAGTAAACACGCCATTTCTATATTCAGCGACCCTCTTCACCTTATCTCCCTGTTTATGTGGGTCTGTTATAGGAATGATGCATATGTTTGTTTCATCTTTGTCTTCTCATACTTATTAAGTTTCAACATTTTGAAATAGGGAGAATTTTCACCAGAGACACCGCACCCCCTGCGCGGCCGGGCTGCGGCCCCAAGAATTGATGCATATTTTTTTATAAAGGAACATTGCTCAATAAAATTTTTTACATTTATTCATGGATGTATACAGTTTTATGAATCAGCTGATAAAAACAACTGTTTAAAAATATTGTGACATATACTAATGATGCTTGCTTAATAATTACACCAGATGTTTCGGTATGTTCCTGCACATACTTGTATGTTGCTTGCTTTCCAATTTTACAAAGTTCAGGACTTGGATGGCATTTGTAACAAACAAAGTCTGAGTTCAATTTTGTAGCCGAGAGGGCACAAACAGTTTCATTGATCAATTCTGACCTGGCATCAGTGTGGATTTTCTTTACAATAGAAAATACCCTTTCACTGTCACAATTGCTGTTTGGTATAGTCAGCACTGCCTGCAACAGTTTTGTGAAAAGAGGAAAATCTCTTCACTCCCATCACAGTTGACATTGTCATCACTTGATGCCACCACTCATCACACCTCATCTTTTCTCTGAACACTGGCATTTCATTTTCACACATTAATTGAAAATCCTGTAATTCCTCAACCAGCTTGTCTTCTTCCACACCCTTCACTATCTTAAATCTCTTTGCTCATCTCACAATAGCATCATTGTTCATCTTTTTCACTGCTACTTTAGGGTTGAGAAAGTTCAAGTCTTCAAGAATTGTTTCATTGAAAGGGAATTTTGAAATCATTTTGTTCACTACACAAATATAAAATCTTTCCACACTTTCATGAAATCTATTCAGTGTGTTGTCATCCAAGCTGTCTGCTTCCTCTGACATGACATTTCTGAACTGCACGGCACTGAATGATCACGTGACTTGAAGTCGCTAGCCTGTATCAGTGAACTGCCAACTCGTGTGTGCATAAACAAACGGAAGATAGAGACTGGCTATACATTTCTACGGTGTCTCCAAAGTGCAATATGCAGAAGATTAAGACTTAAAAATTCTACGGTGTGTTCAAAGTGTGACTTTTATTTTTTCGGGAGGTTGTCTGGAAATCGGGAGAAATTAATCTCCTGGCGGGAGATTGGATTTATGCTTTTAAATCGGGAGACTCCCGATTGAATCGGGAGACTTAATAACTGTGCTTCTGCTTGGTGTAACCATAACAAAGATTTTCAAATCCAAATTATTTGCTAACGTTTTATTAAAGTTGATTGTTTTGTGCTATAAAATATTAAAAATCCTTCCTGAGCACTGGAACAAACAATCCATCAATTTCAAACCCTCAAGACACTGATTTTCTATTTTTTCCTGTGAACTTTCGATATTCCTACATTTTTAAAGCTATCTTTAAAGCTGTTTAATAGGGTGCAAGGGTGGTGATCGTTCTTGACGAGATTGTGACTGTTGAAAGTCCCATTTTACTGTATAATAAACACACATCACATCGGTTACAATGACCTGCTTACAACACATACATTTCATTCATCCTCCAAACTACTTCATATTGTTATTGAGGAAACCAGAGCACCGGGAAGCAGTCCACACATGCATAGAGACAACATGCAAATTCAGTGTGATAACCACTTCGCCATTATGCCACCCGGCAGATGCACCGCTGATCAAATGTCTCAGACACTGTTTTTTAGTTTAAAAAAAAAAGTTTTTGTAAATATTTAAAAGTTAAGATTTCATGTATTATTCATATTTATACCTGACTGATTACTGCACCACGGTGTACATCTTAAATTTCATTTTACATTGTGTAACGTTTATATTTGCATCCCTGAAAAAAGTAGGTAGGTAGGTTGACAATGCTATTATTTAAATTGTGAATTTTTTTCCGGAATACTTTGAGTTTCCTGGTGCATTACCGACCATGTTTTCCATAGTAATGAGTAACTCGACTTTTCCGAACCCTTTTTAGCTCCGTCAAACATAGTGGTGGGAGCTATTGGAATGGATGGCATTTGTCCATTCGTCTGTCACACTTTGGTTTCCGGACGAAAACGTAGGAACGCTTG
Source organism: Plotosus lineatus (assembly GCA_024760905.1). Classification (NCBI taxonomy): domain Eukaryota; kingdom Metazoa; phylum Chordata; class Actinopteri; order Siluriformes; family Plotosidae; genus Plotosus; species Plotosus lineatus. The sequence goes on from CM045738.1 coordinate 16,957,698, forward strand.
CTCGGATTTTGCTAAAATGTGCATTTGTCCTACAGGGACCACATCTGGGATTAGTGCACACCAAAATCCACACTTAATTAGAGTGGGACTTAATTTGTTTAAGATAACACTTTGGTTTCTGGATGATATCTTCATAATGCTTGCTCGGATTTGAATAAAATTTGGTCAGCGGGTTTGTTTTGCAGGCACCTCGCCTGGGGTTGGTGCACGCCAAAATCCTGTACTGCAAGATTAATGAGGCAGATATCATTAATTTGTTTAACACAACAGTTTTGATTTTGGTTTTATGATATAGATCAACTTTAAAATACACATTCTTGGGCAATGACAGCTTTGGACCCTGAGGTCTAATTTTAAGTGTTGAATCAAAAATTTTCATTTTACATATTTTAATAATGCAGGCTTATTTTTAAAGAAAAATAAACTTCATGCCACACATCACATACTAGGAAACTGGTCTCTTCTTCTTTTCCTTTCAGCTGTTCCCTTCAGGGGTCACCACAGCGAATCATCTGCCTCCATCTCACCCTGTCCTTTGCATCTTCTACTCTTACATCAACGACCTTCATGTCCTCCTTCACCACATCCATAAATCTTCTCTTTGGTCTTCCTCTAGGCCTTCTGCCTGGTAGTTCCAGCCTCAGCATCCTACTACCAATATATTAACTATCCCTCCTCTGTACATGTCCAAACCATCTCAATCTAGCCTCTCTGACTTTATCTCCAAAACCTCTAACATGTGCTGTTCCTCTGATGTCCTAATTCCTAATCTTATACTTGAAAACTGGTATGATTCTATAATTTCTTGCCATATTATTGCAGTTACTTAATGTGTTCGGATTAAAGTTTTGTAAAATGTAGTTTCTAATACATTGCATGTTGGTTTATCAGCTCAAAACAAGCCTGTAATATATACCCATGTTATTATTGTGGGCAGTGGTGGTCTAGTGGTATAGGGCGCTGGATCGCTGATCCTAAGGTTAGGGGCTCGAGTCCCCACAAGGTTGTCACAGTTGTCACTGTCCCCCCCCAGTGCAGCTAATTGAGTTATCAAAGGCCAGCCATGTCTCTCACTGTCTATGGTGAGAGGCATGTAAAAGAACCATTGATGACTTTCATAAAGAGAAGCTGCAAAGCCGTCAGCGTGTTTCTGTCCCTTGCTAAAAGGGTTGTGTCAGGAAGGGCATCCGACGTAAAAACCTCTGCCAAATCAAACGTGCGAATCATTCACTGTGGCGACCCCTGAAAAAAAAGGGGGAAAGCCGAAAGGAAATCTCTCTCATTATTGTATATTATTGTACACTTTCACACCACTTTCTGCCCCTCCACTGGGTCCGACATCACCTCAGAGCCGGCCTGCAGCCTCCACCCTCCACATCAACCACATTACGGTCACGGAAACTCGCCCTGCACCCTGAAACCAGGCTGCAGGGGGGGCAACTGCACTGTATTCCACAATTTAATGACCTTCTCGAAAACATTCATTCTCTTTTACACTCAAAGGGTCGAAGGGTAAAATACAAATCACAGGAATCTGCTGGAAATTAGAAATTTTCAGGGGCGCTTCTCCGAAAGTTTGAAGCTGTGACACTCCCAGCGCGTGTTGATACTTCCGTAAAGAATTCAGCAAAGTTTAAAAAAAAAAATAAATAAATAAATAAAGTGAAATAAAGTCAGAAACGCCACTAACCTTCCAACCGTTTGGTTGGCGAGTTGTTTCATCCGGTTAAACTGCTTCTTCATCTCGGAGACACTTTTATTTTATCAGCGTGTAGGATAAAAGTCCGGAAGCCGCGCGGCCCGCGGTGTGAAGCTCCTCCGTCACTCAGCGCCGCTCCGCACGCGCGCCGCCATCCGCCGTCCGAGCCGCTCGAACACAGCCGCCCCAGTTCCGGGCTCGAACCCTGCGCCTCTTCCTCACACCGAAAAGTCGCTCTTCACATCTACAGTATTTTCCAGCATCGGCCTCTGAGCAGCAGCAGCAGCAGCAGCATGTGAGCCGCGGCGCGTGAGGAAGCAGGAAGTGTTTGTGTCGCCCCACCGCCGGAGCTCAGCGCAGCGCGAGACGCGCAATGACACCCGACACCTTCCGCACGGGCCTCCGCCTTCAGCACCCAGTCAGCTTCACACAGGCCGTTCCTGCACCGAACAGGACCTCAGGAGGCCTGCTGCACTTCCAACAACTGCGACTGGTGGTTTTTCCTGGTTATGGAGCACTGTGAGGGGGCGGTGGTGGATAGGGCGCAGGTTCGCTGATCCTAAGGTTGGGGGTTCGAGTCCCCACAGTGCTGTCCCCCCAGTGCAGCTAACTGGGTTGTTCCCCCCCCCCCAGTGCAGCTAACTGGGTTATCAAAGGCGGGCCATGTCTCTCACTGTCTGTGGTGAGAGGCATGTAAAAGAATCATCGCTGATTTTTGTAAAGCCGTCAGCCTGTTTCTGTCCCTTGCTAAAGGGTTGTGACAGGAAGGGCATTGACGTAAAAACCTATACCAAATCAAATATGCAAATCAGATGATTCCCTGTGGCGACTCCCGAGAAAAAGCCGAAAGAAAGAAATGGAGCACTGTGAGATGATGCGGTCCGAGTTTCGTTTCGAACAATAGTTCAGAAGGATTGCATCTCGTGCTGTGACTTCATCTCCGGTGAGGCCTGGGGCAGGGATTCGGATGTGGGAAGCGCTGTACAGGTAAAGTTCTGGCACGGAATTATGGGGGGAAAAAAAAAAAAAAAAAAGTAAATGTTACTCTACTTTTGTGTACTTTTGTGTTTACGTTCCAATCCGAAAAGTATGGGACTTTACCATCATGCTGAAGAAATGATATAATGACCTCATTCCAGATTCGGGGAGAAACAGCAGACCAACGCAAACACGGGATGTGACAAAAAAATTGACCAGTTGATATCAAAACAAAGGGCCTGAAGAGGCCTTTAAAGTTTTATATGGATCATCAATATTCAAGAAACATTAAGAAAGTTATACCGGATTAAGTTCTCAGTGTGGTACTGCGATGTCCTTGCGAGCTGTCCAGGGTGTACCCCACCCTCAACCTGAGACGGCCGACATGGGTGCCGGCCTCCCTGTGACCCAAGTTAGGATTAAAAGGTAAAGTCCTTTGGGCTTCTACACCCGAGCCACAGTGGCTCATCAGGCCGGTGCTTCTCCCCGGTTTCCGTAGCGTGAAGTGACCAGGAGTTCAACTCCTCCTGGATGGGACACTAGTCCATCGCAGGTTACCTTCCCAGTATATTTTACTGGTACCCATTTATACTGCTGGGTGAACAGAGGCACACTTGTGGTTGAGACCTTGCCCAGGGGTCTTAGCACAGTGAGGGTCTCAGTGAGATTCGAACTCACAACCTCCCGATCATGAGCACTGCACCCTAATCACTACGCCACCAGCCCCACCAGTTAGGATTAAGGGATTCAGAAAATGAATGAATGAACATTCTCAGTGCGTGCACAATTTCTTTTCCTAATCAAAAGATTGAAAAAAAAAGAATTTTGTGTGACCAAAGTCAACGTCAACGACAACGAACTGAGATTTTCTTATTTCTTGTCCTCAACCCACCACCTCACAAACCAAAAAAGGCATCTGCAAACTAACCGTTATTTTCCCATGAAAACTGCAGGAAATGAAGAAAACGATATAAACTGCCAAAAAGAAAAATATTAACACGATAATATTAAATGAACTCGCCATAAGAAATGGTTGTAGTTTTGCGACCCCGTCTATTGTCAAGAACGTTTCCAAACTTTAGAGCACCGATTCAAAAAATTCATGATTTTGGCAAAAGAAGTGGATGACATCATCACTGTGTGTTTAATGCCAAAATCCAGATGAGGTAAATTCAGTGCAATACAGTAAATGCAACGCTCCTCAACCCATTGATGTAGGGCCGGTGGTGCCGTGATTAGGGTGCTGGGCTCATGATTGGGAGGTTGTGGGTTCGAATCCCAGTTAGACTCCCACTATGCTAAGACCCCTGGGCAAGGTCTCAACCACAAGTGTGCCTCTGTTCACCCAGCAGTAGAAATGGGTACCAGTAAAAATATACTGGGAAGGTAACCTGCGATGGACTAGTGTCCCATCCAGGAGGAGTTGAACTCCTGGTCGCTTCACGCTATGGAAACCGGGGATAAGCACCGGCCTGATGCGCCACGAGGCTCGGGTGTAAAAAGCCCAACAGACTTTTTTTTTTTTTTTTTTCTCCTCCCCAACCCATTGATCAGGTAATCGCACTAAACCTGCAGAAACTACAGCGTGCTGTATTTTCGATGTCACAGGCACATGCCGACACAAATGGTGTGGTCAAAAGTGTTTCTTTTTGATTTTATAATTCTTTAGACTTTTATATAGGTTCACTGTGATAAGGCAACAGAGGACTGGCCAGTTCCATGAAAGTGCTACATACAGTTCACACAGGATTGGGAGTTAGAAACTGTGGCAAGTTACAGTAAAGGCGTGGCAAGTTATAATGGACTCACTCAGCGCCGTCTCTGATTTCTACACGCGAGTCTTAGTTTACAGAAATGAAAGAAAACAAAGAATGTATGACCAGTTTTACCTTAAAATTCCCATCATCGGACCTGAAAGGACCTGATGCACTAATCTTAAACTAATCGTGGCGACCCATAGACTCGTTCTTACCCTGGTCCAACCCAACAACAGTGACCAGTGCACCCCCGTAGCCAGGATTTGGCGAACAGGGCTGCTCCTCTAACAATGAAAAGCAGGGTTACCGAAGAGATGCAGTTACGGTCTGGGCCTCCTCCATGATATTTTTGCAAACACTCTAAAATGAGTAAATGGTGAAAATTTCAGGTATTCTAAAAGCATGTGGATTTCACCAGCAGGGATACAGAGATATTAGAATTCTTAGTAACTTCGTGACCGCTGTAGGCCTCTGGGAAGAATCACTTCATAACATTGGTGTTAAATTATTAATTTTTAAAATAACCAGGTATAGGCATACAGAAAAAAAAAAAAATTAAGGCAAATGTTTAACCCAGTGGTTCTTAACCTTGTTGGCGGTACTGAACCCCGCCCAGTTTCATAAGCTTATTCACCGAACCCTCCTTTATTGAAAAATAAAATATGATTTTATTCGCACGCGCATTTGTATGTGTGTGTTTGTTTTTTTTGTTTTTTTACATCTTGTGCATTATTTTTGAACATTTAATCGTTGTTATTATAAGCATTTATAGTATTGAATGTGTTTATTGATATTATATACACATATACATGTACGTATACGTCAGTCAGCGTAGGTTGATCCTACTTTGCAAATCATGCAGATAGGACACTGACTTAGCATCACGTTCCGTTATATATGTGAATCCATGTTGTACATCTTCGTCCGACCACTTTTTCTTTTTTTTTTTTTTTTTTTTTTTGCTCAATTTAGTATGGATTAAAACATTAAGAAAGACATCACACGACGTACCATCACAACAGTCACAATTCAACTACTGAGCGCACCAAGTTTCCTGAAGCACAGATTGGCCAAGCAATGTAGCGTGATCACCTGCAGCCAGTGATGGCCAAGAATATGAGTCAGGTGTGTGTCTTGACTTCCACCGAACCCCTAGGGTTGGATCGAACCCAGGTTAAGAACCACTGGTTTAACCAGTGTTCACTGTGACTAATTATATTGACATTCATTCTGAATAATATTATACACAAAATTAAACTGACAGTTAGTTATAAAATAAACTGCACAGTAGAACTAATAATCTATTACAATGAAATGCATGTGTAGTTCTTTTATCAATTTATTCAGGTAACGCATTAGTCTCTTGGATGTTGCTTGTGAACAGACGTTTTGCTTATTACAAACATTTACTCTGGTATTGTCGGTATGATCGATACATACCAAGTAAAATTTATATATAAATGTCACGATAACATTAATATAATATTCATAATATAAATATGTATTTGATGTTAGAACAGTCATATGGCACACAAAAGGAGTGTGTGTGTGTGTGTGTGTGTGTGTGTATATATATATATATATATATATATGACATAGACATAGATATAGATATATCTATATCTGTCATATAGATATAGATAGATATATATATATAGATATATGACAGATAGATATATATAGATATGACATAGATATATATATAAATATGACAGATATATAGATAGATATATATAGAGATATATGACATAGATATATATAGATATATATATATATATATATATATATAGAGAGAGAGAGAGAGATATAGATATATATAGATAGATATATAGATAGATATAGATATATATATAGATATATAGATATAGATATATATAGATATAGATAGATATAGATATATATAGATAGAGATATATATATGACATATACAGGGATCCCTCACTTTCCGCGGTTAATTGGGACAGAGATTCCCCCACGACCACCGAATTCCACGCAGGAGCGGGGCAGTGGTGGTCTAGTGGTATAGGGCGCTGGATCGCTGATCCAAAGGTTGGGGGTTCGAGTCCCACTCTCCACAAGGTTGTCACTGTCTCCCCCAGTGCAGCTAACTGGGTTATCAAAGGCGGGCCATGTCTGTCACTGTCTATGGTGAGAGGCATGTAAAAGAACCATTGCTGACTTTCGTAAAGAGTAGCTGCAAAGTCATCAGCGTGTTTCTGTCCCTTGCTAAAATGGTTGTGACAGGAAGGGCATCCGACGTAAAAACCTCTGCCAAATCAAACGTGCAAATCAGATGATTTGCTGTTGCGACTCCCGAGTAAAAAAGGGAAAATGCCGCAAAACTACTCTAAGTGGCTATTTTTATCTGGGATATTGACACTCATGTACAACACATACAGTCGCAAACAAGTCTGTGTGCAACATAGAGCTCATTTAGGCTTAACTTTGAGCAACTTCCTTGCCTGGAAAACTTTACTCGTATGTGGGCGAACGGGGGTGTGCGAGCTCTGAGCGCTCTATGGTAGCTACGGGGTTGCAGTGATGCCATGGTTTCCGGTATCAGAATGAGGCAGCTAAAGAGCTATAGGAGACCAAACTGGTCAGTGACACAGTGTTAGCCAAGATATAAAGAAAGATATCATAGTAATAGGTTTATAACCGAAATAATCACAAAAGTCCCAGATTAGACCAAAACTTTTAACAGTACCATTTATAAATGAAAACAAAACTAGTTTTATAGATGAATCAAGTCAAATAGAATTGGAAGATTAATGAGTTTTGCCATTTAGGCAGCGAAACAATATAAATACAGTGGACATAAAGTCTAAACATCCCTGTCAAAACTGCCAGGCTTCTGAAATGCTACCAAGACAAACCACCCCGGAACCTTCTTCACCACAGTCTGAACCATGACCTACAGAGCTCAGAGCGCAACCTTCAGACATACTTTGTTGCAACGCCTTTTGTTTTTATGACAGCCTGTAGTCTTGTTGACTAAAAGCCTCTTGGCCTATATTAAGTGTGTTCTCACATTCACCGTACAGTCTTAATCTTTCAAAACTGTTTCGCCAAACGAGAGTTTAAATTTTTTTTTTTTTTTTTTTTTTTTTTCTGCAATCTTCTAGTATTTCCGCCCACTCGGAATTGGGTTCACAGAATGTAGAGCAGGGGTGTCAAACTCATGCCACAGTGGGCCATGTGGCTGCAGGTTTTTGTTTCAACCAAGGATCAGCACACCTGACTTGGCTCATTCAAACAACTGATAAGAGTCTTCAGGCGTTTGATTGGTCAGTCTCTGGACAGAGCACACAGATTGACCAATCAACTGCCTGAAGACCCTTATCAGTTGTTTGAATGAGCCAGACTGACCAGTCAACTGCTTGAAGACTCATCAGTTTGAATGAGCCAGACTGACCAATCAAATACCTGAAGACTCTTATCAGTTGTTTGAATGAGCCAAGTCAGGTGTGCTGCTGCTTGATTGAAACAAAAACCTGCAGCCACTTGGCCCTTTGTGGCACAAGTTTGACACCCCTGCTCTAGAGAGAGCCTTTCTGATTTACAAGTTAAAAGGCTTGCAACTAAATTTGAAGAGAAGTCATGATCACTTTTTTTTTCTACTCATCAAGACTTTAAATTCATTCTCACCAATTCAATGTAACCCGAGACGCTGAAGGATTTGTGGGAACCGTATGTCACATGTCTTTTGAAAAGTAAACATAAAGCACTGATGAGGACGCATTGAACAAAGCAACTCAAGTTAAACCTCATCACAAGAACAATAAAAATTATTAGTCTGCCAAAAAAAAAAAAAAAAAAAAAGTTCAAATCCCCTTGTGTGTGTGTGTGTGTATGTGTGAAAATGAGATGCTTGATTACAGGTTTATTTTGTTTCATAGTATTTGGCAGACATTTTATGATTCTGCTGACGTGAATTTTCAATGGCTGGTTCACACTGCTTCAAATGTGTACCTGAAACAAAACTCATTAAAGGGAGAAAGACAAACTATCACTGAATTTTCCATTTTAATTGAGATAATCACGGTGCATCACATTCAGATTCACTCCAAAGGAAATATTAAGTGGTCTGTACCTGAAAACACTGATTCCATCATGGCTTTTATTCACCTTTAAACTTTCCAAAAGCATTTGTACAAACAACTTGTAACTTCCGAAAAGGACCAGTAGATGGTGAGTGTGTGTCATGGTTGACTAAAAAAGATAAACAACAGCGCAAAATCATTTAGTGATGATCGCCGCTCTTCTGCACTTCCGCTAAAACTGAACTGAAATTCCCCGAAAGCCAGTTTCAGTAGCCAAGGACAGAACCTACGCCTTCAGCCGCCATTCAACTCACAATGCACACAATGCACTTCAACCCCCATAGATGCTCCCACAGGTGGTGGGTCCGTTTATATCAAGACAAATATTTATTTTAACTATTCCGTCCATAGGCCACACAGTCTGATTCCAGCTCAGGTGTTGCTATGTGGAGTTTGCATGTTCTCCCCGTACTAGCGTGGGTTTCCTTCGGGTACTTCGGTTTACTCCCGCAGTTCAAAAACATGCACAGCAGGTTAATTCGCTGTTCCAAATCACCCCTAGGTGCGAGTATGAACGGTTGTGTGCGTGTTGGCCCTGCGATGGCCTGGTGAGCTGCCCAGAGTGTACCCCACCCTTGTCTAGAGTCGGCTGAGATGGGCACCAGGATTCCTGTGACCCTAATTAGGATTACAGTATTTGTGGTTCAGAAAATGAATGAATGAAATATATTCTGTCCTGTATGGTAATATGATAGGATTTCCCTGCATTATCAGTAAGTGATTGAAGGGGCGTGTTTAGTGTTGTGTTCTTTAATAGCCGGAACCGTAAATCTGTTCTGTCCAAAACTATTTAGCATTAATTAACTCAATAAAATGACATTCTAATGCTGTGCAACATATGCTTGATGATATATAAACTGTATAAAAATACATTACACTACATAAATCACTATTTGTGACAGTTAGTACTAAAAGTGTCTTTCTCATGTAGAAATGTAATTCTCATGTAATAATGACAGAATTCTGCAATAAATATTTTTGAATTTTTAATTTCTTTTGTGATTACTTACATTTTCTTGAAAAGAATAATTCGCTCATATATAACACGCAGGTTTAACATTTTGTGAGAAAATAGGTTATGTTCAATTTCGCATGATGGACAATTTCATTTCATGAGCTGAACCCCCCCCAAAAAAAAAAAAAAAAAAAAAAAAAAGAAATGACATCACCCTCAAAATGTTATGACAAAGAGAAAAAAAATTAATTTCTAGTAGAAGCGCTGACATTATATTTGATGTTATGACGGTAGTAATGTTATTAGTAGTATTAGTGTAAACAAGTCATTGAGATAATGCATAACTTAAAGTACAACAAGGACATTATGTGTCAATTGATGCCACGTGAAAGATCAGAGAACATGAGTATTGGTTCCACTAGTCATTCACTCTGAAGGACAAATCCAGCTGTTTCTCATTTTTACACAACACATTGCACTGAGGACATTGATGATGTCAGCTAAACCTACATATCATTTAATTTACCTGTTATTAAACTATGAAGGATTACTTAAAACATATTTACTGTATAGAAGTATTGCTTGCTGCATAGTACAAAACATGTTTCATTTCTAAAAATCATCAGAAAAAAAAATCTTGAGTTCTAACAAAGATGCTCTATTTCTCTATGTCTCAGACAGATGTTAAAACTACCATCTAATACTGTACCTGCTAGAAAGCAGGAACTCGACCACATCTCAGTATGAGGCTCATAATATACAGTGCGATGCTTGTCAAAAGATAACTTGAAAAAGTTAATTAGGAACAACAAGGATGACTAGTGTATCTAGATTATATTAAGAGTGTATAAGACTCAGTACTTGTTATGCCCAGTAGGCAAACAGAAACACTGCCACTGACAAACAGATAATCAGGTTGGTGTTTACAACGTGCCTCATACAAGGCTCTTCCTCGAGGGAGAACACGGCCGCTTCAGGTGGTGGTGGTGGGGGCTGCTCTCCTTCTGAATCCTGATCCAGCCCACAAAGCCACAGCAGAGTGGACTTTAGCTTAGAAGGTGTCCCAGCGTGGTGTGAGCCCGAGCCTGATGAAAGACCATGTTTTCTATGTCACTACTACAGGGGTCAAATTTTTGATACATTGACCTTGTGTATTAATATTGATACTGAGCTGCTGGAAACTTGAATTTCCCCTGTGCGATGAATAAAGTTTGTTTTTCTGAAATTTTTGCTCCATGAACTTTAACCTCAGTATAATTTTACTTTAATTTTTCAATTTAAAAGACACATAGAACTGCTCTAAATACCATCTGTCCTCTTACATGTCAAATTCATTTGTGACTTTCTGGTGGATGTGCCGTAATTAGTGTTACGAAATTAAAGGTTAAGATGACAAACTTGTAAATACACTACACAAAAAAAAGTTAAGGATATTTGTCAATAAAAAAACTGAAATTAAGACCAATTCACAAAACCGAAAAAAAAAAAATCTAGAAAATTTCCAAATATTTTGTAGTGTAAATGTACAATAAAGGAAAACGTACCATTTCTGTGGTCTGCCATGCTTTCATGACTCTGTTCTGTTTGATTATTTAATCTCTCATCAACAGTAAAGGATCCGGCTTCTTTATCGGCATCATTGCTCTTCACAGGATCAAACCTTGTAAACCACGTCAGCCGACTTAACTTGAATATACAGCATACAATAACCTCAGGTTGACAATTCGTGACTTTTCTGTAATAACTGTGTTATCATCTGATTATGAGTACTGTATTCTAAAGAAACTTGAAGTTCCCTTTTAATTTTTATATGAATGTACTGTCACAATATGTTTGTTTCTGACCTGTTTTTCTGTGGGTTTCTCTGTGGCCAGGCTGACGCACACCAGCACAGCAAGTGTGAACAATGCAAGGAGGATTGCGAAATACAAATAGTGCACATATTTGATAATATCAGGTCTTGTGTCTGCCTCATAGCACTGTGGTGTAGGGAAGATGAAATCCAAAATCATCCTCACAATGCCAACCAGCATCCCCAGGATCAAAGCCCAGAATGCCCCCTATATAATAGACATTGTAAATAAAAACAAGACAAAATAATTAAAATGAATTTGCCATGTGACCTATTTAATATAGCCTTAACACACATACACACACACATACACACATACAGTAAATATTACAGTTGCATCATAATTATATTTTACATTGTGGCACTGTGATTGCACGAAGTGACATTATAATGAACGTTATGATAAGCTATCAAGGAAATTTGCGAGCCACTCCACTGAAAGTAGGCTCTTGTGTCCAAAATTGAAAAATGAGCTTTTTACACAATCAGGAGGCCCAAAGCTGCAAACTACAGCAAAAGGTTTGTCAATACCTTTAAAACTGAGCGAGCTATGCCATTTCTTGTGTCAGAATTCAACTAAAAATTTCAAAAGACGTTTCCGAGAAAAATGAGCACAAAGATTGCACTGCTTCCAAGATCATTAGTCCTCAGCAACCAAACATTTTTATGCACCTCAACCATATAAACTTTTAGAAAACATGTCTAGGAAAAGTTTTATGAAGAGATGATCAGAGAAATCATCTTCATTTTAATATGACACGCCCTATTTAAACCCATCAGCCACCGTGGTAACCCCCAAAAAATGAAAAAAAAAAAAAAAAAAAAGACCTTTTTTCCCATATCTGTTTATTCCAATAAGATCAGTATGTATCTTTTCGACCATTATACAAAGGTTCAAATGCCTTCAAATGATACTGATTGGGAAAAAAAACACTGTCAGGTTCAAACAATCACACTGAAATTAAGAAAACTATATATAAGAAAACTATATAACAAAACTCTCTGAATCCTTTATACAAGTAAGCTTAAATCAACTCTGCCCTCAGCATCATCACCTTCATCTATATCTTGCTCAGCAGAAAGGATCACATCTCATCCCAAACACAACAAAACTGACTCATGCACACTTTTATTAATAGATGCCTCTTCTTCATCAACATAAAAATCTTCATCAACACAGCTGGCATCATCAACTCTGCTCAACAGCTGGCTTCATCAACTTTGCCCTCAATATTTATCATCTTAATCTATATCTTGATCAGCAGAAAGGAGAACATCCTCACCACCACCACAACTCATGCACACTTTTATTAACAGATGCCTCTTCTTCATCAACATCAAAATCTTCATCAACACAGCTGGCATCATCATCATCATCAGTTTGTTCATATGTAAAAGGAATGAAACATTTAAGTATTTTTCAGGTCTTGACCAATTTTCGTACAAAACTAAACAACCCATGATCCAGCATGTCCAGTCCAGACAAGATTACACACAAATCAAATAATCAAAAAAATTCCATAATCGTATTTTGCATGCGGAGAAAAATACTCACCGGCGAAATAATCTTCAAGAATGCCAAGCATTCCGGAATCTTCAAAGCCCAATTCTTGCGTTGAATTTAACATCTACACTAATTCTTGCTGCTAGACATCACAGATGACATTTCACTCTCCTTTTCCAGAAATCATGTGTATTCACAATCTTACAAATAAACTTAATGACTGTTATTGAAGAGAAAGTCGGAGATAAGTTCCGCATGACTAGAGTCAGGAAGTAAACCAGAACGTGTGACGGGCACTGCGCATGTGCAAGCCCGAGCTGACCAATCAGTGTGCTCGTTTCAGATCTTCCTTAGCAACTAGCCTGCATTGTTTACGAGCATATCGTCTTCATAACCTTTATATTATTGGCTGAAATGGCATTTTAATATCAAAACAGTATCCAAAATGGAAAGACTACTTCACGGCTGTTCTTCTGGTGTATGGATTATAGTGTGTCTTGTACCGAACTCAGTGAATAATTGAAACGAAAACCAGTAAGTTTGCAACTGTTTTTATCTAGTTTTATGAGGGTACTCATTAGAAAAATAGAAAAAAAGACATTTTTAGTGAGTTTTAGTTGATTTCACATGAGCAAGTGATAGTTGAATACTTGTTTTCACAGTTTATGCAAAAATCCGAATTTCGATAAAAATGGACCATTTTTACTTGTCTGTCCTTTATCTCAAAAGTGGTCTGTGCGACAAGCGCCTACTTTCGGTAGAGCGACTCACATTTATAGTACATTAGGAGTGCTCTTTGTCGTATTATCATTCATTCATTCATTATCTTAACCACTGAATCCTAATTAGGGTCACGGGGAGGCTGGTTCCCATCTCAGCCGACTCGGGTTGAGGGCAGAATACACCTTGGAGGGCTCACCAGGTCATTGCAGGGCATAAACACGCTGACAGCTATGCAGCTCCACTTTACAAAAGTCAACAATGGTTCTTTTCATTCCCACCGCTGTCAGACTGTACAATGCCACTTTGTAACTGTCTGAAAATACCGGTTATGTGCAATAAAAACCCCGCACACTTTAATCAACCACATCTACCCCACTGACTGTGAACCATATCAACCCATCTACTCTGCACTCAGATACATTACACTTTAATATAGGCCAGTCTATAAAGTTGCTCCATTCTTTTTTTTTTTATTGTTTATTAATTTATACTATTTATGTATCTATTTATTTATTTAATTATAATAATATATATGTATGTGTGTATGTTTGTACTTGTATCTATTTTTGCACCCCCTACTGATAGTACCTCAAGAGCCTGTAACAGTGAATTTCTCCATTGTGAGATTAATAAAGCTGTATCTTATCTTATCTTATCTTATCTTTTATATGAACCTCCCATCATAGACAGTGAGAGACATTCATTCATTAATTTTCTGAACCACTTAATCCTAAATAGGGTCAAGGGGGGGCTGGCTGCCATCTCAGCTGACTCTGGGCGATGGCAGAGTACACCTTGGACAGCTCACCAGGCTATTTCAGGGCAGAAACACACTGACTGCTATGCAGCTACTCTTGACGAAAGTCAGCAATGGGTCTTTTACATGCCTCACATCATAGACGGTGACAGACATGGCTGGCCTTTGATAACCTAATTAGCTGCATTGGAGGGACAGTGACAACCCGTTGAGAGTGGGGCTTGAACCCCCGACCTTGGGATCAATGCTCCAGCACCTTACCACCAGGCCACCCCTGCCCCTCTTTGCTGCATTGTTTGACTTCAGAACACATAAGGAACAAATGCCAACTTACAAAGAATTTCTGTCAGAGTTATAATAATTTATTTATATCGGCTCCATTGTACGCTTAACTGATATTGTCACGGTCAGTATAGTTTATTTTGCAAACTGCCTCGATATTTTATTATAGCACAGTACCTTCTCATTGGTCCTTTTCCAGAAGCAACCTGCAGCAAACACCACAGAGATGGGTGGCTGCAGGTATATACTGATAGACTGGATGTAGATGAAGAGCTGGCCACTCTGAGTGGACTGAATCAGGGGAATCCATAGCACAGACACCACCATCAAGATCAGGATAAATACTCTGCTCACAAAAACACACAAGCTCTGTAGGCATCCTTACTGCATACGACAGATAGTGCTGAGATTAGTGAAGAACAATGAAAGCATAAAACACAAATTTAGCCGATTTGAAAGCTAAATTCGTGTGCTTTGAGTTCTATCTTGGATTTCTTCTCTGCTGGTAAGGTAGGATTCCTACTTTTGCATTACTATCTACTCAACTCAGTTTAACTTAGTTGTTGTCAGTAATACTTTTAAGAATAGGATCCGTAGCTTATTGTGGTGCTTAATCAGCAACAGTTTCAACTTCCTTAAGGTGTGAATTGGTGGTAGGACCCAGAAAGTATTTATTGGTTGTATTCTTTTGCATTTGTAGTAGATAGCAAAAAACCTCTCAGTTACTTTTTTAAAAATGTGGTATTCTTTCCTTTGTTGAATTAAGACCATCAAGTCTATGTTATTAAACATACACCAGATGGCAGTCATGTGCCTTAAATCCATTACTGTTTTTCCTTCTCTGAGACCCAGAAGATCAATCAACAAGCCAGGGGTCTTACTCTCAGTAACCTTATCTACCCTTCACTGCTGGCCCAGTCTCAAACGAGTGTGGCAAGAGAACTCTGGAACTACGAATTTGATGTGTCTTCTTCTTCTTCTTTTCCTTTCGGCTGTTCCCTTCAGGGGTCGCCACAGCAAATGATCTGCCTCCATCTCTCCCTATCCTCTGCATCTTCTACTCTTACTCCGACGACCTTCATGTCCGCCTTCACCACATCCATAAATCTTCTCTTTGGTCTTCCTCTGGGCCTTCTGCCTGGTAGTTCCAACCTCAGCATCCTACTACCAATATACTCACTATCCCTCCTCTGTACATGTCCAAACCATCTCCCATCTCAATCTAGCCTCTCTGACTTTGTCTCCAAAACATCTAACATGTGCTGTCCCTCTGATGTACAGCATATGTTATATGTTTCTCTCAGTAACCGTATCTACCCTTCACTGCTGGCCCAGTCTCAAACGAGTGTGGCAAGAGAACTCTGGAACTACGAATTTGATGTGTAAAAGACTGATTTCACCTCTGCTATTGCTCGTCACTACTCATATCACTTTCTTGCACTAACTGAAATGTGGATTTCCTCAAACAGGTCTTCTACACCAGCATCTCTTTCCTCTGGTCATGCTTTCTCTCATACTCAACAAGTAACTGGGAGAGGTGGTAGTACAGGTTGTACAGTACAACTTGGAGTTGGTGCTTCACGGCACTCTCTCGGTTTCATCTAGGGGTCTTCTCCTTTAAACTTCATGCAGAAAAAGTCTCCTCTCCAGTCAACCACCTCTTCTTCTTTATTCTTTTCCTTTCGGCTGCTCCCTTCAGTGGTCACCACAGCGAATCAGCTGTCTCCATCTCACCCTGTCCTCTGCATCATCTTCTCTTACACCAACTACCTTCATGTCCTCCTTCACCACATCCATAAATCTTCTCTTTGGTCTTCCTCTAGGCCTTCTGCCTGGTAGTTCCAACCTCAGAATCCTACTACCAATATACTCACTATTCTTCCTCTGTACATGTCCAAACCATCTCAATCTGGCTTCTTTGATTTTGTCTCCAAAACCTCTTACATGTGCTGTCCCCTCTCATGTACTCATTCCTGATCCTGTCCATCCTCGTTATTTACCACTCTGGACTCCCAGGACACCTTTTAGAAGAAATGGATACCCTCCTTAGCACTTTCCCCACTGACAACAACCCTCTCACTCTTCTGGGAGATTTCAACCTCCTCTTTGACAAACTCTTGCCTTCTCCCTCTACTCATTTTTTTTTTTTTTTTTTTTTAATTTTCAATAACTAGTCTCCCACATACAAATGAGGGAATCTCCTGGATCTTATTTTCAGCCGTCACACTGCCACCCCTCTTCACATCTCTGACCACTTGGTTTTCTTTGCTATCACCTTATCTATTGTATACCTATTCTAACAGCAGCTTTTAATTTTCTTTCCCCACTCTGCAAAACCTCCACACTGTATCTCCTTCACCTGTTGCTTCCCGAACGTTATCTTGTCTTCCTAAGTCAGTCTATTTTTTCCCCTGTATTTAAAATCTGATACTGACACTTTCCTGTTCTGCATCTATGGATCTCCTCTGCCAACTATCTACAAAACCCAA
>CM045738.1:16977296-16979796 GCA_024760905.1 Plotosus lineatus
TATATACATACACACACACACACAGTAGGCCCCCGGAGGGGTTTGGTTCTGGCCCCTCCCACGAATCAATATAATCAGAGAGTTCTGTACCTGGAAGTAAAACCCTATGTATCATATTACATGCCTAAAATATGCTTCTCAAACACATTCTATAGACGGTCTTACTCATTAATACAGTATTAACGTAGTAAAATGTCATAATTAAGTAAAAACTTTAATTTTGTACTGTGATATTTATTGATAAAATTTAAAATATAAAATTTAAAATTAATTTTGTACTGTGATATTTATTGAAGTTTTTACTTAATCATTACTACATTACAGTATATATCTTGGTTGTCCATCAGATCCGATGATGACGTTTGCATTTTGCGGCTCATCAATGAATGCGAAGGTGACTCTGCAGTCCTAGTCTGAAGGCACAGAGTCTTGAACAGTGGGGACATTGGAAGTCCATTCTAGTGATTACTACTGATGCAATTCTCTGCCGCTTGTCTTTGGCAGCAGTGAGCTTCTGGCACCGCACTTTTTCAAAGTTGGCAGCTGCTTTGTGGATTGAGGCCATCCATTTTGGTCTGTCCATAGCATGCTGCTCAAGTTTCTTCGGCTTGATGTGACACCACTGGATGTTTGCTTTCACAGTGTCTTTGTATCGCAGCTTTGGGCGGCCTTGGTTTCTTTTGCAGAGCTGGAGTAGGCGTCTTGGCATCCTGAACTCCTTCCTCCATTCGAATTACATGACCCACCCATTGAAGTTGAGCCTTGATGATCATAGACTCAATGCTGGTGGAGTTGGCACGCTCTAGGACCTCCAAGTTGGTAACTGATTCTGAGGATGGAGTGAAGAGCTTGCACGTGGAAGTGCTCCAGCTTTTTGACATGTCTGTGATACAGTGTCCATTTTCACAACTTTAGAGAAGGGACGGGAGTACCACAGCATTGTAGACCTTCAGTTTTCTTAATGGCCATATATGGTGTTGATTGAGCACTCGGGTGCAGAGTCTGCCCAGCACCTGGCTAGCCTTGCCGATCCTATAAGTGATTTCTTTGTCATCACAGGAAATGGTGCTTCCCAGGTACTTCAAATGTTTAACATTGGTGAGTGGTGTGTCGTCGATGACAATGCTGGGTGAGGGATGGTTGGTGTTTGGTGCAGGTTGGTGAAGCACCTCCGTCTTGCTGAGACTGACAGTCAGGCCGAAGAGTTTGGCGGCCTCAGAGAAGCTGTCCAGCATCATCTGCAGGTCGAATTCTGTGTGGGCCACAAGGGCGCTTCGAGGAGCCACAGGTGAAAGCTGAGTGCCAGGTGAGGACCAGGGGCTGCCCTAAGAAGGGCATGGCGTGCCCCCTGCGAAAAGGTACTACCTCTCCCTGACACTGAAGTTTCAGCCAGACCCAGAATGCAGGAGGCAGTATGAGATGGCACAGAGTGGAATTTTTATTCAAAGGGGACGCACTTAAGCAGAGCGCACACACTTTAAATGCAGTACTGATGACGAAGAAAAACACAAACATTGAACTCTGGAACCAGGAGACAAGGACTCAGGGATGTGATGTGAGACGGTCTTCTGGTGCAGAGGTGAGCGTGTGGTTTCTGTTTATAGGGAGTAGATGAGAGGAGTAAATTCAGGTGTGAGCTACTGCAATCAGCCCGAGCAGCTGAGCCATACCCCTCAGTTGGAGCGGGGAGAAATCAGTTAGAGAACACAGCGAAGCAGGGATGTGATGTGAGTTAATCCTCTGATGCAGAGATGAGCTTGTTTGTGTTTATTTGGAGTAGATGAGAAGAGTGAATTCAGGTGGAACTACTGCAATCAGCCGAGCAGCTCAGCCATGCCCATCAGCCGGAGCGGGGTGAGTTAGAGAACACAGCCGCCAAAAGCAAAGTCCCCCAAAAACACAGGCCATAACAAAAGAACATCTCTCTCTCTCTTTGCCTGTCGAAGTCGACGAGGACCATCTAATCATCCTGGAACTTGATGAACAGGAACTAGGAACGTCTACTTGTGGGTGCGAAGATGGCTTGTCAGTCCAATCTGCGTTGGAAAGTTCTGGTGCAGTATGGGCAGGGTTTCATGGCTGCCGGCTTGGAAGACATGCTATTCCTGTCCTGCCTGCGTTTCTCAGCTGTAGCAATTCTGTTGGTTTCGTATGACTCGGCACCCTTGCATATAGCTGCTCACCATGAATTCCTATCCATAACTGCTTTCTCCCAAGAGATGTGATTGATGTTGAAGGCATTCAGTGAAGCTTTCAGGGTGTCTTTAAAGCGCTTCTTCTGTCCTCCTTGGGTTCGTTTACCCATGCTGTAGTTCGCCAAACAAAACTTTCTTTGGGAGCTGATGGTCAGGCATTCGAACAACATAGCCTGCCCAGCGTAACTGGGTCTGCATCAGGATGGTATAGATGCTGGGAAGGTTTGCTCGTGTGAGCACCTCTGTGTCTGGGATTTTGTCTTACAACTTTATGCCAAGCAATTTTCTTAGGCAGGTGGTGTGGA
>CM045738.1:16984796-17007296 GCA_024760905.1 Plotosus lineatus
TCGGAATAGATCCGCTGCTCCTCCGCATTGAGAGGGGCCAGTTGAGGTGGCTCGGGCATCTGGTCAGAATGCCCCCCGGACGCCTCCCTGGTGTGGTGTTTCGGGCATGTCCAACCGGGAAGAGACCCCGGGGTCGACCTAGAACACGCTGGAGGGACTATGTCTCTCGGCTTGTCTGGGACCGCCTCGGTGTCCCCCCCGGGAGAGTTGGAGGAAGTGGCTCGGGAGAGGGACGTCTGGACCTCTTTGCTTAGGTTGCTGCCCCCGCGACCCGACCCTGGACTAAGCGGAAGATGATGATGATGAATCATGGAACATACCAAGTTTTTAAACTCATTTATGAGCAGAATTGACTAAGGTCTCGGATAATATATTTTACGCCTTGATATGTGGAACCACAGAACTGCAAGAGGGTGTACATTCTTTTTCTTATAACTGTATATACATAAAGAGTATGAAAGCATACAGTAAAATTAAATACATGAATAAAATTAATTTATTCATTTTCTGAACTATTTAATCCTAATTAGGGTCTTGAGAAGGCTGGCACCCATCTCAGCTGACTGCTAGCAAAGGCAGGGTACCACCAGTAAGCCAGGAATCAGTAATCCAACTCCTTACCATCGGGCCACCACTGTCCACAACTGCTGCTTTATGCTACTGGTAATTTTCTTAGTCCAGTTAATTTACCTTGACGTGTAAAAGTCAATGTAGTAAAATATATGTGTATTGCCCGTAATAGTATGTTAAAGATAATCTGACCTCCAGAATACACAACTTGCAAGGCTTATTGGCTTTCCTCACCTGATCTGCACACCAGTACCATATGCTGGGAATTGACATTCCCAGGAGCACCCCTGGCCAGGGAAAGTCAGAAGTCACGGGATGACGGAAAATATGAAAGGCGTCCTCACGTGGGACCCCGCAGGTGGTATTCGGGACTCTAATGAGAGGAGTAGCATTGCTGTAACGGTCAAAAATGGCCTGCCAGCCTCCAACCTCCACAAAACCTCCCCATGGGCAAAAAAAAAACAAAAAAACCCAAAATAAACACAAACAAACAAACAAACAACAAAACAGACAAACAAAAAACAAAAAAAATTAGTTATAGAAGCAAGAATTTGTAACTGCATTAGTTACTGGTGTATAGTATAAGAAAATGACTTACTGAAGCTCATAAGTATCAAAGCCCCAATCAGCATGATGATAGTCTGGGCTGCATCAGTGTACATGACAGCTGAAAGACCACCTAAAACATATATTTCAAAATATAAGTGCACTGTGTCAACTGTCATACTCATTTTAATAAAACAATTTATATGTGTCCTTCTGAGCATGTTGTGGGATTGAATAAGTGTGATATGTGCAGATCAGTATCCTGGTACTCACCCATTGCTGTATAAAGGGCAGTAATGACAAGTAGAAGAATGACAGCAAAATAAATATTCCAACCCAGAGCTTGCTGAATAAACACAGCCCCAGCATAGATATCCACCTGTTTAAATGTGACGAAAGTGCACTGGATAACATTTTATTATACTTACGACTGAAACTAATTTTTATGTTGATATTTTATGTTATATATTAAAAATTCTGTGCGCATTTTATTATTGGAAACACTTCCGAGATAACTTCAAGTCACCAAAATATTTACTGTGTAATGATGTCAAATCAAATAAAATAGGAGTAAATATGGGGACTGGAAACATAAAACCTGATAAATCTGTTTTAAACAAAAATTATCTAGGTGGAATTTTAATTCTATAACCTGGTTGCATAAATAAACCAGTGTGTTACTTGAAATGTTAGTTTTTGTGTGTACAGTGGTACCTTACTTGACGGAAGTCTCACCAAATAAAAAATGCAGGTTACGAAACACATTTTCCTAAAATTTTTGTCTCTGGATACAAAAACAAGTTCACGTTACAAAAGCGCCATCTAATAATTCAAACGCGCCATTCAAACATTAAAACGCGCCATTCAAACAATGCACGAGCTGCTCTCCCATCAATGACGTTCAAACATCCCGCCCCGCTGGCCTCCCATTGGCTAGGAGGGATGACACAGCTACCTCTCATTGCCCATCTCCCAACATCCCACCCTGATGGCCTCCCATTAGCTAGGAGGGATGACGCAGCTCCCTCCCATTGAACCGCATTTTACATGTAAAATGCGTGATTCGTTCCAAGGCTCCAAATACTACCCCATAAACCCTTTAAAAATAATAAAAGCATACCTTTTAAGACCTCCTTCTGCTTCAATGGCGGCACGGTGGCGTAGTGGTTAGCACGTCCACCTCACAGCGGGTTCGATTCCCGGCCTGGGCGTTTCTGTGTGGAGTTTGCATGTTCTCCCCGTGCTTGTGCGGGTTTCCTCCGGGTGCTCCGGTTTCCCCCGCAATCTAAAGACGTGCACTGTAGGTTAATTGGCCGTTCTAAATTGACCGTAGTTTCTCTCCTGCAGCGGCACTGGAACCCAGTCGTATCAGCACTTGCCTTTCCATTGGATCCTTCCGGTGGCGCCGAGACAGGGGGGGACTTGCTGCTTGGGTAACAGCCTGTCCCTCATTACTCCCTACCCAGGCTCTGTGCACTGGGGAGTATCACCAGTCGGGATACTGGCCAGAGCACAGCCATAGTCCTTCGGGACTGACGGAGGCCTACGTTGCTTCAATAGACATAGTCAACACATACGCGCGCACACGCACACGTGTGATTTCCGGTGCGAGTGAGAAGAAGAAACGGGCTCGAGTGATATTGCAAAGGAATATGGCCAAATTCATCTACCATCGGTACGATTATTGAAGCAGAAGGGGGTCTTAAAAGATATACTTTTATCATTTTTAAAGGGTTTAGGGGGTAGTATTGGGAGCCTTGGAACGAATCACGCGTTTTACATGTAAAATGCTGTTCAATTTACAAAAAATGCAGGCTACAAAAAAGCCTCTGGAATGGATTAATTTTTTTAAAGTGAGGTACCACTGTATACTGCATTGCTATAACTGCAAGTTGCATAGAATAATGAAATATCAGTTTCCAGCTACCATTCTGGAGGTCGATACAGGTTTATTCAATGTCTGCATCTATATGAGTAAACAATTCGTGAAAAATGTTTCTGAAATTCGATCTCTTTGTGATCACTATATAGCGCAATTTACCTATTGTATTGTCAAACAAGACTATCAAGGTTAATCTCATTCATTATTCAGAAGCTTTCTTTAAGGTTCAACGAGAGTGTTTTCTCACTTGGGAATATTATGTTCGTATAAAATCAAAGCAAAATTTTTCTTTCTCTAAAAGCTGAATCACATGTTCACTCTGGAAACAGTACTACATACAGCAATAAATAACTTGTACTGAATATTGATTGTTCAAGGGTGCAGAAACGACGATTGCCCAACACCTACCGATATTTTTGTGAAGATGTAAATAATTAAATACAAAATAGAAATTGATATCTGTATTCTCTTGCCTCCAAATCTCCTCTGAAGATACTCTGGCATAGTTGTCACCTACAGGAACAGCAAAATATTTATGTGAAGACGATAAATTCTATAAAACATAAATAATTATATATTCCTGTGGAAATGTCCTCTCACCCCAGAGGCTATATAAATGGGAAGAAAGAGCCAGCTTAAAAGCAGAATCATCAACATACCCTATGAGAAAAAAAAGGGGGACAAAAAAAAATGTCCAATGAAAACAATATTTGCTTAGTATTGTACAATTTTATAGAATGGACCGTGTACAAACATTCCACTCGTATGCAATTGGGGCGATGCCAGCAGCAGCTCCTGATCCAGCCAGACCGATGAAGTGACCACTGCCCACATTACTTGCAAACAGAGACATGCCTACCTAGAAACACACCAAAAGGGTCATCACTGAATTGATTGACCTGACAGAAGCGTCGACATCTCAATACTGCGTACAAATATTACGCTTGTTACGAGAACTCACCGGCCACCAGGTCATGTTTTTGCCTGCCAAGAAATATCCATTCACCGTGTTTCTCTTGGTTTTCCACATAGACTTGAAATCAGCAAATAATAATAGTACAAATGTGATTATCAGCAGCAATTGTACTGCCATGTACAGTAATGCATGATGACAGAGTGCAGCCTTCTCTTTGTGATAAAACAGGTCACACTACCATGTGTCACATTCTTACTTTGCAAATCTGCAGTGGTTTGTGCACAATTAATAACTACTTTGTAGACACTTAAAAACGACTTTTAAATATTTAATAACTATTTTTGAAACAATAACTGCTTTGTAAACTCTTCTTAACCACTTTTTAAACACTTAATAACTAATTTTAATATTTACTAAATACTTTAAAATGCTTAATAACTCCTTTTTAATACTTAATAACTAATTTTAAACACTTAAAACTACTTTTTAAATACTTAATAAATACTTCTAGCACATAATAACTACATTTTAAACACTATAGGACCACATCATAGCACCACCATAGGTTTTTAAAACATGTAATTAAATTGTTTGGTATTAAATGTAAAGCTGCATTGGAGTACTGTACTCTGTCCCAATAGGATATTCCAATACAGCTTTATTACCAACACCAAACCGTTTACTTCCTTTTATTTTTATTTTTATTTTTATTAAAGTTATAAAACAAGCACTATGATTTCAGTACATTTTATTGCCTATGGAGAACACAGAGATTTTTCTATTTACACAATATGGATTATACATTTTGCTATTTTATATATATATACATACATACATACACACACATATACATGTATATATATATATATATATATATATATATATATATATGGTAGGCCTCCGTCAGTCCCGAAGGACTATGGCTGCGCTCTGGCCAGTATCCCGACTGGTGATACTCCCCAGTGCACAGAGCCTGGGTAGGGAGTAATGAGGGACAGGCTGTTACCCAAGCAGCAAGTCCACCCTGTCTCGGCACCACCGGAAGGATCCAATGGAAAGGCAAGTGCCGATACGACTGGGTTCCAGTGCCGCTGCAGGAGAGAAACTACGGTCAATTTAGAACAGCCAATTAACCTACAGTGCACGTCTTTGGATTGCGGGGGAAACCGGAGCACCTGGAGGAAACCCGCACAAGCACGGGGAGAACATGCAAACTCCACACAGAAACGCCCAGGCCAGGAATCGAACCCGGGCCTTCTTGCTGTGAGGCGGACGTGCTAACCACTACGCCACCGTGCCGCATATATTATATATATATATATATATACACACATATATACACATATACATATATACACATATATACATATATACACACACATATATATATATATATATATATATACACACATATATATATATACACACACACACATATATATATATATATATATATATATATATATATATACATACACACACATATATATATATATATATATATATATATATATACATATATATATATATATATACACACATATATATATATATATATATACACACACATATATATATATATATATACACACATATATATAAAAACATTTAACCATCAAATGCTCAGCTGTATAAAATGTGTAATTCTGGATGAGGGTTTAATGTTGTAACAGTAACTTATAAAGGAGTTTTAAAAAGTGTTGCACGTTTTTATGATTCCATAACATTGTCTTCAACATTTATGAAAATTATAACGAACACAAGTTTATAGGAATAAAAAGTCTGTTTTCACAGTTTATTGTCAAAGTCAAATCCTGCACTGTGCAACAGTGTCATACAGCATGATTTACATCAATGTATTCAAATACTGTACAGAATTCAACAGACTGCAGCTCCCTCCCTCCCCACCATGTTAACAGCACCTGTCAAACTATTCTGTCATGACATGGTCATGACCATCTGAAATCAATCAGAATTGACACTGTGATAACACAGTCTAATGAAAACAAAAAATTGCATCATGCTGATAAAGTAAAGATATATTAAAATAATCCTTTATAAAATTGTATGTATATGTATGTCAGTTATTATGCTGCTGTCTTATAGCACTATGAACTCAATCCTTAAGTGTTACCAGAAATGATCATGAAATATAATGAGAATATCTGAAAGATATTTATCTCGATGGCGTTAAGATGTAAATGTGATTTATCGTAAACCTACCCATATTCCGACTGCAAGGATCAATATGAAATATACCACAAGCACCGATATATCAGCTACAGACAGATTATTCTTTTGCTTTGAGACCCCGTCCATGTGTGTAGAAGAAACAGTGGATGTCACAGTACTTGCCATGAGGTCAAAGGTAAAGGGTATTTCTCACTACAGTCAAAACAGTAAACAATAACACAGTTACCCTGTGTATCCATCTCGAAAACATACATCCAAAGACTTTGTATTTGTTCACAATAATATATTTTGTCATTGATATTCACGAAATAGCAAACTTCAAGAATGTCCCTTAATTAAACGGGATGCTTTATAAGCAGCCTGTTTAATTGTTATTATGCTCCATCTCCCCCATCCATTTGTCAAGTGTCATAATATTGTGAGCAACACCATCTGATCCGAGTAAAAGCAGCAAATAGAGAGGAAGAGATGCACTCACCGAAAATTACTGACTGTGAATGCTCCCACCATTTAGACATTCACAATACTGTCACTGGTGTCTTAAACCTTCTCCTATCACCAAGGGCCAAACTCCAGATTCTTTGGACTTGTTATATAAAACAACACATGCTGGTTAAAATGTAAGGAGATTTTATTACCAAATAGATTACTGGCAGCACGAGCAGTTAAACAGACATGTTGACTAGTAAACATAACGGTTGCATGAAATTAAATATTAGAACTGATATCGTCACTGCAAATTCAACCATGAAAATATAGATATTGAAAATTATTATTAGTAGTCGTATAATTTTATTTTTGCCAGACATCACAACCAAGCTGCTATTCAACAAAATACCTTATTCATGAAAATTCTCATTAAAAGAGAAAAAAACCCAACAAGGCCTGTATTTAAGAACGCGATAAAAAGATCAGGAAACTAATATTGTAATATTGCACGCTGATATAAGTTGACTCACAAAATTTAGAATACTTTTTGTATTACAGGAATATGCATATTATTACACTGCTATTATGATAATAAAATTCATAAAATAATTACTAAAAATTTTAATATGCAAACAATAACAAAACAAATGATATTTTTATAAATACATTGCAACAATGTTGATGAATTTTTGATTATACATTCTCATTATACATTATTACCTTTTTTATTTATTGCAACTTCCCAGGCCTATTAAACTTGTGTGTAAACTGGAAATCATAATTTATACAACAGCGATAATAATTCTACCCGAATGAGAAAAGATATACTGTATATAAATCCACTTACTGCATAGGCAGCTTAAAAAAAATACACATTCTTAAGAGCAAAAAAAGAAGCTGAAGATTGTTTTTTTTTTTTTTTTTGCATTTGCATTTAGGGCTACATGTTTTTCATTAAAATGAGTGGGGTGTATAAGAGTAAACAGTTTGGCTGCCTTCTAATGGCGAGTGTAAACCTGCATATACCTACATTTATTATGGATGGCCACAAGATTCAGTAAAGAATAAAATTTACATAATTATCTCATAATTACACTAAGAACTTCTAGAAACTTTTACAGTCACTTTTATTGTATCCATTTTGTTGATATACTGCACCCAACTATATAATAAATCAGTTGATTATGTTTAAAATATTAGCTCAATCATAAATAAATCATATACAGTAGCACTATAAGAAGTATTCCATCCCATCCAAACGGTCCAAATTTCATGTAAATACATTCTACAGTAGACACAACTCAAAGTAATTTGTCTAACAAAGCCCACATGAATTAACAGGCAAAGCGATTTATATCCAAAACCACATCATTTCATTTGTGTAAAATTTCATTCAGAGTTCTGTTCAAATTCCACAGCGGATTCAGTACCACATCATATACACGAGTGTACACAAGAATACTACTCTAATTTTCTGACTTAAGATACGTCTTTAGTTGGTGTACATGTGTGTGTATGTGTGTGTGTGTGTGTGTGTGTGTGTGTGTGTGTGTGTGACCATGTTCCATAAACTCCATGTTCCAAGCCTTGCTTAAAAATGTGTGAAGTTATACTGAGAACTTATCGATGGGTTTTTTTCAGCTACATCTGTATTTGTTTGTATAATGTACAAAGTCATTTAGTGCATGTTATCATGTGTGCCGTGTGTATGAATACATGGGAACTTTAGCTTAATGTGTTTACAGTATGGAAAATTTTGAGTTTGCTTGTGTTTGTTCTTGTGTCCTGTCACCATGCTAGAGGAGATGCCATGCGAGGGCTGCGTGGAGGGTTCTCAGTGACTTGGTTCTCCATAAGGGCCCGCTAGAATACAAAACACACACACACACACACACACACACACACACAGAGAGAGAGAGGGAGAGAGAGAGAGAGAGAGAGAGAGAGAGAGAGAGAGAGAGAGAGAGTTGTTATTTTGATCACAGTATTAATTGGAGAATGCATATTCAGGTTATGATATACAGTACTGTATCACCCTCAGAGTGCATAATCAAAATAACAGCTGTGTTTGTATGTCTATAACAAAGTCTGTCTTCCTTTCAGCTTTTTCCCTTTTAACTCGGGAGTCGCCACAGCGAATCATCTGATTCGCACGTTTTTGATTTGGCAGAGGTTTTTACGTCGGATGCCCTTCCTG
This sequence comes from Plotosus lineatus, assembly GCA_024760905.1. NCBI lineage: Eukaryota > Metazoa > Chordata > Actinopteri > Siluriformes > Plotosidae > Plotosus > Plotosus lineatus. The sequence goes on from CM045738.1 coordinate 16,993,530, forward strand.
TCACAACCCTTTTTAGCAAGGGACAGAAACACGCTGACGGCTTTGCAGCTACTCTTTACGAAAGTCAGCAATGGTTCTTTTACATGCCTCTCACCATAGACCGGTGGTTCTTAACACTGTTGGCAGTACTGAACCCCACCAGTTTCATATGCTTATTTATCGAACCCTTCTTTAGTGAAAAAAAAAAAAATATATATATATATATATATATATATATATATATTTTTTTTTTTTTTTTTCAAATTCAAGACATAGGTACATGTTTTTATTGGGGCACCAAAATGAACCGTGCATTAACATCACTGTTCAAAAGAACAAAACCAATGCAATGCATGAACCCCCCCATCACAACTACTTACATTTTAATGTGAGGTGCGTATCTGAGTGCGAGCGCACGTCTGTATGTGTGTGTATTTGTTTTATTTACATCTTATGCATTATTTTTCAATATTTAATCATTATTATAAGCATTTATAGTATTGAATATGTATTTATTGATATTATATGTACATATACATGTACGTATACGTCAGTCAGCACAGGGTTGATCCTAGTTTGCAAATCATGCAGATAGGACGCCGACTAATATCACGTTCCGTTATATATGTGAATCCATGTTGTACATATTCGTCCGACCACTTTCTTTTTTTACTCAACATAGTATGGATTAAAACATTATGAAAGAAATCACACGACGTACCATCACAACAGTCACAAGTCGACTACTGAGCACACCAAATTTCCTGCAGCACAGATTGGCCAAGGAATATAGCGTGATCACCTGCAGCCAGTGATGGCCAAGCAGGGCGTGTCGTCATGAATATGAGACGGGTGTGTATCTTCACCTCCACCGAACCCCTGAGACTGACTCACCGAACCCCTAGGGTTCGATCGAACCCAGGTTAGGAACCACTGCCATAGACAGTGAGAGACATGGCCCGCCTTTGATAACCCAGTTAGCTGCACTGGGGGGGGGGGACAGTTACAACCTTGTGGAGAGTGGGACTTGAACCCCCAACCTTTGGATCAGCGATCCAGCGCCCTATACCACTAGACCACCACTGCCCCATATGTCTATAACAAAGTATTCCTATTAAAGTGACCACTGAGTTGTAATTGATTTTCTGGCAAAACTACAGTACGTATGGCGAATGTATAATAATCCATGAGGGAATGGAGGATCACTGTCCCAAAGCAGCCCTTTATGGATCAATGTGGGTTGGATGAGTTGACCTACAAACTAACCAAAGTTGGTTCATGTCAACTGATCAGATGGTGTCCAAAATATATTCGAAAATTTACCCCATGAAAAAAAGCTTAACCTGAAAATTTCAGCACGATTGAACAATTATTGGTAATTTACCAGTAAAAGCTATTTGAATTTAGAAAAACTTGTCAGCAAGATACAACTGAGCTAAAATGCTATTTTGATGTGAAGTGTTTTGTCTGTGTAACCTACACTGCAAGAGACACGGCTCCTTGAGAGTTGATGAAAATGTGTACAAGTAAGATTTTAAGGAGCTGCATGGTGCACACTAATAGATGTGGGCACCAAATTTCATTTGAGATTGAAACCAAACCAACCTGTTAATGAGAAAACAAAATACGTAGTAGATCTTCAGAACCCTGTTTACCAATATTTTATAGACTTTAAAACACTTGAGGAAGCTAAAGGTAAGAGTTTTATATTTAGGTTAATGACAAAGGTTTATCTCACTTGGAATGCAGAAATGGACTCTGCATGTTGTTCTGATTACAAGCAAAGATTTACGATCCTGTGCGTTGGCAATGTCACAGACAGCATGATGGCACAGCGGTTCGCACAGCCACCCAATAGCAAGAATATTCCGGGTTTCGAGGCCCAGCTGTTTTGTGATAGTTCTTCCCCACAATCTTTTTTTTGGAAAATTTTTAAAAATACAAAAATTTTCAAGAATGCTATGACCTAAGCATATAAAACGTAAGGTTAATGAATTTTATTTTTAACTTGTGCAGTTTTGGGTGCTCAGATTTGATGTCGATGGAGTTAATTCCGACAGTGCGGAAACTGCCAATATGGCCAAATAATGCAATTTTGACCGAAAAAGACTGAGTTCCTGTATATTATAGGGGCCGGTGGTGTAGTGGTTAGAGTGCTGGGCTCATGATCAGGAGGTTGTGAGTTCAAATCCCACTGAGACCCCCAATGTGCTAAGACCCCTGGGCAAGGTCTCAACCACAAGTGTGCCTCTGTTCACCCAGCAGTATAAATGGGTACCAGTAAAAATATACTGGGAAGGTAACCTGTGATGGACTAGTGTCCCATCCAGGAGTAGTTGAACTCGTGGTCGCTTCACGCTACGGAAACCGGGGATAAGCACTGGCCTGATGAGCCATGAGGCTCGGATATAAAAACCCAACAGACTTACCTTACCTTTACCTGTATATTATCTGACATTGGTGCAAGAGGCTTTTTTTTGTGTGTGTGTGTATCATGACATGATATATATATATATATATATATATATATATATAAACTCCATGAAAAGCCATCCATTCAATAATGAAAGGAAAAGTGTACAAGACGGTGTTGAGGCCAGCGATGTTGTATGGTTTAGAGACAGTGGCCCTGGGGAAAGGACAGGAGGCAGAGCTGGAGGTAGCAGAGATGAAAATGTTGAGGTTCTCTTTGGGAGTAACGAGGATGGATAGGATCAGGAATAAGCACATCAGAGGGACAGCACATGTTAGAGGTTTTGGAGACAAAGTCAGAGAGGCTAGATTAAGATGGTTTGGACAGAGGAGGGATAGTGAGTATTTTGGTAGTAGGATGCTGAGGTTGGAACTACCAGGCAGAAGGCTGAGAAGAAGACCAAGGAGATGGATGTGGTGAAGGAGGACATGAAGGTAGTTGGAGGAAGAGTAGAAGATGCAGAGGATAGGGTGAGATAGAGGCAGATGATTTGTTGTGGCGACCCCTCAAGGGAACAGCCAAAAGGAAAAGAAGATTACCCTTGGGGGAATACCTGGTGGATTGGGAGGGGAATGGTCCCGAGGAACGCTCGTGGATCCCTTGGTCCCTAATTCTGGACCCTGATCTGCTGTAGAGTTCTACAGCAGGTTCTCAGACAAGTGTGGTCGGATGCCAGGTGGCACCAATTAGGGTGGACTACTGTTATGGTCTGTGTTCTGGCTGACTTTGAATTTGGTGGGTCTAACTCTGTTTTCTCCCAAGCGGTGCAGGCTCCGGCTGAGGGGCGTGGCTGACCTACTCGGGCTGATTGCAGCAGCGCACACATGATTCCACTCCACTACTCTACACCCTATAAAGACAAGCTGCACGTCCACCTGTGTGCCAGAAGATTGTCTACGCCATTGATACCTCGTCTTTCTTTCTGGCCCCTGGTTATAGCTGTGCTTAGCCAGTTTTCTGTTCCTCAGTCACCATTGTAAATATTTGTTATTTTCCCTCCGTCACCACCAGTGTGTGTTTGTGTCCTTACTCCAGTGTTGCCCTTGAGTAAAATAAATTGTTCCTGTTGCATTGTACACCGTCTCTTGCATTTCTGGGTCCGGCTGAAAGTTCGTACCATAACACTATGACCATTTCTGACATTTTTACGAGAAATATGTTCATGATCATAATGTTAACATGACTAAGAAGATGCCAGATTGAAAAAAAAATTGTGTTTTTAATCAAGGGAGTCATCACCACTTTTTGTTTGTTGGAGACTATGGCAAAATTGATCACACTCTGATGAACACTGATTAACAACTTTTGATGTCTGAACTGTGTTGAATGAGCTGGTCAGATTCCAAATCAATCAGACAAAAATTATTTCAAATGAAGAGTTTGCTTTTAAAAGCAAATAATTCTAATTGTTGTACAAACCGGATTCCAAAAACGTTGGCACACAATACAAATTGTGAATAAAAACTAAATGCAATGATGTGGAAGTGCCAAATTTCAATATCTTATTCCAAATAGAACATAGATGACGGGTCAAAAGTTTAAACTGAGAAAATATATAATTTTAAAGGGAAAATACATTGATTTTAAATTTCATTGTGTCAACAAATCTCAAAAAAAAAAAGTTGGGACAGATAGCAATAAGAGGCTGGAAAAGTCAGTTGCACATACTAAAAACAGCTGGAAGACCAATTACTACTGATGAGGTCCAACTGGCAATATGACGGAGTATAAAAAGAGCTTCTCAGAGTGGAAGTGTCTCTGAGAACCGAAGATGGGTAGAGGATCACCAATTCCCTCAGTGTTGCACAGAAAGATAGTGGAGCAAAATCAGAAAGGTGTTTCCCAGTGAAAAATTGCAGAGAGTTTGAAGTTATCATCATCTACAGTGCATAACATCATCAAAAGATTCAGAGAATATAGAACAATCTCTGTGCGTAAAGGTCAAGGCCGAAAGACCATACTGGATTCCCATGATCTTCAGGCCCTTAAACGGCACTGCACCAAAAACAGGAATGCTTCTGTAAGGGAAAATCACAGAATGGGCTCAGCAATACTTCCAAAAACCATTATCGATGAACTCAATCCACTGTGCCATCTGCCGTTGCCAGCTGAAACTCTACAGTGCAAAGAAGAAGCCATTTCTAAACAGGACCCAGAAGCGCAGGCGTTTTCTCTGAGCCAGGGGTCATTTAAAATGGAGTGTGGCAAAGTGGAAAACTGTTCTGTGTTCAGACGAATCATGATTCAAAGGTCTTTTATGGAAAACTAGGACATCATGTCATCCGGACTAAAGAGGACAAGGAGTTAAGTCAAGCCAAGTTATTATCAGTGCTCAGTTCAGAAGCCTGCATCTGTAATGGTATGGGGTTGCATGAGTGCAGGTGTCATGGGCAGATTGCACATCTGGAAAGGCACGGTCAATGCAGAAAGGTATATTTAGGTTCAAGAAGAAAATATGCTCCCATACAGACGTCGTCTCTTTCAGGGAAGACCATGCATTTTTCAACATGATAATGCCAGCTCACATGCAGCATTAATTACAACATCATGGCTGCGTAGGAAAAGGATCCAAGTATTGAAATGGCCAGCCTGCAGTCCAGATCTTTCACCTATAGAGAACATTTGACGCATCATAAAGAGGAAGGTGCAACAAAGAATGCCCAAGACAGTTCAACAGTTAGAGGCCTGTATTAGACAAGAATGGGTCAGCATTCCTATTTTTAAACTTGAGAAACTCGTCTCCTTGGTCCCCAGACATTTGCAGGCTGTTGTAAGAAAAAGAGGGGATGCCTCCAGTGGTGAAAATGGCCTTGTCCCAACTTTTTTGAGATTTGTAGATGCCATGAAATTTTCCCCTTAAAATAATACATTTTCTCAGCTTAAACTTTTGATATAGTCATCTATGTTCTATTCGGAATAAAATATTGAAATTTGGCACTTGCACATCATTGCATTCAGTTTTTATTCACAATTTGTATAGTGTGCTAACTTTTTTGGAATCCGGTTTGTAATTATGAGAAAAACAACATTTTCACTAGTTTTAATGTAAAGCTACCAAAAAAAAGCTTTTGAAAGGTACTGGAGAAAGTTTTTGTCATAATTAAAACAATTGGGCTTGTCTGTTTTTGAAAAAAAAAACTCTTTAAATAAAGGGTGTGACAATCGTCAATGATAAAAATGGCCGTCTTCCTATTAACTGAGCAAGAGCAAGCGGCTTTTTTATATTTCTGAAACGATGTACAAAGCCTCCAAATTTCATACTTCAGGTTTGCTTTTGCTTCATTTCACTTCATGTTATCAACCCTGAGTGCTTAAGAAAAGGAAAGGGGTGAAAAATTAACTTCTTTAAAAATTTTTAAATAATAATACAGTGTCCAGCAGTGGTAAGTGCCCTCACATCTCCTTTGCTGTAACCTGTGAAATATCAAATTATTAACAAGAGTCTTGTGAGACATGCAACATATGGGGGCAGTTCAGACAATGTTTGCATAGTTTGCATCCACATTCAAGTTCATGACAAATATCCAACCTCACTGCACTTCAACAAAAACCACAATAATCTTTTAAAGCAAGACCTTGGCTGGATGCCCCACTTGGGTGTTTGTGTGGAGATTGCATGTTCTCCCCATGCTTGAGTGGATATCCTCCAGGTATTTCAGTTTCCTCCCACAGTCCAAAAACATGCACTGTGTTATGGTCTGTGCTTGCTGGCTACGTGTTAACTCACTCTCTCTCTCTCTCTCTCTCTCTCTCTCTCTCTCTCCCTCCCTATACACTGCAGGCGCTGGCGAGGGGCATGGTTACCTGCAGGCAATTCCAGAAGAACGCACCTGACCACCTGAAGTCACTCAGCAATCAGCAAACTATTAAGAGGAGCGGCGCGCTCCCCTCCGGCGTCAGAAGATTGTCATTTCAATGTGATTCTGTTCCCCGTGATCTCTCTGACTCCTGGTATCCTGCTTCGTGCTCAACCAGTTTTCCGTTAAGAATTATTTACAGTGATTTTGGTTTTCCCAGTACTAAAATAAAATCGTTGAATCTTCATACATGGTCTCCTGCATCTTTTGACTCATATGCTCCTGCCGTCACACACTGTAGACTAATCGGTTGTTCCAAATCACCCCTACGTATGAATCATCATGTGAGTGATGGCATGGCAGGCTGTCCAGGGTATACCCCACCCAGAGTCGGCTGAGATGGGTGCCAGCCTCCACGATAAATATCAGTCAGATCACGGAGTGAAAATCACTCGGCAACCCAGAAAATAAAACCCTGCTAGAAAAATTATTATACAAACATGTTTTGGACATTGCTAGAACTTTCAGTAAAGATGAAAAATTGTGTACATGTTGCATAACTCACTTTAAACTTTGAAGTGAATTCAGCAAAAATGCCAAAGAAAGACTCAGTTGTGGTAACTTTTCCATCTTCACCGAAAAAGGAGGCCACCTTACAGAATTCCTCCATCGCTCCCTGCTGAAGAGACTCCAGAGACTGCAAAGCAGGGTGACTGTTCTCTAGAAAACCCTAAACACATAGTTAAGGTAATATGTTTCTCTTCATCCTGTTGCGCCCATGTGGAATGTAGTGTTTCTGTCACTGCTAGGAAAACAAAGATTTTTAATTGGTTCTCCTGTCCATAAAGGTGTGTTTGCACACCAATTCAAAAGTTAGCAAAAGAAAACACAAGAAAAATTAACCAAAATCTCACGGCCGTCCATAAACAGGAGTCAGTGGGAGCTAATTGGCTAATTGGCTAAGTGGGAGCTGTTATGGGAGGGAGGAATGGCAGCATTTCCCTGCCACTCTCAGCAATTGCTAGCCAATCATGGCCGTCTGCGAGTTCATTCGTATGAAGGGCGGATTTTGCTTTCCCTCCGAGTGTGTTAGACTTGTGTTGGAAGATTTTTCGCGGAGGATTTTGGCCTGCCGGAAGTGGAGGAATACATTCGGAATCATACGGAAAAACAGGGAAGATGACGGAACGACTGAGGAACATTGGAGGATGACGGCATTTTTGCTTCCGCGAGTCTGCTGAGCTCCAGTGAAATGGGGGTATATAAAAATGATTTCTGATTAAAAATTATAAAATCGATTAATTGTTACAGTTTCCTCCAAGGGTAATCTTTTCCTTTCGGCTGTTCCCTTCTCACCCTATCCTCTGCATCTTCTACTCTTACTCCAACTACCTTCATGTTCTCCTTCACCACATCCATGAATAATCTCTTTGGTCTTCCTCTAGGCCTTCTGCCTGGTAGTTCCAACCTCAGCATCCTACTACCAATATATTCACTATCCTTCCTCTGTACATGTCCAAACCATCTCAATCTAGCCTCTCTGACTTTGTCTCCAAAACCTCTTACATGTGCTGTCCCTCTGATGTGCTCATTCCTGATCCTATCCATCCTCGTTACTACCAAAGAGAACCTCAACATTTTCATCTCTGCTACCACCAGCTCTGCCTCCTGTCTATTTCCCAGTGCCACTGTTTCTAAATCATACAACATCGCTGGCCTCAACACCGTCTTGTACACTTTTCCTTTCATTCTTACCGATACCTCCTATCACACATCACCCCAGACGCTTTTCTCCAACCATTCCAACCTGCCTGCACATGCTTCTTCACCTCTTTTCCACACACTCCATTGCTCTGGATTGTTGAGCTTAAGTACTTAAAATCGTCCACCTTCTTTATCTCTGCTTCCTGTAACCTCACTGTTCCTCTTGGGTCCTTGTCATTCACACGCATGTATTCTGTCTTACTGAGGCTAACCTTCATTCCTCTCCTTTCCAGTGCATATCCCCACCTTTCTAGATTTTCCTGCACTTGTTCTCTGCTCTCACTACAGATCACAATGTCATCTGCAAACATAGTCCATGTCTAAGCTCGTCTGTCAACCTGTCCACCATAGCAAACAAGAAGGGGCTCAGAGCTGACCCTTGATGTAGTCCCACCTCCACCTTGAACTCTTCTGCCACACTGACAGCACACCTCACCACTGTCTTACATCTCTTATACATGTCCTGCACCACTCTAACATACTTCTCTGCCACTCCAGACTTCCTCATGCAATACTACAGTTCCTCTCTCAGAACCCTGTAATATATGTTCTCCAGATCCCCAAAGGCACAATTCAGCTTCCTCTGACCTTCTCTGTACTTCTCTGTTAACATCCTCAAGGCAAACACTGCATCTGTGGTGCTCTTTCTTGGCATAGAACCAAACTGTTGTTCACAAATGCTGACCCCTACCCTGAGTCTAGCTTCAACGATTCTTTCCCATAAATTCATCATATGGCTCATCAACGTTATCCCTCTGTAGTTGCCACACTCTGCATGTCTCCCTTGTTCTTAGAAATGGGCATCATCACACTTCTCCTCCATTTCTCTGGCATCCGCTCACTCTCTAAGACCTTGTTGAATGTTCTTGTCAGGAAATCTACTGCTACCTCTCCTAGACACTCCCATACCTCCACCGGTATGTCATCAGGACCAACTGCCTTTCCACTCTTCATCCTCTTAAATGCCCTCCTCACTTCACCCCTACTGATCTTTACTACTTCCTAGTCCTCAACAGTCAACTCTTCTACTCTTTTTTTCTCTCTCATTTTCCTCATTCATCAGCTCTTCAAAGCACTCTTTCCATCTTCCCAGCACACTTCTGTCATCAGTCAATACATTTCCCTCTCTGTCCTGAATCACTCTAACTTGCTGCACATCCTTTCCATCTCTCTTTCTCTTCTGTGCCAACCTGTATAAATAATTTTCTCCCTCCTTACTGTCTAACCTATCATACAAGTCATCATACACCCTCTGTTTGGCCTTTGACACTGCTACCTTCGTCTTACGTTGTGTATCCCTGTATTCCTGTTTACTCTCTTCGGTCCTCTCTATGTCCCACTTCTTTTTAGCTGACTTCTTCCTTTGTACACACTCCTGCACTTGCTCATTCCACCACCAAGTCTCCTTATCTACTTTCCTTCCAGATGACACACCAAGTATTCTCCTACCTGTCTCCCTGATCACATTAGCTGTAGTTGTCCAGTCATTTGGAAGCACTTCCTGACCACCCAAAGCCTGTTTCAACTCCTCCTTGAAGACAACACGACACTCTTCCTTTTTCAGCTTCCACCACTTTGTCTTATGCTCTGCCTTTGCCTTCTTCACCTTCCTTATCATCACTGTCATCCTGCACACCACCTATGCTGTCTGCAATACTCTCACCCCCTACTACTTTGCAGTCACTGACTTCCTTCAAATTACATCGCCTACACAAGATGTAGTCTACCCGTGTGCTCCTACCTCCGCTTTTATAAGTCACTCTATGCTGCTGTCATTTCTGGAAGAAAGTATTCACACACAGCCATTTCCATCCTTTTTGCAAAGTCTATCGACATCTGTCCTTCTGCGTTCCTGTCCTAGATACCAAACCTGCCTATCATTTCTTCGTCCCCTCTGTTGCCTGCACCAACATGTCCATTGAAATCTGCACCAATGACCACTCTTTCACCTCTGGGGGGTACTCTGCATCACAACATCTAAGTCACTCCAGAATCTCTCCTTGTCTTCTCGCTCACATCCTGCCTGTGGGGCATAAGCACGAACAACATTGAACATCACGCCTTCAATTTCTAACTTGAGACTCATCACTCTGTCTGACACTCTTTTCACTTCTAGAACATTCCTGACAAACCCCTCCTTCAAGATGACTCCTTCTACATTTCTCTTCCCATGCACACCGTGATAAAACAGCTTAAACCCTGCTAATAAGCTTCTAGCCTTGCTACCTTTCCACCTGGTCTTCTGAACACACAGTATGTCCACCTTCCTCCTCTGCATCCTGTCAGCCAGCTCTCTACCTTTTCCTGTCATAGTTCCAACATTCAAAGTCCCTACTCTCAGTCCTAGACTCATGCCTTTCCTCTTCTCTCTCCACCTACAGACACACCTCCCGCCTCTCCTTCTTCGACCAACAGTCGTCCAATTTCCACCCACGCCCTGTTGGTTAACAGCACTGATGGCTGTCGTTGTTAACCCAGGCCTCAACTGATCCGGTATGAAATTCGTTTTGATCATTCGCATATTTATCTTGGCACTAGTTTTACGCCAGATGCCCTTCCTGTCGCAACCCTCTGCGTTTATCCGGGCTTGGGACCGGCGTGAGGATGAAAACTGGCTTGTGCCCCCCCACCCCCCACTCATCACGGCTGCAACCTCCAGGAGTAATATAGTATTCTAATTTTCTTAAAGGTCCTGGTACTCTGGAAGGAGGAACATGCAAGTTCCCAGTTCCAACACACAGCATGACAGCTGCTTCATATGTGAACTATTTGAATTTCATTAAATGTTTCCGTACAGGCATTAGAAGGATACACTCATAACAACAGCAAAGTGGTCCTCAGCAGTGGGTGGCATCTTCTGGCAGGCTGAACGAATGTCTTGGATGGTGGTCTTCAAATCATTCATATCTAAGGTAATGTTCCTCAGATTTACTAGAGTCAAACAGAAATGGAGAAAAAATGAATACTCTTAAAGCATTATTCTTGCAGCAAAATGTTTTATTTTCAACTTTTATATAAAGGGATCATTATACAAAAAAATTCATAGGAGTTATATATAGTTACATGTATGTAAATCGTTTTGAATTACCTGCATTTATTCATTTATCCCATCACATGCCAAACCACTTTGTCCTACTAGGGTTGTAGGGAGGCTGGAGCCAACCTCACCCAACTTTGAACTGTGTTCAAGGAGTATGGCTTGCCAATCCATCATAGGGCCAACACACAACCATTCACACGTAGACAACTAACTGCTTAATGTGCATATCTTTGGACTTTGGATGAAACTGGAGTACTGCAGGAAACTGGACCATTACAGGTTGCCACCATTGGCAAAACAATGGATTTTAAATTTTACTAGCAAATACTTAATGAAAATGTCGTGACATCTGTCCATGAACTGAATCTCAAGACAAAGTTGGTCATGTAGCAAGACAACAGATCTAAGCACACAAGTCGTTCTACAAAAAAAAAAAACCTGTTAAAGAAGAGAAACGTTAATGATTTGGAATGGCCAAGTCAAAGTCCTTTCGTTATGACCTTAATCCAAATAACATGTTGTTGAAGGACCTGAAGCAAGCAGTTTATGCAAGGAAATCCTCCAACATCCCGGAGTTGAAGCTGTTCCATATGGCGGAAAGGGCTAACGTTTCCTCCAAGATGATGATCAGGACTAATCAGCAGTTACCAGACATGTTTTGTTACAGTTATTTCTTCAAAAGGGGGTCACACCAGATTCTGAAATTAAAGGTTCACACACTTTTGCCCTTCACAGATACGTAATACTGGATCGATTTCCTCAATAAATAAATGGCCATGTAAAATATTTCTGTTTATTTTTATTTCCCATTTATTCAACTGAGCTGTCTTTATCTCCTTTTAGGATTTGATCATGTTTCAGATCATATTTATTAAGTAATGCACATTTTGCCATCTGATACATCTTAAGCACCCCAGAGTGCACCTTGGCGATTTCTGGAAGTAAGAATCAAACCAGGTACATAACAATTGAGCTCAAATACTCTCTGAGAACAGGTGTGGACCTCAGAACATTTAAGTTCTAGTTCTAATTCTCTTTGCCCGAGATTGAGGGGAAATTGAGATAAAATGGAGCTGGGTGAAAAATGCATTTTCTCAAATACTGTATTTACAAAATAATTAGAATTTTTGGTTTGGGAAAATGTCTAAAATGAAGATTCATTTTTAAAATTATGCCGGTCAAACTAGATGGAAGCATCAATTGAGATTTTCTTACCTTTGGCTGCAAGTGGTACTGTCATGAGCTCTTTGGCAAAGTCCAGTACCTCAGGGAAATGTTGGCACAATGATTTTACCAGAATATGCAGAAAAGTGGATTTTCCATCTACTGTTTTGGTGGTACCCAGCTGTGAAAGTCATATGAACATGTAGCTACATCTTATACAACAATACATCAAGCAGCTGTACAGAGCTAATTCACTGGGAATTTTAGTTGCTTTCCTGAATCTTTAACTAAAAATGTAACAAATAAAAACAACAACAACAAAACAAAAAAACAAAACAAGAGAAACTTAGTGTGAAATACCCCCACCTGCAATATGATCTAAATGCAGATTCGGGTTTCCTTAAAATGTAAATTAGGGCTGAGACCCAGAAAGTATACTATATTGAAGGTGTCAACTATGACAAACGTTTGCATTTGAAGTGGACAGCAACACAGACCACTTTTTAAAACAAGAATATTGGTATCTCACTTTATGAAATTAATCCGTTCCAGAGCCTTTTTCGTAACTGCATTTTACTGTAAAATGTGGGATTCGTTCCAAGGCCCCCAATACGACCCCCTAAATCCTTTAAAACTTATAAAAGTATATCTTTTAAGACCTCCTTCTGCTTCAATATTGTACCAATGGTAGACGGGTTTGGCCATATTCCTTTGTGATATCACTCGAGCCCGTTTCTTCTTCTCACTCGCACATGTGTGTGTGCGCCCATGTGTGTGCGCATGTGTGTTGACCATGTCTTCTTAGTAGAGTTATAATCTTACAAATATTTATGGAAGGTTAAAAGCCTGAGTCAAGAAATAAAGCATAAAAAAACAGTAACTCTGTCCTTTCCACGAAAAGCATCATGGTAGATTCAGCTCCACAACAGGCAATGGGAGGTAGCTCATCCCTCCTAGCCAATGGGATCCCTGTCCAAGATGGTGTCAGGTGGACCTGTCCAAGATGGTGCGCGAGTGAAGGCGACATGAACGACAGCTCAGTTGTTAGCCAATCGGAGGCCAGCAGGGCAGTATGTTTGAACATCACTGTTGGGAGAGCAGCTCGTGTATTGTTTGAATGTTTGAATTGCGCGTTTTAATGTTCGAATGGCGCGTTTGAATTTTTAAGATGGCGCTTTCGTAACGTGAACTTGTTTCGTATACAGAGACAAAAATTTTAGGAAAATGCATTTCGTAAATTGCATTTTTCGTTTGGTGAGACTTTCGTAAAGTGAGGGACCACTGTACTTTGCATAAGGTAGTAATTTAATAGTATTCTTGCATTCGTTGAATTAGGGCTATCGGGGCTACGATTACAGTCACTAGCTTTAAACCCATTTACTGTTCTCACTTCTCTTATACACAGAAGATTTTACCAACAAGCCAGAGGTCATACTCGCAATAAACGTATCTACCCTCCACTGCTGTCCTAGTCTCAAACCTCTACCATTGCTTTTCACTACTCTTGAATTTCTTGAACTAACTGAAACATGGATTTCCTTACACTGGTC
>CM045738.1:17009796-17134796 GCA_024760905.1 Plotosus lineatus
TACAACACCTAGTTGTTCTAACTCGTGATGTATAAATGTTCTACCTCCAGAATCTTTGCTAGTTTTTTGCTATTTTTAAGCTCCAGTGAAGCCTTGTAAATGCAGTCATATCCTGCTCTCATCTCCTCTGTTTTTTCTTGCAGTGAGCTTTTGAAATGGAGACTTTTCAGACGGGTCTTATACTCAGGCACAGACAGCATCTGGAGATGAATTCGCATCAAAAAACATGCATAATCATTATTATCCAAACAAAAGAACAGTCATCTGAGGTTCTTGATTTATTCATCTGCATTATTACCTGTAAAACAAACTGATCCGGCTCACTGAGCTGGCTCGGGTCATCCATGTATTGCTCATACCGTTTGACCTCATCATCATCTGGTGCATACAACAGCAACTGCTTGATGTGCGCTGGGTCCAAGCGATCATTCACCATTGTCATTAGCACCTGACGTAGCTCACCTGGAGACAGCTTTAGATGTGCAATCAGGATAGCTAAAGAGATGGCAGAACAAGAGAGTTTGTCACAGCATAGCACAGCGAGCTCCAGCGTTCGTAAAACAGCAGCCTACATCATTCCATCCAAGCAGGAGCCACACCTTCCAACGAATTAAGTCAATTGGCCTTCACTTTTGGTAAAGTCCCAGGTGCGGCTTGATGTTAAAATCCGTACACAGTGGCCCTTTGTGGATAAGTCTGAACACCACAAATTATGCACTAGCTGTGAAGGCCATCTTTTTTGTTTGGTTTTGTTTTTTGTTTTTTAAAGTAGTATCACTGTAAGTCTGATAATATGATCTTGTTGCTCTTGGGCTACAGTTTGCCATGTTACTTAAAACAACAGAATAGATTTTATACAATTTAATGTATAGGGTACACTTTCCCTATAACTGGAATGTTCAGTTATGTTATCATACATCAGTCTCCTTGTGTTCAGTTGGAGCGAGAGAAGCTATGTAGCAACACAGCTTTGCATCTAATTCCTTGCAAGTCCTGTTTTTTTTTTTTTTGTTTTTTTTTTAAACTATTTTAAAATAAATCCTGAAATCTTTTTTAGTAAAAGTTTGAAAACAAACTTTCTTGTCTGGACATGTTTTGCATCAAACTGGTTGCTTTTTAGGGTGTTTTTCTTGCAAGTAGAAACACATTTGGAAACTACAGTGAGAACCAATATACTTGCATGAGGCTAAAAAAAGCCCTAGAATTAATCCTCTATTAACCAGCATAGCATATCTGCTACATGAAGGGAAAAGGACAACTGCCCATAAAAAAATTTAATTTTTTTTTTTTTTTTTTTTCCAAATATTGGCCCAGAATTGGCCACGGGAAATAATTTTAACACAATTAGAAAGCGACTGGTATGAATGAGATTTATGCAGAGCTTAAAGGATACCTGTGATTAAATATTGTTCGTAGATATTTAAAAGTATCACCTATACCAGGGGTGTCAAACTCGTGCCAGAAAGGGCCATGTGGCCGCAGGTTTTTGTTTCAACCAAGCAGCAGCACACCTGACTTTGCTCATTTAATCAACTGAGTTGAGTGTTCAGGCAGTTGATTGGTCAGTCTCTGTACAGAGCACACAGATTGACCAATCAGCGGCCTGAAGACTCAGATGAGTTGATTAAATGAGCAAAGTCAGGTGTGCTGCTGCTTGGTTGAAACAAAAACCTGCAGCCACATGGCCCTTTCTGGCACGAGTTTGACATCCCTGATCTATACCATCAGTGTTTCCTTCTGGCAGCATAGTCTTTGCCCGATATGTGTGAATGTACTTTCCAATGTATCAGTTCAGTTCAGTTCATTTTCTGTACCCGCTTAATCCTAACTTGGGTCGCGGGGAGGCTGGCGCCCATCCCAGCCAACTTCGGGCGAGGGCAGAGTACACCCTGGACAGCTCGCCAGGCCATCGCAGGGCGGAAACACGCTGACGGCTTTGCAGCCTACTCTTGTCGAAAGTCAGCAATGGTTCTTTTACATGCCTCACACCATAGACAGTGAGAGACATGGCCGGCCTTTGATAACCCAGTTAGCTGCACTGGGGGGGACACTGACAACCTTGTGCAGAGTGGGACTCGAACCCCCAACCTTTGGATCAGCGATCCGGCGCCTTATACCACTAGACCACCACTGCCCCTCTTTCCAATGTATGTTGAGAGATATTGTTGCCTTTCCGATTGGCTGTTACTGCCTAGCAGTGACGCAACCTCGTTGAATTGACTGGGCTACATCACTGACCCATGTTGCATAACAAATTATTAGCCAGTGCTACTCTGGATAAACAATAAGCGTAGAAATCGTGGAAAATATTTATTTTTGTTCCTACACCAAGTAAAGATAGGAAATACGAGTTGGCAAAACGTTATCTGTATACGTCATTTTAAACCGACCGCTACGCAGATTCTCAATCTCAGAATCACTAAAATGTAAGCTTTGCTCTATCCACAACGCACAACAACAAATGTTGGTGTCACTTCCAGAGAAAAGCTACTAACGCTTGCAGTTCAGCACACCACGAGCAATTCACAAGATAAAATTACCAGTTTTCTGCTTTGGTCAGTTATGTTAAATAAGTTCTATATCGTTTAAACATATTACATATGCATGAATTATTTTGTATGGATTACTGATCAAGTAAAATGAAAGTAAACTCCAGGTCCAAACTCTCCTGCTACACATGAACATGTGCATATTTACATCATAATGTATTATTGACTTCCATTTAAGCAGCAACCTTATAAAATCAGTTTTGCATTCGGCTGTTTGAAAAGAATCATTGTGTCTCTCTCTCACAACAACATGAAAATAAGATGTAAATCATTGAGTTCAAATATGGAAAAATAATATGACTATTAAGATAATGAGCAAACAAATCAGCAAAAATTAGCACATTTTTGAATAAAACAAAACTAGGCATAGACACAATTCATATGACATTTCATTTACAGTCATGTGAAAAAATTTGGACACCCCATTAACTAGTCAAATATTTATTAAGAAATGTTCACATGACGATGTAGAATCTTGTTTTTATTTATGTCCTGGAAAGAAACTGATTTAACTGTAATTAAACAACATAAATTTACATATTTCTACTCATCAAACAAAGGATATGAATAAAAATGCATACGTATTTCAATGGAGGAAATAATTAGGACACCCTAGCCCTTAATAATTTATTTATCTTTCTGGAAATAAATCAAAATGATACTGGTCATTATTCTGTGGACATTTCTTAATAAAGAGCCGACTACTTAATGTGGTGTCGTAATTTTTCACATGACTGTACATACATCAAAACAAGCACGTGCATGTACATATAAAAGAAAGAATGTTTTACGATGCCACTTAGTTCCGTATTGAAGGCGGAGACATAAGATGATCAGGCTACTGTTTACATTTAGTCTCGGCCCCTGTGTGTGGCATTATTGGTAATTTTTATATGTTCTACATGAAAAGGTTCATAAAACAGCTCAATTAAATAGAAACAGATACAAGTTATGCATGAACTTTTTAAAATATTCTATTTACGTTTACAGTAATTTACTCTAAACATTGAGCTCAATGAATTAAAAAACAAAGGTGATAGAAGTATGACTGATACGCTCAATTACAGTACAGCACAGTATGTCTGACACTAAAGGGGATTTTAGCTTTTCCTTCTCTACTCACATGCATTGTAGGCTTTCTTGTGGGAAAGAATCTCAATCACATCTTTCTTTTTGAATGTCTCAGGTTGAGAGGCAGGTTCTGGAATAGAGACTGACATAATGTCAAAGAATGAGAGTGTGTTTACTATGTAAAAGAAAGGTGAATACAGTTAGTTGAGCTAACAGTTGCAGCAGAAGTATATGCCACATAGACCTCTATTGAGGTTGTTCGCTGCCCAACACCAGTAAAAGCCACTGAATATCCCACCCCCCAACTCAACTTGGTGTCGTTTATTTATTTTTAATAGACACTGACTATAAAATCTAATATAGTATGAAACAACAATTTTAACCCTAACCCCACTTTCCCCTATACGCCATTACATTTATTCATTTTCTAAGAAATTTAATCCTAATTAGGGTCGTGGGGAGGCTGGCACCCATCTCAGCATACTTCGGTACACCCTAAAGAGATCACCATGCCATTACTTTTTATCCCCAAGTTAATTTTGTTCCAAATCTTCAGAACAGTTTCCAATAAAAGTTCCACTATAATTAAGGTAACTGTACTGGGGCCAGAAAGTCGGTGAATTTTCATTAAAAATCTGATGAAAAATAAGACAAATTCATGAAATATATATAACATGAGCAAGAAACTTGAAACTACTGCAAAGAAAGCATAATTAATATAGCATTTGGTACCTGGGCCTTCAGTGGGACTTATCGGACTTGATCCACTTCTTAATACCAGCACTAAAATGTCTCAATTATACCAACCATCAATGATACATAAAAACACAATACAACAAGGCGTGGCATTGCAGAGTGAGAGAAGCATTTTGTGATTTTCTGCCAGTAACTCTGAACTACATCACTTCTATTTTTACTGGAAGCTGCCGGTAAATTGGCACACAGCCAACTGTAATACGCATATTTTCCTCCTGGAATTCTCTTTATAATGTCTTGCTTTTCTGGAAAAGTCCACCTTGAAACTGGATTTTTAAGAAGGTCAGACACCAAGTTAATTTCTCCTCCTCCGTCAGCCATACCTGTGCAGATCGCTACAGACTGTTCAACTAGTTTTGCGCTGAACAACCAATCAGAGGACGCAAAATTGTTGACGCTATTGTAAGCCCGCTAGCCTGCCCTCAGCAGATTATATTGCCATGGCAGCACATAGAATCTGAAACCTGATTGAACCAAAAAGATCTAAGAGCCACATCCACATACTGGAAGCAGTGCAGCAGTATGACGCTACAAAATGAAGAGAACAGACTGTTGGGAATAGATTACTACAATTTAATGGAACAAATACTAGAATTTAAGTTGGAAATGTATGTCCTTCTGATTGTTTTTAGGCAGCAGAGAAGGATTTGTTGCCCTTGATGGCCCACCACTGCATTCCTTCATTCATTTTCTGAACCGCATAATCCTCATTAATTGTTGACAGAAACAGCAAATAGTAAACATGTGCAAGTCTGTCTCTTGCTTGGTTTTTATCCCTCATATCAATTATTCTTGCCATATTTTACTAGCTTTCACCTATCTTCACTTTCCA
This sequence comes from Plotosus lineatus, assembly GCA_024760905.1. Lineage (NCBI taxonomy): Eukaryota > Metazoa > Chordata > Actinopteri > Siluriformes > Plotosidae > Plotosus > Plotosus lineatus. Next base: position 17,015,005 of record CM045738.1, read on the forward strand.
CAATCTGCCATTAAGTCCAGTTCACATACACTTGACAAAACACACATGCTAATTAGCAACTTTGGGAGCCAAAAACACTGAGCACTTTGATTTCCTCTAATCATGATTACAGAGATACAGAATAAGCAGAACCGGCTACTCTGATTATATCGACCCTGCCCCCAACACCAGTACATAATCTTTTTTTTTTTTATTGAATGTACATGTTTTACATGAGGATTCAAAATCCATAATCCAGTCCGTTCACAGATCTGAGAAATTTTGTGTTTTACTGGTTGGAGGTTGGGAATTGCAAACCTGCCTGATAACCCCCCCACCACCACCACCACCACCACCAACACACACACACACACACACACACACACACACACACACACACACACACACACACACACACTTTACTCACTTGGATTCTTCTGTGTGCCAAAATGCAATTCCAAGTCCAAATATTTCACCATGTCACTCAGCTTGTCATAATCAGAGTCCTCTCCCAACTGTAGTAAAGAAACCACACCTCTGCTGAAACCTTTGGGCTATACTGGAGTTCGAGTTTAGTCCTAACTGGTATAAAATCATTCACTCCTGATAAACTTCATTAGGGGCTGTTCACTTTGTGATATTTATATAATAAGAAGTTCTTAAATCCAAGAGGCTCATAACAAAATGCAAAGTATTTTCCCAAAAGTACTAATCTGACGCAAAACAGCAAAGCAAAACATAAGATATACAGTATTTAATATCACTTCGATGGGTTGGGTATAAGGTTATAGCTGCATGAAACTTCAAGAAATTTATTTATTTTACAACTTACCTGTCCCCAGATAGTTCCTTCAGAATTTTCAACTTGTTCCCAACGTAGCCTCTTCACATTCATGTGACTGGAGTCTGATTTTTGTGGTGAGGGCCGTGGCAAAGGAGGGGGCATGCAGGGAGGAGGCAAAGGTGGAGGTGGAGGAGGCTCCTCTGGAGATGTCTCTTGGTGGTGGGTCTGAGGCTGGTGCTGAGGTTGAGACTGTGACTGAGATTGAGCCTCATGGTGATGTTGATGGCGTTGGTGCTGAATGGAATGAGAAGTTTGTCTGGCCTGAGTTGAAGGGTGGAGTGGATGAGATTGATGTTGATGTTGCTGTGGCTGTTGCAGTGGCTGCTGTTGCTGTTGTGTTTGTTGCTGTGATATTGGCTGATGTGGAGGCAGTGGCTGGAAGGTGGAAAGGATCTGGGTCTGATGAGGTTGTTGGTGTGGTTGGTGAATGACATGGTACTGTGAAGCAGATTGTACAAGCTGAGTCTGATGGATGTGCTCGATCTGATGAATATGATGGGGTTGATGGGCAAATGGAGAAGGTTGGGTTGGTGAGTAAACTTGATGAATCTGGTGGATTTGGTGTTGATTGGGATAACCAGACTGAGGCTGTGGAGTTTGTTGAGTCTGGCGAATTACCTGGGAGTTTGGTAGAGACTCATGGGCCTGATGCATTTCAGCTCTCCTTTCAGCTCTTCCTGACCTTTCCATTCGTTCTATTCTTTCTAAACATTCCATCCTTTCTAAATGTTCCATATGTTCTAAGTGTTTAATCTTTTCCAATCTGTCCAGCCTATCCATGGAGCTGGACAGGTGAGCTTGATGACTTTGATGATGACTAAGGGGAGTTTGAGGACTTGGATGTATTGGTTGAGGCTGGTAAACTTCATAAATATGCCTAGACAGTTCCATCCTCTCAATTTGGTCAAGCCTGTCCACAGAGCTAGAGAGTTGATTCTGATGGGTATTATGAATTTGATGGCTTTTCTGCTTTTGAAAACTTTGTTGAGGTTGATTCAGTTGATGACTATGCTGAGCCTGATGAATTTGATAGACTTGTTGATCTTGTTGACTTTGCTGTGTTTGGTTATGTATTTGGTACATCATATGGCTATGAACAGCAGATGGAGAGAGGTCAGGGGATGACAATGGGGGAAGGGACTGGTGCGCCTGCTGTGTGGAATGCAGTGAGTGTCCAGTTGTTGGCTGGATTGGTAGAGACTGGACTTCCTGAACAACCTGGTGGCCCAACAACTCTTCCTGAGCAGGAAGCAACTTGTTAAAAGACTGCCGCTTTAATGGTGGATTGGCTCTAGGAGGAGGTGGAGGTGGAGGTCCTGGATGACGTCGAAAAGTTAACTGTCGGGGTACTTGATCAGTGGTGAAGTTAATGGAAGGGGGTGGATCATTAAACTGAACAGGAGGTGGGGGAGGTGGGGTCAGTGGAGGAGGTGGAATGTGCTCAGAGCTAGATGAATAGGTGAGGGAACTTGCATCCTCACTGCTACTATGCATCTCACTGGCACTGCTGAGTTCTGGTGGAATGTAAGGGCCATCATCTTCCTCATCATCTTCATCATCTACTTCCTCATCCTCATCATCTTTAAGGGTCAACTGGACCACATCCTAGGGTAACAATCAAACAAGTACTTTCAGCTTAGAATTTGTGTCTACAATGACCTTACAAAACTTTGCTATAATTTACTGAACATAATTACACTTATTATAATTTAACTTTGTGGATGTTAATCACTGAAAATTGAGAAAAGGTATCAACACCAAGTTCCCGTGCAAGACCTATATAAAATAATAACAGACAAATTTTAGACACATACCTCTTCATAGTCATTCTCTGGAGATAGAAAGTCATCAACAGAGAGCTGCTGACCCAACTGCTCTGTGAGAGCCTCCATGAACAGATCTGTGTCAGCACTGCGAGGGGGACGGGAAAATGTGTAGCGCTTCTTTCGAATGGGAGGACTGGGTAGGTAATCTGGGGGGCTTGGCGGATAGTCAGAGGGAGATGGTGGTGATAATGGTGGACTATCCAGGCTAACGTAGGGATTGGACTCTGCACTCCCCTGGGATGAAAGATCATGGCGGTAGCCTTGGCCTTGGGGACTGGTCACAGGTTCAGTCCATATAGACTTGGGAAGTGGGGGAAGAGGAGGGGGAGGCTGGACTGATGTTATTCTGCGGCTGCCTGTGATAAAAATAAACAATTATTTTAAGCATTCACCCATTACTTCAATAAATAATCATTCTGGTTGTCTAAAAAGCCAGTGGATTTTGTTGGCTGGATATGGTACCTGAACTAGCCCGTACAGAAGGAGAGGAAGATTTAGCTCTGACAGACTGACTAGATGAGTGGAGAGAGATGTCAGTCAATGTTTCTGGGGCAGGAGGAGGGCGGCTTTTCAGAGATTTAGATCTTTTGCCTGCATGTACATTCTCCAGTTCAGCATAAACAGCAGATAGCTGTCAAATGACAAGTTAGTTTCAAATGAATACAAATGCATCTGTACTATAGTCAACATAAAACATCCACAAAGGGTAATGTCGATCATATTGGACACTCATGTTAGTGTTTGTTTTGGGTATATATTAATATATAATAATATATTGGGTACCTTTCCATGGTAAAATTTGAACAATGATAAATACTCCTATTTTTGATCACCTTCGCGAGGTTGTTGGGTGTCTCTGGTAGAGAGGTCCCGTCTCCAGACTGTCTTTCTCCAGGTGCCAGTCGCATAGAGGCCAAATCAACTGGCTCAGTGCGGATGCCTGATAAAGGCCATGAATACACAAGTACACATTGTATAATTATAATTAAATAAAATGATCCACACAATAACACAATTTGTTTAAAAAAGTATTGCATTATATTACAAAATTCGAGTAACATGCCAGCAATGATTTTGCAGAATGACTGTATATTTTGGCAGCTTAGTGTTTTACCCATTCCCAGGTGAGTGCCAATGACCAGATCATCTGAACTGCGGCCTCTCACACTGCTCCGGTAGGTGGTTCCTGTAACCTTCATAGAGCTGCTGCGTCGGTGGGGCTCTGGAGGCGGTGGCTCTGGCTCTGCCACAGGCACTTATTTATAATAGACACAAAACATTACAAGGTATGGCCCACCATAGATAAAATAAAACTTTCTGGGCCAACAGTTGGATGATGTTATATTAAGAAGAAGAAAAAGAAGACTAATGAAAGAAGAAATATTTTCAGTAAATACAGCCAGTTGTTATGAAATGCTTTACAAATTGCCAGTAGATACACAGCTTGAGTGTTTTAACCCCATTCAAAAGACAGAACTAGTCTCATTGATTTCCTCATCAACATCATCAACCTGTGTGCTTGATCCAGTACCGCCATGTTTCTTCAAACAAATGTTATCAAAAGTGATTAACCCTTCATTAAATGTAAGAAATTCTTCCCTTAGCACTGGTTATATACCTAAATCTTTTAAACTAGCAGTTATCAAACCTCTGATTAAAGATTTCAGTTCATATCAACTGTCCAAATATAGACCAACATCAAACCTCCTTTTATCTTTAAGATCTTAGAAAAAATTGTATGCAAAGCATTGCTGTGTAAAGCAGTTATGTTCATATCCTTGTAGTAATCGTTTCCTCTCAGCTTTTCCCCTTTCTTTTCCAGCGAATCGTCTGAATTGCGTGTTTGATTTGGCATAAGTTTTTATGTCAGATGCCCTTCCTGACACAATCCTTTAGCAAGGAGCAGAAACACGCTGATACTATAGACAGTGAGAGACATAGCCGGCCTTTGATAACTCAGTTAACTGCACTGGGGGAACAGTGACAACCCTGTGGAGAGTGGGACTCGAACCCTCAACCTTATGATCAGTGATCCAGTGCCCTTTACCACCAGGCCACCACGTTTTAGGCCTCATCACAGCACAGAGACAGCACTCGTTAAGGTTGTAAATGACCTACTGATGGACTCCGACCAGGACTGTGTCTCCTTGCTTGTGTTGATTGACCTTAGACACTATTGATCTATATCAATATTGACAGAGACACGCCTTTGACACTATTCATTACATGATTCTCTTTGAAAGATTATTAAAGGCTGTTGGAGTTAAGGGGACGGCCCTCTTCTGGTTTAAATCTTATTTAACTGACCGTTATCAGTCTGTAGATGTAAATGGTGATTTCTCTGTACGTTCTAATGTTAAGTTTGGTGTTCCACAAGGTTCTGTCCTAGGCCGTTGCTATTCTCCCTATACATGCTCCCTTTGGGTAATATCATTCGTAATCATGGATTTGCTCTCATTGTTATGCTAATGACACACAGTTATATATTTCAGCAAAGCCAAATGAGAGACATCAACTTAATAAAGTTGAAAACGGTGTCCAACCGGACTACTTTTGCACTGTAATGAATGTCTTGTACATGTTTGTATCTTTATAGTTTCACCCAAATGAGGATAGTTTTCCCTTTTGGATGTGGTTCCTCTCAAGGTTTCTTCCTCGCATCTACTGAATGCTGACATATTGACTGTACACATCACTCATCTCAACTACAGATAGCTGCTGGGCACCAACCTCACTCAAATAACTCATTCATTTGCCAAACCACTTCTTCCAATTAGGGCAGCACAGAGACTGGAGCTTATCTAAGCCAACACATAGTCAATGCGGGGTATAGTTACAACCACCTGATGCGGAATGAAACCAGGGTACGGGAAGGAAACCCATGCAAGCATGGAGAGAACATGCAAACGCTATACAGAAAATGCCCAAGCCCAGGACTCAAACCCAGAACCTTCTTGCTGTATGGCAGACATGGTTACGACAATGGTACCCTGCTTCCCTGGGCCACAACGTTTTCCAGAATATTGTACATTAAAAAAAAAGACATTCTATTTAAAAATACATAAACTAGTCAGGCTTTTGGCACATTTTCGGTAAATTTGACTCATTTTGGACAACATTTGCAATATTATATACATTAAAAATCAATGTCAAATTCTGTACGTGACTTCAAATACTTGTATACATAACTTACATGTCACTTTATATCCAAGAAAACGAGAGATCTTGCTCTGACAATGTTCTTGCTCCTCATAGGTCAGCAGCTGGTAAATAAATTGCCATATCACTTGCTTAGCTGGAGTATCCAGGATTGGAAATACATCTACAATCAGCGTATCCACATTCCTGTATAGTAAAAACAACATTTTCAGATGTCCAGTGACAAAATAATAAGCAATTATATTTAAAGACATTCATGATCATTTTATTTGCATCAACCTGTTCATAATCTATGAATTTATAGGCATGTGAGGTTGTTTGAGGCCCTTGTATGATCAAGAAACATTGTTTATTTCAATTTAAGCACAAACAGTGGATCCCAGTTCCCCTTAAATTATCAGGGATCCCAGATCTCTGCTATTTAGTGGAATTCCGCTATTTCTACTCGCCTGTGTAGCGGAATTCCGCTATTTTTATAAATTTATGCAATTAGTACAGTGTAAGACTGTTTACTAGTGCAGAGTAAATGTTGTGACATTTTTAATTATAGTGATATACTATTAACATACTAACTTGTAGCAGGTATGCTCACTAGTTGAACACATAACAATTTTTGTTGTGATATATGTGTATATGTCATGTGTTATGTGATCATTCTACAAATTAGTTCATAATTATTTTATAGCTGTTACACATGAATAACGAGTCCCCCCAGTGCAGCTAACTGGGTTATCAAAGGCGGGCCATGTCTGTCACTGTCTATGGTGAGAGGCATGTAAAAGAACCATTGCTGACTTTCATAAAGAGTAGCTGCAAAGTCGTCAGCGTGTTTCTGTCCCTCGCTAAAAAGGGTTGTGACAGGAAGGGCATCCGACGTAAAAACCTCTGCCAAATCAAACGTGCGAATCAGATGATTCGCTGTGGCGACTCCCGAGTAAAAGGGAAAAAGCCGAAAGGAAGACAGACAGACACATGAATAACGAGCCATAAGGCTGTGCTACTTGAATTATGTGTGTTTATCTACACTGAAATAACCTATTTCCTATATACTGTATAACCTAAGTATTTTTTTACATTATTTAAGCTGTTTTGTTTAGTGTTTATGCATGTTACAAAACAATGATTAACTTGTTTGCGTGATTTTTTACATGACATGCTCTTCCCCTGTACCCCGCAAGGAGCCCTGTGGCCCCCTTGACCCCCAGCTGAAACATTTCCTCTATTTCTAAACCCGTTTCTTCTATTATTTTTCTAAACCTCACTGAGATCCCTGAAATATAGAAACACAAATCAACCAGGTAATTTCTGGAACTCATCAAGAAGTCATTATTTGCTATCTTGTACTAACCGGTTATTGCATTGGGAACTGAACAGCAGTCCACTCACCTGTGCTGGAAGAAGGCCTCAAGGGACTTGCAGATTGTGTATCTCTCTTGCAAGGTAAGAAGATGCTCCAACTGCTGACTGAAAGTGCGGCCCTGCACACGAATGCTGGGTGGCAGAATTTCAGCCACCCACTGTAGGGAACTAAGCACAGGAGAACGGGAGCAGGGAGATGCCTCCAGAGCCTCAGGCTCAGCCAGCATTAAGACTGGAGGGCCATCTTCAACCACTAGGGAAGGCATGGCTCCACTTCCTTGCAGCATTGCCACCACTTTCTCATGGATGCAGCTCCTTAAACAACATAAATTACATGAGATGTAATAATAACAATAAATTTATATACATATTTAATAAGTACCTCATGTCAAGACCATTAAGGAATAGGATGCGATCTCCAGGCTTGAGACCTGCTTTCTCAGCCGGGCTACCTGAAAATACAGGAGACACATGTATAATCACATGCAGACATCAATTCAACTTTTAACTTTAAATAAAATTCCATTAATCTTTATTTGTATTACACTTTTACTAGTTGGCATTGCTACAAAATTCATTATCGGATACACTGATAACCCCAGTGTTCCAAACTCAAGGAAATTACTACTGGTCCATACAGACCATTAACCCTGAATCACAACTGGTCCATGCAAATTACAACTGGTCCGTCAATGTACATGCGGTTTGGGGGAAAAAATGTTTTCAAAAGAGCACAAATTGTCTGACAATGTATTTTATTCTAAAACATGTAGAATTTGGCACCATTATTTGCCACTATAAACAAAATTATAAAATATGAAATAGTAAAATATAGACACAATTTGAAAGTTCCTTTCGGAAATTACCATTTACTCGATCCTACAGCAACCTCAATCAAAACAGACTGACTGCTCATCATTTTAAAGCAACCTGAACAAATTTTACAGCATTATTTGAGAACAATTTTAGATTCTCTGTTCAAACTTGCAGCTGGTGAGTGTTGCGGTAATACTGTTGACACCTATAGCACTGCTGGTTGGATGACCGCTGCCAAAAACCTACTGCCATTTTACACTGAAGCTCTGGAATGATCTCAAAACAATCTGCAGTAAAACGGTCACTACAAATAACAGAATGATTGTTAGATGCTATCCAGTCTGAACTTGTTCGTTTAACTTCCTGATCTATCCATCATACAATTTCACCAGGCCGTTTAGTCGGGTTTAGGGGGAAACATTTAATAAATTGACTATGTGGTTGTGTGTACACTGGTTTGTAATCATTTAGGTTTACAAATTTCCTGCAGCACAATCATTTCCCAAAAGTCATTGTGCAAAACACTTTACATACTTTATTAATATGCTTGGCTTTGTTCACTGTGGCAGCCCTTAGTCTTAAGAAACATTTATATATATATATATATATATATATATATATATTTTTTTTTTTTTTTTTTTCCCTTTCCTAAACAAATATGCCAACAAAGATTTATTTTATAGGAAAAATAAACAAATGTTACTGTGGATGAAATCTGTGAAATATGATACAGAGAATCAGAAAAATAGAAGATAGAAGTAAATTATAAAGTTATAAAGTGAGAATTTCACATTAGTATTGTAATGAGAAATATATATATATTATATACACATATATATCATATATATATATATATATATATATATATATATATATATATATATATATATATATATATATATATATATATATGTCTGTATGTCTGTCTGTCTTCCTTTCGGCTTTTTCCCTTTTACTCGGGAGTCGCCACAGCGAATCATCTGATTCGCACGTTTTGATTTGGCAGAGGTTTTTACGTCGGATGCCCTTCCTGTCACAACCCTTTTTAGCAAGGGACAGAAACACGCTGACGACTTTGCAGTCTACTCTTTTTACGAAAGTCAGCAATGGTTCTTTTACATGCCTCTCACCATAGACAGTGAGAGACATGGCCCGCCTTTGATAACCCAGTTAGCCGCACTGGGGGGGACAGTGACAACCTTGTGGAAAGTGGGACTCGAACCCCCAACCTTTGGATCAGCGATCCAGCGCCCTATACCACTAGACCACCACTGCCCCTATATATATATATATATATATATATATATATATATATATATATATATATACACACACATACATACATACATACATATACACATAGACACACACACACACACAATATATATATATATATATATATATATATATATATATATACACATACATACATACATACATACATATACACATAGACACACACAATATATATATACCCCATTTTTCAATCTTACGTCTAATAACCGCCCATGTGTAGTGGGAGAAAAATGGTAGATCAAACTTACTAATTTTATTCGATCAGTCTCTGTAACCGTAAAATGAGGTGTTCACTGCCTGTAAAAGTGAGTTTACACTTCAAGACACTCCCTGCCACTGGGGAATGTCTATAATGTTCATCAGCAACAACACGTTTGATCGTTCTGCCTTGCTTTAAAAAACAGGAAAATATTTTGCTGTGTTCTCTTGGTAAATGTCCAACAATCAATGAACCATTAGAAACTGCTACAGCAAAATTATGGGATGCTCTGAACGAATGGAGCCAGATATGGACCTATCAGAAAGTGATGAGTATTTTTCACCCTCACTATCTTCATACATTTAAAGATGTTCCTGGCCATGTGCTTTTCAATGTGCCATGTGCTAAAGTTGATCTTTGTGTTGACAGGTTCAACGTGCCATGTGCTAAAGTTGACATTCATGTTGATTGACTCGATTTTACACCTGGGGAAATATTTAAAGGAACAGCACCGGGAGGGAAAATTAAAGGGTCTTTCAAAAAAAACAAAGAACAAAACAACAAAAAAAAACTGTTTTCTGTTTATTTTAAGCTTTCATGCAAGTAATTTGGTTGATACCACAAAATGAATAACACAAATACCAGTAAAACTCTTTTATTGTTTTATTATTATTCATATTTTCCACCTCTATGGTAATAAGCACTTACCATTCCACTCCGCTGGTAATCATTTTAATAAGCTCTCTCCCACTCCATTTTTTAAGTGCCCTGGGCACTGTTACAAGCATGTACATATTTGTGTGAATGTAAATATAAAAATAATGGAAGAGGGTCACATGGTGTGACTCAGCTGTTTGAGTCTGTAATTTTTCATAGGGGACCTAGCTGCGCATGCGCCCTGGTAGTGGGTCAGGTGATTGTGGAATTTTCCACAGAATGGAAAATTCCCGAACAGCAGGAAATCTATATTAAGGACCTGTTACCAACTGGGGACAGTCTCTTCCAGTCTCCTCCAGTCTCTTAGAGTCTCCTCGTGGCTCTTCGAGCGGATCATGGATCAACTCATTCAAGGTGAACCATGGAACACGTTTCACTTAAGTTTCGTTGTTCCGGACTTCATCGTCGAAGGCCATCATCCACGACTACACACAGCCCACACGAGGATGGTCATCATTTGTTTCGTCTGACACGCGGGATTGCAAGCCTTTCCCCGCCAGCACGAGCGCCATCTCTAAATTCACCCTGCTGTGGGTGCTTGGTGACTATGGGACCCTTTGTTAATTTGTATATGGTTTAGGTCTAAGTTGTAAATTATGAATTTTGTCTTGTATTGTTCTTATTATTAAATTGTACATAGTTTATGTCGTGGTCTGTCATGCTTTGCTGGTTTCACAGGGCAATTTCAATCCTCTGAATTTTCCTATCCATAACAGGTGCTTATCATGTTAAATACGGTATGTAGATATTTTATATATATATATATCTAATCAGTTCATTTTCTGTAACCGCTCAATCCTAATTAGAATCGCAGGGAGGTTGGCGCCCATCTCAGCCAACTCGGTACACCCTGGACGGCTCGCCAGGCCATCGAGGGGGGAAAACACGCTGATGGCTTTGCAGCCTACTCTTGTTGAAAGTCAGCAATAGTTCTTTTATAAGCCTCACACCATAGACAGTGAGAGACATGGCCAGCCTTTGATAATCCAGTTAGCTGCACTGGGGGGACAGTGACAACCTTGTGGAGAGTTGGACTCGAACCCCCAACCTTAAGAGCAGCGATTCAGCACCCTATACCACTAGGCCACCACTGCCCCTATGCATATGTTGCCGCTGTATTTGCCAATAAGTTGGAAGTATTATTTAGCCAAAGCAATATTGCTGATAATATTAAGTAATTACCAATAAACATAATGATGTTATTATCTTTTATGACCTAGTTAACAATAAACTTTTTTTTTTTTTCAAGATGGCACCGGGTGACCTGCAGCCAGTTACAGGAGCTCTTCAGTTTATTTTTCTTTTTTTTCTCTTTTCTATTGTATATAGGCGTGTTTCTTTATCTTTTTTCAAATTTTCTTTTTCTTTCTTCAATCCTGCATCTGGAAAACATACTTTCATGATGCTTTTGTTTTTCTGTGCACTTTTATTTTCACTTTTTGGATCGGCGTCAGGAAACTCATTCACCGACGGCTCTGAGCAACGCAGGTCTTACACACGTGATACCCTCCTCGCCTCTGCGGCCCCGCCCTCCTTCACGCGGAAAAGCCCGTTGTTCCTGTGGAAATACGGAGGAAAAGGAGAGGCTGCAGAGGGGGACGAAAGACGCGGAGGACATGTGTTCCCTCTGTCATCATGGGAAATGTCCGCGCGATCGCCAACAAGACGGAGAAGCTGGCGGCGCTGACCCGGCAGCAGAGGCAGTACCGGGACCAGAGGCAGTACCGGGACTGCCTCTGCTGCCGGTACTGCCTCTGCTGCCGGGTCAGCAGAGGCAGTACCGGGACCAGAGGCAGTACCGGGACTGCAGCCTCATGTGTTTCTCAGAGACGTGGCTGAACTCACTCACACTCTGTGGTTTCTCTTCACGGATTTACACTCGCGCGTGCAGATCGGAGTGTAACGGAGAGCGGTAAGAAGAAAGGAGGGGGCGTGGCGGTCTATGTGAATGAACGATGGTGCCACCCGGCAAACGTGCACGTGAAGGAGCAGCTGTGCACGCGGGACCTGGAGCTGCTCGCGGTGAGCGCGCGGCCATATTATCTACCGAGGGAGTTTTCACACGTGATTGTGTTTTGCGTGTACATTCCGCCCTCGGCTGATGCGGTGGCCGCGTGTGAGCGTCTCCACAGCGCCGTTAATCAGACACAGACTCGTCACCCCCGCGCCATGATTCTGATCAGCGGGGATTTTAACCACGCCCCTCTCTCCGCCTCTCTCCTGACGTTGACGCAATACGTGAAGTGCTCCACAAGAGACAATAAAACACTGGACTTGCTGTATGCAAATGTGAAGGACGCTTACAGCTCCTCCCCCCTCCCCCCACTGGGACGATCAGACCACAACCTGGTCTACCTGCTCCCCCAATACACACCCAGGGTGCGAAAGGAACCTGCACAGAAGAGGTCTGTGAAAGTGTGGACCGAGGAGACCAACGAGAGGCTTAGGGACTGTTTCCAGACCACAGACTGGAGCATGCTCTGTGACTCCTTTGGTGATGACATCGCCGGCCTCACACACTGCATCACCGACTACATGAACTTCTGTGTGGACAGCACTGTGCCAACACGGAGGGTACGGTGCTTCTCCAACAACCACCCATGGGTCACCCCTGAGCTTAAAGTCCTCCTGAACCAGAAAAAGAGGGCTTTCATCTCGGGGGACAGAGAGGAGCAGAAGAAGGTCCAGCGTGAGCTCCAGTGGAGGATCAGGAGGGCAAAGAAGGACTATGGGAAGAAGATGGAGGAGAAGCTGGCTCAGAACAACGTGCGGGACGTCTGGAGAGGACTAAAGACCATGTCTGGATTTGGGCAGAGTGTCAGAGGGACAGCTGATGGTGACCAGCGCTGGGTGGATGAACTAAACTGTTACTTCAACAGGTTTGATTCTCCCCCTCCCCTCTGCACCCCTCCCGTTCCCTCCCCTCTTCACACGTCTCCAGACCAGCTGACACCTCCCCCCTCCCCAGGCCAACTTCACTTGACTGCTACAGCCCGACAGACACATCCCCCTCCCTCTGCAGCCCACCCCAGCCCCCCCTCTCCCTCACAGCAGACCAGGTGAGGAGACAGCTGAGGCGACTAAATCAGAGGAAATCTGAAGGACCTGATGGCATCAGTCCCAGGCTGCTGAGGACCTGCGCAGACCAGCTCTGTGTGGTACTATGCTACCTGTACAACCTGAGCCTCAGCCTGGAGAAGGTTCCCGTCCTATGGAAGACCTCCTGTGTGGTTCCGGTTCCCAAAACAGCTCAAGCGAAGGAACCAGCCCACTACAGACCTGTCGCCCTGACCTCCCACCTCATTAAGACCATGGAAAGGCTCCTCCTTGAACACCTCCGCTCTATGGTGAGCCCCACCCTAGACCCGCTGCAGTTTGCCTATAGGCCCAACATCGGAGTAGAAGACGCCGTCATCTACCTTCTGCAGCGGGCACTAATCCACCTGGAGATCGCCGGCAGCGTAGTGAGGGTCATGTTCTTTGACTTCTCCAGCGCCTTCAACACCATCAGGCCAGCACGTCTGCGGGGGAAGCTGGAGGACGTGGGAGTGGACGGGCATCTTGCCGCCTGGATTATTGACTACCTTACTAACCGTCCACAGTACGTGCGGCTGCGCGGCTGTAAGTCAAAGGTGGTAGTCTGCAGCACGGGGGCACTGCAGGGCACCGTCCTCTCACCCTTCCTTTTTAACATCTATACCTCGGACTTCATATATAACACAAACAGCTGCCACCTCCAGAAGTTCTCGGACGACTCCGCCATCGTGGGCCGTGTGTCAGAGGGGAACGAGCTGGAGTACCGGTCGGTCATCGTTGACTTCGTGGACTGGTGTGAGCGCAACCACCTGTGCTTGAACACTAGGAAGACGAAGGAGATGGTGGTCGACTTCAGGAGAAGCACTCGAACTCACACACACACACACACACACACACACACACACACACTTACTAGTGAACATCCAGGGACAGGACATTGAGACAGTGGACAGTTTCAAGTACCTGGGTGTTCACCTTAACAATAAACTGGACTGGTCCCACAACACCAACGCCCTGTACAAGAAGGGCCAGAGTCGCCTCCACCTTCTGAGGAGACTCAGGTCCTTCGGCGTATGCAGACCTCTGCACAGGACTTTTTATGACTCTGTGGTAGCCTCAGCAATCCTCTACGCTGCCATCTGCTGGGCAGCACAGAGCGGGACAGGAAGAGACTGAACAAGCTGGTCAGGAGGGCCAGCTCTGTCCTCGGCTGCCCACTGGACTCTGTGGAGGAGGTGAGTGAGAGGAGGATGGTAGCAAAGCTCACATCCATCATAGTCAACAGCTCTCACCCACTGCACCAGACTGTAGAGGAGCTGAGCAGCTCCTTCAGTGGACGACTGAGGCATCCTCAGTGCAGGAAGGAGCGCTACCGCAGGTCGTTCATTCCCACCGCTGTCAGACTGTACAACGCCACTTTGTAACTGTCTGTGAAAATACCGGTTATGTGCAATAAAAACCCCGCACACTTTAATCAACCACATCTACCCCACTGACTGTGAACCATATCAACCCATCTACTCCGCCCTCAGATACATTACACTTGAATATAGGCCAGTCTACAAAGTCGTTCCCTTCTTTTCTTTTATTGTTTATTAATTTATACTATTTATGTATCTATTTATTTATTTACTTATATAATATATATGTACGTGTGTATGTTTGTACTTGTATCTATTTTTGCACCCCCTACTGATGGTACCTCAAGAGCCTGTAACAGTGAATTTCTCCATTGTGAGATTAATAAAGCTGTATCTTATCTTATCTTAAAAGGTCGAAATCAGTAATATACAGGTATTAAACAAGTATTGATCAATTATCTCTGAATAAGTGATTAAATAGTACCGTAGTTAAACAGTTTATCAGATGTTTTTTAGGAATTGTGAGTATGTAATCCCACACTGTAGTACAACGGGAAACGCATTTGCACCAATGTGTAACAGTCACTAGACAGTCCTGAAATGTTATACCGAATGAAAATATTACATTTATTCATGAGTTGGATTCCATGATGATTGTATCGGAAAAGATGATTTAAATAAGACTGCATTGATTCAAGAAAATAAGCACAAGGACAGAATACCAGGCAATGACTAACTCAGCGCATCACTCAAATCACATGAGTGGCGTGACACCACAGACCATAGAACAGAATAAGAGAGGGACTGTGAGAGGATAGAAACACCCCTCAAGTGCTTCAAACTGTTTTATAAATTGTATCAAAGAACTCTAGCATGTCAGTCCTTGCCAATGATAAAATTGTAAATAGTAATCTGGGATTCAGACAGAAAGATATTTTATTCAGTATAAGGCCACTGGCCCATAATACATACATAAATAAATAGATACAATGGGGCCAATAAGTATTGGGCAATGTAAAAATGTGCAAGTTCACCCATTTGAAAAGATAAGAGAGGTTTGTAATTTTCATCATAGGTACACACCAAGCTTGAGAGACAGAATGTAAAAAAAAATCCAGGAAATCACATTGTATGATTTTTAAACAATTTATTTGTGAAAATGTGAGGCCAATAAGTATTGGGCAATTAGAAAAAAAAACAATATTTTGACCCCCAAGCATTAACAGTATGAATGACACCCTTTTGAACTGATTAGATGCATAAGAGACACCTTCAAACCTGCACACGCCTTCAAACTGTCAGACTGCAGTCTTCACCATGACCAAGACCAGAGAGTTTCCAAAAGACACCAGAGATAAAATTGTACAACTGCACAAGGCTAGGATGAGTCAAACTGCAATTGGTAAACAACTTTGTGAGAAAAGATCAACAGTTGGAAACATTATTAGAAAATGGAAGAAGTATAACATCATTGACAACCTCCCTAGGAGTGGCGCTCCATGCAAGATCTCACCTCGTGGGGTTCAAAGGATCCTGAGAACAGTGAGTAATCGGCCCAGAACTACACGGCAGGAACTGGTCAATGATTTGAAGACGGCAGGAACCACCGTCACAAAGATGACAATAACTAACACACTACGTCGTCATGAGATGAAATCCTGCATTGCCCGAAAGGTTCCCCTACTAAACAAAAAACATGTAAAGGCCCGTCTGAAATATGCTAAAGACCATCTGGACGATCCAGAGGAGGATTGGGAGAATGTGATGTGGTCAGATGAGACCAAAATTGAACTTTTTGGTTTAAACAGCACTCGCCGTGTTTGGAGGAAGAAGAATGCCGAGTTGCATCCCAAGAACACCATACCTACTGTGAAGCACGGGGGTGGAAACATCATGCTTTGGGGTTGCTTTTCTGCAAAAGGGACAGGAAGACTGCACTTTATCAATGGCAACATGAATGTGGCAATGTATTGTGACATCGGTCAGAGCATTAAAGATGAAACATGGCTGGGTCTTCCAGCATGATAACGATCCAAAGCACACAGCCAAGAAAACCAAGGAGTGGCTCCGTAAAAAGCATATCAAGGTTCTGGAGTGGCCTAGCCAGTCTCCAGACCTCAACCCAATCGAAAACCTGTGGAGGGAGTTAAAACTTCGAGTTGCCAAGCGACAGCCCTCAAACATCACAACTGTAGAGAAGATCTGTGCAGAGGAGTGGGACAAAATACCAACTAAAGTGTGTGTAGACCTGGTCAAGAACTACAGGAACCGTTTGACCTCCGTCATTGCCAACCAAGGCTACATCACAAAGTATTAAAAGTAATTTTAGCTGGCTGACCAATACTTATTGGCCTCCCATTTTCACAAATAAATTGTTTAAAAATCATACAATATGATTTCCTGGATTTTTTTTTTACATTCTGTCTCTCAAGCTTGATATGTACCTATGATGAAAATTACAAACCTCTCTTATCTTTTTAAATGGGTGAACTTGCACATTTTTACATTGCCCAATACTTATTGGCCCCACTGTATATAGTGCATGAGTTTGCATGAGTATTACCATGATTAAAGAGAGCCATCAGAGTTCCTTATTTTCCTAACACTATATAAAAATAGGCATATATGTTAAATGACACATTCAGTTGTTGAAGACATGAGATTAACAAAGCTATATTTTGATAGCTGGTAGTTGATATGTTTAGCCAAGAAATTATTTCTTATAACACTGTAGGCTTTGCAATAAAGCAGTACATGTATTTCATCTTCAATAAAATAAAGATCATGTTTTTGGCAGAAAGAACAAAATCTCAAGACCAAAGGCACATTATTACATCTGCCTGTTTCTATGCTCAATCTGAAATTACCACATCTGAATTTTGTCAAGCAATTTCTTAAATATAGCGATGAATACCAATCTTGTGATAAATTGTCAGATAGTCTGCTTAAATACAGCAATAAAATAATCTGTATCCCCAATATCTTGAGAGATCCAAACATATCTGAATCCGAATCTAAATAGAATATTTTTAATATAAGAGGCCCATGTGAAGCGCCCAGATTCATCTAAAGATTTTAACATTAAATAGAGCTGATGAGGTATTCACCAGAGCTCACCAACATGGTGCCCGCGAGCACCAGGTCGCCCACAAGGACAACATGGGTCGCCCTGTGAGCCTGTTCAGAGGTCAGGAACCTATGGCTCGCTAGCCAGACGTGGCTCTTTTGATGACTCCACCTGGCTCTCAGATAAATCAGATGGCATTTTCTTAATAGAATAACTAATATATAATTTTGCTGTCCTTTAAATAAAAATACAGAAAAAGCCATCAAATACTGTAAAACAAAAACATAAATAAATCTCACGCGTTTCAATCTATAAATCTACTTTCAATGCCACTTGTCGCTGTGGCGCGCAGCAGAGAGTCAATCCTTTCTAGACTCCAGTGTGTGGGCCTTGAACCTCTAATTTTATTGGATTATATGCAACAGTCTGCACGAGTGGTTTTTGGGTAAAGAGGTAAATTTCCCTCGTTTTGATCAGCTCATGTGTAAGAAGCCAAGCAGAGCTGGCAAGCAAAATACAAATGGACAGAATGAATAAACTTCTACCTGCAGACCAGTTGATTGCTTTAGAACACGCTTCCTGTCACATAAACACTGCAGTGTGAGTCAAGTCATATTGACCATGTTTGGCTCCACATGCACACGCGATCAGTCCTTCTCACACCTGAAAAGCATGAAGACCAACCTGCGGTCACGTGTAATAGATGGAAGCCTAAACGCCTGCTTGAAGCTGAACTTAAGCACGTATCAACCAGACTACAAAGCCATCAGCAACACCATGCAGCACCAGAAGTCACATTAATAGTAAGAAGTACTTTTCTTATGAATGAATAACTTCATTATAACAATGTTTTTTAAAATAAATTGAGAGCCATATTCTTCTTCTTCTTCGTCTTCTTTTCCTGTCGGCTGTTCCCTTCAGGGGTCGCCACAGCGAATGATCTGCCTCCATCTCACCCTATCCTCTGCATCTTCTTCTCTTACACCAACTGCCTTCATGCCCTCCTTCACCACATCCATGAATCATCTCTTTGGTCTTCCTCTAGGCCTTCCGCCTGGTAGTTCCAACCTCAGCATCCTACTACCAATATACTCACTATCCCTCCTCTGTACATGTCCAAACTATCTCAATCTAGCCTCTCTGACTTTGTCTCCAAAACATCTTACATGGGCTGTCCCTCTGATATACTCATTTCTGATCCTATCCATCCTCGTTACTCCCAAGGAGAACCTAAACATTTTCATCTCTGCTACCTCCAGCTCTGCCTCATGTATTTTCCCCAGGGCCACTGTTTCTATCCCATACAACATTGCTAGCCTCAACACCATCTTGTACACTTTTCCTTTCATTCTTGCCGATACCTTCCTATCACACATCACACCGGACACTTTTCTCCAACCATTCCAACCAGCCTGCACACGTTTCTTCACTTCTTTTCCACACTCTCCATTGCTCTGGATTGTTGAGCTTAAGTACTTAAAATCCTCCACCTTCCTTATCTCTGCGCCCTGTAACCTCACCGATCCTCTTGGGTCCTTATCATTCATACACATGTATTCTGTCTTACTGAGGCGAACCTTCATTCCCCTCCTTTCCAGGGCATACCTCCACCTCTCTAGATTTTCCTGCACTTGTTCTCTGCTCTCACTGCAGATCACAATATCAACTGCTAACATCATAGTCCATGGGGAATCTTGTCTAACCTCGTCTGTCAGCCTGTCCATCACCATAGCAAACAAGAAGGGGCTCAGAGCTGACCCTTGATGCCGTCCCACCTCCACCTTGAACTCTTCTGTCACACCGACAGCACACCTCACCACTGTCTTACATCTCTCATACATGTCCTGCACCACTCTAACATACTTCTCGGCCACTCCAGATTTCCTCATGCAATACAGCAGTTCCTCTCTCAGCACACTGTCATATGCTTTCTCCAGATCCACAAAGGCACAATGCAGCTCACTCGGCCTTCTCTGTACTTCTCCATTAACATCCTCAAAGCAAACACTGCATCTGTGGTGCTCTTTCTTGGCATGAAACCAAACTGTTGTTCACAAATGCTGACCTCTGCCCTTAGTCTAGCTTCCACTATTCTTTCCCATTAATTCATCGTATGGCTCATCAACTTTATCCCTCTGTAGTTGCCACAACTCTGCACATCTCCCTAGTTCTTAAAAATGGGCACCATCACATTTCTCCTCCATTCCTCTGGCATCCGCTCACTTTCTAAGACCTTGTTGAATGTTCTTGTCAGGAAATCTACTGCTACCTCTCCTAGACACTTCCATACCTCCACCGGTATGTTATCAGGGCCAACTGCCTTTCCATTCTTGATCCTCTTCAATGCCCTCCTCACTTCACCCTTACTAATCTTTGCCACTTCCTGGTCCTCAACAGTCACCTCTTCCACTCTTTTTTCTCTCTCATTTTCCTCATTCATCAGCTCTTCAAAGTACTCTTTCCATCTTCCCAGCACTCTTTTGTTATCAGTCAATACATTTCCCTCTCTGTCCTTAATCACTCTAACTTGCTGCACTTCCTTCCCATCTCTATTTCTCTGCTGTGCCAACCTGTATACATCATTTTCTCCCTCTTTACTTTCCAACGGAGCATACAAGTCATCATACACCCTCTGTTTGGCCTTTGACACTGCTACCTTCGCCTTACGCTGTGTCTCCCTGTACTCCTGTTTTCTCTCTTAGGTCCTCTCTATGTCCCACTTCTTCTTAGCTAACCTCTTCCTTTGTACACACTCGTGCACTTCCTCATTCCACCACCAAGTCTCCTTATCTCCTCTCCTTATCTCCTCACACAGTATGTCCACCTTCCTCCTCTGCATCATGTCAGCCAGCTCTCTACCTTTTCCTGTCATTCAGAGTCACATTATACTCAAAAATAGTTGGTCTCAGTATTAAAAAATATATTTGGCTCTCAGAGGATTAGATTTTAATTTTTTTTTTTTTTGGCTCCCTTATTCAAAAAAGTTCCCGACCCCTGACATAGATTAATATAATTAATTATTAATAATAACATATAATTAAAGGTAAATTGAGCAAATTTTTTATGTCACAAGTGTGTATCGACCTGGTAGCCCTTCACATTTATTGGAACCCAAGAGAGTAACTCTCAGTTTCAAAAAGGTTGGTGGTCCCTGGTCTACACCAATATTTCACTGGCCTAGTCATGAAAGAAGCTGAGTAGGGAACCGGCCACATTCTTCAAGAACCATAATGTTACATGTACTTTTGCTAACTTTGAGGAAATGTTTGCATGTTTTTATTTGGATTTGTTTGATAAGTTTACAATATGTAACATCTCAAATATCTGAGCAATAACAAAGGATAGATTTAAACAAAGCATCAAATATTCTAAAAAAAAAAACTACACATGATAATACCTTACTCTTGTTTAACATCTATAAATAGCCATAAGGGCTTTATTGGCCTAAGCGGCAAGAGTGATCTGAGCTTAATCTAGGATTCAAACATTAATAAACTCGAATATATCTAAATAAAAACAAACCTGGTGGGTAAGTAAACCAACCTTTCAATAACTGAGTTACCTAGGAGGTGTTTGTACCTGGAATAACTGAGTCAATCCAAACAGGAGCATGGCCACGCAAGGTAAAACCAAAACTCTGGTTCCCTTTATAGACACGCACTGTCCTAAAACAAAGCAAAAAAAAAAATTACAATGCTGCATTTTACAACTACTTCATATACATGTGTGTGTGTGTGTGTGTGTGTGTGTGTGTATAGACCCTTACAATTGATTTTACAACCGTACGTACACACACACACACACACACACACACACACACACACACACATATACACACACATACACACACATACACACACATACACACACACATACACACATACACACATACACACACACATACACGATAGCAAACAAGAAGGGGCTCAAAGCTAACACTTGATGCAGTCCCACCGCCACCTTGAACTCTTCTGTCACACCAACAGCACACCTCACCACTGTCTTACATCTCTTATACTTGTCCTGCACCACTCTAACATACTTCTCTGCCACTCCAGGCTTCCTCATGCAATACCACAGTTACTCTCTCGGCACCCTGTCATATGCTTTCTCCAGATCCATAAAGGCACAATACAGCTCCTTGTCATCAGGACCAACTGCCTTTACATTCTTCATCCTCTTCAATGCCCTCCTCACTTCACCCTTACTGATCTTTGCTACTTCCTGGTCCTCAACGGTCACCTCGTCTACTCTTTTTTTCTCTCTGTCATTTTCTTCATTCATCAGCTCTTCAAAGCACTCTTCCCATCTTCCCAGCACACTTCTGTCATCAGTCAATACATTTCCCTCTCTGTCCTTAATCACTCTATCTAGCAGCATGTCATTCCCATCTCTATTTCTCTGCTGTGCCAACCTGTATAGATAATGTTCTCCCTCTTTACTTTCCAACTTAGCATACAAGTCATCATACACCTTCTGTTTGGCCTTTGACACCGCCAACTTCGCCTTACGCCGTGTCTCCCTGTACTCCTGTTTACTCTCTTCGGTCCCCTCAATGTCCCACTTCTTCATATCTAACCTCTTCTTGTGTCCACACTCCTGCACTTCCTCATTCCACCACCAAGTTTCCTTATCTACTCTCCTTTCAGATGACCCACCAAGTATTCTCCTACCTGTCTCCCTGATCACATTAGCTGTAGTTGTCCAGTCATCTGGAAGCACTTCCTGACCACCCAAAGTCTGTTTCAGCTTCTCCTTGAAGACAACACGACACTCTTCCTTTTTCAGCTTCCACCACTTTGTCTTCTGCTCTGCCTTTGCATTCTTCACCTTCCTCACCATCAGAGTCATCCTGCACACCACCATCCTATGCTGTTTGGCAACACTCTCACCCTCTACTACCTTGCAGCCACTGACTTTCTTCAAATTACATCACCTACACAAGATGTAGTCTCCCTTTGTGCTCCTATCTCCGCTTTTATAAGTCACCCTATGCTCCTGTCTCTTCTGGAAGAAAGTATTTAGCACAGCCATTTCCATTCTTTCTGCAAAATCTATCAACATCTTTCCTTCTGCGTTCCTGTCTTGAATACCAAACCTGCCCATCACTTCCTCGTCCCCTCTGTTTCCTGCACCGACATGTCCATTGAAGTCTGCCCCAATGACCACTCTTTCACCTCTGGGGGTACTCTGCATCACTTCATCTAACTCACTCCAGAATCTCTCCTTCTCTTCTCGCTCACATCCTGCCTGTGGTGCATAAGCATTAACAACATTGAACATCACGCCTTCAATTTCTAACTTGAGACTCATCTCTATGTCTGACACTCTTTTCACTTCTAGATCATTCCTGACAAACCCCTCCTTCAAGATGACGACTTCTCCATTTCTCTTCCCATCCACACCATTAAAAAACAGCTTAAACCCTGCGCCTAAGCTTCTCGCCTTGCTACCTTTCCACCTAATCTCCTGAACACACAGTATGTCCACCTTCCTCCTCTGCATCATGTCAGCCAGCTCTCCATCTTTTCCTTTCATAGTTCCAACATTCAAAGTCCCTAATTTCAGTCCTAGCCCTCTTCTCTCTCTCTGCCTACGGACACGCCTCCTGCCTCTCCTTCTTCGACGTCTTTGACCAACAGTAGTCCAATTTCTACCAGCACCCTGTTGGTTAACAGCACTGATGGCGGTCATTGTTAACTTGGGCCTCGACCGATCCGGTATGACATTCTTTCTTGTGATTCATATATTTTATTTGGCATTTGTTTTAAGCCGGATGCCCTTCCTGACGCAACCCTCTGCATTTATCCGGGCTTGAGACCAGCGTGAGGATGGACACTGGCTTGTGTCCCCCCCTCACGGCTGCATTAATCTGACCAAATAATAATCAGTTATAAACTGTTCGTGCTAGTTGCTAGTTGTAATTCAATAGCATTATTTAGGTGTGAACCCTGGGACCTGCAGAATGGAAAAATGGAGGATACTGAACAGAGTGGTAATAAAATATCCCAAGAAAATAAATGAAGAAGTGAAAAGAAAACTTGGTAATGATGCCCCTGCGTATTCTACTGAAACAAAATGAGCTGCAGAGCTTACACGTGGAAGAAGCAGCACTGAAGATGGCCCAAGGTCTGACCACCCAAAACATGCCACCTCTGAGGCTGTCCACAGAATGGTTGTGAATGACAGGAGAGTAACCATTCAACATCGTACCATCACTTTTGGGATTGTTTATGGGTCAGTCCAGCAAATGCTATCCAATGTGCTATCAACGAAAGCTTTCTGCAAGATGCGTGCCAAAAAATGCTGAGTCCAGATCAGAAGTTGGTCGGGATGGGTATTTCCCACAAGATTTTTCTGAAGGCTTGTGACCTAGGAGGAAACATGGGTTCACCACGTCAACCCAGTGTCCAAAGTTCAAAGCAAGTAGTGGAATCATCCAGAGTCACTCCCACTCAAGAAATTTAAACAAGTGGAGTCAGTGAGAGAACTTATGGCCAAAGTATTTTTGGACTGTGAGGGTATGATTATGACTGACTGTCTCCAGCAAAGTCAAACTATCACTGGACAGTACGATGCCACCCTATTACAACAGTTATGGAAAGAGATTAAGAGGAAACGTTGAAGGAAGCTTCAGTCAGGTGGCTTTTTGCTTCAGGGCAATGCACCAGTTCACACCTCACAGCTTTGACCCTCTACCAAACCTGCCTGCCTTATTCACCTGACTGTGCATCTTCACACTTTTGTTTCCCATGTTCAAAATTGGAAATTGGAAAATGACATATTGTGAGTGAGAACTAAGTGTTTGGGGCCACTGGGACCTTTTTAAGAGAAGCACGATGCCAGATCGTACAGATGGAATTGTATAGTTGGAGCATCACTGGAACAAGTGTATTGAGGCTCAGGGAGATTATTTTGAAAAAAAATAAGCTATTAAACTCATGATATTGTCATAAGTTTTTCTATCTGAGTCACGAAACTCAGATAACTGAAATGCCTGTATCTTTCTTTTCCTTACAGCGCATGGCATAATTTTTATTACAATGTTATTAACAAATTATTTGATCAATTTTATCTACAAGTACAACGTAATCTACAATTTATAAAACACTTATTTAACCTTATTCTGTGTTTGAGGAAGGCTTGGGTGAGGTAATATCTGTCTCTTCCTGTCTTTTTGACTTAAATAAAGCAGAAATTAAAATTAACATAAATGAAAAAAATCAAGATGTGGCAGTGGTTGCCTGGTGGTCAAGGGTGCTGGATCGCTGATCCTAAGGTTGGAGATTGAGTTTCACGTCCCACTCTCCACAAAGTTGTCACTGTCCCCCCAGTGCAGCTAACTGGGTTATCAGAGGCGGGCCATGTCTCTCACTGTCTATGGTGTGAGGTCCATGTAAAAGAACCATTGCTGACTTTCGTAAAGAGGGGCTGCAAAGCCATCAGCGTGTTTCTCCCCCTTACTAAGAGTTGTGTCAGGAAGGGCAGCCCATGTAAAAACCCATGCCAAATCGAACATGCAAATCAGAATACGCACTGTGACCCCCTGAATAAGGGAAAAAGCCAAAAAGGAAAGAAGACAGATGAAAAAAATCAAGAATTTAGAGTCATGCATTTTGCGTTGACCTCTGCATTCCTCCAGACTCGCACCTTTCAAAACTCTTACATTTTAGAGTTTTTAAACATGAAGATTCGTGTTTGTGTGTAGAACTTCATTGTTCTCTGTAAGCATCTGAAATAGTTTAAAGTGAAAGTACAAAGCAAAGTGTCAGGTGTAATGAGTGTTTTATAAATGTTAGTATTTAATGATTTGTAATATTGCATAAAGTTATCAGTCATTACAAACTGACTCAGCTATATTTTACTCCAAATCTAAAACCCCAAAAGTTCAGTTTGTCAAGTTGATCATTTAGACTAATACCTCACGTACTAGTAACATGATTGTGTTCTAAAGTGAGGCATATTGATTATACATTGATACTTAAATTGTGATAATCTGACATTTAAAATCTTTTTTTTTTCACAGTGACAAAATAAAATTCATCATCATTTTAAAATTTGCATTTTTAATTATTTTGTTTATGTTGTTAATATGTTAATATGATTATGTTGATCGATTTTGCAAAAAGGATGGAAATGGCTGTGGTGAATACTTTCTTCAAGAAGAAACAGAAGCATAGGGTGACTTATGAAAGCGGAGGTAAGAGCACACAGGTAGACTACATCTTGTGTAGGCGATGTAATTTGAAGGAAGTCAGTGACTGCAAAGTAGTAGTGGGTGAGAGTGTTGCCAAACAGCATAGGATGGTGGTGTGCAGGATGACACTGATGGTGAGAAAGGTGAAAAAGGCAAAGGCAGAGCAGAAGACAAAGTGGTGGAAGCTGAAAAAGGAAGAGTGTCGTGTTGTCTTCAAGGAGGAGTTGAAACAGGCTTTGGGTAGTCAGGAAGTGCTTCCAGAGGACTGGACAACCACAGCCAATGTGATCAGGGAGACCGGTAGGAGAGTACTTGGTGTGTCCTCTGGAAGGAGAGTAGATAAGGAAACTTGGTGGTGGAATGAGGAAGTGCAGGAGTGTGTACAAAGGAAGAGGTTAGCCAAGAAGAAGTGGGACATTGAGAGGACCGAAGAGAGTAAACAGGAGTACAGGGAGACACAGCGTAAGGCGAAGGTAGCAGTGTCAAAGGCCAAACAGAGGGTGTATGATGACTTGTATGATAGGTTGAACAGTAAGGAGGAGAAAATGATCTATACAGGTTAGCACAGCAGAGAAATAGAGATGGGAAAGACATGCAGCAAGTTAGAGTGATAAAGGACAGAGAGGGAAATGTATTGACTGATGACAGAAGTGTGCTGGGAAGATGGAAAGAGTACTTTGAAGAGCTGATGAATGAGGAAAATGAGAGAGAAAAAGAGTAGAAGGGGTGACCGTTGAGGAGCAGGAAGTAGCAAAGATTAGTAAGGGAGAAGTGAGGAGGGCATTGAAGAGGATGAAGAGTGGAAAGGCAGTTGGCCCTGATGACATACCAGTTGAGGTATGGAAGTGTCTAGGGGAGGTAGCAGTAGATTTTCTGACAAGAACATTCAACAAGGTCTTAGAAAGTGAGCAGGTGCCAGAGGAATGGAGGAGAAGTGTGCTTGTGCCCATTTTTAAGAACAAGGGAGATGTACAGAGTTGTGGCAACTACAGAGGGATAAAGTTGATGAGCCATACAATGAAGCTATGGGAAAGAATAGTGGAAGCAAGACTAAGGGCAGAGGTCAGCATTTGTGAACAACAGTTTGGTTTCATGCCCAGAAAGAGCACCACAGATGCAGTGTTTGCTTTGAGGATGTTAATAGAGAAGTACAGAGAAGGTCAGAAGGAGCTGCATTGTGCCTTTGTGGATCTGGAGAAAGCATATGACAGGGTGCCGAGAGAAGAACTGTGGTATTGTATGAGGAAGTCTGGAGTGACAGAGAAGTATGTTAGAGTGGTGCAGGACATGTATGATAGATGTAAGACAGTGGTGAGGTGTGCTGTCGGTGTGACAGAAGAGTTCAAGGTGGAGGTGGGACTGCATCAAGGGTCAGCTCTGAGCCCCTTCTTGTTTGCTATGGTGATGGACAGGCTAACAGACGAGGTTAGACAAGAATCTCCATGGACTTTGATGTTTGCAGATGACATAGTGATCTGTAGTGAGAGCAGAGACCAAGTGGAGGAAAATCTAGAGAGGTGGAGGTATGCCCTGGAAAGGAGGGGATTGAAGGTTAGTCTTAGTAAGACAGAATACATGTATGTGAACGACAAGGACCCAAGAGGAACTTTGAGGTTACAGGGGGCAGGGATAAAGAAGGTGGAGGATTTTAAGTACTTAGGCTCAACAATCCAGAGCAATGGAGAGTGTGGAAAAGAGGTGAAGAAGCGTGTGCAGGCAGGTTGGAATGGATGGAGAAAAGTGTCCGGTGTGATGTGTAATAGGAGAGTATCGGCAAGAATGAAGGGAAAAGTGTACAAGACGGTGATGAGGCCAGCAATGTTGTATGGTTTAGAGACAGTGGCCCTGGGGAAAAGACAGGGAGTCAGAGTTGGAGGTAGCAGAGATGAAAATGTTGAGGTTCTCTTTGGGAGTAACGAGGATGGATAGGATCAGAAATGAGTACATCAGAGGGACAGCACATGTAAGATGTTTTGGAGACAAAGTCAGAGAGGCTAGATTGAGATGGTTTGGACATGTACAGAGGAGGGATAGTGAGTATATTGGTCGTAGGATGCTGAGGTTGGAACTACCAGGCAAAAGGCCCAGAGGAAGACCAAAGAGAAGATTTATGGATGCGGTGAAGGCGGACATGAAGGTCGTTGGAGTAAGAGTAGAAGATGCAGAGGATAGGGAGAGATGGAGGCAGATCATTTGCTGTGGCGACCCCTGAAGGGAACAGCCGAAAGGAAAAGAAGAAAGAAGAAGATCATTTTAAAATATTCTACACGGTAAAATCCATGGCACATATGGGTTAGGGTTCAGCACTACTTTATGGCAAAAATTATCAGAAGGCAGATTTCTAAAGCATCCAAATTTAAGCGATTATCCCAACAGAATTATCATAAAGCCAGCTTAATCAGTGCAAAGTAAAATTTACACAAAACTAACATACACACACACACACACACACACACACACACACACACATACAGAGATTTACAGTAATTTGCACTGAACAACTGACCTTCGGTTGGTGACAGCAGCGGAGTGGCCGGCAATGAGTGAAGTCGTTTTGCGAAGACCACGAGAGGGAGGGATAATACCATCCTCATGGGCAGTGCGTGGTACTGAGCTGGCCCGAGTGGACACCAGCAGTCGCTCAGGGTGATCCTCGCTGCGGCTGCGGCGCAGTCCACTCTGCCTGTGGTCGCTAAAACTGCGGCCCCTCAGGCGGCTGATCAGGCTCTGGGACACCACTTCATCAAAATGCTGTCGGTGCTTCTTGGGGATGAAGATCCTGATGAGCAAAGGAAGTAGAGGCAGGATGTGAATAGAGCAGGAATGAAAGTTTACCCTCTCAAAGAAAAGTCTTTCGGATTGAAAGTTGTTACTGATTACAAGGTTCACTTCCACAATGACACTGACTCACAGTTGACCACACAGTGGATAAAGTGGTAAAATATGAATGTAGCCAAGTTAGAACCCAGACTCAAACCATATCGAGAAGCTATTGAAGGACTTGAAGATTGCAGTCCACCATCCATTTTGGATGACCTTGAACGGTTCTTGAAAGAAAAGAGGACAAAAGGGGTGATCCTTTAGCCATCTCAGTGGTTTTTTGTTTTGTTTTGTTTTTTTTTTTAATTGATGCCATTATAAAATTATTTTGGCTGTTTATAAGCTGCACTGAGTAAATACAGTTAAAACTGTTTGGATTATTTAATGTGACAAAGCAAAATATTGTGAATATTCTGAAGGAGTGTGATTATTTTCGCAACCCACTGCAAGTGGAACATTATGAAGCTTTGGTCCTGAAGTCGAACACATTGAATTGAAAAGATTTTTGATGTATTGGTGTCACTAAGTGCGAATGGCCCAGATGGTCATCTTCATGAGTAATTAATTGAGAAAATGGGAGTAAAGGTTTGTGTTTGTGAATTGGATAGTTCTGACTGATTGTTATTCACATTGTATAAAGACAAATGACAAAATTTCAGAGGAAAAAAAAAACAATTAAACTCACTGCCATGTAGAGAAAGAAAAATGAATAACCACCTAGAGTCTCATTCAATTGTCTTATTCTTCTTCTTTTACTTTCGCTGCTCCCTTCAGGGGTCGCCACAGCAAATCATCCGCCTCCATCTCACCCTGTCCTCTGCATCTTCTTTTCTGACTCCAACGACCTTCATGCCTTCCTTCACCACGTCCATAAATCTCTTCTTTGGTCTCATTCAATTCAATTGTGTTATCACAGCTGGCAAATTGACCTTTTTTAATTAACAGCAAATTGCACCACACTATTTTTTCTTCACTCCAGCAGAAGTTTTTATTATGCAGTAGGCCCTTGACTATTCGCGGTTTTGCACTCACGGTTTGATTACTGGCAGACTGCCAAGCAACTGACACGTCACTCAAATTCAGCCAATGGCTGTCCTCCTTCCTGCTGATTGGTTGAGATGATGTAACGCCCCTTTTTCCTCGTTCGCGCACAAGTTGTCAATGAGCCTCTTTTTTTGTGTGTGTTTTAATTACCAATTAAGCTCGATGATGCCACTCAAACGCTGTGCGTCTTCTCTGGCTAAGCGATAGAAAACGCTGGATGTCTCTTATGAAGAAATAAGACTTTCAGAAGAAACGACAGTCTTTTTCAATTATAATTCCAGTACAGTATCTAACTTAAGGTTTAGAATGTTTGTGTGTGAGATTTTATGTTCTGTAGCATGTTTAACAAACGATACCAAAAGGATAAACTTTATTACGCTTCATGTCCTTTTACTTTGAACTTGGGAGTGACGTCTTGGAGTGATATCTCCAAGATGGCGCTGCCTAGAGGGCGACGTCGCGGAGTTCTCAGAGTCAAATTGTTTCTTTGTTCGTTTTAATTTCTTGTTTTGTTTGTTCACATTTTGCACTATGCTCATCTTTGACCGGTCGACCCTACAACAGCTATGAGATCAGCGTCTTCTGAAGTTTAGCACCTTCCTATGCTGGGCTAATATGCCATGGTAGCTCAATGCTAGCCACACCCCGGCTAACAATAAGCCCAGGTGGAGTTCTCAGAGTTTCCGGTGCTTGGTTAGAAGTGGAAGGTTAGCACTTCCGGTCATACTGCTTGAAAATGTTCAGTCCCTGCGAAACAAGATGGACGAGCTTCATGCTCAGATTGCAGCGCAGAGAGGTTGCACCAGCTGGCTACACGGCCTTCATCCCCTGCGATCCCAAGCGCCGGAGTCATCGTTCGGCCTCTTTCCGCACACACACAACGCTTAAACAAATGTAAACAAAGGCCGGTGTTTTGTTTCAGCTGGCTGCCGCTAGAGTGCACCCATGCAAAGTTTAAATCGGCAATCTTTTATAATTTTTCCAATTGTGCATTTTTATCTGGACAAAATATCCTGTTATACCAAATCGGGTCATTATTGTTCTGAATTTTAAAAAGTGACATTAAATAAGGCCTGCCGATGTAGCAAATGTTGAATAATTGAAAGTAGTCTATCTGTATTACAGGATCCCTCACTTTTCACAGTTAATTGGGACCGAGATCCCCCCCCCCCCCCGCACCCATTAAAATCCGTAAAGTAGGATCACCCCCACAACCCCCCCTCTGACTGACGTATCCGTATATGTACATGTGTATATAATATCAATAAATACATATTCAATGCGATAAATGCTTATAATAACATTAAAAAAACACAAAATGTAAATAAAATATAAATACACACACATACACAAGGTATTGCATGACAAGACGACTATACACATACATGCACACGCACGCACGGGTGCAGATGCGCGTGGACACAGCTGCAACAATGTAAGTAGTTTTGATTGGAGATTTTGGGTTGTGTTTGTTTAGGGGGTTTTTTGCATGATGGGCCTTGTTTTTGTGGCATTTCCCTTAACTTTTTCACCTGTTCGTCCTTAATTTCCTTATTTTTTAATTTGATGAATATTTATTTATTTTTTTTTTAAAGACCCATGATGCACTGAAGCCGCATGAATTGACGCGCGAAGTAGCGAGGGATCCCTGTATATCAGAATTCAGTCACAGCTAACAACAATGATTGTTTCAACTAAGCATTCCAGTAGCCTTTTCTTTGACCTTTTTAAAAAGTTAAGTCCTCATTCAGAGTCTTACCAGAGTAATGTGGCGAAATTAAAACACAGCACCTGGACTTCTGTTTTAATTGACACCCTTGTGCCAAAAGCATGTGCTGCATTCCAGGAGTTGAGATCATAACAACACATAGTATAAGTGATATATATATATATTGAGTAAATGTGCTGTATAACTAAAGATGTTCGCACAATATTAAAGTCTTCATATTACCAAATACTCCAATAGCACTGATGCCATCAGCATTTGAGCTGCATCAACAATATCTATTAAACATTAATAAACGTGTCTTACTCTTGCATTCACAACTTAAAACTTCCTAAGTTGTTCTTGAGCTGAGCTGAGCTCAGCTTATTCTTGTTTAACTTTCATTTATACTGGAATGTCCTCAATTTGAAGGAGGTCACAGGATGACTAAAATTAACTAACAAGTGGGGTTTGCAGAACAAGGACACATTACGTGAAAGGAGAAGATATGCAACTGATTAAGGAATAATCTCAATCATGGCTACATAAAACGGTTACAGAATGCATACGTATTCCCATTAAACTCTCATCCAACCTTAAATTACTGACAAATGTGCAAAAAAAAAAAAAAAAAAAAAAAAATCGCCATGGTCACTGCACACAGAAATGAGATCATAAAACAGAAAGTACAGAATATGCAGTTAAAGGAAGAGACAATAATACAATAGTACAGTAGAATCGAAATAAGGACAGAAATACATATATTGTGAAGTGTATTGTACTCTATGCTCAATGAATTTTAACACATCGCAAGTGCATTTCTCCCAACGGACAATAAAAGAAAATCTAAATGGCTGATTGGATATTTCAACAGATTCCTCTTACCGAAAGTGTTTGGAGAAAACTCTGTCCCTCCCCATGCCTCTACTTCATCTCTCCGCACCAAACCAGAAGACTAATAGTGCAGGTTTCCCCAAGTCATCAATCCCCGAGAGAAAGCATCTCAAAAAAAGCCGAGTAAAGCAGATCTCTAAATTCCAAGCATACTGGTCTCAGAACAGATGTATCAACCAGCATCACGTAGAAAACCACCAATTATAAACACTGAAGCTTCAAAAGAACAACAGAAGTCACGTCAACTTTCAAAATATCACCCACAATTAGGCTCAGCTATCCAGACACTCCAAAGTGTGTGCCATGGGGAATTCAGGTCTTTCTGCAGGTCTTCACCCTCTATCTCACATCATTTGCCATTCATCAAGGACTAAGTATTGAGGCGTGTTTGCAACTGACTATAAGTTAGAATGAGAAAACTGAAAAGAGGAGAGAAGCAGGCAAGGAGGGAGAGAAAAATGAGGAGTGCGATGAACACCCTACGGAATTTCACAGGCAGGTCAGCAAGTGGGACAGCCAACAAAAGCAGGGAAAAAAGGTGATGACAAAAAGGTATGGATATCCATCAATAGCCATCATTGAAAATGTCAGCACAACCAAATGTCCTGTGAGAAAACATCCAAGCCCCAGAAAATCCAACATGGGAATATCAGTTCAATGCCCTTTACATCCAAACAAATTAGTTGTCCCCATGAACCCTTGATCCACAATTCCGAATCACTGCAAAGCCCTTTTTAAATAAAAAGCTAATAGTCCACATTCTGAATATAAATCATCCGAGAGCAACTTCAGTTTCTATACGCTGCTATGTGGACTTTGTTCAAACTTATAGTGCTTCATGAACCAAATATAATTTATTAAGGAAAGTAGGCTGTTTAAAAATAGTAGGAACCCTGAGGAAGAGCTGTACAGATTTGCAGGAACAGAAAAAAAAAAAATAACAGCTGGTCTGATTTTCAGGGGAAATCAGCCAGCATGAACTCGGTGATTTCTAATTTCAGACAATAATGGGTGAATGAAAGCCATATCTACTTCTTTGACAAAACACACTTGTACTTATTATATTTCCATTATTTTATAAATACTATGCAAAATGCTACTGTGCTAAATTTTAAATGTTGATGCCATTCCACAGTTAAATATCAGTTATTGAATTTAGATATAAATATTAAGTTGTGGAAACAGTCAAGAAACCATTTAATTTTTGTCTTAAATCAGATAAATGGCAGAAATTTTATTCTAGTGTCTGAGGTGGAATACTAAAAAGAGCACAACTCTTTCTACTGATTAAATATTAATTAGGACATCCATCGAACCAAATCTTCTTGAATGTCTGTCTTCCTTTCGGCTTTTTCCCTTTTACTCGGGAGTCGCCACAGCGAATCATGAACCAAATCTTCTTGAATGAAGGAATAAAAATGACTGTTTTCTTTTTATTTATTACCATCCTCTTGTAATTTGAGCAATTATCATGACAAACACAGTGCTAGTATTACCTTAAATTAAATTGAAATAAAAATAATAATAATAATAATAATAAAAAATCAATTTATCTTGCCAAAATAAATAAATAAAAACAAAAGGTAATTGGTGAAAAAAAAGAATGCTTCAGTTTGAATTTACTGGAAGAAGGATGCAGGATCAAGTTGCTCCATTCCTCAAAATTTTAAAGGCGGCAGCTCATAAGAACCAGGCCAAGTAGCAAACATTGGGAGCAACAAAGTTACAAACTGGCAGAGGGCAAAAAATGTGCATTGCAAGCATGGTTTGATCAGGTTCCTCCAGGCGAGTTTAAATTCATAGAAAGCTACAAAAATAAGCTTTTAATTTATGAGAAGCAAAAGAAGAGCCAGGCTAAAAGTGGTCAGGTGCAGGCTTCCTGATCCTAAGGTTGGGGGTTCAGGGCTCACTATCACCGGGTTGTAACAGCTATTCCATCCAGTGCAGCTAACTGGGTTATCAAAAGCCGACCATGTCGCTCACTGTCTATGCTGGAGGTTCATGTAAAAGAACAACTGCTGGCTTTCGTAAAGAGGAGCTGCCTAGCCGTCAGCAGATTATCATATTGTCTTTATTGTCACATATAAAATCTTAATATTGAAAATGATTTATTAAAGAGAATAAATATGCTTGATTCCCCAGGCTAAAATTCACACTGCTTCAATTGTGGAGCCTTCTATATCCTGTTAGGATGCATAAAATACCCATGACTACAGCTATTCAACCAAGAAAAAGAGGGTGCGTGTGTGTGTGTGTGTGTGTGTGTGTGTGTGTGTGTGTGTGAGTGAGTGAGAGAGAGAGAGAGAGAGAGCAATAACAATAGGTGAAGGAGAACAATATAGGGGGTTGAAACCTGCCACCCCATTAGTTGCCATCTGTGGGACCATTTAAGTGAGACTTAATGGAGGTGAAATGCATTTCTGATTTGGGCTCATATTTTGTTATGCTTATAAGAAACAAAGAGAAACTTTAAAAAGGAGGATCCTCTAGGAAATGTTTCTACTAACGAGAAAGGAAATTTTTGAAAATGCTCCTGGTGCACAAGTGACCTTATTTCCTCTTGGAAAATGGAGAATTCTAATCCAGTTTAAATCAAATGAAAACAATGACAGCTGCAATTCTTAGTTCTATCCCACTGTGGTTCACCACACAGCCATGAAAGATTTGTAGAATAAGAAACAGAAGAATAAAGAAAGAAAAAATAAAGAAAAGAAATGAGGGTTTTGTTCATTTCTGCAACTAAAATCATTCAACAGAAAACCTCCTGTAGCGTTTTCGTCTGTATGTCGTCTATGATGCATAGTCTTTGAAATAATTTGTTTTCCTGCTCTTGATTCCTTTCTTGGAATGACTTATGTATTTGCTGAAACATAAAGAAATAACACTATAATCATTTTCTTGATGGGAGGCAATGTCCTAATTGTTTTAATTGGATTACTATAGTACAACTACTATCAGTACAAGCAACCCTTACATTACAATAAAACTGTATTAATTGACCGCCTGTGTATTACAGTAAATAATTTATGGTTGAATTACAAGATACAAACGTAAAAATATTTCAACATGACCATAAAATCAGTTGCTATAGAAACAGGAAGACGCTTCCAGCTTGATAGTCCATCTGTCCTTCCTCTTACATGTAGCTGGCAAAGCTTTAAATAAGCCTGAATATAATTCTGTGTATAGATGTTCAATTATACTGTATATTTTTGGCCAAGTATTAGTACACAGAACATAATTTTATGTAATAATGATTACATAAATGCCACACCTTAACCTACAGGCTGTATGCACTGTCTTTCAAACAGTTTTTCATAATAGTAATACTACATAAAATAATATTCAAAATATTCACAATAAGAAGACTTTACCAACATTAAGTTTTGAATCATGCCACAAAACGGAGACACTTCAATAAGACACAGCTTTTTTTTAAATCACATGTTGCAGTAGCAGAGCACAGAGAAACACACCCCAGGAACGCTCAGCATCACTCACCTACAGCAATTCATCACTCTACCATAGTTCTAAACCACACGGGAGCTGCTGCCTCGGTGCACAAAGCATTGAATACAGCCTCGAGTCTCTTCATCATCCCATCCACCTTACAGTGGGGCATTACAGTGCCACTGAAGAAATTGGATGGAATATCACATAACCAAAGGCTGCCAGTAGCAACATTTGGAAGAAGAAGGAAAAAGGCCACTGTGAGCTTAGAGAGCTTAAAGTGAAAGGGGAGGGCAATGTGTGATTTTCTCTTGTCGTGATAAACTATGTATTTCTATAAAATAGAGTGAAGTTTAGAAAGGATGAAACAAACCCAAGATGAGGTGGATAGTAAAGGAATAGTAAATTTTAAAGATTAAGACATACTGACACTGTATGGTGTTTAATGAAAGAAGAAAATAAAAAGGAGTGGTTTGAGTTTCAAAAGAAAAAGACATCGCTTTTCTGCTTTCTTCTGTCAGCATGTTTCTGTTATCAAGTATTTTTTTTATTCCAGTGAGGATTCAAGTTCTATGCTAAGTTGATTAACAATGAAAAATCAAAACGAAGATTTTGTCCCTGCAAATCTATTTGCTATCTTGTGTAGGAATTTGAAGGAAGTCAGTGACTGCAAAGTAGTAGTGGGTGAGAGTGTTACCAAACAGCATAGGATGGTGGTGTGCAGGGTGACGCTGATGGTGAGAAAGCTGAAGAAGGCAAAGGCAGAGCAAAAGACAAAGTGGTGGAAGCTGAAAAAGGAACAGTGTCATGTCTTCAAGAAGAATTTGAAACAGACTTTGGGTGGTCAGGAAGCGCTTCCAGATGACTGGACAACTACAGCTAATGTGATCAGAGAGACAGGTAAGAGAGTTCTTTGTGTGTCCTTTGGAAGGAAAGTAGATAAGGAGACTTGGTGGTGGAATGAGGAAGTGCAGGAGTGTGTACAAAGGAAGAGGTTAGTTAAGAAGAAGTGGGACATTGAGAGGACCGAAGAGAGTAAACAGGAGTACAGGGAGACACAGCATAAGGCGAAGGTAGCGGTGTCAAAGGCCAAACAGAGGGTGTATGATAACTTGTATGATAGATTGGACAGTAAGGAGGGAGAAAATGATCTATACAGGTTGGCACAGCAGAGAAATAGAGATGGGAAGGATGTGCAGCAAGTTAGAGTGATTAAGGACAGAGTGGGAAATGTATTGACTGGTGACAGAAGTGTGCTGGGAAGATGGAAAGAGTACTTTGAAGAGCTGATGAATGAGGAAAATGAGAGAAAAAAAGAGTGGAAGAGGTGACTGTTGAGGACCAGGAAGTGGCAAAGATTAGTAAGGGTGAAGTGAGGAGGGCATTGAAGAGAATGAAGAGTGGAAAGGCAGTTGGTCCTGATGACATACCGGTGGAGGTATGGAAGTGTCTAGGAGAGGTAGCAGTAGATTTTCTGACAAGAACATTCAACAAGGTCTTAGAGAGTAAGAGGATGCCGGCGGAATGGAGGAGAAGTGTGCTGGTGCCCATTTTTAAGAACAAGAGAGATGTGTAGAGTTGTGGCAACTACAGAGGGATAAAGTTGATGAGCCATACGATGAAGTTATGGGAAAGAATAGTGAAAGCTAGACTAAGGGCAGAGGTTAGCATTTGTGAACAACAGTTTGGTTTCATGCCAAGAAAGAGCACCACAGATGCAGTGTTTGCTTTGAGGATGTTAATAGAGCAGTACAGAGAAGGTCAGAGGGAGCTGCATTGTGCCTTTGTGGATCTGGAGAAAGCATATGACAGGGTGCAGAGAGGAACTGTGGTATTGCATGAGGAAGTCTGGAGTGGGAGAGAAGTATGTTAGAGTGGTGCAGGACATGTATGAGAGATGTAAGACAATAGTGAGGTGTGCTGTCGGTGTGACAGACGAGTTCAAGTTGGGGGTGGGACTGCATCAAGGGTCAGCTCTGAGCCCCTTCTTGTTTGCTATGGTGATGAACAGGCTGACAGATGAGGTTAGACAAGATTCCCCATGGACTATGATGTTTGCAGATGACACTGTGTTCTGAAGTGAAAGCAGGGAACAAGTGCAGGAAAATCTAGAGAGGTGGAGGTATGCCCTGGAAAGGAGGGAAATGAAGGTTAGCCTCAGTAAGACAGAATACATGTGTGTGAACGACAAGGACCCAAGAGGAACACTGAAGTTACAGGGAGCAGAGATAAGGAGGGTGAAGGATTTTAAGTACTTAGGCTAAACATTCCAAAGCAAAGGAGAATGTGGAAAAGAGGTGAAGAAGCATGTGCAGGCAAGTTGGAATGGTTGGAGAAAAGTGTCCGGTGTGATGTATGATTGGAGGGTATTGGCAAGAATGAAAGGAAAAGTGTACAAGACGGTGTTGAGGCCAGCAATGTTGTATGGTTTAGAAACAGTGACCCTGGGGAAAAGACAGGAGGCAGAGGTGGAGGTAGCAGAGATGAAAATGTTGAGGTTCTCTTTGGGAGTAACGAGGATGGATAGGATCAGGAATGAGCACATCAGAGGGACACCACATGTAAGAGGTTTTGGAGACAAAGTCAGAGAGGCTAGATTGAGATGGTTTGGATGTGTACAGAGGAGGGATAGTGAGTATATTGGTAATAGGATGCTGAGTTGGAACTACCAGGCAGAAGGCCTAGAGGAAGACCAAAGAAAATATTTATGGATGTGGTGAAGGAGGACATGAAGGTAGTAAGAGTAGAAGATGCAGAGGACAGGGTGAGATGGAGGCAGATGATTCATTGTGGTGACCCCTGAAGGGAAAAGCCGAAAGGAGAAGCAAAAGAAAAATCTATTTCTTGCCAATTAGCCAGTGTAGTGGCTTCTCCTGCTGTCAGATTCCTCCACTGTAATAATAAATCATTTAATGAGCAAAGCCCCTTTGCTTGGTTTGGCAAGATGACGATTGAGGGTGGTCACTGTCACTCTGCATCCTCCTCAACTTTGCTGTTTTAAGTGCTACTTTCTTGTTTTTTGACAACATGCAAAGCAGTGATCACCCATGAAGACAGACTCCTATAGATCTGAGAATATTCACAATCTCAGACCACACCAATGTACTTTTTAATAAATGGAGGAAGCTTATCTTGGTATCTGAACAAACAAAGAAACAACACCAACGGAGAAGAGCCGGACTTCTGGTCAGATTGACAAACAGACACCAACCACTATGTACTGCTCTCCAGCATTCTTCTAGCAAATGTCTAAAGTTTGGGAAAAGGCTGAATAAACAACGGGCCAGGATAAACTTCCACTGTGACATTAAAAGACTGAAATGTCTGTAGTTTTATCTCAGTCCCTGACTAAGCAATTGTTCCTGAGGGCCTCTCCATTCACTGCCAGGACCGGACAGAGGAATCATGAGAGTGCAGGAAAGGCAGCAAATGAATTATGATTAACAGGCAGTGGTGTCTGGGTGGTTTTCTCATCTTGAACACCAAGGTCAAATACAGACCTTTTTATCTGCCCAGAGAGTTTACAGCAGTGTTCTGTGCTGCTGTTTGCATTCGTCCCCAAACATTCCATGGGCGTTAACAAACTGTATAAGGTGATCGACCAGCAGGAATCACTACACCTACTGTTTTCATCATGGCTGGTGACTTTAACAAGGCGAACAAGAAATTTCTGCCAAAGGACTACCAGCACATTGACTTCACAATGCAAGATTAACTTCCTGGGTCATGCTCAAACTCCACTCTCAGATGCCTACAAACCCAGCCCCCAACCAGCCTTCAGCAAATCAAATCCCTCCTGGGTCCTTCTGCTACCAGTCTATATTCAGTGGATGAAGTGCGAGCACTCAGTAACGTGCTTTGACATTGGACTGACCAATCAGACACTGCTATAGATATAAGGGTCACTGTTTCCACACTACAAACTGGGAAGTTTTCTGAACTGCTGCCAACAATAATATGAATAACTATGCTGAGCAGTTACATCCACAAATGCATCCATGTTGTTGGACCGAGGTAATGGTACAGATCAACCAGAGGTCATGGGTCAACAGAGAGGTGCATGCTGCACTCAGAGTAAGTACAGCTGTATTTAAACCTAGAGAGCCATGTGAGTACAAAGACCAGAACAATACGAGAAAAGCAATAAAAACATGTAAGGTACAGAGAAAGGTGGAATCCGGTCACAGTTGTCCAAACATCAGGCACAGTGGGCTAAAGACCATCACGGACTAAAAAGGGAAGTGCTTCAACGTGGGGATGCAATGCTTCTCTACCTCCTTAGCTGAATACCTTCTATACCCATTTTGAGAACCACATGAAATCAGAGTTTCTGTCAGGGGACTACAGTGGTCCTTTTCTGATCCCTCAGGCAGATGTATACTAGTCCTTCTCAAAAAATTAGCATATTGTGATAAAGTTCATTATTTTCTGTAATGTACTGATAAAAATTAAACTTCCATATATTTTAGATTCATTGCACACCAACTGAAATATTTCGGTTCTTTTATGGTTTTAATCCGGATGATTTGGGCATACAGCTCATGAAAACCCAAAATTCCGATCTCAAAAAATTAGCATATTTCGTCCGACAAAAAAAAAAAAAGTTTTTCATACAAAAAAGTCAATCTTCAAATAATTATGTTCAATTATGCACTCAATACTTGGTCGGGAATCCTTTTCCAGAAATGACTGCTTCAATGCAGCGTGGCATGGAGGCAATCAGCCTGTGGCAATGCTGAGGTGTTACGGAGGCCCAGGATGCTTCGATAGCGGCCTTAAGCTCATCCACAGTGTTGGGTCTGGTGTCTCTCAACTTTCTCTTCATAATATCTCACAGATTCTCTATGGGGTTCAGGTCAGGAGAGTTGGCAGGCCAATTGAGTACAGTAATACCATGGTGAGTAAACCATTTACCAGTGGTTTTGGCACTGTGAGCAGGTGCCAGGTCGTGCTGAAAAATGAAATCTTCATCTCCATAAAGCTTGTCAGCAGATGGAAGCATGAAGTGCTCCAAAATCTCCTGATAGCTAGCTGCATTGACCCCGCCCTTGATAAAACACAGTGGACCAACACCAGCAGCTGACATGGCACCCCAGACTATCACTGACTGTGGGTACTTGACACTGGACATCAGGCATTTCCTTCTCCCCAGTCTTCCTCCAGACTCTGGAACCTTGATTTCCGAATGAAATGCAAAATTTGCTTTCATCCGAAAAAAGTACTTTGGACCACTGAGCAACAGTCCAGTGCTGCTTCTCTGTAGCCCAGGTCAGGCGCTTCTGCCGCTGTTTCTGGTTCAAAAGTGGCTTGACCTGGGGAATGCGGCACCTGTTGCCCAGTCCACTGCTTCCACAGGTCCCCCAAGGTCTGGAATCGGCCCTTCTCCACAAACTTCCTCAGGGTCCTGTCACCTCTTCTGGTTGTGCAGCGTTTTCTGCCACACTTTTTCCTTCCCACAGACGTCCCACTGAGGTGCCTTGATACAGCACTCTGGGAACAGCCTATTGGCTCAGAGATTTCTTTCTGTGTCTTACCCTCTTGCTTGAGGGTGTCAATGATGGCCTTCTAGACAGCAGTCAGGTCGGCAGTCTTACCCATGATTGCGGTTTTGAGTAATGAACCAAGCTGGGAGTTTTTAAAAGCCTCAGGAATCTTTTGCAGGTGTTTAGAGTTAATTGGTTGATTCAGATGATTAGATTAATAGCTCTTTTACAGTACCTTTTCATGATATGCTAATTTTTTGAGATAGGAATTTTGGGTTTTCATGAGCTGTATGCCAAAATCATCAGTATTAAAACAATAAAAGACCTGAAATATTTCAGCTGGTGTGCAATGAATCAAAAATATATGAAAGTTTAATTTTTATCAGTACATTACAGAAAATAATGAACTTTATCACAATATGCTAATTTTTTTAGAAGGATCAGTACAAACACTTTAAAAAGTAAACACAGGGAAAGCTCCTGGTCCAGACTACATACCAGATCATGTTCTCAAACCATGTGCTCAGGAACTAGCAAATATCCTCACAGACATTTTTAACCTTTCTGTGCTCTTGTCTGGAGTTCCCACATGCTTCAAGAGGACCACCATCATCCATGTACTAAAGAAATATGAGCTGCCTCAACAACTATCTCCCATAGCACTGACCGCCATCATCATAAAGTGCTTTGAGCATTTAGTCAAAGTTCACATCAAATCTACACTGCCTGCTACACGTGACCCTTTCAGATTTTGAAACATAGCTGCCAACTTTTCGAAAGCAAAAAACAGACTCTACTTTTTTTTTTAGAATTAATATTTTTCATGTTTTAAGGTGATTCACATGAAATGCAACAAGCAGTAAAGGGTAGTTTCCGAGTACTAATAATTTTTATTCACCACCCACAGACCAATCCTAACTCCACAGTGTAGACATCCCATCACTTGAAAATAAACTTCCCCCACTGAGAAGTACACAGACAGACAAAAGGATGTCAAAGCCGAGCTATTATCATTCTTCTAACTGATCATTTTTGATTGCTTCCTTTGTAGCAGCCTTTGCTTTCTTCAAGAAGGAGGCAGTGAATGTCTGTTCATAACGGGTGTTGCTTCTTGAATTTTGAATAAGTAGAGCTGACAGCATGTCATAGGATAGTGATCTCCTGAAGTCTCTTATTCTTTCTTGCTCACCTGACTGAAAATTATTTCACATTCAACATTGCTGTGTGGAATTAATAAAATGCCAAACATGCAGTAGCTCAACTTTAGAAATCTGGGCTTCCCATCTCCTTTGACAGTGTGTGAAAGTGAGAACCCATCTGCAGGCATTTTCATTTGTACCTCTTTGAAACTAGTTGAGCAAAAATCATTAAACTCAATCTCAAGGTTGTTGACAGCTTCATCTGTGTCTTCAATTCCAGTTTTGATCAATACTGGAAACTTTGTGAAAAAGAATCTGAGGGAATTGAAGGTACAGCTGTCTCTCTTCTTTACATCTGCCACTTGAGCAGTTTTCCTATGTGGTCTGCAGCAGCTGGAGGAATGTTATGCTCCACATAAAAGGCTGCAAACAAACATTCAGCTTTGATAGCATTGGTATTTTCTGTCTTTGAAGTGAAAGAAATCAACAAAGTTTGAGCACATCCTACCTGCGATTAAGATTGTCAAGCCCTTTCATGCACCTTGCTCTTACAGTGCTGCATGACTGCTTCACAGATGCGTGCCAGTTCATAGCCCAACTTCCAGCATAAACAGTGTCCATACACATGTGCAGTGGCTATATTTGGCAAGGGACAGTACTCTTAGTGGCTCATACATTTTCTTATTAGCATTCTTCATAGTGAAAGTTTATGGTTTGTTTAATACGCAAAATAGCCAGAAAACGTATTTCCGTACTCAGACTCAAGAAAACGTACTAAATACGTTTTTTACGTACTTGTTGGCAGCTATGCTGTAACTTTAACTGTAACTCACAACAATCCATTAAACAAAAGAGATGTGAGGACAGTAAGCTTCTATTTCATCAAATCTTTCTACAACTGATGCCATCATATTTTGCATGGTATCTAATTTTCTACAGTATTTATAGTTACAATAAAGATATCAATAGTTTCTGTCACCACATATTAGGCAATTGCTTTAGACATTTAATAAATGGAATTTTGCTTTTCCCATTGTGGATTGATTTTTAATGATAAATTATTATCTTCATATAAATATAGTAGGGTGCAGAGAGCAGAAAAGCTTTACATACAAGCTGGAGAAATTTTTTTCAAAAATGTTTCACTATTTACCAACAGCAGAGCT
Organism: Plotosus lineatus; assembly: GCA_024760905.1. Lineage (NCBI taxonomy): Eukaryota > Metazoa > Chordata > Actinopteri > Siluriformes > Plotosidae > Plotosus > Plotosus lineatus. The sequence continues at coordinate 17,058,562 of CM045738.1, forward strand.
TGTGACTTTTTTCATTGATGCCAGATTGTATGAACCTGCAAACTCAGCAAAAAAGGGAGCAAAACCTAATTATTCATTCATTTAGCAATATGTTTTATTCTACTAGAGTCATAGGGAGGTTGAATCCTATCTACAGCTTGCCGAGCCAACACACACACAACTATTCACACATACACTTAGAAAACAGCCAGTTAGCCTGACCCACAAAGTCTAATAAGCCAAAGATAAATAAGTGGGAGAAAATTTATGCACTTTTTATCTGAATTTGAAGCTACAGATGTTCAGTTTTCTGATAAAGAATCCATCACTTTTATTTAATTGTATTAATAAATAGCATTAAACTGATGATATTGTGCTTCACTCCTAAAATCCAAGAACTTTACAGTTCTACAGGTAAAAATATATTCCAGAGATGAAGCGAACGTAATCTTAGTGGTACCTGATGCTCTCAATTAGCTGTTGATGCTCCTCATTGATCAATATTTCAGGTAGTGTAGATGCTAGTTGCTCCACATCCCTCTCTGAAGCATATTGCTTCAACAGGTCAAAAAGCCTCTCTTTCACCATAGGTTCCTCACCTAAAATCTCCTCTACCTAAAAAGGAGGAGATGTATAGTAAACGTCATCAGAAAGCAGCACTGATTATCCTTAGATTCTTTATTAAAAATGAATTCAGTTCAGAGATTAATTAAAAAATCCTCATATTTGATTTGACCTTTGAATTTCATAAATGAAAAATAAATTCAACTTTTTGAGTTCTAAAAGAATTTAAAGTTTTTGAGAAGTTAAGAGAATATTGCAAGTCGCTGGCACAAGTCCTGTCCAAGTACAAAAAGGAGGTTGATCCAATCACTGTACATGTAATGGAAGGATGTACGCATTCTTACCTTCTTGTTAAATTCTAGGGCTTTGTGTTTGCGGTCCTGACGGATTATATCCCCACTCTGGTAGGTCTCTTTCATGCTGCTGCTGGTGCGTTTTTGCCAACGGTTCATTCTGAGCATGCCAAGGCGCAATGTTCGCCCCTGTGATGCCTTAATCATGGCTGCTGCCATCTCATGGTGCTTTACAGGAATTCCATTCACCTCCATCACGTAGTCTCCAGCCCGTAATCCACTGCGCCCAGCTGGAGAGTTTGGCATGCAGTCCTCCACCAACAAAGGGCAATCCCCAACAATAGTGAAGCCAAAGCGGCCATCAGGCCCTGGAGTGATGTCCAGCTGTAAAATAACAAAATTAAACATGGTTGACCTTGAAGATACATCTACAGAAGCAGTTTCACAATTTTTGCTCATAATACAAAATTGTATTCTAATAGTGATCGTGACCTGTTCAATGCGGGACACAACCCCAATGCTTGGAGGCACGGTTTTCAGGGTTTGGGCCATGGCAATGAGAGCTTTAGTGCTGAGAGAGGAGACATTCTGGCCATCTAGTTCCAGCACCTGGTCACCAGGTTGCAAGCCTGCCATATAGGCACTACTTCCCTCTACCACAGAGAGGATGTAGCTTGGTCCATCTCCACCAAGCCGAAATCCAAAGTCCTCAGGCCAGCCCTGATTAGTTGCTGGAAGGGCCAATTCTGAAGTAGAAAGTTAAGAGTCTACAAATTATCAATTAATATTTTTTCTAAAATAAAAAAGGTAGAAAACTGTACATTGCCTTATTAACAGTATTTATCTCATACTTTTATTACCGGTCATTCCATAAACATATGCAGGCAATTCAGGTTTTAGTTAAAATTTATCAAAAGGGGCAGAAGTCATTCTTAGATTCGTTATGTGACTTAAATCACTTTAGATTAATTGTATCAATAAATAATACTAAACAGATTTCTATTGTGATTCAATCCCAAGACACAAAGAATTTTACAATTCTCTATGTAAACACCGCATTCAAATCTTTACATTACAGATATGTAATCTTACCCTAAAAGAGCCAGTGTGGGTGCAGGTTTTCTTTTCAATCAAAATGTACCCACAGTTTTCCCCTGTTTCAATCACTTGTTTAAAAAAAAGAATGGAATGCAACATTCATGTTTCACGTTGAAGCCAGGTGGCAGCCATCTTGGTGAGACCACCTTGATTTAAGATCTTAAAATGGACTGTTGAAAACACCACGACTCAAAAAAAAAAAAAAAAAAACCTGTATACCGTATTATACTGATGATGATCAAAATACACAAATTAATATAAATTTATTAATATATTCACAAATATCTGTAATTAATTAAAAAATAATAATAATTTAAAAAAAATGCTCTGCATGGATGAAATTTGGAAAGAGCAGATCTTCAAATTGAGTTCATCTGCTGCTTGTTCACTGCAGAAAAAGTCTTCATACCAGACTTGTATTTTCTTTAAAGATTTAGAAGCTGATATAACAAGATCTAGTACAGATGGGGGCAGACGCAGGGAGTATGGGTACTTTTCAGCCACTTTATTTAATATGTATACTTTATGCATGGCCTGAATCCTCCTCCCTTCTTTTCCATGATTATGATTCTGGTGGTTGATGGAGATGTGGAGGCATATAGGAGATATATTAATGCTTAAGGGTTTCATCGATATATTCCTCCATCGCCTGTTGTTGATTCAGAGACATGAGGTAGGTTGATGGCGCAGTCATATAGACAGTAAGGAGGAAACCCTGGTTTTGTAATTTCTGGACACCTCCATGCATTGCTTGTACACATCAGGAATGTTTGGATGGTGCAGGAGGTTCCTGGGCTTTTCATTTTGGTGCCGGTGTAGGTGACTGTGGAGAGAACAGAGTTCTGCTTCCTCTCTCGCTCACTCATTTCTCTATTATCAGGTTGGCCACAGTAGAAGCAATCTGTTGTTTAGCGTCATGATTTAAATTTCTAACATTACATACAGTCAGGTTTAACAAAACTGTCAAATTTCCATTTAGGAATTATAACTTTTTATATTGTCTTTCAGTGTAAAATATGTCTGGTGCAGTGGTTAGCATAATTACCTCCAAGCAAAAAAGGTCTTGGGTTTGATTTCCAGGCTCTGGGCATCTCTGTGTATAGTTTTCATGTTCTACATGTACTTGTGTAGACTTCCTCTCACAATCCAAAAACATTATAATTGCCCCATGTGCGAGAGTGATTGTGAATGGTTCTTTGTGTGTTGGCCCTGTAATGTCTGAAGAGGTGTTCAGGGTGCATCCCACCTTTGCCCAGAGTAGCTGAGATGTGTGCCAGCCTCCCTGTGAACCTAATTAGAATCAAATGGCTGAGAAAATTAATGAATGAACACAATAAAACATCCAAATATAATTTTCAATACTTGGATGCAAATTCTTTGCTGTCAATGGCAATCTGACCCAAGGGCATCACCAAACACTGTAGCCAGCTTCAGTTTGCTGCGTCTTTGTTTTTGTCTTCAGCCAGTGGAGACCATGCTCGGCTTGCTGACTGACCTCAAGATCTCAAGAGCTATGCCAGAGGAGACTTTGTGGGCCCTGGCAGATTCTACCAAGGTGCACAGTTCCTGCTGGAGGTTCCAGAACACGATTTGGCAAGCAAGGGAATTGAGAGGCATCCAAGTACAGGGATCCCTCACTAGTCACGGTTAATTGGGATCAAGATCCCACCGCGACCACCGTTTTCCACGAAGACGGATCGACCCCCCACCCCCACCCCCAACTGGCATATTTGTGTATATAATATCAATAAATACATATTTAATGTTATAAGTGCTTATAATAATAATTAAACATTAAAAAATAATGCATAAGATGTAAATAAAATATAAATACACACACATATGGACACATACGTGCACACACATACGCACCTCACATAAAAATGTAAGTAGTTCTGTTGGGGGGGGGGGGTTGGGTTGCTTTTTGTTTTATTTATTTGGGTTTTTTTGTATAATTGGCTTTGTTTTGTGACATTTTCCTTAACTTTCCCCCTATTTTTTCTTAATTTCCTTCTTTTTTTGCTTTTCAATGAATAATTTTGAAAAACTCACGATGCACTGAAGCCACAGAAACTTGAAGCACAAAGTAGCGAGGGATCACTAATCTTTTTGGTGGTTGTTCTTTTCGTCTAATTCATAAGCAGATGATTCCAAAGTTAGTAAAAATGGTCATTGCTCCACACAGCATGTGCACTGCTAAATAATAATAAACCCAAATGTAAAATGAATGAAAGTCACGAGATGAGTGTCACTTGTGGGACCCCCAAGTCAAGTCATTGATGAAGAGATGAAACTGAACTGTAGTGTTCTAGCTGATGAAGGTAAAACACCTGACTGTGCAGAGAAAGGGAAAATTTACAGGAGTAAATTCAAGAAAAAAGCTCAGAGTTGGAACTTGGATGCAAGAGTGCTGGAAACATAACACAGTAGTATCTGAAGCCAATAGGAACAAGCTTGGCATACTTTGGCACAACAGAACACAAATGGGCAGGAAATGGCCAACAATGTCATGGTCACTTTCAGGCTATAAAACGTTTAATGAAAGAATTATGAGCATTTTGCATTAAATAACCACCAAAAATATCAAATTAATTCAAGTGTATTCCCCAACAGTAAACTCAAATGAAGAGGAGATAGAACATTTCTATGCTACTGTACAAAGGGAATTTGAAGATATCCAGAAAAAAAAAGATATGAAAATCATCATGGGTGATTTTAATGCAAAAGTTGGAAAGATCGAACAGAAAATAAATCAATCGAAAACCATGTGGATACAGACTCAAATGACTGCTGCGAATGACTCGCAGACCTTACAATAATTATCAACCAAATGATTGCAAACATCGTAATTAAAGCTCAGGTAGAACACTCCCAGAAACACACTGTGCCTCAGACCATGAATTTGGAAAAGCAAACACACTGAAATTAAGATGTAATAAGAAAGCAACACCAGTTCCTCGATACAATGTTGAAGACAAACATGAAGAATTTACAATGACAACAAAAAGTATACTGTACACTAAAACCGAATGAGTTTTAAAAACTGACATTCCCTCACATGCTTAGACTTTATTTGTACAATTAAAGTTATTTCAAAGATTTATGCCATTTATTGACTGATTTATGTTAGAGGGGGATAAATTTATATTAAAATCATAACACGTGTGATGGAAAACTATCAATGCAACAGGATTACAGACGCTCCCTGACTTACATTTTAATTGGTTCTGGACGGCCAAACGCAAGTTGAAAGTGAACGTAAGTTGTTACAGTGATGTATGACGTGTGACGTCTGATGCTCATACTGTACTATACATCCATAAACACCATTACCGTATCTAATAAAACACCCCTAAATCAATTATTATACACATAACATTGTAAAATAATAATATCAACATTAATTTCAAATAACTCACTTAGTGCTCAATACTGAAAGTAAGTGTACTTGCAAAAGTAGTGTACTTGCTGTTCAACGCAAGTTGATAGTGAACGTAAGTTGTTACAGTGACGTATGACGTCTGATGCTCATACTGTACTATACATCCATAAACACCATTACCGTATCTAATAAAACACCCCTAAATCAATTAATATAAACATAACATTGTAAAATAATATCAAATATATCAAATAATATCAACATTCATTTCACACAAGTCACTTATTTATACCGAGTTGCTTTACATGAAGCTTAAAACAGTCAAACAATGCTTACAATATATGAAGCACTCAATACCGAAAGTAAGTGTACTTGCAAAAGTCGTGTACTTGCTGTGGGTTATACGGACTTCCGGCCGTTCAAGTGCACAAGGGTGCCGTTGAACTCATTTAGAACACAGCCTGCACTGATTCAAAATGGAGCAAAATCAGCAAAGCGGAGAGTTCTTTCTTTTGTGTAAGTAAATAAGTAAGTAAACTTTATTCAAGATATGCATACAAAGAACAAGTACAAATCCTAATGAATATAAAAATAAGTGTACACTCAGGATTCTGCTAAAAGATAATAAATATCTGTAATTGTTCTGTAATTTGTGGATTCGGGTTTTCATTTTACAACTCTCTTTGCTTAACCGAGTATGCATGGTAGAGTATGCATGGTGCCGATCTGAGCAGATAGTTAATTCATCTCTGTGTATGAGACTTGCATCCATGCTAGTAGGCTTAGACTTCTGACCAACTATATTTGCTTAGGGTTACAAAAGTCCGCAAAACAGTGTAAACACAAAGATCATAGAGACGACGTCTTAACACACTATATAACTAATATATAACTTTATATATATATATATATATATAAAGTTATATAAATTATTTATATATATATATAAAAATTATATATATATATATATATATATATATATATATATATATATATAAATAACTTTATACTTTATATATATATATACACATATATATATATATATACATATATATATATATATATATATATATATATATATATATATATATATATATATATATACACACATACATACATATATATATAAAACAATGAATGCAGCGTCATTGCATCATTACGTCAGCATACTATGTAGATACGTCTAAATTCAAAATTTGACTTTCTTTTTGGGGGGGGTGTAAATTGGAAAAAAACGTAAAACGGATGAACGTAAGTCAGGGAGCGTCTGTAATATATATTATTAAAAAGTTATATAAACACCTGAAAAACTAAGAAATTATGTTCATAATCTTTATAATTAAGGGTATTGATGACAGCATATTTCTAAGATTCGGTGTTTGAATAACTATAAAATCATTAAAATAGCAGCTCATACTTTAAAGAACTGACAGGTTTTAATACAGCACTTTGATTGAGATTAACTTTCAAAAAGTGATGTCTTCTCCTTTAAAAAGACTATTACCAAGCTTATGCTCTGCTTGTTGAAAACAGAGTTCACCTGACCTGCCTCTGCCATGCTTAAAATGAGTAGAAAATAAACCATTAAAATCTTAATTTAGGTTTTATTTCTGTTCCTGTGTAGTACAGTATATAATAAAGCTCCGTGCATGTTCCTGAATTGAATAGTCGATATTCAGCAACATCCACCTAACCTCATCATCATTTTCTGTAACCGCTTCATCCTAATTAGGGTCGCGGGGAGGCTGGTGCCCATCCCAGCCAACTCAGGGCGAGGGCAGAGTACACCCTGGACAGCTTTCCAGGCCATCGCAGGGCGGAACCACGCTGACGGCTTTTCAGCCTACTCTTGTGAAAAGTCAGCAATGGTTCTTTTACATGCCTCACACCATAGACAGTGAGAGACATGGCCGGCCTTTGATAAACCAGTTAGCTGCACTGGGGGGGGGGGGGAACAGTGACAACCTTGTGGAGAGTGGGACTCGAACCCCCAACCTTTGGATCAGCGATCCGGCGCCTTATACCACTAGACCACCACTGCCCCCTTCCACCTAACCTTTGGTTACCAATTAAGTCCCACATAACAGCTTTTCAAATCGATACTGTCCTAAGTTTGCCCAAAGGTAGTCAGGATACAGTGTCAAATAATGAATATGTACATTGACTGCACACTGTAATAGGAATAATTGTACACCTATCCATTTATACATTTATCCAAATCAGCCAATCTTGTAAACACATGTGCCTGGTGTAAACAACAGCAAAGTGGGTGGAAGCTTTCTGTGGGTGAAAACTCCCTGCTGACAAGAGAGGCCAGATGACAATGGACAGTTCAAGGTGCTCGGGAGAATAAAAAAAATCTCTCACACACACACACACACACACACACACACACACACACACACACACACCTCTCTTTATAACCATGGCAAGCTGAAAAGTATCTTACCATACACAGAAGTGTCATGGGATACTCAGCATTACTACATCAGCAAAAATGTCATACTGGGTGCAAGTCCTGTGATTCAGTGGGAGAAATCTGAGGCAGTCATTGGCACAGACGTGTCCAAAATGGACAGTTGGGAATTGGGGGAGAAAAAAAAATACCTTCGTTTGTCCAGTATCTGTAAATCTGTGCCCTAAACAGCTTTAGATTGATTCCGAATTATTTTGTTATCAGCTGATCTCTCACTGATTTACCTCAAGGTTTGAGTTTTGAGATGCTTTTCGGCTCACCACAATGTAAACTTTAACTGAAGTGTTTGGCTCTTGGAAAATTGCATAATTTATCAGGTGTACAGTTGATTCGATTAAAGTGAAAGGAGGGTGTATGTAGATAGCTCTATGTGAATAAATCTAGTTTCACATACCAATATTTAAGGGGAAGTCCCTAAGCACTTGAGGATTTGGGTCTGTGAGGAGAGACAACAAATGAACAAGGAATAAAAAGACGGAAACATACAAAGCAATCAATACAAAGCAAAAAGTTCTATCATGATTCATCAAAAGTAATTGAATTAGTTTAATAACACACATTTACTAAAGGTACCATAACAAATATTAAAATATTTTAGTATTTATTCACTTCATACTATGATTTCATTTTAAAAGGTTTAAAGTGTGTGTGTGTGTGTGTGTGTGTGTGTGTGTTTGTCTCTAAAGCCCCAGTAGGGCTCTTGCCCTCATTTTTGTGCTGCAGTCAATCTCTGACTCTGAAATCATACAAAATCTTTTTTATCTATACGTACTGGACTTTTTAATTATTATTTTTACCATGCATAGGGACACTGAAAAAAACCAACAGTACTTCTTTAATACATACCTAAATAATTATGTATGAATAATGAATTATGAAAATATTTGGCCAAAATAGAAACATTACATGGAGAACAAAATTGAAAACATTCATAGGTGGAATTAGAAAAGAATCAGAAACACAGTGTCAGAAAAGTCTGAATCCATACAATTATTTTTATATATGAAATTTTTATTTATGACCTAATGCCTTTTTGTATGTCATTTATTTGTACATTAGCACTATTACATTGCACATACAACTGTATATCAGCTCACTGTATACAACACACTTCTTCATTGAAATTAAAATTTAGTGTGCACTAACAATCACTAATTTTTCCAATACACAGTCCAATTTAGCTGTAATCACAAATCAACACACAAAACTTCATCCCCTGATCTGTACTTAGCTTAAGAAATGCACAATAAAATACATAAAGAAAAACTTACAGAAGTCCTTAGAGGCACTGCGGGAGCCTGAACGGCTTTGGCGGAGCGAAAACCGGCCCTTCTGGCTCTTCAGAAATCTCCTCATCATAGTTGCAGGTGTGTTTTTTTCTATCTTGTATTACAGTCAGTACGGGAAGCTCAAATGCCTGAGAAGAATCAGCTCAATCACCACCAAACAATTTTTAAAAAAATTACAAAGTCTATAAAAGGTCCAATAGATCTGCAGATTAAGCCCAGGATACGGTTTGAAAAAGAACATTTTGTGCCGGAGCACACAAACATCCTGGGTTAAGTTTGTCTAGTCTTGGCCCTCATACAGAGCACTGATCAGAAATCTGGGACATGCTAGCTGGGTCCTCTAATGATTCTTTTGCTAGCGAAAAAGGTACTGCAAAGCCCTATTTTTCTATAAATACCTCCCTCCTCCTCTCTCACTCACTCTCTTTTTGCTTCTTGTGGCTCAGGCCCTCTCAGAGAGTGAAGAATTGACCCAGAAAAAGCTGGCACTTTTGGTGAAGGACAGCGTTCAGTGAATTGCAACGGAGAGAGACACAGTGAGGCAGCACGAGAGAGGAAATGTTTTTTTCTCAGGTCAAGGTCAACCATGCTCGACATTAAAATATTACACATATTTCATCCTAATAAACACTATGGTAATAAATGCAGAGCTGCCCAGGGTGTATTATGAACTTACCCGGAGTTGACCGAGATGGGCACCAACCCCCGACGACCATAATTAGGATGAAATGGCTCAGAAAATGAACAATGAATTCGTAATGGCATAAAAATGGCACTGAGAAGTGAAGTGGAACGTCTAACAAGTCTGAACCATGGAAGCCACATTTCTGAACTTACTGAATTTAAAGGATCTGCTACTTAGTGACAAATACCACAGACCGTCATGTGGAGTCTAAGACTCAGTGAGTCAAAGCTGTTTGGTGGCATAAAAACAACCTTCACACAACATTACACAGGTGGTTTTAACAATTTTGAATTCCACACTTCTTAAGGCAGAAACACACTGATGGCAATCCAATGGCCTACTCTTTACCAGGGGCTCTTGGAAATTATTTGTGCGGCAGAGTTCTGGACCAACTGCAGTTTATGGATGTATTTGTCAGGTAAACCGAAAAGGAGGGAGTTACAGTAATCAAGGTGGAATGCGACCAGGGTATGGACTGAAATAGCAAAACTGTTTGATGAGATAAACGGGCGCAAATGTGAAATACTACATAAATGGAAATAAACAAAGTGAGTGCCGTTATTTATATGAGAATGATAGACAGCTCTGCAGGATGACACCCAAACTCTTAACTTGGGGGCCGGGGACACTGAGGAGTTGTCACTTAGGATGGAGAAGTTACCTAACTTTAGTGCAGCTTTTGACACTATTGAACACATGATTCTCCTTGACAGATTAGAAAATGCTGTTGGAGTTAAGACAGTTTAAGTCCTGGTTTAAATTTTATTTAACTCCCTGTTATCCGTTTGTAGATGTAAATGGTGATTTCTCTTTATGTTATAATGTTAAGTTTGGTGTTCCATAAGGTTCAGTCCTAGGCCCATTGCTATTCTCTTTATACATGCACCCTTTAGTTAATATCATTAATGATCATGGTATCAGCTTTCATTGTTATGCTGATGATACAGTTATATATTTCAGCAAAGCCAGATGAGGGATATCAGCTGAATAAAGTTGAGAAATGTGTAAAGGACATTAGACTCTGGAATGGTGTTTTGGTTTCATCATGTGAGGCAGTAAAGAACCTTGGCGTGATTATTGATGCTGGTCCTTCTTTTGAACCTCATGTAGATAATATTACTCGGGTAGCCTTCTTTCATCTCAGGAATATTGCTAAGGTAGGAAATATAATGTGACTGTATGACGCGGAGGGCAGTGGTGGCCTGGTGCTAAGGTGCTGGATCAAGCCCCAATCTCCACGAGTTGTCACTGTCCCCCACAGTGCAGCAACTGGGTTAGCAAAGGCTGGCCATGTCTCTCACTGTCTATGGTGTGAGGCATGTAAAAGAACCATTGCTGACTTTCGACAAGAGTAGGCTACAGACCCCTCAGTTTGTTTCCACCCTGCGATGGACTGGCAGGCTGTCTAGGGTGTACTCTGCCCTTGCCCAGAGTCGACTGGGATGGGCGCCAGCTTCCCCGTGATCCTAATTAGGATTTAAGCGGTTACAGAAAATGAATGTATGAAGCGGAAAAAAAAAAATTGTTCATGCTTTTGTTACTTCAAGATTAAATTATTGCAATGTGTTATTGTGTGGATGTTCTAACAGGTGCATAAACAGGTTACAGAATGTAGCAGCAGGAGTCCTTACTTGAACCAGAAGATATGAGCATATCACCTCGATCTTATTTTCACTGCACTGTCCCCCAGTTAAATTTCACATCGATTATAAAATCCTACTTTTACCCTATGAAGCAATGGTCTCAGGCCACATTATCTCAGCGAACTTCTTGTCGTTTATGATCCGGCACACCCCCTTAGATCACAAGGTGCAAGATGCTTAATCTTGAATTCAAGATATTAAGGATCTTGAATAATGGCGACTATTGCAAGGTGCGGTGCTTTCTCTTAAAAAACACCAGTTATGGAATAACCTTCCAGTTAATGTTTGGGACTCAGATACAGTCTCTGTTTTTAACACGAGGCTGAAAACTCACTTGTTTAGTGGAGCATTTTGTTAAAAGCCTTTTGTTGGTAAAGAAACAGATCGGGGGGGGGGGGGTCTCAGGCAAAGAGAGTACAGTACTGGTAAACTGTGATGTTGAGATGTTGTCACTCCTCTACTCTACATGCTCACCCAGGTCCATTTGACAGTGGGGTGGCTGATTGCCCAACTTCACAGGGTGCTCTCGTGTTTGCCATCCTTTTGGTTCTCTCTCTTTTAGCTATACTGCTATTGCCAGTCATGCCAGAGTCCCTGCTGCACTCAGCAATATTAAAATCTTCTGTTTCCATTTCACTATTATGAGTGAACTGAATAACCTGTCTCTCTCGGTGTGTTTCGCTGAGGTACACATGCTGCTTCTGGGATCTTGGTGATCCAGATCCTCCTGCTTTCTGAGTCCTGTGGTCTGTACTGGTGTGCTGACACTGGTCTAGAGTTCTCAGCTTGTATCAGATTCTGAAAGCTTCCCCAGGTTGATCTGATGCTCTGCTGTAACACTTAAAAAAGTAAAAATAAATATATGTAAAATAGTGTCATTTTTTGGCTTCGGTTCCTGTCTGTGTAATATATACTTAAACCATTATGCACCTGAAGGCTCTGGGATTTTGTAAAAATTAATATTCAGCAACATCCCCCTCTTCTGTATGATAAGATTTCCTTTCAGCTTTTTCCCCTTTTATCAGGGGTCACCACAGCAAATGATTCGCACGTTTGATTTGGTATAGGTTTTTACGTCGGATGCCCTTCCTGACACAACCCTTTAGTAAGGGACAGAAACAGGCTGACGGCTTTGCAGCTTCTCTTTTACGAAAGTCAGCAATGGTTCTTTTACAGGCCTCTCACCATAGACAGTGAGAGACATGGCCGGCCTTTGATAACCCAGTTAGCTGCACTGGGGGGGACAGTGACAACCTTGTGGGGAGTGGGACTTGAACCCCCAACCTGTGGATCAGCGGTCCAGCACCCTATAGAGGTTTTGCAGTCACGTGACTGCCGAGTAGCTGTCGCCATATTGGTGTGAAAACAAACGTGTGCTTTGCAATAGAGGTGTCTGTAGCGTAGTAGATTCTATAAATATGAATGTCAACAGCCGTAATATAATCCCAGTGCTTTCCGAGCTCCCTGGTAATTATGATAACGATCATAAACAACAGTATATTCAAAAACTACGGTTATCAGGGCTAACAAATGACCCATACGTTTTGCCCGATGGTTTGTTTGTTAACTGCATGGATGAAGCAATGGACAGGATACTTGGTTTAACATACTAGATATCTATAATTATTTGATTAATCACACATCTGATTATACTCATGAAAAACTGAAAAGTTTCAAAAGACTTAAAGTGCAGCAATCATTGTTAATGATTACTCCCCCCCCCCGGAACTTGGTATATTCCGGTTCTGTAATGCATTGTGGGATTAAACAAGTGAAGCGGAAACCAAAGAACGGCATGTTTGTTGTGTGTGTTAGAACACGTATTAAAGACTGTTAAAGTTAAATCTGGGAAGTGTACGAGTATTTTTTATCTGGATGGGTTTCGGTACTTCACGAGCATATTATACCAGGAAAGCCTCTAATATCACCCATGGCAAGCTGTGTGAGGACACCAAAGTATTAATTATGGCAAAGGTAATTATGACTCACATTTTTTTTATCATTTTGCCTACATTATATATTAAGCACAAATATGTGGATCCAAATCTATGAAGTATTATAATAGTTATATCATATATACTAGTCCTTCTCAAAAAATTTGTATATTGTGATAAAGTTCATTATTTGCTGTAATGTACTGATAAACATTAGACTTTCATATATTTTAGATTCATTACACACAACTGAAGTAGTTCAAGCCTTTTATTGTTTTAATATTGATAATTTGGGCATACAGCTCATGAAAACCCAAAATTCCGATCTCAAAAAATTAGCATATTTCATCCGACCAATAAAAAAGTGCTTTAAATACAAAAAAGTCAACCTTCAAATAATTATGTTCAATTATGCACTCAATACTTGGTCGGGAATCCTTTTGCAGAAATCACTGCTTCAATGGGGCATAGCCTGGAGACAGTCAACCTGTGGCACTGCTGAGGTGTTACGGAGGCCCAGGATGCTTCGATAGCGGCCTTAAGCTCATCCACAGTGTTGGGTCTGGTGTCTCTCAACTTTCTCTTCACAATATCCCACAGATTCTCTATGGGCTTCAGGTCAGGAGAGTTGGCAGGCCAATTGAGCACAGTAATACCATGGCCAGTAAACCATTTAGCAGTGGTTTTGGCACTGTGAGCAGGTGCCAGGTCGTGCTGAAAAATGAAATCTTCATCTCCATAAAGCTTTTCAGCAGATGGAAGCATGAAGTGCTCCAAGATCTCCTGATAGCTAGCTGCATTGACCCTGCCCTTGATAAAACACAGTGGACCAACACCAGCAGCTGACATGGCACCCCAGACCATCACTGACTGTGGGTACTTGATACTGGACTTCAGGCATTTTGGCATTTCCTTGTCCCCAGTCTTCCTCCAGACTCTGGCACCTTGATTTCTGAATGACATGCAAAATTTGCTTTCATCTGAAAAAAGTACTTTGGACCACTGAGCAACAGTCCAGTGCTGCTTCTCTGTAGCCCAGGTCAGGCGCTTCTGCCGCTGTTTCTGGTTCAAAAGTGGCTTGACCTGGGGATGCGGCACCTGTAGCCCAGTCCACTGCTGCCACAGGTCCCCCAAGGTGTGGAATCGGCCCTTCTCCACAATCTTCCTCAGGGTCCGGTCACCTCTTCTGGTTGTGCAGCGTTTTCTGCCACACTTTTTCCTTCCCACAGACGTCCCACTGAGGTGGCTTGATACAGCACTCTGGGAACAGCCTATTGGCTCAGAGATTTCTTTCTGTGTCTTACCCTCTTGCTTGAAGGCGTCAATGATGGCCTTCTGGACAGCAGTCAGGTCGGCAGTCTTACCCATGATTGCGGTTTTTAGTAATGAACCAGGCTGGGAGTTTTTAAAAGCCTCAGGAATCTTTTGCAGGTGTTTAGAGTTAATTGGTTGATTCAGATGATTAGCTTAATAGCTCGTTTACACTACCTTTTCATGATATGCTAATTTTTTGAGATAGGAATTTTGGGTTTTCATGAGCTGTATGCCAAAATCATCAGAATTAAAACAATAAAAGACCTGAAATATTTCAGTTGGTGTGCAATGAATCTAAAATATATGAAAGTTTAATTTTTATCAGTCCATTACAGAAAATAATGAACTTTATCACCATATGCTAATTTTTTGAGAAGGACTAGTATATATAATAAAGACTAAACAGCATTTTAGCTGCCCTCAGCTTATAAATGGACACCAGATAGACAGTTAACCACAGTTTGATTCTATTTAAGACAATAAATAATAATATATCTACTGATAAAAATTACTCGCCTCCAACAAAATGTTCGCTACATACACGACTGGTAGGAGCTGGTCGCCAATCTTTCCTTTTGTTGTCGGTATCAGCTCTGTTCAAAGCAGAAATCCATTTCTCTCGTCGGACCTTATTAGCAGGGAATCTATGATATTTAACACCCGCTTTCTTTCCTCTATAATTCGTACAACCAAAAGTAACACAGTTAAGTGCCATTTTGTACTTGTTTAATAAATAAATGCAGTATTGAACCTTTACACATGCTTGTGCTGTTGTGTTGGGACCAGAGTGAATGGTTTGTTTTCACACCAATATGGCAGGATGACGTATGCATGACATCAACTGCAAAACCTCTATACCACCAGGCCACCACTACTCCCTCCTCCTCCTCTTCTGTATATAATTGGTAATTATTCCAAATGGCTAATTCAATTGAGCACTCAGTTTACCATATTTACCGATACTGAAAACCTAGGAATTCATTCCCAAAAAAGCACCTGAAAATACTGACGCTCCCCAACTTACGAACATTCGTTTTACGAACATCTGAAGATACGAACAGGGCTGTCTGAGGTCGAAAATGAAAGTGACATGAAATTGAAGAACAAGTAGTAATAGAAATTGAATAGAATCTATAGAAAGATATACATATCATAAATATAAGTAAGAAATATGATTAAACATTATCCTGAGGTACATTTAATCCTAGACTCCGGCAGAGGGGTGTGGCTGACACGTGCTTTACACCAGAGGTTCGGGAAGAGAAGCAGAACGATACATTTCTGAACTTCTGCTGAAACTTTCAAAGAAGAAACAAATTGACTCCAGTATTATAATGAACGGGATAAGAGTGAAACTCTCAGTAAATCTGATTAGATCCACTGTGCTGTGCATGAGAGGAACCAGTTTAAACAGGGGACATAACTCTATCGATAATGTACAGATGATTATGGGGAGAGAGAGAGAGAGAGAGAGAGAGAGAGAGTCCAAACTCATATAGGTTACTGAAACAAGGTGTAAACAATCTGTTCCCCTCTAAAAGAACGCCCTGTAACGACCTACGAACAAATTCATCTAACGAACAGCCGTCTGGAACCTAACTTGTTCGTAAGCTGGGGAGCGTCTCTACAGTGAAGGCTGCATAATATGGCCCTTACAACATTTTGAAAGGTAAGACAGTACTTCCTTCAAACTTTATATTTAAAAAAAATGTCATGAAGCTAATGCAAGGACTGTGATAGAGTGACAAGATAATTTTAACAACTTAAAAATGGAAAAATAACCAATTAAAATCTTAGGTTTTTTTCCCATTTGATATTTTAAATATCTGAAGGATTTTAAAAATAGATATCATGACAGAGAGCAGCACAGTAGCACACTGGTTAGCACAGCCACCTCAGAGCAAGAAGACATGGGTTCAATTCCCAGGCTCGTAGGCTAATAGGCTGTTCCAAATCGCTCCGGGGTGTGTCAATGGTTGTGCGTATGTTGGCTCTGTGATAGAATGGCAAGCTGCCCAGGGTGTACTCCGCCCTTGCCCAGAGTCGGCCGAGATGGGCGACAGCCTCCCTAATTAGGATTAAGCGAATTAGAGAATGAATGAATGAATGATTACAGAAAACACTTGTGTTCTGCTTATGGAGCACATAGAACTCACCTTACCTGCCTCTGTCATGTTAAAACATGTACAAAATAAATTAAACCGTGAATTATTTTTGCTTTGAAATGTTCTTGTAATATATACTAAAACATTAAGTTGCCTTAGACTTAATGGACGTCCATCTTACCTCACTATTCCAAATAATTGGAAATAATTTGTATAATTTTTTAATTCATGTTTTGGAACTAATTTCACTTGAAATTTAGAGATAATATCATAACTAACCTTTCAGAGATCGACAATCACATTTTGAAACATCAAGAGAGCACAATATGATTCGTGGACTTTATGTCACGGTCTCTGATGGTGCTAAACAAATATCAAAGGGTTAAAGAAGAAAGATTTTGCCCTGTTTTGTGCTCTCATATTCGATCTGAAGACCAAGAAAGTCTTAAGTATCACAACACTGGAACACCATCTGGAATTTAATATAATTTCATGTTGATCAATAGCCATTAACCTATACAGACGCTCCCCGACTTACGTTTTTAATTGGTTCCGGACGGCCGAACGCAAGTTGAAAGTGAATGTAAGTTGTTACAGTGACGTATGACGTGTGATGTATGATGCTCATACAGTACTATACATCCATAAACACCATTACTGTATCTCATAAAACACCCCTAAATCAATTATTATAAACATAACATTGTAAAATAATATCAACATTAATTTCAGAGAAGTCACTTATTTATACCGAGGCACTTTACATGAAGCTTAAAACAGTCAATCAACGCTTACAATATGTGAGGCGCTCAATACCGAAAGTAGTGTACTCGCTGTGGGTTATACAGACTTCCGGTCTTTCACGTGCACAAGGGTGCCGTTGAACTCGTTTAGACCACAGCCTGCACTGTGAATCCCAGCAAAGCGGAGAGTTCTCTCTTTTGTGTAAGTAAGTAAGTAAACTTTATTCAAGACATGCATACAAAGAACAAGTACAAATCCTAATGAATATTAATATAAGAATAAGTATACACTCTTAGGATTCTGCTAAAAGATAATAAATATCTGTAATTGCTCTATAATTTGTGGATTCAGGTTTTCATTCATTTTACAACTCTTTGCTTAACTGAGTATGCATGGTAGATTGTGCCGATCTGAGCAGATAGTTAATTCATCTCCGTGTATGAGACTTGCACCCATGCTAGTAGGCTTACAAAAGTCCGCAAAACAGTGTAAACACAAAAATCACAGAGATGACGACGACGAAGGGTAACACGCTATATAACTGAGATATATTATATATGTGCGCACACACACACACACACGGTCTGTAGTTTGTAAACAATGAATGCAGCATCATTACGTCAGCATACTACGTAGGTACGTCTAAACTCGAAATTTGACGACGTAAAATCGAAAAAACGTAAAACGGATGAAAAGTCAGGGAGCGTCTGTACATACAAACTTTTTTGTTTTAATTTAAGCATGAATCAATCAGAATAATGTTTATTTAATCCCCTGGTAGTAGACTAATCACATATGCTGTTCCCAATAGTATATACGAACAAATTTTCTACAATCTTTATCTTTCTCTCAAAATATCTGTAGTCTGAGTGGGTTTTATTTTAATCTTTTTTAATCCATGGGCTTCTTGTTTAATTATCTTTTAATTGCCTTTGATTTTTTTTCTTCACAAAGTGTAGTTTTTATATCTTATTTTATATAACTTATTATTATGGATGCTTGTATAGCACATATTTCATACACGCGTATGCTCAATGCGCTCGTCGCCACCGTGTGGTGCCAGTTATTTCGTTGTTCTATCCTTTTGATGCCGAGTGCCAAGCAGGAAGCAACAACTCCCAAATTTTAACGTCTTATGGTATGACGCGACCGGATTCGAACTCCAACCTTCCGGAGGATAAAGCGGATGCTCTACTAACAGAGCTAAATCCCCAGTTACTTAGTATACTTAGTAGAGCATGAGTTCTGTTGCAGGACACAGTAAAAGAGTGAGTCAAATGAAAACGTTTTTATTATGGAGTTGCTTGTTGGCATTGCAGTAGTGCATAATTTTTCCACCTCCTTTCCATTTTGACTCAATGCAAGTGTTCCTTTTCTGAATGTATTTGCATGGATAACTAGGCGAAAAAAAAATCTATTCTACATTTAGATTTTTGGCTCACTATTACATTTTTTATTTGATGCACCATCGTGTATGATAGACCATTTTGAGACACCAAAAATAAAATTTGGAACAAACCACTAATACACAAATGATCGTTTACCTCTTAGAAGACGTAATTTACTCATAGTTTTAATGTTGCAAAACAAATTACACACTCAGAGGAAGTGAGATTTTTATCTTGTTCATGAGCCTGGAAGGTTTTCCAGTTACCATGAGCCTATGTTGCGTCACATGTCTGGTTTATATTCAAATAACTTTAACCCAGTATGGTTTCCTGCTCTTGTAACCCATTAACTTATCCTGAACCCTTTTAAGATGCTTTTCTAGTCATCAGAGCTTTAAAGACTAAATTACTTATAGGTTACGGGTAGTCAAACTACAAGCCCAAAGACTCTCAATACTGTTTTCTCAAGTACATTTAGACCAGCCGATTGTGGGAGGTCTGGTTGAATTCATGCAGAAGGTAAACAGTACATTCCTCCAAGCGTGTTACGCATGTGAAGCATCCCATTTAATAGTCGTTATGTTATCTTGGCCTGCGCACCAGCTTGAACTGTGTGTGATCAATCGGCAAGATGGTTATTCATCGAGAGAATTAATGAAAAAAAATTTAACTGTTACGAGCTCAATCAAAAAACAAAAACAACTTCCTATCTTCTGATATTTGTCCGAAAATGCTCTTAATTCAGCTCTTGTTCATATTTGTCCAATTGTAAGAGTTTAACTCATTTCCACATTGCACAAGTCACCAGTCTCTGTGCACATTTTGTTTTAACACACACACACACACACACACACACACACACACACACACACACACACGACCCTGAGTGGGAGCACTAAAAAAAAAACTATCCATCACATCCTTGGCAACAGCACATACAGGCTGAGAAGTATTTCGGTGAGGGTTCAAATGCGAAAATGACCAAATCATAAATTGATCTCTTGCCTAGAGTTTTCTGGATATAAATTTTCAAGAACAGCTGAAAGTATAAAACCCATCCAACAATCACTCTGTAAAACAGACAGGAGAACTTGGTAAGAGAAGGGGGGGAAGAAAAAAAGAAAAAAAAAATCACCCAAGACTTTGAGCAGGAAGCCCATAAAACATTATAAAAGAAAAAAGAAAACAAAAAAGGGGGAGAGAGAGAAAAAAAAGAAAAGCACCATTCTACCCTCATCCAAGTAGATAACTGGCTTCCAGTTTTAATAGACGATACAGAGAAAACTGTGTACATTATAGTTTAAAAGGTTGTTGGTCACAAATTTAAAAAAAAAAAAAATTCAAAAGCCGAACCCCATGCGACTGAACCATACATGGAAGGTGGGTGGACTGATTTCAGGTGGATAGTGATGCTGTTATATGGGGCACAGCACACATGCACCACATGAGTCTGCAGGAATTGGAGAAGTCCGCTTGTGTTCTTTGCTCTGGTAAGTACAGGCTGTGGTCCACTGAGGCATCATTTTATGTGTAAGGAGATTAATTCATTAACAAGCAAGCAATGTAATATTTTTACCTTTTAACCACTTGTGGAAAAAAAAAAAATATATGAACCTCATGTCTGTGTATAGTTGAGTATAAATGTGGGAGAAGGAATAATCTAGTGTTATATCCAATTATTATACACAAGTCAAGAAAACAATCTGGATCTATTATCCTTGTTTTGGAAGTGCAATTGAGAATAAAGATAAGGCGCATCTGAGGAACACACTGCTACAGGTTTTAAGTCACAGTCAAAATATATTTTTTTCTTTTAGAATTAAAAGAGGAAATTATTCAGCATCACAAGATGTACCGTTTCTCTGTCAAACCACCACAACTGTTTGAATCTCCATCTCATCAGATGAAGTGATGACATAGTGCTCGTCCTGCTCCATTACAGTGGACGAGGTGGTGTTCAGGACGGCACCGTTGCTGATGGTGCTGGCAAGAGTTATAGCCACCTGCTCGGTGAGGCTCTCAGGTGTAGCGATGGTGATCGTATCGCCGGAGTCGAAAACGCCAGGCTTCTCGTCGGCTTCTACATTACGCACGATGATCTGCTGTCTGTCGTGCACCTGACTCACTACCTGCTGCACCACCTTCATGATTTGACTGTTCAACTGGGGGAAAAAATAAATAAATAAAATTATATATACAGTGGGCATTTTTTAAAACTACAGTGCTGTATGTTTCAAGGAAAATACATTTAAAGGTGTTCTTTAATTTATTTATATATACTAGTCGTTCTCAAAAAATTAGCATATTGTGATAAAGTTCATTATTTTCTGTAATGTACTGATAAAAATTAAACTTTCATATATTTTAGTTTCATTGCACACTAACTGAAATATTTCAAGTCTTTTATTGTTTTAATACTGATGATTTTGGCATACAGCTCATGAAAACCCAAAATTCCTATCTCAAAAAATTAGCATATCATGACTGTTGCTCAGTGGTCCAAAGTACTTTTTTCGGGAAGAAAGCAAATTTTGCATGTCATTCGGAAATCAAGGTGCCAGAGTCTGGAGGAAGACTGGGGAGAAGGAAATGCCAAAATGCCTGAAGTCCAGTGTCAAGTACCCACAGTCAGTGATGGTCTGGGATGCCATGTCAGCTGCTGGTGTTGGTCCACTGTGTTTTATCAAGGGCAGGGTCAATGCAGCTAGTTATCAGGAGATTTTGGAGCACTTCATGCTTCCATCTGCTGAAAAGCTTTATGGAGATGAAGATTTTCATTTTTCAGCACGACCTGGCACCTGCTCACAGTGCCAAAACCACTGCTAAATGGTTTACTGGCCATGGTATTACTGTGCTCAATTGGCCTGCCAACTCTCCTGACCTGAACCCCAAAGAGAATCTGTGGGATATTATGAAGAGAAAGCTGAGCGACACCAGACCCAACACTGTGGATGAGCTTAAGGCCGCTATCGAAGCATCCTGGGCCTCCATAACACCTCAGCAGTGCCACAGGCTGATTGCCTCCATGCCACGCCGCATTGAAGCAGTCATTTCTGCAAAAGCATTCCCAACCAAGTATTGAGTGCAGAACTGAACATAATTATTTGAAGGTTGACTTTTTTGTATTAAAAACACTTTTTTATTGGTCGGATGAAATATGCTAATTTTTTGAGATGGGAATTTTGGGTTTTCATGAGCTGTATGCCAAAATGATCAGTATTAAAACAATAAAAGACCTGAAATATTTCAGTTGGTGTGCAATGAATCTAATATATATGAAAGTTTAATTTTTATCAGTACATTACAGAAAATAATTAACTTTATCACAATATGCTAATTTTTTTAGAAGGACTAGTATTTATATATTATTATCAAGAAATATCACATTACAAAATCAAGTTTTTCTATATCATTACTACATTTTAATACATTAATACTGTATTAATGAGTAAGACTGTCTGTAGACTGTGTTTAAGAAGCGTATTTTTGCGCATGTAATAGATACATAGTATTTTACTTCCGGTTGATTATTCGCGTATGTAATATCATACATGGGGTTTTACTTCCAGGTACAGAACTCGCAGATTATTTTCATTCACGGGAGGGGCCAGAACCAAACCCCAACGAATAACGAGGGCCTACTGTAAGTGTCTGGTTCAGAAAAAAAGTGTGAGGTTTATTATGTTGGGTTTTTTTTTTTCCCCCACTGATAAATTCAAATATCACCACAAAACCGGCTGAGTGGCTTCAGTTTCTAAGATATTTTTGTTTTGTTTTTTTGTTACAATTTATGTCTACATTAGTACATTGTGTTGATAACTATATCACAGTTTTAAAGATAAACCATAAATAGTTTATCCTCAATATCTAATTCATAAAATTCTCTGATCATATGATAAATATTTCACCTGTTCTACATACAGTGGTACCTCACCTTACGAAAGACCCAACAAATGAAAAATCCACGTTATGAAACGCATTTACCTAAAATTTCTGTCTCTGGAAACAAAACAAAAAAATTCCTGTTATGAAACACGACAACTCAAAAATTCAAACAATGCACACTCTTTTATTTTGAAATTGGCACGAAAGACTTGCTCTCCCATTGGCTATCTCCCAACACCCGCCCCGCGGGCCTCCCATTGGCTCGGAGAGAGCTGTATCTCCATAATTCCCATGATGCTTTTCATGTGCCTTCGACCCATTGTTCGTCACGGAGTTCTAACACGCGTAAAGGACAGAGTTACTGTTGTTTCATGAGTTTTTTGAGTGTGCTCATGGCAACTTTATTTTTTGGCTCAGGCTTTTAACCTTGTATAAACATTTGTAAGATTATAACTCTGCTAGGAAGACATGGTCAATGCGCACACACACACACACACGCCGTGTGATTCCTGGTGAAAGTGATTCCCGGTGCAAGTGAAAAGACGACGCGGTCTCGTGGCATGCGGCTGAGTGATATCGCAAAGGAATATGTCCGAAACCCGTCTACCATCGGTACGATTATTGAAGCAGAAGGAGGCCTTAAAAGGTATACTTGTATAATTTTTAAAGGGTTTAGGGGGTAGTATTGGGGGCCTTGGAATGAATCAGGCCTTTTACATGTAAAATGCTACTCAACGTACGGAGAAAAAAAAAAAAAAAAAATCAGGTTACGAAACCACTTCTTAATAACCACGTATTAATTTCTTTAGGTGAGGTATGACTGTATAAAATTACTTTTGGAACAAAAGTGGAAAAAACATTATAAGCTAAGATATTTGTATAGAGATGTGTTCTTATTCAACGTTTACTGGGCACCTTTTGGTCTGTGTCTTGCATTTACTAAATGGAACTGCACAGTCCATTTGTGACCCGGTTCAGTACAAAACAGATTAACCTCCTGTGATCCAAACACCACATAGATGACAGAGTCAAAAGTTTAAACTGAGAAAATGTATCATTTTAAGAAAAAAAATATGTTTATTTTAAATTTCATGGAGTCAAGAAATCTCAAAAAAGTTGGGACAAGGCCATTTTCACCACTGTGAGGCATCCCGTCATCTTACAACAGTCTGCAAATGTCTGTTGACCGAGAAGACAAGTTTCCCAAGTTTAGAAAGTCCCATTTTTGTCTAATACAGGCTTCAAACTGTTCAAATGCCTTCAGCCTTCTATGTTGCACCTTCCTCTTTATGATGTTCCAAATGTTCTCTATTGGTGAAAGATCTGGACTGCAGGCTGGTCATTTCTATACCAGGATCCTTTTCCTATGCAGACATGATGTTGTAATTAATGCTGCATGTGGTCTGGCATGATCATGTTGAAAAATGCAAGATCTTCTCTGAACGAGACAACGTCTGGATGGGAGCATATATTGTTCTAAAACCTAAATATACCTTACTGCATTGACTGTGCCTTTCCAGATGTGCAAGCTGCCCATGCCACATGCACTCATGCAACCCCATACCAACCCAAATGCAGGCTTCTGAACTGAGCGCTGATAACAACTTGGGTTGTCTTTTTCCTCTTTAGTCCAGATGACATAGCGTTCCAGTTTTCCATAAAGACCTTTGAATTGTGACTTGTCTGACCACAGAACAGTTTTCCACTTTGCCACACTCCATTTTAAATGACCACTAGCAAAGAGGAAACACCTGCGCTTCTGGGTCCTGTTCAGAAATGGCTTCTTTGTACTATAGAGTTTCAGCTGGCAACGATGGATGGCATGGTGGATTGTGTTCACTGACAATGGTTTCTGGAAGTATTGCTGAGCCCATTCTGTGATTTCCCTTATAGTAGCATTCCTGTTTGTGGTACAGTGTCGTTAAGGCCCCGAAGATCTTGACACTTATGCAGAGATTGTTCCAGATTCTCTCAATCTTTGGATGATATTATGCACTGTAGATGATGATAATTTCAAAATCTTTGAATTTTTTTTGATGGTAAACACCTTTCTGATATTGCTCCACTATCTTTCTCTGCAACATTGCCTACTTTTTTGGAATCCTGTTTATAATAATTTTGTTTTCTGTCATTTAAAGTAACATAAAATAATTTCCAGAAATTAAGCTTTTACAGTTATGTAGAACAGATTTATTCATGTAATAATACCAAAAAGTAATCTTAATTGTTAGAGGACACAGACACTACAAACACACTTTTGACTAACCTGTACGCTGATTAGATTGACTTGGGCTACGAACACGACGCTATATTTTTTTTGTTTTGGCACTAGTATATATTTCTCTTCTTAAAATCGAACAAAGTTTTTATGGTCCAGAACAAGCACTATTTCTGTTTCAGAAATAATCAGAAAAGGGTAAAATTATTCTTAAACGACTGTATTCTGTACACTTTTTTCTGTGATCAGAGAAAAATATTTAAAATTATTTTCATATAACAATATGTACTGTTATACTGTATTTGACGTAATAAGCGCCCTGATTCAATAAGCCCCATAGCCCCCCGCCCCCATGTTTTTTTTATATCTTACATCGAATAAATACCCATGTGTACTGGAAGCAAAATCATAGATCAAACTTACTAATTTTATTCGATCAGTCTCTAACTGTAAAATGAGGCATTCACTGCCTGTAAAAGTGAGTTTACATGGTATTTCAAGACCCCCTGCCACTGGGGAATGTCAATAATGTTCATCAGTAACAACACCTTTGATTGTTCCACCGCACTTTTAAAAAAAAACAGGAAAATATTTGCTGTGTTCTCTTGGTAAATGTGCAACAACCGAAGAACCATTGGAAATTGCTACAACAAAACTATGGGATGCTCTGAATGAACGGAGTGATGAGCCAGATATGGACCTACCAGATAGTGAGGAGTATTTTTCACCCGATTGTCCTACTCAATA
Organism: Plotosus lineatus; assembly: GCA_024760905.1. Lineage (NCBI taxonomy): Eukaryota > Metazoa > Chordata > Actinopteri > Siluriformes > Plotosidae > Plotosus > Plotosus lineatus. Next base: position 17,084,306 of record CM045738.1, read on the forward strand.
ACTTCATAAATTTAAAGACGTTCCTGGCCTTGTGCTTTTGTTTATGTTCATGTTGATTGGTTAAACGTGTCATGTGCTAAAGTTGACATTCGTGTTGATTGGCTCAATTTTACTTCCTGGAAAATGTTTAAAGGTACAGCACCAGGAGGGAAAAGTAAGTGGTCTTTTATTAAAACATTATGCTGTTTTCTGTTTATTTTCAGCTTTCATGTAAGTAGCTTGGTTGATACCACAAAATGAATGACACAAATACCAGTAAAACGCTTTTATCGTTCTGTTATTCATGCTTTCCTCCTCGATGGTAATAAGCACTTACTGTCCCACTCTGGTAACATTTTAATAAGCGCTACCTACTCCAATGTTTAAAGTGCCCTGGGCACTTATCACGTCGATTACGGTATTCTTCTCACTTAACAATACTTTTATTTGTTTAAAACCATTTACTAAATCCATCATTTATCTTCTCTGACAAATATAAATATAAAATATTTCAGTTCACATTACGCTAATATAAAAGTTTTATTTAACACCCCAGACCAGTGTACTGTATTTTCATTCTGATTGCAACATCCACCCTTTGCCATATATGAACCAAAAATGATTTATTCTGCAATTTTTGAACCAAAAATGATTTATTCTGCAATTTTTGGATCCAGGCATCCAATTTTCACGTAGTTTCCGCCATTTCAATCTGTAACCTGCCACCTCTCTAATGGGTATCTTTATTAGAGCACATTATATAATACAATTGCGTTATATACAGGCCTATAACCCACACAAAAAAATTAATTGTGACACTTCAATAAATTTATACCTTTATCAAATTACTGATATTTTTTTTTGGCAGGATGCAGATCAATTTTTAACAGGAACGTTTACTTACTTGGTTATGATTATCCCGTGGATCAGTCACCTCCTCGGGTTGAGTCATCACCTCCGCTGATGTCTGGACAGAAATAATCAAAGAAGACCTTTTTTATCCAAAAGGTAAATAAGATTTTGAAAATATTTTTGGCTTCAAAGGTTTTATTTTATGAATGAAGTTTTTTTAAAAGACAAAGTTGGTGTGATGAGTTTTAAAGAAAGTTTAACTTATTGTTTTTTTTCCACCCACCCAGCCAAAAAAAAAAAACAATCTGTGAGAAGATCAGTCTGTTAGTAACCACAAAAGCACAAGAAGGACAAGTGAGAAGCCTCAGGTTTTGATAATGGTATGTATTATGAAGGGCAGTGGTGGTCTAGTGGATAGGGCGCAAGATCGCTGATCCTAAGGTTGGGGGTTCAAGTCCCCACAAGGTTGTCACTGTCCCCACAGTGCAATTAACTGGGTTATCAAAGGCAGGCCATGTCTCTCACTGTCTATGGTGAGAGGCATGGAAAAGAACCATTGCTGACTTTCCTAAAGAGTAGGCTGCAAAGCCGTCAGCGTGTTTCTATGACCTGGAGAGGGATGGGCTCCGCCAGGTCAAATCAGTGCAAGTCTCGCCATGAAGGCGCCCCAAAGTGAAGTGAAGATGTATTATGACATTCTATCAAATTAATCTATGAGGGTGGAAAACTGATTATAGCTCTTTCATGACATAAAACAGATGACGACACAATAAGCTTTGTCTGCATCTGAAAATGTAGCAAATTAAAGTGCCCCTGTCATCGAACCACCAAGAGCTGCACAAATCAAATTCTGAAACATTTTACGGTGACTTCAAAAAGTATTTACCCCTTAGCATTTTCCCCATTTCTATATTTATACACATGCATACACTGTCATGTGAAAAAATTCAGACACCCCATTAAATAATGTTTTTAAAACAATTAAATAAGAAATATGTTCAGATGTCCAATCTTGTTTTTCTTTATTTCTGAAAAATAAAGTGATTTAATTGTATAGACGCTTCTCGACTTGCGTTCATTCGTTTTACATATTTTTCGATTTTACGGGGTTTTTTTGGTTTTTTTTCTTTCTTTTTTTTTTAATTGTGTGAAAGCATGGCACTTTCTTGCTTCCTTTTGTGCAGCCTGAAATGTCCTTCTAGAGGCTGGCTTAGAAAGTTTGTTGTCCTTCTGGATGCTGAGGCGTTTCGGTTGAGGCTCAGATTCATGGTTTTACATTTCCAATATTAATGAGCTAATTACAAGAGAACATACTCCCATGCTGTTTAGAAACAATGAATAACAATGCCTATTTACACAAGTTAATTATGAAAAACTGGTGAGTTAATGCGGCAATAATTTATTTATTCTAACAGCAGAAAAATGGTTCAGTGACCATAGAGTCTACTTATTTGATTCAGTTCACGGAATAAACACATGAACGTCCTACGCCTAAAACATGCATGCATTCACAATAATTTGAAAAATATAATCAAACTAGACAACAAAATTCTAAAACATACCTAAAAATTAACTACTCGATTGGTGACAGAAACTGGTTGTTTCACTGGGTCTTTTCTTTGCACGGAAGTTTCTGGTCGAATGGCAAACAAAGGGTTAAGTCCGTAGGGTTCTGGAATCTTCACTTGAACACCAAATGTTCCGGCAATTGAATGCTCGGTTCCCTTTTCCATCCATTCCCACCTAAACTTGTTTTTCACGACTTTGTCTATTTCTTTGATTCGAGCAGAATCTTTTCTCTGGATCACCGACATACTTTCGATGGCTGAACAGATTGGAAGTGGCGCGAATGTCTACGTGCATGTTTCAACATCAGCGATTGGCTATTAGAACAATGACGGGGAAGAAACACGTCATTGTTTTAGAAAGCCATCAGCCAATCAGCAGTAACGTTTCAAGAGAGGTCATTTTATGCAAAACTCTGAACAGAATAAAAGCGGGAAAGGTTATTTTGACATATTCGGCGTGGGGGAAAAAAATCTAATTTTTTTTTTTTTTTTTAAACGGTCAATGAAAAAAAATCGGAATTCCATGAATTTGCGGAAAAATCACATGCCTGATTTTGAGTTGAGCATGATCTCCGTTTTACGAGACATACCTACGTAGTGCACTGACGTAATACGCTACTTCCGCACGACGGTGCGTCCATTGTTTACAAACGACAGACTGAACGTGCGCCTCCTGCTTCCCAGTTCACTGCGTGTTACCCTTGTGTTAAGACGTCGTCTCTGTGATCTTTGTGTTTACACTGTTCTGCGGACTTTTGTAATCCTAAGCAAATATGGTTGGTCAGAAGCGTCAGCCTATAAGCATGGGTGCAAGTTTTCCGGCATATGCCGAAATTTCCAGTTTTCCAAAGACTGAATTAACTATCTGCTCGGATTGGCGCAATCTACCATGCATACTCATTTAAGCAAAGAGAGTTATAAAATGAATGAAAACCCGAATCCAGAAAAGAAAGAGAACTCTCTGCTCTGCTGGTGATTCACATCAGTGCAGGCTGAGTACTAAACAAGTATTCAACGGCGCCCTTGCTCTCTTGAAAGACCGGAAGTCCAGATAACCTGCGCTTTGTCTCAAGCACAAGCAAGTGAACCTACTTTCGATGGAGCACCTCACATATTGTAAGCGTTGATTGGCTGTTTTCAGCTTAATGTAAAGTGACTTGGCTCAATGCAAGTTTGCAGCGAGTTGTATTTAAAATGGTGCAAACTTTAATGAAAGAAGAGGAATCCCGCATGTCAGAAATACATAAGGATGTTAAGAATAAGTGGGAATGACTAGAAAAGATTGAAATTTGAGGTGAAAATCGGCAAACAGACTCAGAACGTATCGGAACCTTTGGCAAGTTTCATAAAGAAATCTGACATCGCTAGCAAGGTCTTCCATGTAATAGTGATAGTGGTACAGTAATCAGAAAAACCGGCAAGCCATCTCGTTAGAAACGAAGATGGCTATTATCAAGAAAATTGATGCTGGTGAAAAACGTGAATGTTGCACGTTTCTTCCAAATGGCTCCGTCGACCATCGGAAACATTTACAAGCAGAAAGATCGCATCATAAAGAATGTTCAAGGTTATATTTGATACTGTAATTGATATTTGATGAGTGAATTTGATTAAAATTTATCTATTTGAAATTATTTTTCTTGAATTTAATTTATTTGAAATTAATGTTGATATTATTTTACAATGTTATGTTTATAATAACTGATTTAAGGGTGTTTTATGAGACACGGTAATGGCATTTATGGATGTATAGTATAGTATGAATGTCATAAGTTACTGGAACATACAGTAACAACTTGCGTTTTTTTTTGTTTGTTTTTTTTTTCACCTCACGTTTGGCCGTCCAGAACCAAACTAAAACGTAAGTTGGGGAGCGTCTGTAATTAAAGATGAAGGTAAAGTCTGTTGGGCTTTTTATACCCGAGCCATTGTGGCTCATCAGGCCGGTGCTTATCCCTGGTTTCTGTAGTGTGAAGCAACTAGGAGTACAACTCCTCCTGGATGGGACGCTAGTCCATCGCAGGTTACCGTCCCAGTATATTTTTACTGGTACCCATTTATAATGCTTGCTGAACAGAGGCACACTTTTGGTTAAGACCTTGCCCAGGGGACTTAGCATAGTGGGGGTCTAACTGGGATTCGAACACACAACCTCCAGATAATGAGCGCAGCATCCTAACCACTACACCACCGGCCCCACGACTGTAATTAAAAATATAAATTAGCATTTTTTTTAATTCATCAAACAAAAGATATTAACAAGGATTCATATTTTAATGGACGAAAAAATTTGGACCCTCCCACATATTTTCCACTTAAAATGACACTCATCACACACAGGTGTATCAGAGCAGATGCACTTTATCAGAACATTGTTACTCTGTGATTTGAGGACAGCTCGTCATATTTAAACCTGACATTTAGTTTGCCTCCAGTGCAGCGAACTGGGCTATCAAAGGCCGGCCATGTCTCTCACTGTCTATGTGTGAGGCATGTAAAAGAACCATTGCTGACTTTTGATAAGAGTAGCTACATAGCCATCAGTGTGTTTCCACCCTGCCATGGCTTGGTGAGCTGTCCAGGGTATACTCTGCCCTCGCCCAGAGGCAGCTGGGATGGGCACCAGCCTCACCGCAATCCTAATTAGGATTAAGCAGTTATAGAAAATGAATGAATGAACATTTGGTTTGGTGACCCTGTCTGTTGAAGTGAGACTGAGCACCATGGTGATATTCAAAGGGCTATCTGGGGCCCTCAGAAAGAAGAGTGTGGTGCTTGTGAGTCTGGTAAGGAATTTAGAAAGATATAAAAAGAATTTCCCATTAGCCGTTCAACCACCTGGATAATTGTTTACAAGTAGAGAACATTTATTGTATACAAGTAGAGAACAGCTTCCCCATGCCCAGGTCTGACTGTCCACGTTCACCCCCAGAGCAGCCCGCAAGATGCTAAAAAAAAAAAAACTCATCAAAAGCCTTAAAATGACACTTGAAGAGAGACACAGAGATTTTAAGCTATGACTGTTGGAAACTCGGAGAAATGCTAAGAGGGTTTGAATACTTTTACAAATTACTGTATCAGTAAACTGGTACCACTACATCTTTACAGACACTAACAACATGCCCGATTAGTGAAAATGTTAAAATATGTAATTCTAAGTGTGCAGTAAACTCACTCCTATGATGTACTCCTGAGTATCAGCTACCACAGACGAAAACTCCACCAGCACAGTGTGGGGATCACCAGAAATGATTGCGGCTGCCATACGGTCACATTCCTGCTGCTCCTCAGCGCTTATCATTTCATTCCTCTGGTCAGGAGTTTGTACTGGAATTGCAGGGCATCCTCCTGGTCGAAAAAACACATGCACCCAAATCTGTGATGAGTTTTGGCTTATTTCAAAGTTTACAGCTGTATACATAAATACAAATTATTCTGACGACATGTTTTGTAATATGCATCAGTTTTCATGTTACCTTTCGCTCGCATATGCCGGTTGAGGGTGCCGTGCTCTGCAAATCCACGATTACATTTAGGACACTTGAAAGGTTTCTCTCCAGTGTGGTGGCGTATGTGACGCACCAGAGCCCCTTTCTCCCGAAATGCCCGAGTGCATTCTGGACACGCATACGGTTTGTCCTCACGATGTGTGCGCTCATGCACCTGAAGTGCATTCTGAAAAAACAAAAGCCAAAATGGAAGTCCCTCCCCATTCTCACTTCAGGTTCAATTAATAAGCACTATCCTCACTGAAAAACTGGATAACGCTAAAATAAATAAACTTCATGGTTTTTGACTCAGAATTATTTAAATAATTAGGGATAACCAGTACTGTTAGATGTTGAAAAGACGAGGCTCAGCCCTAGAAATAAAGGCCTTATGTCACAGTTCAGCACATGGTCCCCACAAATCTCATTCAAGCACTTTTAAAGAGTAAAATACAACAAGAAATACTGTTTCTGACTTTCAAAGCGTGAAATACAATAATTTTAATACACTGTAAATTAATATGTAACAACACAAACAAACATTCTTAAAATGTCAACTACATTTTCAATGTAATAACTAAATAAAAGTACAGTGGAGCCTCCGTTCTCAAACTTAATCCGTTCCAGAAGGCTGGTCAAATTCCGATTTGTTCGAATTCCAAATCCGCTTTCCCCATTACTAATAATGTAAATAGTCTTAATCTGTTCTGTCGTCTTTTGAACAGAAGTTAAGAGTACCGTAACTCATACCATAGGTTCTCGCAAATTAAGTGAAAAAAATTATTGAACACAGTACACTATGTTATGGTCTGTGTTGTGAGAGACTCTGGTTTTGGCCGCTCTCTCTCTCTCTCTCTCGCTCTCTGTGTGCATTGAAGTCACACGCAAGTGGAGCGCTAAACACATACACCTGATTCAACTTAATCATGGGCTATAAGGACGAGCAGCGCGCTCCTTCCGGTGCGAGAAAATTATACCTCTTCCCCGTAATCTCTCTGGCTCTCAGCTCCGTGCTCCACTGGTTCCCGCTTTAGTTTGATTTCGATGTCTCTCCGCATCTCTAACAGTGACTACAATTTCCTCATGATCTAGTGCCCTCCCTGTGAACAATAAAGCGCACCCGTTTTAATCTCCAAAAATGCAGGACACAGAGTGGAGATAAAAACGGGTGTGCTTTATTGTTCACAGAGAAGGCACTAGATCCGTTATGGTCTGTGCTTGCTAACAGCATTATCTCACTCACTCTCTCTCTCTCTCTCTCTCTCTCTCTCCCTCTCCATTCACTGCAGGCACTGGCGAGGGGTGTGACTGTTACCTGCGTAGTCTAATTGGGTCTGGAACTTTCCAGCATATTAGGGAAACTTCGAGATGAGCGTCGTTGCACATATGCCCGGGTGATGGGTCAGGTGATTTAGAATACAGTCGGCCCCATGCTTACAAAACCCCCTGGGTACCAAAACTCCGGGTTACAAAAAACATTTTCCTAAGTTTTCGTCCTCTGTATATGAAAACAACCCCCTCTTACGAAAAGCGGCAAACGCGCCATTCAAACGCACCAATCAAAATTTCACACGATACGCGAGTTGCTCTCTCATTGGCTATCTCCCAACATCCTGCCCCGCTGGCCTCCCATTGGCCAGGAGGGTGCTGACGTGTGCCCATTACTGTACCCATACCTTTTGTCCGCCAAACGCGTGAGGAGAGATTAAGAGGCTATCTTGGCTCGTTTTAAGATCATTGCAGTGTTATATTTCTTTATTGCCGAAACCCCTCTACAACTGGGACAATATTGAAGCAGAAGGAGACCTTAAAGTGGAAATACAGTGACAGAGACAATTATTTCGGCACGATATTGAAGCAGAAGTGCTTCATTGAACAAGACCTCCGATTTCGCAAGGAAGCAAGTTAATATTGAATGATCTTTCAAACAGGTACTGTAATTCCGTTTTAAATAAAACATCCCATCCATTTAAACATTTAAATAGAATTGTTCCATCAGCTGCGTGTTGCGTGTGGGCAGAGCCCAGATTCAGCAAAACACACCACGGAGACATAGTTTTGTGTGTATGTGTGTGTGTGTGAGATAGAGAGAGACTGCCTACAGAGTCAGTCAGAGATGAAAGGAGGCCTAACTCTTTAGTTTAGTTTTTTAAGTTGTTTAACTCAGTAAATGTTTCATAAATGTGGCGCGCTTGCCAAATGTGAGTAAAACGCGCCTCATCTGAACCTCCGATCCCTCAAGGAATCAAGTTAAAGTTGAATTTGGACCTCCGATCTGTCAAGCAGGGAATGCGCTTTTAATTCCATGTCTTAAAATGCTCCGGCGTCCCGCGTGTGTGTGCAGTCCGCATTCAGCGCAGCGCCACAATACACATTTAATGTGTATTGTGAGTGTGTGTGTGTGTATATGTGTTAATAAAAAATGTTTAATAATGGTTTAATTAATAAATGTGTTAATAAAATGGTTTAATATGTTAATCAAATGTTTAAATGGTTTAATAAATATTTTTTTTTACTTTTAACACATATTTCATACAAAATTGGTGTACTTTTATCATTTTTAAAGGGTTTATGGGGTAGTCTTGGGAGCCTTGGAACGAATCAGGCATTTTACATGTAAAATGCGCCTCTACTTACGAAATCTCCGCGTTACAAAAAAGGCTCTGGAATGGATTAATTTCGTAAGTAGAGGGCTGACTGTATCCCAGAATGGAACTTTCCCAAACTTTAGGGAATTTATATAAGGACCCATTGCCGACCAGGTCACATGAATTATCTAAGGAGAATCATCGAAGGCAGATTGTCCAACATCAAAGTTTTGTCGGTCAAGACTTCGTCATCCAAGTCCATCATCCACGTTCATCCACAGCCAATGCGAGGATTTTCATCATTCGTTTCTTTCGATATGCGGGATTCCAAGCCTTTTACCGCCAGCGCACACTGTCTCTAAATTATACTGCAGCTGCTTGGTGACTATCTTTATTTTGTGACCCTTGTTGTATTTCTGCTTTGTTTAGGTTTAAACTACAAGTTATTAGTCTGTCTTATTTTGTTCGTATTATTAAATTGTATATATTGTATTTCGTGGTTTGCCATGCTTTGTTGGTTACACGGGGCAATATTCATATTCTAAATTCCATACGTAACAACTGAGAAATGCGGAGAAACACGGAAATCAAACTAAAGTGGGAACTGGTAAAGCACAGAGCTGAGAGCCAGAAAGATCACGAGGAAGAGGGACAATCTTCTAGCACTGGGAGGAACGCTCTGCTTGTCTTTATAGCCCATGATTAAGTGGAATAAGGTGTGTGTGTTTACCATTCCACCTGCGTGTGACAGCCACGCCCATCTCCAACGCACATAGAAAGACAGAGAGCTGCCAAAACCAGAGTCTCTCACAAAGAGACCGTAACACACTAAAATAAAAACCACAGTGCAGTTAAAGCATGAGAAAATAACATTTTTAACCTTTGTGGTGGTGAGCAGTTAACATATGTAAATGTTGGAGAGGGAGAGAAGAGGAGGATTCCCTTCCATAACCTCTTCAGGTGAATCAGCCCAAGGTGTTTTTTTTTTCTCTTGCTACCGCTTTGCATGGATGATTCTTCTTCAGGATGCTCCTTTCTTTTCTTGAAGAACATTTCTAACGTGGCTCAATTCTGCCTTCTTTTAAAAACCTTCCAGAAGTGGCTCATGACCTCATTGTTAAAAGGTGTTCACAGTGCTGCTAGCACTTTAGCTTAGCTTTAGCGCTTTAGCTTAGCTTTAGCGCTTTAGCTTAGCTTAGCTTTATCAGGATGTAGCAACAACTTCCGGACTTCTCCAGAACAGCGCTAGCTTTATCAGGGTGATACATAGTATCAACAACTTCAGGATTTCCCCAGAGTAGCGTTAGATTTATCAGGATCATACATGGTATCAACAACTTCCGGAAATCACGCACTTCTCCTCCCTCTCGGTCTCCTTTTTCTCGTGCGTTTTTCCGAGTTTGACTTCTGGGTTTTGGTTAATTTCCGAGACAAAAAAATCCCGGATTTTTTGTTCGGATTTTGAATTGTTCAAACTCTGAAGTGTTCGAATATTGAGGCTCCACTGTAATTTAAATTATTTATCATTTTGCTGAAAATACACAATAATTTTAATAAACTGTAACAGAAAGATGACATACTTTCTTCAATATACATTTATATTTACATTTACGTGCAAACACTTTCTTCACTTTTGGCTTTGGGTCAACACATGTACTGGTTGCGGATCCACTAGGTGTAGTCATGGTAATGCTAACGTTCGTGCTTGTGGCAGTTGTTCCGACTGCATTTCCTTTGAAATAGTCCGTTATCAGACTACTCTCATGCTCCTTGGTTCTTAAGTCTTTGCATGTTTCTTGAGTGGGTGACATTTGATTTTGTGCGTGACTTTAATGCATCTCTTCCAGAACACCGACTGCAATGTTTGAGGGTTTTTTTTTTCCCCACATGCCTTGCAAAACGTATATAGGTACAGTATGTCATAAAAAAAGATCTAGGACCTTCTTTAATTTTGTGTCGTAAATTAATTTATTTTTTACTAAATTTTAATCTTGCAGTATGTAGTAAGTTTTATAAAATAAAAATACAGGGATCCCACACTTTCCGCAGTTAATGGGGAACGAGACACCCCCCCAGCGACCGCCAATTTCCGCAAAGTAGGATTGACCCCCGCTGACTGACGTATACGTACTTGTATATGTGTACATAACATCGATAAATACATATTCAACGCTATAAATGCTTAGAATAACAAACATTCAAAAATAATGCATAAGATGTAAATAAAATAAATACACACACTCCGATGCACACCTCACAGAAAAATGTAAGTAGTTTTGTTGGGTTGGGTTTTGTTTGTTTGTTTGTTTGTGGTTTTTGGCATAATTGGCCTTGTTTTGTGGCATTTTCCTTAACTTTTTACCTATTTTCACTTAATTTCCTTATACAGTCGGCCCTTAACTTACGATGACCCCCGTGTACAAAATCCCCAGGTTACGAAAAACATTCTAAGTTTCCGTCCCTGAGATACGAGACAACCCCCTCTTACGAAAAGAAATTCAAACGCGCCAATCAAAATTTCACACGACGTGAGTTGCTCTCTCATTGCTGTCTCTCAACATCGCCCCGCTGGCCTCCCAGATAGAGACAGAAGGAAGTTTAACTCTTTAGTTTAGTTTTATACCCAAAGCTAAAAATCAAGTACTGTTGAAGGATGGATTAAGAAAATCATTGGTTTTCAGGGGTGACCTGGCAATTCCAGGGCCCTTGAAAATAATTTATTTTTTCAAGTACTTTTCAAGGCATTCAACCCCACGTACGAACCATGTCAACAAGCATCCCAGCAACTACACATTTCCTTTTATTTGAGAACATTATGTTAATTCTTATTTATCTTTTGGTACGAGAACACTCTTGTCCTCATAATTACTTGTGCATGTGAGACATAATTTTTTTGGAAATCTATGTAATCATTGTAATGGTGAGAAATATATATGGGAAAATAAGGATAAAAGGAATTACTCATCATTATCAATAAATTTTAAAAAGTATCTACTATAAATCAATACCTACATTGACAAAAATATATGAACAAACACCAATGATATCATTAATTACTATCGTGAAAGTACTTAATGCCAATGACAATGGCACTGCCTTCCATCCTTCCAGTCCAACTTACCTTGGTCTTGTAGCTTTTGTTGCACAGGTTACAGTGATGTGGGCGGTCATTGGAATGCGCCCTCATGTGCTCCCGAACATGCCCTATGGCCTTGAACAGTTTCCCGCATTCTGCACACTTGTACCGGCGCTCAGTAACATGCATCTCCATGTGTTTCTTCAACATGTAGCCTGTCAAGAACTCCTTCTGACATGTCATACACCGAAATGGCTTGTAGGCTGCGAAGAACATAGAACCCTGTTGGTGTTTACTTGCAGCAGAGTAGAAGAGAATGTGGTACAACTTGCAAAGTCCAACTACTGATAAATCTGACATTTTTTATAAATTCTGATTGCAGTACTTTATATTATTTTAGTATTTACAGAAAAAAAAGAATTATTTTTTTGTTGTGCCCAGTAGGCCCTCGACATTCGCGGGGGTTCGGTTCCGAACCCTCCCACGAATCGAGATAATCCGCGAGTTCTGTACCCGGAAGTAAAGCCCCATGTAACACGTCACATGCGCGAATGAGCAGCCGGCAGTAAAATATGCTTCGTAAACACATTCTATAGACAGTCTTATTCATTAATTCAGTATTAATGTAGTAAAATATAGTAATGATTAAGAAAAGCTTTTCAATTTTTACTCTTATTTTTATTTATGATAAAAAATAAACATTATACAGCATATACTGTTATAAAGCACTCGTTTTAGTCTTTTTCAATGAATATTCCAGTACAGGACCCAAGTTAATTCTGAGAATGTTTGTGTGTGAGATTTTATGTTCTGTTGCATGTTTAACAAATAATACCAAAAGGATAAACTTTATTTCGCTTCATGTCCTTTTACATTGAACTTGGCGTGACGTCTCCAAGATGGCGCCGCCTAGAGGGCAACGTCGCGGAGTTCTCAGAGTCAAATTGTTTCTTTGTTCTTTTTAATTTGTTTGTTTATGTTTTGCACTATGCTCGTCTATGATCGGTCGACCCTACTACAGCTATGAGCAGCTTCAGCTTCAGGCAACTAAGCACGCAACAACTTCTATATTGAGCTGCTATGCTATGGGAGCTCCATGCTAACTGCCCAGGCGGAGTTCTCAGAGGCTTGGTTAGGACTTCCGGCCATACTGCTTGAAAATGTTCAGTCCCTGCGAAACAAGATGGACGAGCTTCATGCTCAGATTGCGCCGCAGAGGGATCTACAGGACTGTGTTTCTGTGAAACATGGCTCAAGGACAGTACATCCGATAAGGCGATTATACCAGCCGGCTACACGGCCTTCATCCCCTGCAATCCCAAGCACCAGAGTCGTCGTTCGGCCCCTTCCCGCCTGGGCTTATTACTAGCTGGGATGCAGCTTGCATTGAGCTGCCTACCATAGCATGTTAGCTCTGCTAATAGCATGTTAGCTAGCTTAGTTATACATGCCCGAAGATACTCCGATCTTATAGCGGAGTCTTATAGCGGAGTAGAGTCGACCGGTCGTAGACAAGCATCGTGCAAAACATGTACAAACAAATAAAACAAATTAAAACGAACAAAGAAACAATTTGACTCTGACAATTCCGCGACTTCGCCCTCTGGGCAGCGCCATCTTGGAGACGTCACTCCAAGTTCAATGTAAAAGGACATGAAGAGTACTGTAATAAAGTTTATCCTTTTGGTATCGTTTGTTAAACATGCTACAGAACATAAAATCTCACGCATAAACATGAACTTCGGTACTGTACTGGCATAATAATTGAAAAAAATTTTAATACAACAGTTCAGAGAAACCGTCGTTTCTCAGGAGAAAGTCTTATTTCAGTAAGCCCTTGACTATTTGCGGTTTTGCACTCACGGTTTGAGTATTCACGGACTGCCGAGCAGCTCGCACGTGATTCAAATTCAGCCAATGGCTGTCCTCCTTCCTGCTGATTGATTGAGGTGATGTAACGCACCTTTTTCCTCATTCGCGCAAAAATTGGCAATGAGCCTTTTTTATAGTGTGTTTTAATTACCAGTTAAGTTCTATGATGTCACTCAAACGCCTGCTAAGCACCAGAAAAAGGTAATGCGGTTGGATGCCTCTTCTGAACAAATAAGACTTTCTCCGGAAGAAACGACAGTTTCCTCTGAAGTCAAGTCATTGCTGAAGAAGAATAATTGTCTGAACTGTTGTAAAACACTCCACTATTAAAGTCTTTTAAATTATTATTCCAGTACATGACCTAAGGTAATGTTTAAAATGTTTGTGTTATATTTTATTTACTGTGGTGTAGCATGTAGCATGTGTTTCTCATTTTGTTTATCCAATTTATTACATTTCTTGTTCTTTATGTCCTTTTTGTTATGGTCTGTGTTTTGGGGGACTTTGATTTTGGCACTGTGCCTCTCACTAACTGTTTGCTACTGAGCAGCTCAGCCATGCCCCTCAGGAAGTACACACCTGAATTCATTCTCATTTACTCCCAATAAACAAAAGCATGCTCACCTCTGCGCCAGAGGATTAACTCACATCAACATCACCACTTCTTTGGTTTGTAATGCCTCTTACTCTATCGCTCTAAAATTCTATTTTGTACTCCGGCTCCAGCTGGGGGGCGTGGCTGAGCTGCTCGGACTTACTGCAGTTAATACATGAATTCGGTCATCTCATGCCTAATGCAATACGTTCCTCTAGTAGGCATTTTTGAAAACTACAGTGCTGTATGTTTATAAAGAGAATGCATTGAAAGGTATTTTTATGTGTATGCTATATAGTGTTTATATTTTATCATCAACAAATATAACAGTAAAAATTGAAAGGTTTTTCTTAATCATTACTACATTAATACTGAATTGATGAGTAAGACCGTCTATAGAATGTGTTTAAGAAGCATATTTTAGCGCATGTAATAGATACATAGTATTTTACTTCCAGCTGCTCATTCGCACATGTGACATGATACATGGGGTTTTACTTCCGGGTACAGAACTCGCGGATTATCTCGATTCGCGGGAGGGCCCGGAACCGAACCCCCGCGAATGTCAAGGGCCTACTGTAATTAAAACACACACAAAAAACGAGGCTCATTGACAACTTGTGCATGAAGGAGGTAAAAGGGGCGGGACATCAGCTCAACCAATCAAAACAAAGGAGGACAGCCATTGGCTGAATTTGAATTGCGTGCCGGTTGCTCGGCAGTCAGCGAATACTCAAACCGTGGGTACAAAACCGAAAATAGTCAATGGCCTACTGTAATGATTTAAAGCAAGCTAAAGCTTACCATCATGTCCTTTAATGTGACTGTGCAAGCGAGACATCATTCTGAATGTTCGATCGCATTGAGGGCATTTGTGCATCTTCAAAGAGGAGCTTTCCATGTCTTTCTGTGAAGTCTCCTTCAAATTATAGAAGGGAAACCAAGTATTAAAATATACAGTTTAATCTATAAGAAATGTACTTTTTCTAACAGTGCATATTTTAAGCAATATCAACCTTTCAATTTAAAAATCACAATGATCGAATTTCTGATACCACTCACTCACCATGATCTCCACCTCGACGCATGCCTCAGTCACCTGAACCTCTGGGACTTTGTCCTCAGCATCAGGATTCTGCAGGACCTCTTTTGGCAGCTGGACCTCTGCCTGCTCTGCCACTTCTGTGTCATCAGTCTCCAGAGCAATGGCAGAGTTGATGATGGCTTCACAGATTAAAGTTTTTCTTTCTGTAACAGCTTCAGCTACAGGCTGCGGCACCACCTGGTCAGAACATGAAACCAGTGCTTACAAAGGATATACCCCAGCTAGGCACTTGAACATTCAGCCATTTCTTGCAGTTGGTCACCAGTTTCATACATGTTTCAAGAGGGCTTGTGCTCCACTCCTCTTTAGAACCCTTCACAGAATCCTCAAGGTTTCAAGGCTGTTGCTTGGCAACTCGAAACTTCAGCTCTCTACAGATTTCCTGCAGGACTAGGGCCTGAAGCCTGGGTAGGCCACTCCTTTACCATATGTTTAGGGTCATTGTTATACCGAAATATTCACCAATGCTCAGTCATGAGATGAAACTTGGAGATCATCCATTAAGCTCTACTGCGCTCTACCACGCTTCCCACGTTCTATCATGATAGGCGTCAAATCATACATAATAATCATGACAGACAAAACTTTTGCCACGATCAGTGCAATCATCACAAATCCAGCAAGTTCCCTTAAGAACATCACAACCATGATGCTCCTCATGATTTTCTCAAATTGTGAGGATCGTGCTCCAGAACAAACCCACGAATAATGATGACATCACCTCACATGACTCAAGTATTATACGCCTCTTATCCTCTAAATTACTGTCTCCCAGAAACATTACATTTTACCTGTTTTCAAAATATAAAAAATTCCAAGAATAAAACAGGATACTCATGTGTACACATATACTAGAAGGATGGAGGGATGAATGATATGAGCTACAGGCTTTTCTTGCTCCAAAAGCAACTTTATGGTGAGACACTTTTTCCTTATTAATGGGACTTCACTATGAGCTGAGACGTGACACAAGCGTACATTATAGTCTCCACTTACATCCACAATGAGGAATACAGAACGTTGTATTTAAATTATCATACGCCCAGTTCAAAAGTACTGTACAATAAAGTTCCATCAAGTCACCTGTTGAACTTGTTCTATATCTTCTACCACCTGGATTTTGAGAGGATCTTGGACTGCCTGCACCACTCTGACCACAGGTAACTGCGGCTCTTTATCAGGCACTGCAGGAGGCTGCTGGATTTCTGCAGTGACACACAAGTCAGCGCATCAATGCAACCATGAGTAAACACTGCACTCAACGTTCTCAAAAGCATCACAGTGCAAAGGGGTACAAGGGAACAAACATGAGACATCCATATTGAATTTTTTTTTTCTTCTTTTAACCTGTGCAAACACCATCCTTGCTGAAGAGGATCTCATTGCACTGGTTGTAACGGATCTTCTCTGTGCATGGTGTCAACGACTTTAAGTGTCTCGTCAAGGCACCTGATTCTCTAAATGAGAGTCCACATTGATTGCACTGGTAAGGCCGCTCATCTGAAAAAAAATGCATCATGTTGTTGCGTTTAAGGAACTCCATGAAATCATCGTGCAATTATACGAGCTGGTACACATCAGCAATTTGAGAATATCAAGGAGGAATCTCTATGTACCTGTGTGCCGCCTGTTGTGACGTATCAGAGAACCTTTAGTTCGGAAAGCAGCCGCACAAAAGTCACACTTAAAGTCCTTCTTATTTGTATGAATGGATAAATGTGTCCTCAGGATATTTGCCTGCACACACAAAAGACGACAATGCACATGATTCACTGCTAACCATGGCTGAGCTTGAAGTTTGAAGTCTTGTCCATGATTAGAAATGGGTGATGCTGTCTAAAGGACTCGTACCGTTTTGAAAGTCTTCTCACATTTCAGACAAACATAGCGCCCATCTTCATTAAGTTTCAGGATAAGTTTAGTGTGATTTGAACCGTCCTTATTTTCAGTCTCTGCATGTTCCTCTTCCCAATCACCAATACTTTCATTTGTGGGGGGTAACCTGCCCCCTTCCTCATCTAAGAAAAGAGGAAGAAATTCACCATTATCAAACCTAACATTTCCTCACATCCAAGGACACGCATACAGACGCTCCCTGACTTACGTTCATCCGTTTTACGGGGTTTTTTTTTTCGATTTTACGCCCCCCCCCAAAAAAGGCAAATTTGAGTTTAGACGTACCTACGTAGTACGCTGACGTAATGACGCTGCATCCATTGTTTACAAACTACAGACTGAACATGTCCCTCCTTCCCAGTTCAGTTATATGTATATCGTTTTATATATATCTCAGTTATATAGCGTGTTACCCTTGTGTTAAGACGGCGTCTCTTTGATCTTTGTGTTTACACTGTTTTGCGGACTTTTGTAGCCCTCAGCAAATATGGTCGGTCAGAAATGTAAGCCTACTAGCATGGGTGCAAGTCTCATACACAGAGATGAATTAACTATCTGCTCAGATCGGCACAATCTCCCATGCATACTCAGTTAAGCAAAGACAGTTGTAATATGAATGAAAACACAAATTACAGAACAATTACAGATATTTATTATCTTTTAGTAGAATCCTAAGAGTGTATAGTTATTTTTATATTAATATTCATTAGGATTTGTACTTGTTCTTTGTATGCATATCTTGAATAAAGTTTACTTACACAAAATAAAGAACTCTCCGCTTTGCTGGGAGACTGCATCAGTGCAGGCTGTGTTCTAAACGAGTTCAATGGCACCCTTGTGCACGTGAAAGACCGGAAGTCTGTATAACCCACAGCAAGTACACTACTTTCGCAAGTACACTACTTTTGGTATTGAGCACTTCACATATTGTAAGTGTTGATTGACTGTTTTAAGCTTCATGTAAAGTGACTCGGTATAAATAAGTGACTTATTTGAAATTAATGTTGATATTATTTGATATATTTGATATTCTTTTACAATGTTATGTTAATAATAATTGATTTAGGAGTGTTTTATGAGATACGGTAATGGTATTTATGGATGTATAGTACAGTATGAGCGTCATACGTCACACGTCATACGTCACTGTAACAACTTGCATTCACTTTCAACTTGCGTTCGGCCGTCCGGAACCAATTAAAAACGTAAGTCGGGGAGCGTCTGTACTGCACTTATTTTGGGGGAAAATGTTCCATTTACCTGTTGAGGATCTCTTCCCATCATTAGCCAGGTCTCCATCTTTATCACAGGCTTTTCCCTAAGAAACCACAAATTCACATGGACACAAACCAGCACTTAGAGCAGCAGCATCCTGTTTTCTAAGTATCCTCCCATTTTAAGAATTAGGACTCATTAATGTTACTCAGCACTTCTGCATGTAAACGTACCGAGAGAAATAAAAGAAACCTACCTGTGGGTCCTGTACAGGGTGTTTACACACCCGACTAAGCTTGTGCTGAATAAAGACATC
This sequence comes from Plotosus lineatus, assembly GCA_024760905.1. Lineage (NCBI taxonomy): Eukaryota > Metazoa > Chordata > Actinopteri > Siluriformes > Plotosidae > Plotosus > Plotosus lineatus. The sequence continues at coordinate 17,102,856 of CM045738.1, forward strand.
CAAAGCAGAAAACTCCTCACCACATCGCCCACATCTGTGAATGTCTTCATCTGTCAAAACAAATAAAAAATTCAGCCCAAGTGTATAACGGTGTTTCACTTAAATGACCAACACAGTACTTTATTAGCATATGACTGATTTATTTAAATAGCAGTTAACTGGGACCCACAATAAGTTATGGTGTAATTGCATGTAAACAATACAGACATGAAACAGTGCTCCTTTCTTTTTAGTTGTGAAAAAATGCACGCTCTCAAAAAACTTCAATGTGTGAAAAGAGCTGTGTGTTGTGTGTTACATCGAACCTGCCCCTAAAATGTAAATACAGTAAAACCTCCGCTGACGAACGCTTAAGCTCACGAACTTTTCGCCTCAAGAACATTAAATTTGCGAGCATATAGTCTCTGCTGACGAACTAGTTTTCGGCGGACGAATCAAACCACGCGGTCGAACAGCGCCACGGTGGCGGCCACGAGAAGTTGACGCACGCTCACGGCGTCACAGTTCGTCACCCCCTTTCTTTGAGTGCGGAAGTGGTTTGTGTTTGATAGACATTTTGGACCATATTGAGTGTACCTTTGCTATTATGGGACCGAAAAAGACCCCACCACAGGCGAAGATCATTGAAAAACACGAACGAGGTGTGCGTTTGTGTGACTCAGCGTCCCAGTACCAGTACGCTAAGTCTACCATTGCTCCCATCCTTAAGAACAAGAAGCTATTAAGGGTGCGTGTGTGGCTAAGGGTGTTTCCAAACAGTAGGCGTTTCCAAACACTCCTTCCAAACAGTAAGTCCCTCCCTCCCTCCTCCTCCCACTCCATTCCATCAAGCCATCAACTACCATCACAAAGGTAAATAAAACCACTTTATTATACAGTACAGTTTATTTCTTTAATTACAATACTATAGCACATTTATTATACATAAAATAAGGTATATTTTTGTGTAGTTTTAAGGCTTATTTAGTAGAAAATTATGTTTTATGGGGACCTGGGAACGGATTATTCTCATTTTAATGGTTTCTTATGGGAAATAAATGTTCGGAAGACGAACTTTTCGCCTTACACACACTTTCTGGGAACCAATTATGTTCGTGAGCAGAGGTATCACTGTACAACAAATTCAAGTGCTTTTTAATGGCCATTTACACTTTCCCCCCTCTGTATATTTCACATGTAGCCTGCATTTGATTATCTCAGGTTAAATTAGTTGTGTATTCGGCCTTGGTTTATGGCACAGCTGCTATTTCAGCCTGCACTATTGGTTTGAAGCTGAATGATAAGGCGGAGCTGTGTGTAAAACCCTGCACATTCCTCCATGATTCCTTCACTCCTTGTCAGATCGGAGCATAATTACCTGTTAGTGGTTTTTATTAATCAAACCTATGGATTTATTATTTATTTTGGACACATGTAACAGACTTGATCAGCTTTCTGACTCGGACTGATAAAGAAAATCCCGTTTTATATCAGAGAAGAGAAAATGTAGGAAGCAATATTATAGAATAGTAAAGAATACAGTAAAAGGTAGGTAAGTCTGTTGGGTTTTTACACCCGAGCCTAGTGGCTTTGCCTCGTGGCTCATCAGGCCGGTGCTTATCCCCGGTTTCCGTAGCGTGAAGCGACCAGGAGTTCAACACCCCCTGGATGGGCCGCTAGTCCATCGCAGGTTACCTTCCTAGTATATTTTACTGGTACCCATTTATACTGCTAGGTGAACAGAGGCACACTTGTGGTTGAGACCTTGCCCAGGGGTCATAGCACAGTGAGGGTCTCAGTGGGATTCGAACTCACAACCTCCCGATCATGAGCGCAGCACCCTAACCACTACGCCACCGACCCCAAATACAGTAATCCCTCATTATTCGAGGGGTTTACATCCAAGAGACATAGTCCCTCCAGCGTGTTCTGGGTCAACACCAGGGTCTTTTCCCAGTCAAACATGCCAAAAACACCACAATGGGGAGACATTCCACCCAGATGCCCAGGCCACCTCAAATGGTTCCTCTCAACGCAGAGCTCCTCCCTGATGGCTGAGCTTCTCAACCTGTCTCTCTACCTCCCTGCGAATCGCTCCAATCCACGATTCAACCATCAGTCGGACCCTCCTCTCCAGTACCCTGCATAGGCTTTCCTGGGTAGGCTGAGGAGTGTGATTCCACAATGATTTGAACACACCCTACAATCCCCCTTTTTAAACCATCCCGGTGTGCCAACCCATAGGTACAGCCCCCGACGACCTCCACCCAAAACCCCCAGGGTCTTTCTCCTCCACGGAGGGTGTGTTGGTGGGATCGAGGAGGTTCTCGAAGGTTTCCTGCCACCTCCTGACAACCCAGTCGAGGTGAACAACTCCCCACTTCCACTGTCCACAGTATTTGTGGAGAACAATGACAGTGTGACGTAGACTATATGTTTCCAACTTTATTAATTTTCCAGTACGCAGCTCAACAAACTCTTACTTTGACATATTCCCATATTTTTAATCCTAAAGTGTTTAGAACCTGATCAGATTTCATTAACGTCTTTTGACACAGGCAAATAGCTCGGCATACTAAAACAAGAGCACAGTGGGTCTTTTAAACGTGGATTCCAAATCTAAATAAGCTCCCTCTATAAGTGCCCTAAATAGGGCATACAGTGATCCAGTCAACCGCAGCTCGAGTGCACTACTTTTCTCTCCGTTGCTTCTATTGGAATCCACACAATTCAACTTGGCAGCGCACTATGAAGCTTTGCTATAAAAATAAATGAAATTAAAATAAGCTTGAAAAGGCACAAAGGGCTGAAACTAATGGTTTAACACCAAGTAGAATATAGAGCAAGTAATTTTCAAGTTGAATAGATGTTTTTCAATGAGTGTAGTTATGAAAGCATCTCCTCGTCACCATATTGAGGTCCAGTGGTTTCTGGCTGAAACAAATGTATCTAACCACACAGAAATTCTAAATAAACGGAAATCCGTTTTCTGTCCGAGTGTTAACACTCGTGCACCTTACTTTACACACACAAAAAAAAATCTCATGCCCATCTGTCCAGCATTAGCAGGAGTAACCCGTCCCTCATTTCACAGCAGTACAGACACCAAGCTCGTCTTTGCCAGTTAGCATAACAACATCGGCTCATTATCGTTAAAAGCGAAATGTTCTCCACGTCAGAAACATATTTACAGCAGCCACTGATCACTCGAACGAACAAGCAAGAATTCTGTCTAAGGAACCAACGATTAAGCCTGATAACGTACGAAGCCTGGAGCCTAACTCTACCACGCTAGCGAGAAAAGTACTACACGACCGAATCACAAACACGACCAAAGTAAAAAATAAAATAAAATAAATAATCCGATTTCAGTAATCATGAAAAGCTAAATTATTGTCACCTTCGTCTCCCAGGGTGGTTTGAATAGTAATGATGCTGTCGTGCTTCGTTTGGCCGGTAAGCGGTTCTGCCGTATTATTACTTTCTTCAGTCATGTCGCTCTCTCGCGCTCTGTCGCAACGCTGCTGCATGAACAACATGGCGGCTTTACGACCTCGTCGTCATAACAACAAAAGGGCAGGAACAAATCAGACTATTTTATAAACCGAGTATTTTATAATTAGGGATTATAGTAGTGTTTTATAATTTTACAAATAAAAATGTTATAAATATATAAATTATAAAACAATTTCATAATTATTCAAAAATCTCAACATTCTGCTGGAGGTCACCTGGATTTCCAAGCTTCATTTGCTTTACCTGCAGTTCGGTTTGGAATATTTTGGGCTCCGACAATCACCATTTTTTTTTCTATTTATTTATTTTTATATTCTAAGTGAAGAAAAAAAGTGTGCCATTTACGCTTTTAAAAAGTTTGAATTGAGACTGGGAATGTTTTTATATTCACTCAGATTAGTCTTTTATTTTATTTTATTTTTTTTTTACATTTTTGTGGATGAGCCCCAAAGTGAACTCTCAGTTTCCTTACATAACTCTAAATAAAACAACTTATTTCGTTGTCTTTACGCTGTTCTTTTATATTTGATAATTTCATTGCTGAAAGTAAAGAAAATAAAATCTGGGGTGTCAGAGGGATGTTTACCATAAAGTTTCCCATCAGGGTGGCATGGTGGTGAGCAGTCCATCTCACAACAAGAAGGTCCTGGGTTCGATTCCCACTTTGAGCGTTTCTTTGTGGAGTTTGCATGTGGGTTTCATCCGGGTCCTCCAGTTTCCTCCCACCGTTCAAAAACATGCCTAGTACAGTATATGATGTGTGAGTGGGAATTTGAATGGTCGTGCAAGTATTGGCCCTGCGATGGCCTGGGGAACTATACCCCACTCTCGCCCAGAATCGGCTGAGATGGGCACCAGCCTCCCCGCGACCCTAATTAACATTAAGCGGTTCAGAAAATGAATGAGTGGATTAAGTTATCCATTAGAAACACGTTTTTGTGCTCCGACGTCAAGCCGCAATGAGACAAAAGTGAGATCACAAGAAGCCGACTGAAATATCGCGAGATTTGCGCTCTGATAAAAAGCCGGAGGAGCCCGCGCGCCGCCTTCTTCTTCCTGACTCACATCACGTAAGTTAGCATGAGCGCGTGTTAGCGCGGGGCTACATCCGTTTATATCCGTGTAATCCGGGCTCTGTGAACTTCTTGATTGTAGTATATTGAGTTTAAAGTGTATATGAACTCTTATGACGTGAAAATTGCGAGGAATTTGCGAATAAAATAAATTTCCGCCCAGTTATTTGTCGGTAAACTTTCAGTCATGGCGGCTGTTGTTAACTAGCCGGATTTCTTACATGTGTGTGTGTGCGCGCGTGTGTGTGTGTGAGAGAGAGATTACTGACGATGTACTGGACCGTACTTTATATAAAATAATGGATACATAAATTTATGGATGCTGTGGTGATATTTTTTTTTTTACTTTTCTCGAAATGAAGCCCTGTTGTTCCGCCGAGTTCTGAACCGTGAGCAAGCTGAAGGAAGGCCCTCCGGCTTTCTGTCCTACAGTGACGTGCTGGGGCTGAGTGTCGCATTCACAACTTAATCAAAAATCTTATTTTTAATTTTTTTTTTAAAGCAAATGGCGGACGACGCCGGTGGTAGAGGAGGTTTCCGTGGAGGTTTTGGCACTGGCGGCCGAGGCCGCGGTCGTGGTCGGGGCCGTGGCCGTGGAAGAGGGCGCGGAGCCCGCGGCGGCAAAGCCGAGGACAAAGAGGTCGCGATTTCTTTTCTGAAGTTCCCATTCCTTTCATGTTGTAATGAAATCCTAACGTCTAGAAACTGGACCTGTCACTCAAAGGCTGTTTGTACTGGTTTCATTTCAGTGGGTTCCTGTCACCAAGCTTGGTCGTCTAGTGAAGGACATGAAGATCAAGTCCCTGGAGGAGATTTATCTTTATTCTCTCCCCATCAAGGTGGGACCTGCAACCCTGTTTGTTCTAAAGCTCAACTTTATCAGGAACATGAATAAAGACATGTGTTGGAGGATCATGTTCTGTGATGCCATTACCACCTTAAACATGAGTTTAAAAATTCCAACAAAAGGACTGTTTTGCAAAGTCTAAAAATGTAAGAAAAGGATATAAATGTCTTTTTCTGAAAGTTTTTCCCCAGATTTTATCTCTTACTAGTATTGTGTGACTGCACGCAATTTTCTGTGGGATCAATAAATTACTGCATTCCGATTAATGCATGTATCCCACCGCAGTCGTTTTGTTGTGATAAATTAAAAATATAAAATGATTATGTTGTAATTCTGTCAGCTGATAAAGTTTGGGTTTAGCTGAGCTCTGCACATTATTTGAAGGCACTTTGTTGTAAATAACCACTTTCGTGGAGAATTATTTTGACACTTTAAAGCAGGGGTGTCGAACTCGTGCCACAATGGGCCATGTGGCTGCAGGTTTTTGTTTCAACCAAGCATCAGCACACCTGACCTGGCTCATTCAAACAACTGATAAGAGTCTTCAGGCGTGTGATTGGTCAGTCTCTGGAAGGAGCACACAAATTGACCAATCAACTGCCTGAAGACTTTTATTAGGTGTTTGAATGAGCCAAGTCGGGTGTGCTGCTGCTTGGTTGAAACAAAAACCTGCATCCACATGGCCCTTTGTGGCAGGAGTTTGACACCCCTGCTTTAAAGCATTTAATCCATCTTTTAGTTTGGAGTTTTTATAACTGGGGTTGTTTTGTTTTTTCTGGGGTTGTTTTGTTTTTTCAATGTTCCATGTGTTTCTCTTTTAGGAGTCTGAGATTATTGATTTTTTCCTGGGCTCTGCTCTGAAAGATGAGGTGTTGAAGATCATGCCTGTTCAGAAGCAGACGAGGGCAGGACAGCGCACCAGGTTTAAGGTGGTTCTTGGTTTTAAGTGGAACAGTGTTTTTGGACTCTGCTTTGGTTACAGTGTAATAAATGCATGCTTTTAATTTTTTTCAAATAAATTAGGCTTTTGTCGCCATTGGTGATTACAATGGACATGTTGGTCTGGGAGTGAAGTGCTCGAAAGAGGTTGCCACGGCTATCCGTGGTGCCATCATCTTGGCCAAGCTGTCAATCATTCCTGTCAGGAGAGGCTACTGGGGTAACAAGATTGGAAAGCCCCACACTGTCCCTTGCAAGGTGAATAAGTGATTCAAATAAGCAGCTGAGTGAGATCACGGGTTGGACCTTTCTGTTAACAACTGAACTGTGACTAGGTGACCGGTCGCTGTGGCTCTGTCCTTGTGCGTCTGATCCCCGCCCCTCGTGGTACCGGCATTGTCTCTGCTCCTGTTCCTAAAAAACTGCTTATGATGGCTGGTATTGATGACTGCTACACCTCTGCCAGAGGCTGCACAGCAACACTGGGCAACTTTGGTAGGATATTTTTGAAGGCTTGTTCTACACCTCCCTCCTTTTTTTTCGTGCTTTGTTAAATACATTCCTGACATATGAACCACCATAGACTTTTATTGCTGATCTCATGTTGAGTACATGGATAATGATTTTTTCCCGTCGTCTCTTTAGCCAAGGCGACCTTTGATGCCATCTCCAAGACATACAGCTATCTGACTCCTGATCTCTGGAAGGAGACGGTGTTTACAAAGTCTCCCTACCAGGTAAATATCTCGTCAAAAGTTTGATTTAGTCAGAAAATTGCATTTTCAGATTGCTTCTAAATTTCAAATTTATCTTTCAGGAATTCACTGATCATCTGGCCAAAACTCACACCAGGGTCTCGGTGCAGAGGAGCCAGGCTGCTCTTCAGGCATCCTAAATTTTGTACCATGGGTTGAAATAAAATCCTGAAAATAATCTTGCTTCCTAAAGTCTTGGTTTTTTTTTTAAGAGGGTTTGAATTCTGTGGTGTTTTGTAGATCTTAAATTTAATCGATTGATTATTTCACTGCCCCTAATGCAGCCATGTCTTGTTCTTGAGTGATGCAAAAAGAATAACCCCTTAATCTTGGGAGATCATTAACTCTTGCATTAAAGGTTATTTTCTTTTCTCAAGTAGTTTTCACAAGCTACTCTTTTGGCATAAAAATTAAAATGGAAAACGCCTTAAATGGTTAGTGTGATTTGATTTACTGTACAGTATTAAACACACAAAGGAAATGATTGCCTCCCAAGCTAAGCACACAGCTATCCGGAGCAGTGAGCTGCTACGCTCTGTGCACTGCCCAGAGAGCAGTTGGGGGTTTAGTGCAGTGCTTAAGGGCACTATAACCGTTTGTGAAGGCGGGAAGGTGCTGCTCCCACTGCCACACCTTTTTCCTGCTGGTTCAGGAATCAAACCAGGTGACCTTTTCAGTCCAATTTACCTTTAGAATTTTACCTCTAATCTTTAGATATACAAATTACTTGTTTGTAAATTTTAACCTTCATGTCTGAGGTGACCTTGAACAAGGGGCGCTTATCTCCAACTGGTACCGTAATGTGGTGCATGCATTCACTTTGAATGGTTAAATGCAGAGTCAAAAATTCCTTTGTGGGATTCATACAGTATAACTTAAAAAAAAAAAGTTACCCGGGAACGTAACCTGCTTGGAGCAGGAACAAGGCGCAGCGTTGAAGCCCAGTCAGTCATGAATTTTCTGAAGTAATAGCCGATAATCCTGCTTCATGGCACAGGCCTCAAGAGTCAGATCTAAAGTTTGCAGGTCGGAGTCATTTTATTCTGGTCAAACCCTCAAAATTACTCTACAGTATTGTCAATATGAAGGAACAATCCTGTCATCTGAAATTACTGTCTGAGAATGGTGCCAACTGATTGGTCTGCTATCTAGCGAACATTATTCGGAGTGGATAATGCTTCACTGAAAGTACAAACAAGGCCAGTGAGGCCAAAATCCTATAATTTTATAATGTTCCTGCAAATATAGTGATATGACTGACCGCCTGAATCTTGTTATTGTTGTTTAATGGTGCATATCTTCTAACTGCGCCGTGGACACCAGGCGTGTCTGATAGACCCCAATTTCATTGGACTACAGCATGCAAGGATCCTAGCGGAAAGGTGTGGAACACAGTCTACGGAAGAGCTTCGGTATTTTTACACGGAAAATCCTATGGAAAAGTTGAAATTCTTACATTCTCATTTTACTGGAGCACGGCAGATTTACGGCAGCAAAAATGTCATCCACAATTATTCCCTCATCTTCAGTGTCATTCTGCGTGATTCCGTAGTTATTCCTCAAATCTTCCGTATGTTCAAAAGCATGTTCACGGAAAAAAATTCCGTGAGTGTTCCGTGGGGTCACTTTGCCGTACCTGTTCCACACATGCTGTGAACGTTCCGAGAGTGTAAGAATTTCCACTTTTTCGTAGGCTTTTCACCCATTTTCCGTGTAAAAATGCTGAAGCTTTTCTGTAGACTGCGTTCCGCAACTTTCCGCTATGGTCCTTGCATGCCGTAGTCCAGTGAAATGGGGGTATTAGACTGCTGAGAAGATTTAGGTGAGTTTGCCAGATGTTTGCCTTGTCTTTTAAGTTTTGTTACAATTTTGGTCATGAAAATTATTATAAAATATTTTACTTTTGTAAAACTTATTTACAATAAAATATTGAATCAGAGAAAAAAAGTGTTCCTATGGGAATATTTGGACTGTTTTAGGTCTTAGTGAGTGTCATACTGACCGCACGTCAGCTTTGTTGGATGGGACCAGAAGGCCACCTCGGACCGAGTGAAGGTGTCCATACGTCTGTGTTGGACTGAGTGTCCGGTTTGTGCACAAGCCACAGACTCCTCTTCTCCTGTACCAGACGGAGAGAGTTAGTTCAACGGCACTGTGGTTACACCCCGACACCGAGGGTTACCAAGTGTACACCACGCGCACAGACACTGAACTTGCTTGGGTATAACAGTGGTTGTTCAAGATTTTTGTTTGAAATTTTTTGTCTGGTATAAAAAAAATCATTAAATTTCTTATTTTGTACTAACATGTACTTCTTTGATTAACGGGGCAGTGGTGGTCTCGTAGTATAGGGCGCTGGATCGCTGATCCAAAGGTTGGGGGTTCAAGTCCCACTCTCCACAAGGTTGTCACTGCCCCCCCCCCCAGTGCAGCTAACTGGGTTATCAAAGGCGGGCCATGTCTGTCACTGTCTATGGTGAGACACATGTAAAAGAACCATTGCTGACTTTCGTAAAGAGTAGATGCAAAGTCGTCAGCGTGTTTCTGTCCCTTACTAAAAAGGGTTGTGACAGGAAGGGCATCCGACGTAAAAACCTCTGCCAAATCAAACGTGCGAATCAGATGATTCACTGTGGCGACTCCCGAATAAAAGGGAAAAAAGCCGAAAGGAAGACAGACAGACATGTACTTCTTTGATTGATTATAAATTTAAATATAGTCAGTGTATTAAAATGAAATTCAGAGTTGTCATTTATAATTCATCAATACTGTCCTTTGGACCTAAGCTCATCGCTGTCTGTCCGATCCTACCATTGTGAACGTGACAAGAGAAAGCTAAACAATGTGGCCTTATCATTTCTAAAGTAAAAATGTCCAAACTCTAATGTTAATGGCTGTTTAAAGTGCCTTGAACAGGGAGACAAATTTCAAACAAATACAAAATACAAAAACGAACGCCAGTAAAACGTGACCCGGATTAGAAGGTGAGATGGCACTTTATTTTATGTCATGATGATATGATATGACAGACTCTTGAAGCGAGCTTTGAGATGAACCAAACATCTGTTTTCCATCACACAGTGTGAAATTCACCGAGTCAATAGAGCATGGATTTCTGGAGAAATTCAGCCAACAGTCCATAAAAAAACAGCGAAAGCTTTAGCCTTGTTGTGCTTCTGATTCGCTGGCCTTCCCCCATCATGCACAGTGCCCAGAAATAACGCCCATTCTCAGACCTTTAGTTTTCATTTCAGACACCAAAAGGTGCTTGTGCCAATGGAAGTGTCCTAATTTAAAAAAAAAAAAAAAAAACCCAGTTCAAGAAACTGATGACCCCCTGAAACATCACTTTTGAGCTCATGCTACACAATCTGTTTGGACTCTTCTTCCTGTGCTTACTGCGTTCTGATAGGTTGCCTTTCATTTCACTGTGCTGGGATTCGGACTCGGCTGGGGAGAGAAGCTGCTGCACACGAGGTTGCCCTTCGTGGTTATTCAACATTGTAATCGCATTTATGGGTTAAAATGAAAAGACATGTCCATTTTAATGTGGGAATGGAATTTAGATAAAAGCAAACCCTTCTCATGGGGTGTCATAGTATAGTCTATTTTTGTCTTCAACAGGAATAAAGAAAACCACAAATGAATGATTTAATATTTATTTTACAGTTATACATATAGTGAAGAACCATGGCGGGAGAACAGTTTATGCTTTCTGTGGTTGTTCCATCATCCTCTCTTTCTGCTTCATCAAGCATTTTCTTGCACTGGCATATGCCCCCAGATCGCCATCTGCAATAAAAGTGGTGAATTACGCTAAATCCATTTCATGTCACGTGTTTACTGGGCTACTAGCACAGTGTTTCAACCACTGTGCAGTCAGAAATGATCCAATTTCACCTAATTGGTCGAAAAAACATTTTTTGAAACCTAATTAATTATCTGCAAATAATAGACCATTATCAAGTGTCTGTGCTGCATAGTGACTGTCAGATTGATGGTAAAATACCCTCCTATATCAGTAGGTGGCAACACTCTGAGACAAGACAATAGTGATGCACGGATACGAACGAAGGTGGCGGTGACGGAACTGTGGCGGTTATGGAGAAGTTTTTGAAAAAGAAAAAAATGTAAAGCCTAAACTAGAACCCACACAAGATTCAGAGCCAGATGAAGGTCCGATAGCATGAGTGGAGGTCAAAAGAAAGCCAAGAGCTCAAGCAAAGTCTGGTGCAAGATGACACAGCGAGAGCAGTTTCCATTCAGATTTACCTTCAGTGGGGCTGCAGGGACACCGACTCCATAGTGATTGGTGTTGGTGAAAAGTGATCCAGTAGTGCTTCGGTCCCAAGAAAAAATTAAACACCATCTCCAAACAAAACACACTTCACTTGAAAACAGGACTTTTTTTTGTTTTCGTTCATTTGAATCCTATTCAAAACACTTTCGACGGAATTGACTTTATATTGTTAACGAGCTATCCTGTGGGGCGTGCTCTGGGAGTACAGCGTTCCAGACCTGTTGCTACGGGCCATTCGATCACTGTATCACTGGAGCCAGAGTTTGGTCTGTATTGGAAACAACAGGTCGAATTTGTTTCCGGTGAGGGTTGGAGTCCTGCCAAGGATGTCCTTTGTCACCGATTCTGTTCATAATTTTTCTGGACAGAATTTCTAGATACAGCCGAAGCATTGAGGGGTTCTGGTTTTGTGGTCATCGGATCTCGTCTCTGGTTTCTGCGGATGATGATGTCCTTTTGGCTTCATCAAGCCAGGACCTCCAGCTCTCATTGGAGCGATTCACAGTCGAGAGCAAAGCAGCCGAGATGAAAATCAGCACTACCAAGGCCATGGTTCTTAGTCAGACAATGGTAGAATGCACCCTCTGTGTCTGGAATGAGGTCCAGCCTGAAGTGGAGGAGTTTAAGTATCTTGAGGTCTTTTCACAAATGAGGGAAGGATGAAGCGGGAGATCGACAGACGGATCGCTGCAGCCTCTGCTGTAAAACGGAGCCTGTGCCAATTTATCAGTCGATCTACGTTCCAACCCTCAACTATGGTAACGAGCTTTGGGTAGTGACCAAAGGAAAAAGATCGCGGATATAAGCGGCTGAAATGAGCTTCCTTCGCCAAGTGGCGGGGCTCTCCTTTAGAGATAATGTGAGAAGCTCTACCATCCGGTGGAAGCTCAGAGTAAAACCGCTGCTCCTCCGCATTGAGAGGGGCCAGTTGAGGTGACTCGGGCATCTGGTCAGAATGCCTCTCTGGTGTGGTGTTTCAGGCATGTCCAACTGGGAAGAGACCCCGGGGTCGACCTAGAACATGCTGGAGGGACTATGTCTCTCGGTTTGTTTGGGAACGCCTCAGTGTCCTCCCAGAAGAGCTGGAGGATGTGGCTTGGGAGAAGGACGTCTGGACCTCATTGCTTAGGTTGCTGCACCTACAATCTAACCCCAGAAGAAGCAGAATATGATGATGATGAAGTTTTATAGTTCACAGTTTCATTTTGAACCTTTTTTTTGTGGCTGGTGGTGTTCATGATTTTTTTCAACAAAAAAGTGCCACAGCTCAAAAAAAGATTGAAAAACACTGTTCTAGTAGAACTTGATTTGTAACCAGACTGCTCAGTTACCACGGTGAAGATGACTGATGAGAACTTGTCAACTATATCCACTATTTTGCCGTTTTGACTGAATGACAGCATTTGTTACTGCGTCAATGCAGAGGTCTGGAGTTTCGCCTTACTGACCACGTTAATTAAGGTTAAAGCCCTTTACACAATCAGTGTGGGTTGAATAAAAAAGAAAGCTGATAAAGTAAATGCAACATTAATATTCACATTAAATGAAAATTGGGCAAATACTGTGCTAAATTAATTGCCAGTGAAATCCTCACATGATCAAAGAAAAAAATTCAGATACATGCTGGACTGAGATGGAAGTGGTGCACATTACAGCTACATTCAGGAGCTCAATTTTTTGTTCATTTCTAAAATCATTGCCTTTATAACAGGGGTTCCCAACCTTTTTATCACCGCGGACCCGTCAACGCTTGACAATTTTACCGCGGACCGGGGGAAGGGGGTGTTCATAGATTGTTTATATTGTAAATAATAAAAAGCAATCCATTAATGTTATTTTTCAACAGTTGAAATAAAGTTGGTTGTGAATTAGAGCTTGAACTTTTCTAAAGAAAAAAAAAAAAACAGGTGATGGTGCACCAGCTGGGAGAATGAAGTCTCAGGCTTAGTCTCACCCAAAATCCCCGCTATTGTTTGAAACATGTCCAACTCGCCTCTGTTCATGTGCCGTCCCCTTGTGATTTACATTTTAGCGCTCAAATTACCGACATGTAACCGAGAGAATCCGGTCATTTTTCAAAATACAGACAGTTGTCGACTTACGACCTATGCGAGTTATGTCTGATCGACTTTATAACCGCAACTGTCGTGAAGCATGATTCATGGCAGTGCAGTGCAAGTGTTGCATACGACAGTTGTTTGCGCTGCTGGCAGCGCCAACATCTTAAAAGGCCAAGAAGGAGATGATGCAGCTTCACTTTCTAACTGCTCAGAGCTCAGAGCAAATCTATTCATCTACTTTCAATGCCACGTCACTGTGGCGCGAAGCGGAGAGCCAATCCTTTCTGTGTGGGCGGGTCCGATACCTTGAAACTCTAATTTTATTGGACTCACAAGCTGTAGTGCTTATGTGACAGGAAACGTGTCCCAAGTTTTGGCAATAAGCTGCTCTGCGGGTATGGCTGTCCATTTGTGTTTGCTTGCCAGCTGTACTTGACTTCGTGGAAATGAGCTGATCAAAACGAGGGAAATTTTTCTCTTTACTCAAAAACAACACGTGCAGTCTGTGGCTGTTTTTATAATCCAATAAAATTAGAGTTTGAAGGTATCGTCCCCGCCCACACACTGGAGTACAGAAAGGATTGCCTCTCCGCTGCGCACCACAGTGACGTGGAATTAAAAATAGATGTATAGATTTCAATGCGCGAGATTTATTCATCTGTTTTTGTTTTACTTGATGGCTTTTTTTGTATTTTTATTTAAATAACAGTGAAATTGTGTATTCGTTCTTCTGTTAAGAAAGGTCATCTGATTAATCTGAGAGCCAGATACAGTCATCAAAACAGCCACATCTAGCTCGTGAGCCAAAGGTTCCCGACCCCTGATCTTATGGTGTACATTTACAGAGTATAGGTACAGTATTTACATTTGCAGATTACATAGTGTGCTTAAGTAAAAGTTTTTTGTAACGTAATCATTGAAATATATAGAATCGGACACTTCGGACAATTGGGTACTTCAAATCAGTGTTCCCCCTATTGGTCCATTAAACCGAGGCATGAGTGTATTTGAATGGAAAGTCGACATACGACCAGATCGCTTTACGACCAGTATATTGGAACCAAAGCTGGTCGTAAGTCGACGTCTGTCTGTACAAGGATTCTTCAAAAATAAAGTTCATTCAGACTCAGGTAATAATTAAAACGAAAATAATGAATTATTTCTTCTGCAGACCGGTACTCACTGAGCCACAGACCGGTACAGGTCCACGGCCTGGTGGTTGGGGTCCCCTGCTTTATAATATTAGTCACCCTTTTCAAGAGTTGCCGGACAGCGAGTGCTGACAGGCCAAGAAAAAGAAAAGCCATTGGCCCGTCTGTACTAGAAAGTTTCGAAGAGCACAACAGCCAATAAGGTTATTGCTGATATTCAATAATATTGTTAATGGGCTGCATATCTGTTATCCATCCATGTCTTTTATTTCAGCCTAAAGTCTGAATAAATGAATGAGAAGCTATGTATGTGATGTATATGAGCACTTACAGCGTGACTGGTAAGCCCTGGAAACCTCATTAAACTGCTGCAGCTCCTTGGCACAGTTCTGCTGGTAACTGGGTCCCTCACGCTGGTGACAGGCTTGGACACGCTGCTCGATGATTTTTACGATCTCTTGGTCCACTTTGCTACAAATCAAAACATCATATAATTTAATCATGCTGCAAAGTGAGCTCAAAGATTAATACTGAAGTAAAATACTGATACTGGACAATTCTGAACTGAGTGGTACCCACTGCAATCCTGTAGATTAAACAGAATCCAATTCCTTTGCTCAGATCTGCCTGGTGATTAAAGGAGCATCAACACAGGAAGCAATGAGTGATAGACTCAGCAAAATGAGCAGAGGCAAAATTTCTGTGTGATGCAACGTCCTACAGGGGGCAGTGGTGGCCTAGTAGTACTGTACTAGAGCTGGATCGCTGGATCGCTGATCCTAGGGTTGGGGGTTCGAGTCCCACTCTCCACAGGGTTGTCACCGTCGTTGTCCCCCAGTGCAGTTAACTGGGTTATCAAAGGCCGGCCATGTCTCTCACTGTCTATGGTGAGAGGCATGTAAAAGAACCACTGCTGACTTTCGTAAAGAGTAGCTGCAAAGCTGTCAGCGTGTTTCTGTCCCTTGCTAAAGGGTTGTGACAGGAAGGGCATCCCATGTAAAAACCTCTACCAAATCAAATGTGTGAATCAGATGACTCGCTGTGGCGATCCCTGAAAAAGGAAAAAGCCAAAAGGAAACTACTACTACTACATGCAACTTCCGACAAGGTTCAGCTGAGCTGTCCTTTTCTGTGGCCTGATTAGAGCAATGACCAATCAGAGCTTAAAAATACCAATGATTGACAGTTGTTGCGAGTTCCCCAAAAATTGTATTATTCTTTATTATAATCACAAGTTGAATTGTTGAATTATTAGTAGTAAAAGGAAGTGATTATTGCTTTGCATAAATATCCTGTGTTTTACAATTACATAAAACGTACCATCATTATAAGCTAAAAAGCTTCGGCTCATGTTTCTAAATGGTTGGTGCTTCCCATATTATTATCGTTAACAGTTTGACACAAAAGACTCTCTGTTCTATACTTGCCACATGATGATAATAATGATGAAGTAATTGATTTATGATAAGAGATAAATTAATTTAAAATAATTATCATAAAAGCTATCATGGATCTACTGTAGGGAACCAACTCAACCTTCCACCCGAAAGAATTTTAAATGATGAAACAAGGAACCATTCATAAAGTGTGTTCGCATGGCTCAGGTAGGTGTGTGTGACTGATTTGCTGACACATCATGCATATGAACAGGATGGTGTCACTGGCAAATGCATATGTACACTTTAAATCAACTTCATATACGCATTACAGGGATCCCTCACTTGCCACGGTTAATGGGGACTGAACCCCCCCCCCCAAATTTCCACAAAGCAGGCTCGACCCTGACTAATGAAAACATAGGTGTACTGTATATGTGTATATAATATCAATAACTACATAGTCAATGCTATAAATGCTTATAATAACAATTAAACATTCAAAAATAATGCATAAGATGTAAATAAAATAGAAATACACACACATACAGACGTGCGCATGCAGTCAGATGCGCACCTCACATAAAAATGTAAGTTTTGCCAGGTTTTTTTTTTTTTTTTTGCACATAATTGGCCTTGATTTGCAACATTTCCTTAATTTCATTAGGTATGTATAGGTGTGTATATGTAGGATACATGTGTGTATGTACAGGTGTGTATATATAGGATATACATGTGTCTATAGGATATGTATGTATAGGTCTGTATATGTGTATGTAGGACACATGTGTGTATGTATAGATGTGTATGTAGGATATGTGTGTGTATGTACAGGTGTGTATATGTGTATGTAGGATGTGTGTGTGTGTATAGGTGTGTATATGTAGGACACGTGTACGTAGGATTTGTGTGTGAATTTATAGGTGTAGGATACATGTGTATGTATAGATGTGTATATCGAATATGTGTGTGTATGTACAGGTGTGTATATGTAGGATATATGTATAGATGTGTACATAGGATATGTGTGTATGTAGGATACATGTGTACGTATAGATGTGTATATAGGATATGTGTGTGTATGTACAGGTGTGTATATGTAGGATAAATGTGTATGTTGGATGTGTGTGTGTATGTTTTGGTGTGTGTATATGTAGGATAAATAAGATAAGATAAGATACAGCTTTATTAATCTCACAATGGAGAAATTCACTATGTGAATGTAAATGTGTATGTATAGATGTGTATATAGGATATGTGTGTGTATGTGTAGGATACATGTGTATGTATGTATAGGTGTGTATATGTGTACTATATATAGGATGTGTGTGTGTGTATATGTACAGGTCCTTCTCAAAAAATTAGCATATTTTGATAAAGTTCATTATTTTCTGTAATGTACTGATAAAAATTAAACTTTCATATATTTTTGATTCATTCATTGCACACCAACTGAAATATTTCAGGTCTTTTATTGTTTTAATACTGATGATTTTGGCATACAGCTCATGAAAACCCAAAATTCCTATCTCAAAAAATTAGCATATCATGTTCAGGTAGTCTAACCGAGCTATTAACCTAATCATCTCAATCAACCAATTAACTCTAAACACCTGCAAAAGATTCCTGAGGCTTTTAAAAACTCCCAGCCTGGTTCATTACTCAAAACCGCAATCATGGGTAAGACTGCTGTCCAGAAGGCCATCATTGACACCCTCAAGCAAGAGGGTAAGACACAGAAAGAAATCTCTGAGCGAATAGGCTGTTCCCAGAGTGCTGTATCAAGCCACCTCAGTGGGACGTCTGTGGGAAGGAAAAAGTGTGGCAGAAAACGCTGCACAACCAGAAGAGGTGACCGGACCCTGAGGAAGATTGTGGAGAAGGGCCGATTCCAGACCTTGGGGGACCTGCGGAAGCAGTGGACTGGGCTACAGGTGCCGCATTCCCCAGGTCAAGCCACTTTTGAACCAGAAACAGCGGCAGAAGCGCCTGACCTGGGCTACAGAGAAGCAGCACTGGACTGTTGCTCAGTGGTCCAAAGTACTTTTTTCGGATGAAAGCAAATTTTGCATGTCATTCGGAAATCAAGGTGCCAGAGTCTGGAGGAAGACTGGGGAGAAGGAAATGCCTGAAGTCCAGTGTCAAGTACCCACAGTCAGTGATGGTCTGGGGTGCCATGTCAGCTGCTGGTGTTGGTCCACTGTGTTTTATCAAGGGCAGGGTCAATGCAGCGAGCTATCAGGAGATCTTGGAGCACTTCATGCTTCCATCTGCTGAAAAGCTTTATGGAGATGAAGATTTTCATTTTTCAGCACGACCTGGCACCTGCTCACAGTGCCAAAACCACTGCTAAATGGTTTACTGACCATGCTATTACTGTGCTCAATTGACCTGCCAACTCTCCTGACCTGAAGCCCATAGAGAATCTGTGGGATATTGTGAAGAGAAAGTTGAGAGACACCAGACCCAACACTGTGGATGAGCTTAAGGCCGCCATCGAAGCATCCTGGGCCTCCGTAACACCTCAGCAATGCCACAGGCTGATTGGCTCCATGCCACGCCGCATTGAAGCAGTCATTTCTGCAAAAGGATTCCCCACCAAGTATTGAGTGCATAACTCAACATAATTAGTTGAAGGTTGACCTTTTTTTGTATTAAAAACACTTTTTTTTTTTTTTTTTGGTCAGATGAAATATGCTAATTTTTTGAGATAGGGATTTTTGGTTTTCATGAGCTGTATGCCATTATCAGTCTTCAAACAATAAAAGACCTGAAATATTTCAGTTGGTGTGCAATGAATCTAAAATATATCAAAGTTTAATTTTTCAGTACATTACAGAAAATAATGAACTTTATCACAATTTGCTAATTTTTTGAGAAGGACTAGTGTGTGTGTATATGTAGGATATGTGTGTGTATGTACTGGTGTGTATATGTAGGATAAATGTGTATGTATAGATGTGTATATAGGATATGTGTGTGTATCATCTTCTTTTCCTTTTGGCTTTTCCCTTCAGGGGTCGCCACAGCAAATCATCTGCCTCCATCTCACCCTATCCTTTGCATCTTCTTCTCTGACACCAACGACCTTCATGTCCTCCTTCACCACATCCATGAATCGTCTCTTTGGTCTTCCTCTAGGCCTTCTGCCTGGTAGTTCCAGCCTCAGCACCCATGTGTATGTGTACTGTATATAGGATGTGTGTGTGTATATATGTAGGATACATGTGTATGTATGTATGTGTGTGTGTGTGTATATGTAGGATACATGTGTATGTAGGATGTATGTGTGTATATGTAGGATAAATGTGCATGTATAGATGTGTATATAGGATGTGTGTGTATATGTAGGATACATGTGTATGTATGTATAGGTGTGTATATGTGTACTATATATAGGATGTGCGTGTGTGTATGTATATGTGTATGTAGGATATGTGTGTGTGTGTGTGTGTGTGTATGTATAGGTGTGTATATGTAGGATACATGTGTATGTATGTATAGGTGTGTATATGTGTACTATATATAGGATGTGTGTGTGTGTATGTATATGTGTATGTAGGATGTGTGTGTGTGTGTGTGTGTGTGTGTATGTATAGGTGTGTATATGTAGGATACATGTGTATGTATGTATAGGTGTGTATATGTGTACTATATATAGGATGTGTGTGTGTATGTATATGTGTATATATGTAGGATATGTGTATGTAGGATGTGTGTGTGTGTGTGTGTGTATGTATAAGTGTGTGTATATGTAGGATACATGTGTATGTATGTATAGGTGTGTATATGTGTACTATATATAGGATGTGTGTGTGTATGTATATGTGTATATATGTAGGATATGTGTATGTAGGATATGTGTGTGTGTGTGTGTGTGTGTGTGTGTATGTATAGGTGTGTGTATATATGTAGGATACATGTGTATGTATGTATAGGTGTGTATATGTGTACTATATATAGGATGTGTGTGTGTGTATGTATATGTGTATGTAGGATATGTGTGTGTGTGTGTGTGTGTGTGTGTGTGTATGTATAGGTGTGTATATGTAGGATACATGTGTATGTATGTATAGGTGTGTATATGTGTACTATATATAGGATATGTGTGTGTGTATGTATAGGTGTGTATATGTGTACTATATATAGGATATGTGTGTGTGTATGTATATATGTAGGATATGTGTATTTAGGATGTGTGTGTGTGTATGTATAGGTGTGTACATGTAGGATACATATATATATATATATATATATATATATATATATATATATAGAGGATCTGTGTATGTATAGGTGTGTATATGTAGGATACATGTCCAGAGGAGGGATAGTGAGTATATTGGTAGTAGGATGCTGAGGTTGGAATTACCAGGCAGAAGGCCCAAAGA
This sequence comes from Plotosus lineatus, assembly GCA_024760905.1. NCBI lineage: Eukaryota > Metazoa > Chordata > Actinopteri > Siluriformes > Plotosidae > Plotosus > Plotosus lineatus. The sequence continues at coordinate 17,123,243 of CM045738.1, forward strand.
GAAGATTTATGGATGTGGTGAAGGCGGACATGAAGGTCGTTGGAGTAAGAGTAGAAGATGCAGAGTATAGGGAGAGATGGAGGCAGATCATTTGCTGTGACGACCCCTGAAGGGAACAGCCGAAAGGAAAAGAAGATGTAGGATACATGTGTATATAGGATATATTGTATGCACATATATAGCTTAGTGTAATCCCTTTGTTGTCTTTTGTGCGATTTCTTTTTAAAAATTTCTGCTCAGCTGATTTTCATTGTTGATGCAACAGTTGACAATAAACATCTGTTTATCTATTAATCTTTATTCCGCCATGGTTTGTTTTCAGTCTGTCCTTACCCTTGATGAAAATCCGAAGAAACCACACTCTGCAGGATATGGCTGTTCACTGGAGTTGTGGCTGTGACCTGATCTTTTTACTCCTAAAAATCTATTATTTGATCCATTTCTAAACGATGGTTAAAACCTCAGTGTATGTAGTGGTTTATGTAGATTTATGGCACATCAATGACACGTTTGAGCTTTTAGAGTAAAAGTTTCGAAGGGTGAACATGCAGGGTGGACTGTTGCAGCAGTCCTTGTGTTTACTTCACACTTACTGGTCTCTTCTCCACTGCATTTCTGCTTCATAATAGCAAACATAATTTCCTTCTTCGCACTCGGTCAGCTCTGGTACACGGCGAAATTTCTGGTGGTAGTACTTGAGTTTGTCTTTAGGCTGAAGGCTTTCAATAACATCTATAAAAAAAAAAAGGGGGGGGGGGACAGTGGTGGTTAATTTAATGTTTACCACAAGCAGCTGCAGATGAGCCCAGTCATGCTAACTGTTAGCATTGCGCTAGAACTGGGGCCTGGGTTTATTAGTATTATTATTATTAGCCATGTTTAATCAGGTAAATAACAGGGATTATAGAACAGGCTCTCGGTATAAACAGTTCTACGGTTATTAGTGGATATTGCAGCACAGATTAGTTGAGAATTTGTTCGTGGAGCAGCACAAGCTCACCCCTGAAGGCGGTCACAGGCAGATCCACAGAGTAATAGAAAATCTTCGAGACGATTGAAACCGGGTTCGGAAGAGCAGTCTGCTTAGTTACAACCGGAGTCTGCCGTGGAGGCTCGGGATACGCGCTCTTGTCGTAATCCTCCGGCATTTTCAACCCTGATACCGACAACAATTATAACTTTCGCACCTCTTCTCAAGCCCTCGCCGTTGTTCTTTAGTGCGCATGCGCACCTGTACCAACATGGACGAAAAGGACAAATGAGAATAACTATTTCCTCGAACAGAAATCACTGAGATGGGTATTTTAAAGAAATTAATCCAGATACAAACAATGGTCTGCACTCGAAGTCTAAGCAAAATCAACAAACAAAAAATAAATAAACAAATAAACGTTTTATGAGACGATTAACAGGGGGAATTGAAGGTCATGTGTGACACAGTGCTCAAGAATTTATTAGCCGCTAGATGTCGCTAGTTTACCAAAACGACCGGGAAGGAAGTACACGCACATGACTGTACATTCATTCTTTCATTTTCTGAGTCGCTTAATCCTAATTAGGCTCGCGGGGAGGCTGGCGCCCACCTCAACCGACTCCGGGAGTGGGCAGAGTACACCCTGGACAGCTCTCCAGGCCATCGCAGGGCAGAAACGGCAGCCTACTTTTGTCGAAAGTCAGCAATAGTTCTTTTACATGCCTCTCACCGTAGACAGTGAGTGACATGGCCAGCCTTTAGTAACCCAGTTCGTTGCACTGGGGAGAGACAGTGCCAACCCTTTGAGAGTGGGGCTTGAACCCACAACCTGAGGATCAGCAATCCGGCACCTTTACCACCAGGCCCCTACTTACCTCATATTTATTACACAGTATATGAATTTATTTTTGTTCATATATTTGTGTTGGAGCAACAGACACAATACAAAGAAGAAGAAGCGTAGTGTCAGATTCGTAGTTTTTATGATAAATAGATAAATGTTGGTGGAAACTAAACATCTGTAACCCACACACAGCAAGTTACAATACATTGTGTTCTCAAACTTGGTAATTTTTTTCAGCATTTTGTGCTGCAGCTCTTGTTTATTCATGATGCCATACACCCGATCATCATTTTAATACATATCAACCGTAATATTCAAGTGTATTGTGGAAAAGGGGGAAAAGACGAACGAAGGAGATTGTGAATAGGTTAAATCCATCCTGACTGTTAACGCTTTAGTCATGAACAAATCTGCTTTATTGATTCTAGTGGTGGCATGACTGCCTTTGCAGCAAGAGGGTCCTGGGTTCAAGTTCTGGCCTCTTTTCTCCCTGTACTTGTCCAGGTTCCGGTTTCTTCCCATAATCCAAAAGTATGCACATTAGGCTAGTTGGCTGCTCCAAATCTCAGCGAGGTGAAAATCTGAATATTTGTGTGTGCCTTGCGATAGCTTTGTGAACAGTTCAGAATACAGCACACCTTTGCCCAGACTTGGCTGAGATGGGTTCCATCCTCATGGCTTATGACACAACCTTAAAGGCTGAAGCACAGACACAGTTCATATACTGTATGCATATGACAGTTAAACAAAGGAAATCAACCGAAAACAGCAAAAAAAAACAAAAAAAACTTAATTTAAGGTGCATTATATTTCTCATAAACATCTGAATAAATAGCTGGTTTGAGTGAAGGTCTGTCTTCCTTTCGGCTTTTTCCCTTTTACTCAGAAGTCGCCACAGCAAATCATCTGATTCGTATGTTTGATTCGGCAGAGATTTTTACGTCGGATGCCCTTCCTGTCACAACCCTTTTGAGCAAGGGACAGAAACACACTGACGACTTTGCAGCCTACTCTTTACGAATGTCAGCAATGGTTCTTTTACATGCCTCTCACCATAGACAGTGACAGACATGGCCCGCCTTTGATAACCCAGTTAGCCGTACTTGAGTGAAGGTAACTTTCTTAAATAAGCTTCAGGACTCCTTTAAATGTTTGTTATTAAAGTTTTGGCTCTGAAATGAATCTAAGAATTATTTTATCACGTGTGTGTTGATTCTCCTCCTGGTTCAAGCCCACGTAGGTCCAAACTGAAGTACTAGTCCTCCTCAAAAAAAATTAGCATATTGTGATAAAGTTCATTATTTTCTGTAATGTACTGATAAACATTAGACTTTCATATACTTTAGATTCATTACACATAACTGAAATAGTTTGAGCCTTTTATTGTTTTAATATTGATAATTTTGGCAAAAAAGTAAAGAAAAACCAAAAATCCCTACCTAAAAAAAATTAGCATATTTCATCCAACCAATAAAAAAGTGTTTTTAAAACAAAAAAAGTCAACCTTCAAATAATTATGTTGAGTTATGCATTCAATACTTGGTGGGGAATCCTTTTGCAGAAATGACTGCTTCAGTGCGGCGTGGCATGGAGGCAATCAGCCTGTGGCACTGCTGAGGTGTTATGGAGGCCCAGGATGCTTCGATAGCGGCCTTAAGCTCATCCACAGTGTTGGGTCTGGTGTCTCTCAACTTTCTCTTCACAATATCCCACAGATTCTCTATGGGCTTCAGGTCAGGAGAGTTGGCAGGCCAATTGAGCACAGTAATAGCATGGTCAGTAAACCATTTAGCAGTGGTTTTGGCACTGTGAGCAGGTGCCAGGTCGTGCTGAAAAATGAAATCTTCATCTCCATAAAGTTTTTCAGCAGATGGAAGCATGAAGTGCTCCAAGATCTCCTGATAGCTAGCTGCATTGACCCTGCCCTTGATAAAACACAGTGGACCAACACCAGCAGCTGACATGGCACCCCAGACCATCACTGACTGTGGGGACTTCACACTGGATTTCAGGCATTTTGGCATTTCCTTGTCCCCAGTCTTCCTCCAGACTCTGGCACCTTGATTTCCGAATGACATGCAAAATTTGCTTTCATCCGAAAAACATACTTTGGACCACTGAGCAACAGTCCAGTGCTGCTTCTCTGTAGCCCAGGTCAGGCGCTTCTGCCGCTGTTTCTGGTTCAAAAGTGGCTTGACCTGGGGAATGCGGCACCTGTAGCCCAGTCCACTGCTTCCACAGGTCCCCCAAGGTCTGGAATCGGCCCTTCTCCACAATCTTCCTCAGGGTCCGGTCACCTCTTCTGGTTGTGCAGCGTTTTCTGCCACACTTTTCCCTTCCCACAGACGTCCCACTGAGGTGGCTTGATACAGCACTCTGGGAACAGCCGATTCGCTCAGAGATTTCTTTCTGTGTCTTACCCTCTTGCTTGAGGGTGTCAATGATGGCCTTCTGGACAGCAGTCAGGTCGGCAGTCTTACCCATGATTGTGGTTTTGAGTAATGAACCAGGCTGGGAGTTTTTAAAAGCCTCAGGAATCTTTTGCAGGTGTTTAGAGTTAATTGGTTGATTGAGATGATTAGGTTAATAGCTCGTTTAGACTACCTGAACATGATATGCTAATTTTTTGAGATAGGAATTTTGGGTTTTCATGAGCTGTATGCCAAAATCATCAGTATTTAAACAATAAAAGTCCTGAAATATTTCAGTTGGTGTGCAATGAATCTAAAATATATGGAAGTTTAATTTTTATCAGTACATTACAGAAAATAATGAACTTTATCACAATATGCTAATTTTTTTAGAAGGACTAGTACAGTAATAAACAGTCCTCCTGGCAAATTGTTGAAAAGGTTCAACTCGGCACTTGTCGTGGCGACATCTTGTGGACTGGTGGGGTTTTGAAATCTCATTTGGGAAAAAGAATGAAACCACGATTAAGATCAGTACTTGGTTCTGACCGATCTGAGAACGTTTCAGAGTGACGTCATTCACTGGATAGTCCCAGGGGTTTCCCTTTGTAAATTGTTAAAGATTAAACAACATTTGAAGCGGGGGTTCCGGCGCTCGGTGCTTCTCTGCTTTGGCTTCCACTTATTCGGAAAAACAGCGTAATCCGTCTCCAGCCTCTCTCTCTCTCTCTCTCTCTCTCGCTCTCTCCCGAACACACACACATTAGCGTGACAATCATATAGTGTTAATAAACGTTGTGATTGATTTTAGTTGTGATCCATTTCGAACAGTGCGACACTTATCTCACTGCCACAGCCTGTGATGATGATGATGATGATGAAGAACGCAGGGCCTACAAAACGGGTTCGTGTTCAGTAATAATAGATCTTATAATATATAAAATAATATATAATTTAATCTGGGGGCAGTGGTGGCCTGGCGGTAAAAGGTGTTGGATCGCTGATCCTAAGGTTTGGGGTTCGAGTCCCACTTTCCACAATGTTGTCTTGGGTTGCGTCGGGAACGACATCCGACATAAAACCTGTGCCAAATCAAACATGCGATCAGATCACTGTGGCGACCCCTGAAAAGTGGAAACAAATAAATATATATATATAATTTAATATAGATCTCAAATCAACGAAAAATTGACAGCGGCCTTTGCGAGGCGACTTTTCGTCAACTTTATGCTACAAAACGGATACTGTGTTTTTGTCTGTAAAACCAGTTTGTAAGGGAAGTTCTGCTAAATGTTTAAATATATGTACTGGGTTTTTTTTTGTTTTGTTTTTTTTTTTTTTTTGAAGGTGTTCACTAGCAGGGAATTTCCGATTTTTAAAACAATTGTCGGCAGCGCATCAATCAACCGGACACTTCAACCGGGCGAGGAATAAGAGAAGCCGCTGCAGGGCCTGAACCTCCACGTCACTCAACAAACATCCCATAATTTCTCTCCCAACACATGCAGCGCTCCAGTGAAAACACTCCATCTTCTCTAGAACGCACCCGCTTTGTGCAGGATTATTAAAAGTCTTTCCTAAACCCAGCCAAATTGGCACAGATTCCTAATTTGGTCTGTATTACACATTATTGACGATCATCTCAAATTACTGCAGAATTATATAAAATTATATCCAATCATGACGTAATCAGGAAGCGGATTGACCCAGAGACGCAACTGCTTTTAAGTATTATAACGACGTTTATTTTACTTTCGGGCAGTGAAGATGTTTCAGTGAAAAGACCCGAAAAATTATGAGTAATGAATAACAATTAACCAAATTACAAATCTAAAAATAACCGACAAATAGCCTACATCACTCGTTCAATATCTTAATTTAAATAAATGAATATTTCATAATATTTCATAAACCACATTACCTCGTTTTATTTAAAGATTGGCATTCTTTTGATAACAGTACAAAAAAATAATTATGTCAAACTTTATTTTTCAACCTTGCAAAATATATTAAGATAATAGGCTGCGCAACTGAAACACGAGTAAAAATCAGTTTGGTGACAGCCATCATTCAGACAGTTTCCATGTTTTAATCAGCATTTATAATCAGATTTACTTTGTGCTTTATTACACGACAATGCTAAACCTTCAAATACAAAAACCACCTCTATTCATACAATTACAATAAAAATACACACGCGGTAATACAGAGGGAACTGGATAGTTCTCCCGAATAAAAAGGTGCCGTGCGTCACCGAAGTCCGTCGCCTACAAACCCACGCGGGGGAAACACGTCCGGACCTATTGAGCAGCAGAACAGCAGCGCGCCGCACCGGTGACTTCCCGCGACGCGAGCGTGCAGCGTCACGTGCGGTGTGCGTTCAATCGGCATCACGAACGATCCTGCGGCCTCGACGCCTCACGAGGGTTCAACTCACACCGATGTCTGGGACAGTGCACATAGGAACTACTCAGGAAGTAAAAATATAAACTTCATTTTCATAGAAAATATGAATGGAAATGTATATCCACACTATTATTGTTACATAGTCACATGGTTGTAAGAAGTCTTGTACAGTTAGTCGAGAAATGATAGAAACATAACCTGTTAATGGATAGATAGTATTTCATAGATATTTACATCAGCTGACCAAGAACTACACAAGTCATCTCTGCTCTTTAAAAAAACCTTGGATTGTTGAGCTCTCCTTTATCGTGACAGTCAATGAGTTGCTGGTTACATCGGTCACAATAATCTTCTCCATGTTCTTGAGGCACGGAGTCCAGGATTCCTCGTCTTCATCGCTAAGATTTTGTGGCCTGGTGTATTTTGTAGACAAGCACCCCACGGGCTGAAATAAGCTATTCTTGGGGACATCTTTCCTCTTGGTGTGTGAGACTGATGGGCCACTTGAGAAATGTTTCTTGCCTTGTCCCAAAATATCATGGGCTGTTCTCCGCAGTGTTCCTCCAAGAGCAACGCTGCGATCTGATCCACACGCAAGATGTTTTGGAGCCTTACTGTTTTCTGTGTGAAACATCTGAGTTAACTGGATCACACTGCAGTTGGATGCTTCTCCCGAATGATGAGTAGGCCTGGAAATTTTAGAGGGATTAAAAGATAGGCGGTCATCTGCCCTCCTCTTAGCGGGTTCAGTGGGTGAACAACTACTGCTCGCAGCACTGAGAGAGAAATGCAACTTTGGTTTTGGTCCCCTCTTTTTCGGTGTATTCACCGAGTCCATAAGGCCGTGTGCTGGAGATACAGGAAGTCGAGATCTTCTTTCTAGCTCTGGTGATCGAACACTTTCTCCCTTGTTGACGGTGCTTGGAGGAAAGATGGTAGGTACCACTGTTCTCAGCCCTTCTCGAGCCCGAGGTGTAATAACTGGTTCTGCGACAGGGAACGAAACTCGAATCTCTCGTGAAATTTCTCTTCGGAATTCGTCATTTTTGGCTTTGGCTTTAGCTTTTGCCTGTAATTATTTACAGAACAATTATTACTACATACATTGTTTTGAATGTTTATTATATAAGCAAAACAAGTAGTCAAACAGGTTCTGGTAAAGATTGGGACATGCGTCATTCTCCTCACACAGTCCAGCCCAGAGCTGTAAATGGCAAACACTGTAAAGATTTACATGTTTAAAAAAAAAAAAAATAATAATAATAATAATAATAATGTCAGACAGCGACTGGATATTGGGATAAAATTAAGCAGTAAAGTCATAATGTGTATTTCATCACCTTGAGCAGGAAGGTTTCTGGTTTTGGTCCCCTCTTTTTGGGCCCATATAGTTCTCTCTCACGCTCTCTGTGTGGAAAAACACACAGGACGGCTGTTACTCAGCAGGCCGACAATATATATTATATTAATTATTATATATTATAATATTTCTCTTATTAATGCGGTTGGGAAATGTTTCAAGAAAGTGAAATAACCTCTCTTCGAAAGCAGCGAACAGACGGTCGTCCAGAATATTTTCCTCAGGTTCCCAGGTGCTGTATCTATAATCCATTTTACAAGCAACATCAACAGTCTAAGCATTAACAGCATTAAACCAACTGCGAATGTTCACCATCGAACACACCAGAGAAGTAAATCAACTGATTATGTCCACACATTACTGCGTATTCGAAGCCCACAGTTAGTCATACAGTATTCACTTCAGCTAACGTTTAGCATCGGGCACCGCAGTCCGTTACGCACCGTGTGGAGTTCGGAACTGCTAGCATTCAGTTTAATAGTAGCTCCGACTGTTTTAGCGTCAACTGACTAAACACATATCACTGCGGCTGTTCCCCCTTCAGGACCCCCCCGGGTTTGTGCTACTCACTTCTGAGACCATCCTTTCCATTTCACCAGATACTCCATCCGCCCCTGCAACACAATGCATGACAGCTAAACACTCACAGCCAATTAGCATGCTAGGCTTCGTTAGCTCGCTAGCTAGCGTTCAACTTCGGCAACCTTCACATAAACACATAAACGAATCTCAAATCTGCTCTTTTAACAAAAACAAAAGCGAAACATAATTCAACACCAAACAAAAGTTGTACACATACTCTTCTTATGCGTCGCTTGATGATGGATTCGGCCGCAAATACTCTCTCCCCGACGGCGGAGAGCTCCATGTTTACTTCTGTCCCACGGTTCTGCTTTTTTTTTTTTTTTTTTTTTCCTCCGCCACAACCTCAGCCAAGTATAATTACGGACAGCCCATAATACTCATCGGAAGAAACGTCATCACGTTCTGGACTGTTGCTATGGGGCCGGAGTCGGTGGGACCGTGTTTGGATGAATCTATTGGTCGAGTCGTTGCTACGCGGATGTAGTTGCTAAGGGAGGGGAGGAGCCACGCTGTCTTTTCGAGGAAGTGACGAGCCATGAAGTCGAATTGAGGTTGAATGCAACCGAATGGAAATTCGGCTGTTGTTTATAGTTTTAAATTGTTTCGTGGGGCGAAGATAAATTTCAGACGCTTTTTTAAAAAGTAAGAACAAGAAACAGAACAAAAGTGTATCACACAAAGCACGTTCAGTTTAGTTTTAGCTCAGTTCGCTTTGTTTGTGGTCGAATCTGACCTGCGATATTGAATAAACAAACAGTAAACAATGGCGCAGTTACATTTTAACTCCGAAATCGTTTCTCTTCCGTTTCGTTTTTTTTTTTTTTTTTGTCTGTCTCCTACACTGTGTTGGGAAACAGTAGGGATGATCACAGTGTAATACTTTTGTTCATAATAAATAAATATGCGATGGGGTTGAGGCTCCTGTATATTGTGACCACCTTTTTAATCCGTTCGCATTCTGATCTGTAGTATTCCCAAACAATCTACACATGAGAGGTTATTGGACAAAGACTGTGCGCATTTCATGCAAATGTATCGAATTTATTTTCTTTCTTTTATTTAAGGAGCAAATAAGCCACGCAGCAGGGTATTACTAGGCCCGTACAATTAGAAATAAAGCCATTGCTTTCGCTGTAATGGTGCTGGACTTTAATTCACAATATTTTACACACACACACACACACACACACACACATACCTCAAGCTGACGATGTAGAAAAAAAACCCAAGATTATTAAAGCTAGACTCCTGGAGCACTCTGAAGCTGAATGTTTACTGTAATATGAAACCTGAAAAATACAGCAATAGGATAATATGTAGGTCAATAATCACATCCTAAGAATTCCCAGTCATTAGAAAATCAAGATTATAAAATGTATAACTGATGTCATGGATTTGATCTATAAGAGTAAAAAAAAAAAAAAAAAACAAGAAGTACAAAATGGAAAAAGTATTTTAATTCTCAGCGGTTCTCAAAAAACTCATTTGTTTTACATATGGACTAATTAAGGGGCAAAACAATAATAACATATATACATACATACATATATTTTATATATATATATATATATATATATATATATATATATATATATATATATATATATATGTGTGTGTGTGTTGCATGAATAATGAATTATTGCAGTAAATGTGTGTATTAATTGTATAGACATTTAAATGAGCGGCGGGCAACGCAAAGTTCAAATTCAGTTCAAAACTGTTTGGCCCGTTTTGGATGAATAAAGATGTTTAATTCGTGTCTTCATGGGGAACTTCAGATGTAGCGCAGTGGTGGTCCAGTGGTTAGGGCGCAGGATCCGAAGGTTGGAGGTTCGAGTCCCCGCCAATGTTCCCTCTAATTTTTCATGTGTCCGAGCAAACACATAAACTCCCTGAGCACACCGAGTCCCATTGTGAGCGACATCAGGTGTGCACGCTGTGGCCACACCACGACACCACGATCACACTTCAAAGCTTTAGATGATGGCACGTTACATGGCTTATTAAAAGAATCAAATTGCAGCAGCAATTTTCATGAGTTGACTTTTATTATAAGTGATTTGGCCCACTTAAAATTAAAGACAAAAATCTTGTTTTTCATGACATGTGTAGTATGTTATATGCGAGAGTCCTGCTTTCGCCATGGGAGGAGTCCTGCTTTGGCCTAAAAGAGGACCAGTTGTTGCCTGGCTTAGGGTCCAGTTCTGGAAGAAATGATACATATACACCTTTCAGACATAACATTTTGTTATGTTTTGTTAAAACATTCACATTTTGCACAATACAGTGTAAATTCATGTCACTCTTTGTCTGTAAAATATCTAATTACTCAGTTTTTTTATTAGCATTTCTACTGCCTGTAAATTATCTAGTAGTAACAGCATTTAATGATTCATATCCATAATTAACCAATCTTAATAAATGTCACTAGAATACACACGAATCTGACTTAAATCGTACCTGAGTGAGTGGGCGTGTCGCTGCATGATGAGGAATTAGCATTTGCGTGTCTGAACTCCGCCGCACTGGCGTTAGCTTGTTCTGGTGTTAGCTTGCTAACCTGCACTGCGCGTGTAGGCTCTGACAATGTAGTAGCAATGTCAATGCTATGATTGGCTGCGTGGCGGAAGTGAACCTTATCGTATCATTGGCTGGACACCTGTCATTCACGAGTTACAACGCAATTAATACGTTTATGCTGAATTTTATTTTATGCGCTGCATAGATTTTCTTGTGCGCTGAGGTGTGCGAGCACCTGCGCAATTGCTCACGCGCGCAGCTTAGAGGGAACACTGGTCACTGTCCTGGTCACCCCCCCCCCCCCCCCCACAAGGTTGTCACTGTTCCCCCCCCCCCCCCCGTGCAGCTCGCTAACTGGGTTATCAAAGGCGGGCCATGTCTCTCATGTCTATGGTGAGAGGTTCGTGTATAAGAACCATCGCTGACTTTGGGAAAGAGGAGCTGCAGAGCCGTCA